>CM046807.1:18701817-19341817 GCA_025617405.1 Perca schrenkii
TTCTGAAGCAGGGGAAATAAATAACCGCCCATCTGAAATTTGTTTCCCCAGTCGATAAGTTCAAACCCTTTACAGGAATGCTCTTTTTCACTTCCCACTGGACCTCTGATTGTGTATTTTCTGTATGTGTGTGTGGGTATGTGCATATTTATGTGTGTTTGTGTGATTATTAGATGTGTCCAAACCCATGGCCAAAGGTCGAGTTCGCTCCAAGCCACAAAATACATGAATCAGAAACCACAGGAGTTCAGCCAGATACACAACAATACTGACCATAAATATTGAAAGGAAGACACACGCCAAAACATTTGGAATGTCCCGTGTTTGTCGGTGTACCCGTGTAGCACTGCGAACAGGAAAAATAACACATTCGTGCATAATTTTAATATTATTCCTGTGTTTTTTTTTCTGCTAACAGCACGCATAGTTGGATATGAGTTTGTTTTCCTCCTTTAGAAAACGGCAGTTAGGTGCCATTCAGTCTTGTCCATCACGAAAAGTATCTTAAGAGAGACATAATCCATCACAATAACCATAAAGAGAGTCTGTGTAGCCTCACTTCACTCTGCTGCGTTGTGTTTTCATATCAGTGCTGCATGACGTTAAGCTCCGCTTCCTGCCAGTCACTGCGTGCCCACAGGAAGAAACAGAAGCTCTTTGCTTTACTCTTTACTTCACTTTATGGCTTTTGGCACATCAAGGATCCCCCAAAAAAAGTGTGATTCCTCTTTTTTAAAACATGCCTGCAAATGTTATCAAGTTGTTACCAAGTGGGTATTGGCCCGGATGCTGTAGAGATGAAATAGTCCATTTGATAGGTTCTTCCTGATGACTGGACAGTAAGACTGATGCTGGTTTTATACTTGACACGAGGGCTCAACAGCAGCCTCGGTGTATAAAGCGTAGGATGTAATTTTACCCACTGAACCCATCACATCAAGACTCAACATGCTTTTAATTATGTTCCCCACGGTAACCGTGCTTGCATTCTTTCTTTTACTTTGTGATATAGAATGACGGTGGGCTGTTCACACGATCGAACTGGAGTTTCCTCTATTTGGCCTTGTCCCATCACTGAATAGGAGACTACGGCCCTGCATGCTTAACGTTCCTTCGTTCACTGTAGTGGAGGAAGCCAATCTCTGTAGTCAACCTGATCTCACGGAAATACTTGAAATGACCTCTTGATGAAATACATCAGGACCTCTTAAAGGTGCAGTAAGCGATGCTAAGCCGATAGACTTTTTGTCAAATTCAGTGAATGTCTCCTCACGGTCGCCTAGCTCTCTATTTTCTGTGTGCGCTGAAAAGAAATCCAGTGTTAATACCCAGCCCTGGCAGTGTAAATGGAAAACAAAGAGACAGGAGTGCACGAGCCACAAATCACTGTTCGGCGGCACTTGATTGAAGGGGGGGGACTGAATGTGCCATCCGGCCAGTAGTTACCTCTCCGTGCGTGAATCTAGGTAGGGGGGCGGAGCTTCTGAAGCGGGGATTGTATTTATTTGGCAGTTGAGTTAAACAATCAACAATATTTGCACAGCATCACTGGCTGCACCTTTAACATAGCGTTACGTGGTGGTGGCAGTAATGTGTTGGCACCAGAGAAAAAAAAACTAGGTTTGGGAAACAAAAGTACTTGGTTAAGTTCATGGTTTGGGTTAAAATAAGTACAAGAACAGTGGTCTGCTGGGTGAAAGTCCCCCGTTTGTTTATATGGACTTTGAGAATGGGCTGTGTTGAACCATCAATTTGTGTGTCCACCCTAACTCCATTAGCATTGATTCTGTGGTGCCTACACAATATTTAACACGTCACATGCCAGCACCATGTAATGTATTGTTAAAGGTCCCATGGCATGAAAATTTCACATTATGAGGTTTTTTTTAACATTAATATGTGTTCCCCCAGCCTGCCTATGGTCCCCCAGTGGCTAGAAATGGTGATAGGTGTAAACCGAGCCCTGGGTATCCTGCTCTGCCTTTGAGAAAATGAAAGCTCAGATGGCCCGATCTGGAATCTGCTCCTTATGAGGTCATAAGCAGCATGGTTACCTCCCCTTTCTCTGCTTTGCCCACCCAGAGAATTTGGCCCCATGAGAAAGAGACATCATGGCTTTCAAACAAGCAAAGTGGCAGTTGGTCAAGGCCACACCCCCACCCTCTCTCTCTCCTCCTCAATAGCTACAGACACAGAAATGACACATACTAAGGAAAGCTCATTGTGGGACTGGCTCTAGTGGCTGTAATTCTGCACCAAGGCTGAATTTCAGGAAAGAGACTTCAGATACAGTATTAGGGGACCACTAAGTTCTATATAAAAGAGACTTCAGATACAGTATTAGGGGACCACTAAGGTCTATATAAAAGAGACTTCAGATACAGTATTAGGGGACCACTAAGGTCTATATAAAAGAGACTTCAGATACAGTATTAGGGGACCACTAAGGTCTATATAAAAGCATCCAAAGAGCACCTTTAAGAGGTTGTAGTCATTTCATGTATTTCTGTGAGCTCAGGCTGCCATAGTTGAGATTTAGTTAGTCTACATTTCTGAGGAGGTGCACTAGCCTACACTCGGCGCTATACTACCATGCATAGTCTCCGTAGCTACACTGCAACCCCAGTGCACAACTCTAAATATCACGTATGAGTCCTCAAACCATGCTAGCAGCTCTGTGAGGCTGTACTTGAGGCTGTGCTTTGAGCTTAATGCTAACATCAGCATTCTTACCTAACAGGTTCATATTGACATTGCTAATATACTGATCTTAAGCAGGTAATGTTTCGAGCCCAAAGTCAAACATTTTCCAAATGTTATAAAGTTAAAAACAAATTAAATGGAACGGTCTACAGTGTTGTGAGTTCTTGGAAAGCAGAAATCCCTGTACAATTTTTGGACGTAGAAGATGTGCGTGTTTTTTGTACACGGATAGTAATTTTTATCATGGTCACCATCTTAGGTATGCGTGTTAGCATGCTAACATTTGCTAATCAGCACTAAACACAAAGTAGCTACACATGAGGCTGATGGAAATGCAATCAGTTTTGCAGGTATTTGGTCATAAACCCAAGTATGTTATGAATTGGAATTTTTTACTTGACGGTGGTGCTATGGGAAATCCTGTGGGGGGAAGAAATGCCTCCTACCAAATTTCATGGCAATCCATCCAATGGCAATGGAGATATTTGACTTTGAGCTCAAACAGAATTACTGATGATGCTATCCCAAGAGTCATGCTGCTAGCATGGCTGAAAAAAGACAAAATAAGTTAAGTTGACAGGGGATCATCATGCTTATAATACTGGACAATAAACCCATTCAATCACATATTCAGACGTTTTGTCCACATGTTTTTTTCATTCATACTTTTTATTTATTTTCTTTTTTTTTTATTGCATCTTTCTTCAGCCAGGATGGCAATATAATCCAGGGTCTGTCAAGTTAAGATGTCAAAATAATGAAAAATAAGTGCCTGAACAAAATTCGGTGTGCATTGCAAAATAACTTAGAAAAGCAGAGGTTCAGTAAATGGGCTGTATCCCTCCTTGACACCGATATCCTTCAGCAATGTAAAATAAATGGCTCCGGTAATGTCTATTCAACATTTCTCTTCCTCTCCCTCCTGCATTTCTTTTTTTTTTTTAACCAAGCCAGGAAAACCACATGCACGGTCTATACGATCTAGCCCATATCTAAAGACAATACAGGCTAGCCTTCCGACCGGAGCACCAATAGAGCTTTTGAATGGCAGTCAAAAGAGATCATGTTTTGTATCCCATTTAGCGGTTTGGGAGAAGAAAAAAAAAAAACGCTGGCGGAAATCAAAGAAACGTCTTTGTGGAAACAAAGATCATCTGTCTCTCGTCTTTTTCTCTTTTGACAGGAAAAAGAATGTCTGAGGGTTGTGATTAATCAAAGTATGGTGAGGGTACACAAAGTCAGGAAACACACGCACGCACACACACACACACACACACACACACACACACACACTAACACACACACACAGTCAAACAGAGCCTGGGCACCTGGAGGAGGCATGGATATAATATCCATCACAGTGAGAAAAGATGACACATTTTCTGCAGTGAAATGTAAACCCCAGCCAGCCGGCTCAGCTGTGTGTCCTGGGGCATTTGTCTTTGGCAGAGAAACACACACACACACACACACACACACACACACACACACACACACACACACACACACACACACACACACACACACACACACACACACACACACACTCTACTATACACCTGTTCACGTAGACACAGACACATACACACACACTTAAACAGACATACACAGTGTGTGTGTGTGTATGTCTGTTTAATCAAGTTACTTTATTTGTCCCCCTATGGGGCAATTTGTGCCATTGTGCAGCAGGTAGTATAATAAAATCACACACAATCGTACACACAATACAGAGATTGCCTACAATGCAGGCAAATGTTTAAGATCCACCTTCACAGCACAGAGGCTGTCTTGGCAATATAACTTTTTTTTTTTTTACTACAATTTTGTGGAATTCACACCACATTCAGAGAACAGAGAGGCAGCAACTGAGCGCGCTCACAACCACACACACTGCTGCTCTTCGGCGTTGAGTGTTTGGAAGGGTGCCGCACTCCCCTGCAGGAAGCAGAATGGAGTGTAAATGTGACAGACTCTGCGTTCCTCTCACCACTCACTGTCATTACTCCAGACATTACGGGTGTTGATACTGGATGAATTTGAAGGCTCAGTTGCTCCATAGATAATCACATCGGTCGAGCTAAACCTCAGCGGGCGGAGCCGTAGAACCACAGCCTGCGCTCCAGTTGGCCGTGCCGATGTGCCAGATGTTACATGCAGGCAAGGGTGTGGAGAACTGATGAAATGAAGTGCAGGTGGAACATGAGGCGGCAGGTATGATTTCTTTCAAAGTTTTTTTATTGGATGATAAAATTGCAAAAAGCAATTACTGTACAGTGGGATGTGCATATTTTTCCCCTTTTTAACCAGAACATACCCCCCCCCCATGACCCACCCACCCACCCGCTTATGAACAAACCTATATTAAGGATTACCACAAGAGATAGTTTAAAACACCGTCTAAATTATAATAAATAAAACATAAAGGTTAAAAAAGTTAAGAAGGTACAGAATGACAAAATATATATATATACATATATATATATATGTATATATATAAATAAAAAAAACACCTTAAAATAATAGGCAGGTATGATTTATAGTAAATCTTTATCAGCTGATGGTCAAACTACAGCAGGACAAGACTAAAAGTAAAATAAAGATTAATAATAATAATAATAATATCATAGGAATAGAATAACAGTATTACAATTAATACCCTGGAATTAATTATTGGATATATGGATGATATGGAATCCTGACAGAGTTGGATTCCAGTTTTCATGAACCATTCATCCATCCATGTAGCTTCGAAAAAGTACAGCACTGTCATTCATACGTTTTCCACGTAGCATATCATACGAACGGGTGTGCGTACGATTTCGCACAATATCATACAAACTAGTTCATGAGAATGCGTTGCCTTTAATCGTTGCTTTTAATTTTCTAGAACTTTATTAGGCGGCGTTCTTTCACAATATGTATATTTCCATGGGAAGTGATGTCGTGCTGGCCCTAGTCAGTGAACCAGATTCCACTCCGGTTCAGTCTGTGCATACACAATTACAAAAACAGCGAACAGGGTCCTAATAACGGCACACACACATATGCAATTACAGTACGCAACTATACATCCACATGCAGACGGAAAAGGAACACACACACAAACACACACACTAGTAGGGTATACATTTTAGCAATCTGATGGTCTGTCTGCTCTGGTAATAGCCGAGCAAACACAGACAGAACTAGACTGATTCATCTTCAATGATGGACGCGCGCGCACACACACACACACACACACACATAATAAGATGCAGAAAAGTGTGCCCAACTTAAAGAACAGATAATAAATGGAAGCAGGCAACTAGAGTCCCTTCTCCTACCCAGATGTGCTGATGTAGAGGCTGAGAAGCTCTGATACACACTTGAAGCTGTGGGACGGGTAGGACAATGCCAGGCTGGAACATCGAAACCAACGGAAGCTCTGCACTGCCATCTTCTGGCTTTGCACATGCTCTGATAAGAAATTGCATTTTAGATCACAGGATGCATTTGGATGAGGTCCTCACCGGCATGACCATTAACAAATAGTAAAAGCGGGAAAGCAAATGGAGAAAAAGCAGATAATGGGACATTTAAATGTTAGCTTCAGTGTACAGCAATAGCATAGTATAACTGAGGCAGGAGGAGCTGGGACTCAGAGAAATATCACGTTATCATGCAACATCAATGATTGAATCTCCATCTCTTCAGTGTGTTTAAACTATATGTATATGTATTTACTGTATAGGCATTCCTGTATACTACGAGCTGCATTCCAGTCATCGGAAAATATTTAACCCTTGTGTTGTCTTCCCGTTGACCATGCAACGTTTTGTTTATCTAGATCAAAATTCTGGGTTTTTTTGCGTTTTGGTCGTCTTTTTCGACACTTGTCGCTTTTTTCTACGCTTTTTGACATTTTTCTCATTCTTTTTCTGAGGTTTTTGAACTTTTTAGGACATTTTTGTCCATTTTTTTCAATGTTCTTTTAACAATTATTTTTCCAAATGCTGTAAAATGTAATAAAACACCCAAATTCAATGAAAGTAGTGAACTGATCATTTATTTTACTTGTGAAAAGCGTTGTATGGAACCATCCACGTTATTGTTCTTTGACAATTTGGTTGAAAGAAACCCAAATTTCTTATATAGAAACTTTGGATATGGGTCAAATTTGGAGTTGCCAAAATGTCTCCTAACATATTTCACTCAAAGCAGCCAAAGCAACCCATGTGTACAACAAATTAAAGTTCAACAAAATTCAGTTGCATTAAACGTCATTGAAAACACAAGTCAAAGCAGCAAATACGTTTTGATAGAAATGCAATTTAATGGCAGCCAAATAAAATGTTCTTTGTCGACATAATGAGGAAATGATAATGAAAGTATCTGAGAATTTAGCATGACTCGTGATTTTATAATTTGGTTTCACTGCCTGATAAACGCTCCGTTTTAGCGCCTGTGACATAGGTAGGGAAGCCAAATCTGAATGGCTTGTCGAATCCCATGTTTTCTGATCTAGGCAGCCCCACAAAAAAACTGACTCGGTTGTATTATTCCACAGTTTGTGGGTTAATAGGCCACTTAGGGGTGGGAACCCAACACTGACATATCATCCATCACCTTTAAAGTTGAAATGGTGAACTTGTTAGCAAACAGTTCCTTATTTACCAGTCCCTCCAGAAAAACGCGATTATGCGATCGCAAAATTCAATGCATAATCAGCCAAAGTACGCATATTTATGCGGGGGATGCATTTTTTCAAATACGCCGCACAAATTGCCAATTTCCGTGCAAAATATGCGGGGCTTGCATGATTTCATAATCCCCGCATTTTCGTTGCAAAAAAGTCCCATATATCTTAGCAGAAAGTTGAAAAAATGTTGCGTTTACTTCACACAAGAGCAGCCATTTCCCCCTGTTGCCATGGGAACGTTATGAAGTGACGTAATTATGCCAAGTGAACATTATCGAAAAGCAGGGTGTTGGGGGTATCACTTTTTTTTTCCTCTTTTTCATCAAACCTCAGTTTTTGCAAGTTCCCGCAATTTCATCGCATAAAATTGCATAAATATCCCGCACATTCCATCGCATTTTTTAAGAAAACGTGCCGCATAATCAAGGATTTTTGCCCGCAACAATCACAAAAAAACTCCGCATTTTTATGGAAGGACTGATTTACACATGAGCAGCAGCGTAAAGCAGGAACAGCTGAGTTGTGTTTCTTGTAAGTCCAATATATTCACTCTACTTGTAGATTTGTTTTGGGTCGCTACCTACCGATGGCAATGTCTGGGTCTTTAGCTGCCAAATGATCCATTATGTTCCCCAGCTAGTCGCTAACTGGGTCCGCCTGCTGTTTAGGTGCTGAGCAGGTAGCGTACAGTTGGTTTTTATAGCTTCTTCTCTGAAAACAGCACTAGGAGAGCGAACCAAAACAGCAAAGTTGCGACCAGACAGCTAAACAATGAGCTGAAAAGTCACCCTAAATCTCAGTAAAGTGGATGGGAGCCGAGGATTTCAGGTGATCCTTTTTTTGTAGGTTCTGGATTCAAACCAGCAACTTCCACTTCATCACCCTGTGGCATGTGGTTGTTCACTGCGTCCTCTACATCAGTGTTTCTCAAATGGGGGTACGTGTACCCCTAGGGGTACTTTGGAGGACTGCAGGGGGTACATGACATTTGTTATGCTAAATGCTTTTCAGTTCCAAGGCTGTAGTTACTTCTACTGTCTTTTTTTTCCAAGTTTGTCTTTTTTTTTCAAAGTTTTTGTCGCTGTTTTTGAAGTTTGTCACATTTTTTTTAAGGTTTTGTCGTTTGTTTTGACCTCTTCTTGACTTTCTTCCTTACTTTTTTCTACTGTCTTTTTCTCTTCGAGTTTTTGTCTCTTTTTTCCAAAGTTTTTGTCAGCTTTTTTCGAAGTTTGTTGCTTTTTGGAATTGTTTTTGTTGCCCCAGTGTTTCCTACTTTTTTTAAAGTTTGGGTCTCTTTTTTTCAAAGTTTTTGTTACTATTTTCGACCTATTCTTGCCTTACTTCCTTCTTTCTACTGCCTTTTTCCACTAGCATTTAAATGTTTTCCAGGTACAAGGCTGTTGTTTGGTAAATCTATCGCTGACAAAAATTATTTGCGCTGTTTAGGGGGTACATGGCTTAAAAAAACTGTTCAAAGGGGGTACATTATTGAAAAAAGCTTGAGAACCACTGCTCTACGTGACTCTGCAAATAGATCCACACTGATCTTTCAGCAGGTTTTTTTTATACAGCACATTTCATACTCTTTCATCCAGCTTCCCTTCCATGGTCCTATTTATAGGGTCAGAGGTCAAGATTCCTACATGACTCACAACATGCAAAAAAAAAAAGATTCTTTGTAGCCTTAAATTTGCCAAAAAAAAAAGGAAAAGCAACAGGAGACAAAATAACAGGTGGAGACAATGTGACCTATGGGTCAGCATGCATTATGCACGCACAGTCTTCTTCTATGCTTACATGCGTGCATTCATCCTTGATTCACGCGCCAGTCCACCTTGTAACAATCTGCGCACACTGTGGATCAAATCATCCGTTTCCAAGCGGTGATTGAAACAAGATGGACGCAGCACTGCGATGATGATTTGTAAAATAAATGGCAACAAATTATTTACAGGGATCCTTGCCACCCTAAAAAAAATCATTCCCAGGGAAAGGAGCTTGAGATTTTACTGAGATGAATAAGACTTTTATGAGATGTGATGGACAGATACAGAGCTGGGGTTTATGGCTCTGCTGTGGCCGGCTCGTCCGAAGGGATACATTAAGGAAAGGATGGGAGGGAGGGAGGGAGGGAGGGAGAGATAGATGAGGAGGAAGAGAAGGGGTGAGGGAGAGGAAGAGACGATAAAATAAAAGAACCGTGTGGAGTGGTCACAGTACATTCTTCCGCAGACTGAGTGTTCGCTCTCACCTTTAATTCGCCTTTGCACGCTTGACACTGGCGCCGCTGTTACAGCTTTGAAACACATCCCGCGCATTACATTTTCCACATTCTACAGTTTGAAATGATTGGACCCTTGTTCTCGGCCCCCTATTACACACTTACTGCAGATGATCGCCCGGAATGTGAACGTCTGTCCGTTTTTAAGAGGAAGTGGGAAGCACGCTGGGTTTTTTACAGTTCGTTACAAACATGGGCAGAGACGATCTTCCTGGATTGGTTAAAGCTCAGTTGGTGAACAGTGGCGGTTCCAATTTTAAATAAAGGGACCAGGCTGGGGCCACATGCCAAATTAGGGGGTACCAAAAATATTAAGCATAAGTGTTACATACCACCAGTAACCGTACACATATAACAATACTCATTCAGTCTTAACCTGCATTTTATTTCTCACTGCACATGAATAATATCCCCTCTTTGGGGATAAAGGTGGGGTTACAAATGTATAAAAGTATTTTCCACAGTCAGGGGGGCCAGAGGGGGGGTCGAGGGCCAGCCTTGCCCTGCCTCCGCAAAAATATAGGCGTCTGTTTCTCAGTTGTCTTGCATTGACCTTTTGTTTGCATTTTCTTTAAACCAATCACAATCATCTTGGGAAGGAACTTGTTTTAGCCCGAACATTGCACCCCGGAAAAGAAAACGCCATTTAAAATGAAGTTAACTGTTCACTGTTCACACTAAGGGCATAACTTTGTGTTCAACATTGGGGAGCGGGGGGTTAGATCTCCACTTTTGAGCAAAATTGAAATCTGGAACGTCAAACACTGTCTGTTCTGTCTCGTCAGAAAAGTCAGAGGTGTAAAGACCACTGGTATGGTATGGAACTTAAAGGGGTCATTGCAACTCAAAATGTATAGCTACATTAGGCTTGGACACATACAAATATTGATAAGTGCAGCTAAATTTTATTATTACATTCAGATCAAACAGAGTAAATATCAAACTAAATAAGGCATCTTCATGAATAATTAATTGCCTTTGTTTATCGCTGCAGGTGCCATTATTTTGTCATTATTGTACGGTATATTGTTTTTACTCCATACCATCTTAACATGGACTTGAGTTTATAAATTTGGATCAAAATCATAAGAGAGAGTAACTGAGTTTTTCGGAACACTTAGACACTTACACGGTGTTGTAAAGCAGCATTGCATTCTGGTCAACTTTGTGATACTGTGGCCGCATAGAGTGGCCTCTCTCCCTCCTCTCCTCTGCCTGTCATCTATTGTGTGTTTGACCATAGGAAGAAAAAGCATACACCGAACAATTAATCAGAGCCAGAAATTAAAGCTTTTTAGCAGCTTGAATATTTGAGAGGACATTAATCAGACAACGAAGCCTCGGATTTATGATTTGGTCACAACTTGACCCTCTTTGCTCCTTCATTGTTGGTCAGGATTTCAAGCTTGCTAACTTGAAATTAGTGCGGATCTTTAGCTCCGGCCTATTGAAAAGATTTCTGTCTCTGGAGCAGCTGTGCGTAAAAGAACATTTTCTTAAAGTAAAACCTCAACCCGAGAGTGCTAATGGGGCCTAGGGGAGTGGTCTGGGATGGGGAACAGGGCCTTCGGGGGGAAAAGAGGCGGGCTGATGGAGGGCAGGACAGAGAGCGAAGGGCTTGTAAAACTTGTCTGGGGCTGAGGCGGTCTCGCTGTGTTTCACGGAGGCTGATGTTAACTGCTGCAGCGAGGTGGAGGGTCTGAGCCCGGCCTGTTTATCCTGGAAAAGGAGGGTAGCTGGCTGCAAAGAGACAGACAGAGAGAGAGAGACAGAGAGAGGGACAGAGAGAGAGAGAGAGATGACTCTGGGTGATGGCTTTACAGTACGTGTGAGAGTTGTTCTGACCGCATCCGTTCATGTGGTGAATGCTCATGCCACCCGACTGACTGAAGGATTATTGCCTTCACAATGCACTCGCACATCTGTAAGGGACTCTCACACAGGATGAAACTCTACTCCTGCACTGTAAAATCCATCATTTACAATGGCTTTTGCATTGCACAAAAACACTTTTTCTTCATCCATGTCAGCTGGATGCAGACCAGAGGCTTAGCTCTGTAGAGAGAGCGCTGAAAGCCACGCCCACCGGAGGGGAAAACAATTAGCCCCACAATATGCAACTAACGGCTGAAACGCTAACAAAGTGCATGCAGCTAACATAGAACAGAAAAGAACATTAAAGAGCCCCTATTGTGCTTTTTTTGTGTATGTAATAGATGTATAAAGTACAAAAAAACACAAACAGCACTTTTTCTCAACTGCCTAAGAATATCTGGTACACATTCATGTTTGAAATTCCTCAATTACTGATGTCATTAATTGGGAATTCTAGCCCAGTTTTTAATGTGCTTCCCGTAGGTGCTGCTTGAGCAAGCACAGCCTGCCCAGATTGCTGTATACTACCCAGTTGCCTCACGCAACGCGAACTGCGCTTCAGTCTGGGCGAACCATGCCGATGCCGATGATTCCCAGAATTTGGGGAGTTTGAAGGTAACAGCGTTAGCAGACATGGTGGTGTCGTGTCTCTGGATTCGTCCAGCAGACTAACGTCAGGGTCACCGGTATGGAAATTGCAGTAATTGCAAGAGACAACATCTCACGTTGAGCACACAAATGCGTGTGTTGTTTATTTTTTTTTTATAGGAAATACACTTCACTAGAAAATGGTGCTGCCCAGCAAAACCAACCCCCATTGGTCATACGTCATCAAACATCTGAACATTTAAAGGGACATTTAAAGCCGTACTTACATGAAGTGACTTACGACAGTAAATTACATGTATAACATAATACATTCAACAACAAAGGTGACTTATATATGTCACATTCACTACACTTGTTTGAATTTGGTTGACCAATCACAACAGAGTGGGCCAGCTGACCAATTAGAGCAGACTGGGCTTTTCAGGAAGGCGGGCCAAGAGCTCACACAGAGCGTTTCAGGCAGAGGAGCTGCAGCAACGGGCGGTATGAGAAACTTAATATGTTTTTTTTGAACATCAAAGAATGTAAACCTATCCTAGTAGACCCCAAGAGTACAAATATGACGCAGAAAAGGAGTGTAATAAGGGCACTTTCAGCATGTCTACCAGAGAGGACAAGTTAGCCGTTAGTAATCTAATGTTAGCTATATGTTAGCAAGCTAAGGCAGTTGAAAAACATAATACTATAGCTTTCTGATTTATCCACATTCCACTATAACACAAGTTGCATACTGTGCGCAAAATGCTTACAGAAACATAAAAAATATATTTGTATATACAGTATATATATATATATATATATATATATATATGTTTCACTTGGTAACAAAACATTGGGCGCTACGTTAGCATTAGCTAAGTATCAGGATCCCACAATCTTCCATTCTTCTTGCTGATTCCACACTTTTGTCTTCATAAAAGCTCAGTTTTTCAATTTGACTGCTTATAAAAACTTACACTTTACATTGTTGGTAGTGCATATCACCACACAGCAGTTTTTCAGCATGTTTCTGTTGAATAGACGATGAGGCACTTTCACGCAATACAAGTCAATGGATAGTAGAGAGTTGGGGCAGGACCTAAATTGCATTCTGTTTCTATCCACCGTTTTCAAATACAACAGTCTGAACGTGTTTAGAGGCACCAGTCGAAGAGCTCTCCACAGCACTTTTTGGCATCTTTGAATGTGCAGTAAAGTATGCCTCCTGCTACTGTAAAACAACAATCCCCACCTTGATTTATTTCCCTCACACATTTTCTCATGCATATCTGGGCAGTGCACTACATCAAGATGCAAACCATAAAGTTGCAATGGAGCCTGTGTCATGCGACAGCACAGAACATTTCGTCCATTAACACCCCCAGTTATTTTTCCCTTTCGTGGGGCTGTGTGGAGATTCCGGATTTCCTGTGGGGAATCAACTCTCTTATCTCACGCTTGACTTGAAAAGTTTTACCAGGTTTGCCCGGAGGCTGAGTGGTGTGTTTTTTTGTGTTTTTAATTGTCTCGGGAGAGTTGAATGTTGCTCTTATACCCAGCTCTTTCCTACTTGTGCATGCCAAATATGCATGATATTAAATATATATCAACCAATACCCAACCTCAGTTGGCTAGAAACCGTCAATTCCATTAATTTCTTGGACAGAGTCAGTTATGTTTCTGATTCATTTAAAATAGCAAAACCTCACCAAAGTAAATACAGTGTTTTGGAATGAGACCCTTCACATGTAAAAGCTACAGGTTATACTGAACAACTACTGTGTGACAGCAGCTGGCAACAGAAAGAAGAAAACCTGGTATGAAAAATATTTATTACATCTTCCTATATCTAAAACAGTGGCCGGGTCCTGTCTTTTTGGCAATATTAAGCTACATTCCACTTATGTAAGCCTCATTAAGGCTTTGAAAAAGTGAAAAAATAAATGTCGCACAATACCTCATCTTTCTGGTCTTATCATCACTGTAAAGGGATTCAGGGAAATTAAAGTCCCATCACTCCTCTGTCTGTTACACATACATTACCATTCCTCCCTTATTGTAAGTCCATAACCAGAATTCTTGGCCTGGAACTAGGCAAAACATCGGGCCATGGCCTAACCTCTGCTGCAATGAGACTGAGCCTCTTTCCTTCTTTGCCGTTTGATCCTTTGCACAGATGGTTTTCTTCAAGAAAAGGTGCTGAGTGAGAACTGAAAACCCAGGTTTATGGTATCAAAAGAACCCAGGAATACAGACCTCTCACGCTGTCCTGCCAAGAACGGCTCGGGCTAGATGGGGGAATGAGTAAACCAAAAGGCTCTGCCTGGAGGTAAGGATCATAGTAGCTATTATTGAGAGACCTGAGTCCTAATCGCTTATTTAACCAGAAGGGCACTCAGAGAGCACAGATCTCCAAATTGTAGATTAGTTGTAGCAAATGGTAATGTGACTATGTGTCAAAATATAATATAATATCCCTGTAAAAAAGGAGAAAAGCCAAAGCTGAAATAATTTCAATCGGTTGGACATAGATCTGTAAATGGAGTCAAATACCATAAATTATTGGACTGAAAATTAGCAAAATTCTTGATATATAGACATGGAATTTATGATACAGGCTGGTCGACAGGCCAGCTGACCAGATTACATAGATAGATAAATTGGCACAGTCTCTGGTGTATTCAAACCAAACAGCACTTATGGCTGCACACTGCAGGATGGGTCTATAAGGGCGTTTTCACACCTATCGTTTGTTTACTCTGGTCCTAATCAGTGGATGAGTTTGTAAACTTGGAGCGGTTTCCTCTTGGTTCCGTTTGGTTTCACACAGAGAAAAATCCAAGCGTACCAAAATGCATTACGACAAACCAGACCAGAACGTTCAATCTGCTTATTGGTCAGATGCGTCTGGGGCGGGAGCAAGAATGTTAATACAGAAGAAGGCCCTGTGTTCTAGACTAGAGCATATTTCTTGCATCTCCATGGTCAAACCAGCTCCGTTCATTTAAATACATTTTCAGACATTGTCGTGAGCAACGTTACTATGTCTTCTCTGGTCACGGAGACTTCACTCTGCTGTGCCTGTGTCTGTCTCCAACTTATGTGGCGGCTGGTTTGACCACGGAAATGCGCGTGACGGTGAGCTTGACCGCAGTATATATCTGGGAGGGAAACACTGCAAGCTGCTACAGTTTGCATGTTCTTCTGCATCACAGATTGCAAAGCTAATACAGGAGACATTTAGCTCAGAGTTGGGGAGCACACATAGTTAGGGCGATTCTAACTAACCGCTCCAGACTTTGTTTGAAAGTGTACCGAGACGATGCTTGTTGGGTCCGTTTTTAGTACGCATCCAAGTGCGACACACTGCATTCACACCTGCCCAAACGAACCGCGCCAAGGGTGGAAAACCAACTCTAGTGCGGTTAAACCAAACTGAATGAGGCAGGTGTGAAAGCCCCCTGAGTCACCATGCACTTTCGTAGGCTAGGTAGTGATACATCTTGATTTCTTTGCAGTGTTTGCCATACCGAAGCATCAGATTTACTATTTATCCTGAATTGATCGCTTCAATCCAAACCTCAGCAGTCATTTACATATACCAAGTAATGTGGAAAGAAGCCATAATACTCATATCCTGGCGCCATTCAACTCTTCTTTTCCATTTTCTAAAACTCACATCTGGACGCCATGCCTGGCATCAATAATGAGCTGAATGACAGCTCAGTACTTGAAGCTCTCCATCTCAGTGGAGGACATCATGGTGTCATCCTCAATCCTGCGAAAAAAACACATTGGTGTGGTTATGAATGATCAACTGATACATCAAGTCAAAGTCAAATACTCTCAGATCAAATGTTAGCTCATTCAACCATAATCACGCTAGATGCAGCCCAGATGCTAGTGCAGGAGGTGGTCATCTCCACATCAAATGACTGCACTGCCACACTGCCTGGCCTCGCTACGCAGGCAGTCAGCTCCCTCCAACTGATCAAGAAAGTGTCAGCGTGTGTGGTCTCCATCCTGCCCACAGTCTCTGGCATTGATGCATTGCCTTCCACTGGCTCACTGAGTGCAGAAGTTTGCATTAGACGCTGATGCTAGCATATCAGGATAAGTATGGAGAGGCACCTGTCTGCCTCCAGGCTGTGGTAAAATCATATACTGTAATGAAATCCCTCAAATCTACTCTTCACTTAATCAAAGGTCCATGAAAAAGAAATGTGTCAAGAATTCTTGAAGCCTAGTGGTGGAACAAGTTTCCAGAGGAGATGGGGTTTGGGCTGCACTAACTATTTGTATATTCATCATTAGGTTTGTAAGTAAAGTCCATTCGAAAGTTACGTGAAATGACAACAACCTCATAACTCTTAACACGTGGTTAAGAACAAAATTCTTTGTTATGATAAGGCAAAGCTACTTTGTTATGTTCAGGCCATAAAACTACCTAGTTAGGGTTAGAAAAAGATACAGTAATGGAAATGGAATATTTTCATTAGTATATAATCACCATAAAATAAGAATTGTGTTTTCATTAAACTTAGAATGAGCCGTTTCTATCTACATATGGAGTGGGTCTGCCATGTTGCACTGCCGTGTTTCTACAGTAGCCCAGAACCGACAAACCAAATCTCGAGATAGGGCCATTCGTGTCGGCCACCGTAGTTCTCCTACACGCTTGGCACATGGGAGAAGTGTCAGCTGGTTGCAATATGCAACCTCACCGCTAGATGCCACTAAATCCTACACACTGAACATTTAAAGCTACATTGTGTAAGAATTTCTCCCATCTAGCGGTGAAATTGTATATGACAACCAACTGAATATTACTTTCTAGCCCTTCCTCCTGCGGTGGCCGAACCCAAAATTAGCTCTTAGTATCTCCACCGTTTACTGTTCTAGCCACTCCTATATTAACTTTGGTCTTGTTGCTTTGCCTGGGGCGTTGTCGTTTCAATTCTCTTTTTCGCTTCCCTGGCGAGTAATCTCCCCCTTGAATTCGTCACGGTGCCAAAAGGTGTAAGAGGGCGAAATGCGGAGGTATGTCCCTCTTTGGCTAATGTATTTTGAAGTGATGGTTCGGAGTAATTTCACTCTAGGGTCCTTTGCACCATGACCTCGAGCCAAACACCCCCCCAGAAGCTTGTTTCACCTGGGTCGAACATTGGGAGAGTTAGCGTAGAGTAGTGTTATCAGCTGAATAGCTTATTAGCGCAGGGGCTAATGGACCCACGTTTGTATCTCGTAAATGACCCCACTAATAATGCCCGAAATGATACCAAACTTCTACACTAGTACAAATAGGTTATGCACTCATAAAATGATGGATTGTAAAGTTTGTAAGTACACCAGAAGTTTATGAACACTTGCCTGCTCTCTTCTGCTCTCTGTTGCTGCTGCTGCTGCTGCTGCTGCTACCTGCAGATCGAGGAGTGCTTAGGGCTGTCTACAAATTACTACACCGAAAAGAGATACAACGAAAATATTTATTAATTTAATGATTAAATAAGGTAATGTCTCCAAACTTACCTCTGTTATTACTTGTCTCCTGCTAGTTATACTACAACACTTAGTTAAAAAAAAGTTAAATTAAAAAATATTTTTGTTGCATCTCTTTTCGGTGTTGTAATTTGTTGACGGCCCTAAGCACTTGTTTTACAGCAGCAACAACAGCAGAGAGCAGAAGCCAGCAGGCAAGTGTTATTTACATAAACTTCTGGTGTACTTACAAACTTTACAATCCATCGTTTTATGAGTACATAACCTATTTGTACTACAGTAGACGTTTGGTATCATTTCGGGTATTATTAGTGGGGTCATTTACGAGATACAAACGTGGGTCCATCAGCCCCTGTGCTAAGCTATTCAGCTGACTACTCTACGCTAACTCTCCCAATGTTAGACCCAGCTGAAAAAAGATTCTGGGGGGGTGTTTGGCTCGAGGTCATGGTGCAAAGGACCCTAGGGTGAAATTACTCCGAACCATCACTTTAAAGATGGAGGCGCAACATGGCAACATGTTCGTATGTATTCTGAATGATTCTGAATGGCAGATTCCACGCTTACGAGAATACTTTGATTAGTTGGTGGAAGTAATTACACATGAATGAGCACATATTTTTGAAAAATAGTTCACCGAAACGTGTTTCTGAAAACATTTTAAGCGAGAAATGGGCCATACAGTTGCTGAAACTTCGCCAGACTGTCCGACGGCCGATAATCGGGTTGGTGTTTCAGCGCCTTTAGAAAACATTTGTAGTAGTGTGTGGCTCCCAGATGTAATGGGTGTAACCAAGTGTGAAAAGAGGTGTTGCTGAGAAAGGTCATAGTATGCATGAGACATGTTTCAGTCACCTTTAACCGGATAGGTGGATCCTGTCAGTACAGTACGTCTTAAAGGTCCCATGGCATGAAAATTTCACTTTATGAGGTTTTTTAACATTAATATGTGTTCCCCCAGCCTGCCTATGGTCCCCAATTGGCTTAAAATGGTGATAGGTGTAAACCGAGCCCTGAGTATCCTGCTCTGCCTTTGAGAAAATGAAAGCTCAGATGAGCCATTCTGGAATCTGCTTGTTATGAGGTCATAACAAGCAAGGTTACCTCCCCTTTCTCTGCTTTGCCCACCCAGAGAATTTGGCCAACCCATGGGAGAGAGACATCATGGCTTTCAAACGAGAAAAGTGGCAGTTGGTCAAGGCTACGCCCCCACCCTCCACCTTGCCCCCCCTCTCTCCTCCTCAATAGCTTCAGACACAAAAATGGCACATACTAAGGAAAGCTCATTGTGGGACTGGCTCTAGTTGCTGTAATTCTGCACCAAGGCTGAATTTCGGGAAAGAGACTTCAGATACAGTATTAGGGGACCACTAAGGCCTATATAAAAGAGACTTCAGATACAGTATTAGGGGACCACTAAGGTCTATATAAAAGAGACTTCAGATACAGTATTAGGGGACCACTAACGTCTTTATAAAAGAGACTTCAGATACAGTATTAGGGGACCACTAAGGTCTATATAAAAGAGACTTCAGATTTATCATGGTGATGTTGTGCTATAGGGAAGTAAACACATGCCTATTAACCATTTAATAATGTTAAATTACTGGATCTCTTTCTCGTGATTTTTGGACACATAAAGCATTGGATTTCTGTCGTCAAAACGAATAAATCTTTCACGATGCTTTCCACCTCATGAACTGAGACAACCGCCGCCCAGGCTCCAGCTCGCGGCTCCACGGTCCTCTCGTGAGCTTGTTTTGCTTTCCTAAAGCAGCGGAGATGTATGATGAGGATTTCCGTTGAGAGAGCTGTTGAATTTCTCCCCCCGTGTGCTAGGCAAGCTTCCCCCTGGGGCGACCTCCCACACTGAACAATGTTGACACGTTATGAGTTGGCTGTATAACTCTCCTGTTTCCTTTGATTCTCTCACTTTCCCTGTAACGCGTGAGTGTGCGCGCCATTTGGCGTATTTATCTTTCATTCTCTTTCGACTGCTCCCTTTTCACTGACTTCGCCTCAGTTGCCTTTTCAATGTCCTCTGCCTTTTTCACTCCCTCAGAAAGGTGGAATTCTTTGGCTGACTGCTCCCTTGAAATTCGCAATTACCATTGTTTTCATTTTTAAATATCGGCCATTTTGGTCAGGATATAATTATAATTAGGATATCCTTTTCCATTCACCAGTAATAAGTCCCCATTTGATGATTTCCCCTTCACATTTCAAACAGAACTGGAGGGCTTTTTCCAAGCCCAACGTTTGTGTTGCTGGAAGCTTGGCGTTGCGGCCATGGTGATGGATTCGAGGCCCTTCTCAAAAACAACACGGCTTACCGTTAATCGTGGCAGCCCACTTTACACGTTAGCACAATCAATTTAATTGGGGGGGAAAATAGCTGAGCGAGAGGTGACTTCAAAGACGCAGGTCGAGCCGCCCGACGGCACGCAATCACCCAGCATCCATTGCTGCCCCTGGAACGGGGCTGTGCGTCACGGTGGCTGCAGTGGAAAAAGTGAATGGTTCACAATGCCTTGTAATGCAGAGAGAGGTCTTTAAGGCCTGCCAAACTGCATCACTGTGCCCATTTGTCTGGGTGGTGTTTTTTGTGTTGCTTTGGGGGGTCATGGAGCTCCAGCATGTGACTCAGGAGCAGAGCTGTTGGAGTGTGTGTTGGAGACGTGGTATGAAACGATCGTTGACGGTTTTAGGGAGTCACATTCTCCTTGCTTACATCATGGTGAGGACGAGGTCAGACCAGACCACTCGTTTGAGATCAGTTACTGTATAATGCTGTTCTTTGTACACGTGTATTGCACAGTACCATGTAACAAGTTCTCAAGTTCAAGTTTATTGTCATATGCATATGAGTACAAAGTACCACAGCAATGAAATACAATGTGCCTTAGCACTCCCTCAGCACCAGTCAATAATAACAATTTTAAAAACATAATAGTATTAAAAACATTACAAAATATCCAACATAATATATATATAAGTGACTAAGTTCAGACCACAGCCCTCCTTCCTGTTGTGCTATTGTTCAATAACCTTATTACCTGTGGGTAAAAACTATCCCTAAAACGTGTTGTGCGCGTTTGGATGCTCTGCAAGCGTCTCCCTGATGGAAGGTGGGAGAAGAGATAGTGTGCAGGATGACTAGAATCCTGTATAATACCTTGTGCCTTTTTAGTGCTGCGTTTCCAGTAAATTTGTTGGAGCGATTCAAGTGGAACCCCGATGATTTTAGATGCAGTCCTGACCACTTTTGTCAGTAGATTAAGGTCACGTGAAGTAGCCCTACCAAACCACACTACAATATTACCTGTCAGTATACTCTCAATTGTACAACGGTAGAAGTTCAGTAGAATGTTAAGAGACATACCGTATTTCTTAAGACACCGCAAAAAGTAAAGCCTCTGATGTGCCTTCTTAATGGCACAGCTGATATGGAAGGACCATGTGAGGGTGTCTGAAATGTGGACGCCTAAGAATCTAAAGGTGTTAACAATTTCAACTGGAGAGATGTTAATAAAGACAGGTGTATGTGTAGATTTGTTCATCCTAAAATCTATGATGACCTCCTTAGTTTTCCCCACATTGAGAGACAAATTATTTCTTTGGCACCACATGATCAATTTGCTTACTTCATCTCTGTAGGCAGTTTCATTATTATTCATTATTATATACACAGTGTGTGGGTGGGTGGGACATTGTGACACCCTCACAGCTTGTCTGTGATACTTTGTGCTCAGATCCCTAGGTTACGGTTTCAACCCACGGGAAAGGCTTAGAGTTTTTAAAAGACTCTTTTCATTGTTAACTGGTTGTCCCTGTCTGCGTTAATCTGTTTTCTACAAGCTTTGGTGATTCTTCCTCCTTTTGAATGCTTTAGTAATTGATTTATTCTTTGCATAGGCTATATCCATGTCTATATCTAGGTTTATTATTTTCATCAGCTAGCAGCTAACGTTAGCTAATATAGCGTACAGTAGAGCTGAAGATCTTTGTATAATGAACCCGTCGGGATGGGACCCGACAGTTAATTTTACACGGGCTCGGGCTTGTGCTCCGGGTTGCGCGGTAAATGAGCGGTCAGGTGATGCTTTCCGATTTGAAACGGATTATTTCTTTGTTCCAACTTCCAAGTGGCCTATAGCCTAAGTTAGTCATGAATAAATCATGTTAAAAAATGTAGAAATTACTCATTCTTGACAAAAGGCAAAAGAGCTGTGTGCGTGCGCACATTTGAATAATGTCGGGCTGTAAACGGGTTCGGGCTTTTTAAAAAGCAGTCAATCAAACTTGTCAATCAAACTCGGGCTCAGGGCCTTGTCGGACTCGGGGCCACGTTTGGCCTAACTTTTAAGGTGCGATTACAGCTCTAGCCTACAGGGGTGTGGAGGTGAGGGTGGTTTGCAATCATCTGCAGGGGAGAGAGGTGTGGGGATGGCTCGTTAGGGCAGTGCCATGCAGGTGAGTTAATTGACTCAGCTGATTGTCGCTGGTCTAATTACTCTCTCCCTTTATATGCAGTAGGGTGCTGAACCTCGGATGACTGCCACCCTGGACGCTGGACAGAGATATTGATTGTTTGTACGTGGTTAAAAGTTTTGAGCTATGGGACTGCGCTCCGGACAGTAGACAGGCAGACAGAGGCGTACGGTTAGAAATGTTGTGGAGTTACGTTGAAAGTGTGTGAGCAGTCATAATAAATACTGTTGCTTGGCTGTGATTTGTACTGAGGGTGACCCACGGTGTCAGCCAGACCTGCTGCCTAGAAGTGGGTTTATCAGAGCTTATTTTTTATAATTTAAACGCCTGCTGCTAGAAAAACAAGTCGATGAGGGCAACGAGAATGAACCAAACAATAAAGTTGTCGCTTATAAAACCAAAACAATGACCTTAAAGATGCTAAAATGTTCCTTAGAGCTGATGGGGGGGGGGGGCGGCTGTGGCATTTGGTGATAATTACCTCCGCCAAGGAGGTTATGTTTTTCGGTTACGTTTGTCTGTTTTTTTTGCTTTGCTTGTCTATGAGCAGTGTTATGGGAAAACTACTGGCCAAATGTTGGTGGAAGGGCGTAGCATGTGCCAAGGCAGAACCCATTACACTTACAAGGGGATCCGAATCACGGGACGGATAAACAAATAATTTTTTACTTTTGTTAACGTTGCGAGATAAGGCACATGTGCTGCATTCACGTGATGCTGGAATAACCGGAAGAATTAGTTCCCGACTGAGGAAAATTCACACTGCATTAACATTGTGGAATAGGGCATTCCTTGGCGTGCCATTCTAGTTCTCTGTGGGTTTATTACTACAAGTGATCCTTTTCCCATTACAATGAGTCAGTTGACCCATTGTTTTGATATAAATATATTGATTGACGCAGCTTTAATATCTAGAACAGTTATGCAAGGTGCATTACTGGTTAATTTAAATGCTAAGAAATTCACTCAATAGGTACAACACATTTCGGAATAAAAGGTAGCCAGAGAGCTCTGTTTTATGAAGTTCATGGAAATTCAGAGACATCCCAGAAAAATGTGGTAAAATGACTTTAAACGTCTTAATGCCCCGACACACCAACCTGATAATCGGCCGTCGGACAGTCTGCCGAGGTCGGTGACCCGAGTCTGTTCGGTGTGTTCTGTGCCGTTGTCAGTCGGAGGAGCCATCGGACTTCATTTGGGCCGATTTGACATGTTGAATCGGAAGGCGGGCAGTCAAACTCAATGGCCAATCTGATTGTTGGAGCGCTAACCCGGGAAATGACGAGTGGGATGAGCCTGACTAATGCCTCTCAAAATCTGACGAAAATCTTTTAAACTGACCTTTGTCATTTTGAAATGAAGACAGATTCAGCAGCTGCATGGCCTATATCTCGCTTAAAATGTTTTCAGAAACACGTTTCGGTGAACTATTTTCATAAAATACGAGATCCGAACCAGCCGCCATTATGGTCTGGGTTTGAAATCCGGGAGAAGCCAGACCCACGTGATGCGTTCGTCCAATCAGCTGCGGGTTTTCATTTTTTGGGGCGACAATACAGATTAGTGCAGCCTGCTGTTATGGAGACGTATTACGTCTCGCGCACGTGCAGAACGTACACTCAAGTCGGTGTCGCTTCGATGTGTTCCGAGGCACTTTTTGGACCAACTCGGGTAGTTGTCGGTCGGCCGTCAGGTTGGTATGTCAGAGCCTTTAAAGGAGTCAATCAATTGTGTGGCAACGCCACCAGAAACAGCAACGCTGGTAAAATTTTCCTTAATATAATAGCAAAAGTCTACCGGCAAATAAATGGTTCTCTCTTCTTTTTAAATCATGCTTTTTGTTACACTCTTAAACAACACTTGGCATAGTTAACAGTGGCTCAATTCCAGCATATTCATCTATGGTGAAGTACCAGAGAAAAAGTCCACCATAATACTCTGTTAGCACTTAATGAAATGTTCCCTGGTGTGTGCAGTCACGCACCTCAGAGGTTGTGACAACACAATGCGAGTGCAAACAATCACATTTGCACAGTTTGGATGCTAGATCCAGAGTGAAAAATGGTCATCCACACCCTCAGACTCAAACAGTTCCCATGCATTAAACATGATGCAGGTCTTGCATACTGAATGCTTGGCTTACAAGATGTAAATTGCATGAATCCAAATGTAAGAAAGGTCTTTTTCACTGTGGATTGGACCAATAACTTTCTCTCACTGTAGATACTCCACATATGGCTGCATGATAAAAAAAAAACCTGCAACCTCAGCCCCCCTTTGGTTGGAAATCACTTGAGCACAGAGGAAGACAGCGATGTCAGCAGACATTGAAGAAAAATCCATCTCTGCCCTCATCTTTCACTCATCAGTCATCGTCACGTGCACTGACCTAAACCGAGGCTGCACGAGTCACGACCACGCTGTCCATCTCTGTTATCCTGCTCATGAATAAACAGAGGCCAGTGCATGGGTGTGCGTGTCCGTCAGGGCGATTACACGCACAGAAAAACACACGCACAAGTGCTCACACAGCCTCGTGCCGACTCCACTGGCATAATTAGAAACATTTGGGATCATTTGCAAAGGGGAACACGAGCTCTGATGGGATCCAGATGCACTACTGGGTTTCACTGAAATACAGGAACCCTTATTTACGAGGGGCCATTACTGGCTCCTCACCCAGGGAGGTGTGTGTGTGTGTGTGTGTGTGTGTGTGTGTGTGTGTGTGTGTGTGTGTGTGTGTGTGTGTGTGTGTGTGTGTGATATTTAATGAGTTGTTTGTTGCTGGATCATCCATACTCGGGTCAGACTCAGTTTAATGCCTTTTTGTTTTTGTGTGAAAATGGGGGTTTGTATTGATTGTAATGAGTGGGGGGCTGAAACAAAGAAGAAGTTGCCAACACAAAGACAAGATTAAATTCCTTTTTAATGAAAGAAAAATGGCACTGACAATTTCAAGACTTTACGATGCAACATATTCTCTACCTCTGTGGACTTTTTGTGTCCTCAACAACTTTCGCAGAGATCATTATTCTTTCGTTGTCAGCAAAATGCCTCTTTTGGATTTCCTGTAGAAGAGAAAAGAAAATAACGCTATTAGCATCCCTTTTGTTTACATGAAGTGCTGTTAATTGAGAAGTGAGACACTTATTACTGTTTGCAATACAAAGAGGGGAAATGTTGTCAGTTGTACCACGCTGCCACCATGTGGCTAAGAGATGAACTGCTAACAATGAAGGCTCCTTAGAGAGCAGAAGTTTACATCAAACTATGGATCAAACCAGTTATACGTAGGTGTTCTTTGACCTGAAATGTTACATAGGTATGAGAAAAAAAAATGCTTATGTTTGTATGTATTTTACAAATGCTGTTTACAAAATTGTTAGATTTGGGTTTGGATCATGTATAAGTTTGATGTGGTTAAAGTATGGGTGCCTGACTCTCCACCTGGCTCTTCATGCCACTGTTCTCTCTCTACTGTAATGCTCTTTATTTATTATTATTATTATTATACTTTTTTATTTAAATTTTTTTTATTTCTATCTTTATTTTTTAATTTAATACATACTGTGTACATATACTTATACTTATATTGTCTATACCTATACTTACATTGTTTAATATTCCATTTAGAGAATGTGATGTGCACCAACAACAACAAAACAAATTCCTTGTATGTGTTAAAAAACGTACTTGGCAATAAAACCCTTTCTGATTCTGATTCTCTGCCCATAAATTTGGTACGATTGTGTGATGCATTGCAATGAACCAACAAGGCATGACCTCCAACGACAAGAGCTAATCGTATTGATTTTCATATTTATATCACCTACAAAAGAATGAAGCATTCCAACACGTCCTCGTACCTAAACGACAGAATCGGTTGATTGCCAAGATTCCCTAAACGATATATATGACCGTTAAGCATGCAGCGCATAACGACCAATAGTTTAGGTTTCTTGTTATGCGGCGTTTTAAACATGTGACCGCAATACGTGAAATTGTAATCATATGACCGTTCTATTTAACATAACGACCGCAGTTTTAAACACATAGTTAATGTTGTGAAACGGAACTACGGTACTATAAGTTTAGGGAACAAAAGTCCTTAGTTTGGGTTTAACATCAGGGATTGGACACCTAAAACAACTAAAGTGATGATGTAACGTGATGTCACTGCATCACGGACTAAGGGCCGTAATACTCGATTCATTTCAAGAAAGCTGAATTATGGTTTCACACGGGACACACACCCCGGTCTCCTGAGTGAAAGTCTTGTCTTTGTTTGACGGATGAACCACCCCAACCTGCCTCGCTCCTTACGCCGAATTTGGCGCTCGCATACTTTTGTCACCTCACTTCCTCGTTCTGCTCTTGCGTTAATTACTTCAACTGTGAGAGTTCGGCGCCTAAATTGAAACTTAATTGTGTGGGCGCTATAAGCTGCTTGCACAATCGACCTATACGGCCGTTTTCTGAGTGAGGACAGTCTGAACTAATCAGTAAGATTAAAAGCATTTGTGTTTGGTTTAAGTGAAAACCTGCAGAGCCCTTACTTTTGATGGCACATAAAAAGATCTTGTTTAGGAACGCCTCCAGACACCTTTCCATCCACAAAAGTAAAAGTTTTGAAATAATGAAAAATATTTATTCAGGCGTCAAAATAGCAAGAAAATATCAGGTCAATTCTTGGTTGGGAGTTTGATGAGGTCAGAGCTTAAAGTGTTGTATATGAATTATATACATTATGGATGAAATCAGCTGTATAGTCAAATACAAACCAAAAAAAACAATGCATGTATGCATTAAAGGTGTTTAACAATGCCATTATCTTCCCTCCTTATCCAGTAACTCACATTTTTGTTGCTATTGCTTTCACAAATCCATCCACATTCAGCCTGTGTGCTCTCCTGCTCCATCACTGTTTCTTCAGTGTGCCTGGAAAACAGACAAGACAAAGCTTTGTTCATAAGTTAAAAGCTGCAGTACACAACTGACTAGAAAAGTTATGGTTAAACAAAACTACAGACAAGGCAAACCGCAAGTGCTGATTCAGTTCCAAAAGCTGTGGTGAATCTTGTGTCATGTCACAGCATGTTGGGTAAGATATTCCAGTGTGCTACATGATTGACTTTATGTGAAATTAGTGCCTGGCTGCAGTGGTTGTCTGTAGCACCGAGACTTTGGAAACGCTCTGTCTCCGCCCCTTACCATCTTTTATTTCTGTGGACTCTTTTCAAAATCAGATAGACAGGTGTTTGGTTGGTATTAATTACTTTGTCATTTTAATTGTGTATTGCGTTTTCAATATGGCTACGTTCAGACTGCAGGCAAAAGTGGCCCAAATCCAAGTAGTGTGAACACTTAAATCTAGCCCAGAACCGATTTCTTCAAAGATTCAGGCCACTTCCATATGTGATCCTGAATCAGACCCAGATCAGATTTTTTTTCAATGCGGCTGCAGTGTGAACAACCAAGGTTGATTTGATGCGACTTTTACCTCTATGACCCTCGCTTTGCGATCGGATCTGAGCAAAAAATCTGAATTAGGCATTAAGACTTGCGGTGTGAACGTAGCTTATGTATCATCTTGTATGTTTTTATGTAAAGCACTGTGATTTTTTTTATCTGTGATAAGCGTTCTATTAATACATTTTACTTACTTACTTAGTTACTTAGTTACTTACTCACTTGAGGTAAATAATCTTTAATTATAGAGCACTTTTCAAACTCCACGTTACAAAGTGCTTCACAAAACAATAAAACAGGTCCCATGGCATGAAAATTTCACTTTATGAGGTTTTTTAACATTAATGTGAGTTCCCCTGCCTATGGTCCCCCAGTGGCTAGAAATGGTGATAGGTGTAAACCGAGCCCTGAGTATCCTGCTCTGCCTTTGAGAAAATGAAAGCTCAGATGGGCCGATCTGGAATCTTCTCCTTATGAGGTCATAAGGAGAAAGGTTACCTCCCCTTTCTCTGCTTTGCCCACCCAGAGAATTTGGCCCACCCATGAGAGAGAGACATCATGGTTTGCAAATAAGCAAAGCATGGCAGTTGGTCAAGGCCACACCCCCACCCTCCACCTTGCCCCCCCTCTCTCCTCATCAATAGCATTTAAAGCTACAGACCCATAAATGGCACGTCTTAAGGAAAGCTCATTGTGGGACTGGCTCTAGTGGCTGTAATTCTGCACCAAGGCTGAATTTCGGGAAAGAGACTTCAGATACAGTATTAGGGGACCACTAAGGTCTATATAAAAGAGACTTCAGATACAGTATTAGGGGACCATTAAGGCCTATATAAAAGAGACTTCAGATACAGTATTAGGGGACCACTAAGGTCTATATAAAAGAGACTTCAGATACAGTATTAGGGGACCACTAAGGCATATATAAAAGAGACTTCAGATACAGTATTAGGGGACCATTAAGGCCTATATAAAAGAGACTTCAGATACAGTATTAGGGGACCACTAAGGTCTATATAAAAGAGACTTCAGATACAGTATTAGGGGACCACTAAGGCATATATAAAAGAAACTTCAGATACAGTATTAGGGGACCACTAAGGTCTATATAAAAGAGACTTCAGATACAGTATTAGGGGACCACTAAGGTCTATATAAAAGAGACTTCAGATACAGTATTAGGGGACCACTAAGGTCTATATAAAAGAGACTTCAGATACAGTATTAGGGGACCACTAAGGTCTATATAAAAGCATCCAAAACGCAGCATGTCATAGGACCTTTAAAACATTGAAAAAAATTGAAGAAGAAGAAAAAAAACATGCTAGCCAGCGTCTTTGTGACAATTACAAGAGATGACAATCTGATATGGCAACCCTCAATAGTTCAAACTCTGTCTGGTCATAAAGAAGGTCAGAACACACTGTGACATCACGTCACACTGTGGAACGTCACTGACCTTTCAGCAGTGTCGGAGTCTATCGGTGAGATCCGTTCACTCACTGATCCAAACACTCCTGTCGTTCAGTGTGACCTCCGCGTCAGTCACCACTTCCTGACTGATCAGGAAGAACAGCGTTGCTTCGGAGCATCCCTTGATGCTGGT
The DNA here is from genome assembly GCA_025617405.1 of Perca schrenkii. Classification (NCBI taxonomy): domain Eukaryota; kingdom Metazoa; phylum Chordata; class Actinopteri; order Perciformes; family Percidae; genus Perca; species Perca schrenkii. Next base: position 18,731,011 of record CM046807.1, read on the forward strand.
GCTGTATGACACTGTGACATCACTCAGATGCCAGTAAACTGATCAATGGAGGGAAGGATCCCTACAGACAAACAGACAAATGGGTGAGGAGTATGCATGTTTGAATTTGTGTGTGTGTGTGTGTGTGTGTGTGTGTGTGTGTGTGTGTGTGTGTGTGTGTGTGTGTGTGTGTGTGTGTGTGTGTGTGTGTGTGTGTACCTGGTGGGGGCCGACTGAGAGTCAGTCGGACCTCGGGTGGTGAAGCCTTAAACAGCTTTAGCACCCTCTAGAGACAGAGAAGAAAACTTTCAACAGCAAGGCCAGGCAGCTTTATTTGTGTAGCACATTTCAGCAATATAAAGTGCTTAACATAAAGCATCAACGAGCAATTAAAAACAATAAAAAAAATTTAAAACAGCTAGACTAAGACATGAAATACAAGAATAAAAGTTACAGTGCAGTGTAAGAGCACTGTTAAAACAAAAGTGCTACCTCGTCATGCATTCGAAACCTTACTCAAGGAAAAGTATTATCGGCTAAATGTCCTTAAAGTATGCGAAGTAAAAGTACTCATTGTGCAGGAAAACTAGCCTGGTCCTACCAGACTCTGGTACATTTCATTTGTACAGAGAGTCTGGCCTCTCTCCATTGACAAGTGTTAACTTCTTTGAAGGCGGGTACTCTGTTGAAGTTTAAAACTATTAGATCTGTCCAGAGCCGCTCTGGATCTGCCATAACCAATCGCTAACGTTTGGTTCGTGACGTTAGCTTAGCATCGCTAGCATTCGCCCTAGCCAACTCCTTCACCACTAACGGAGCGAGCTGGGAAATCTAACTTTTCCCGAACCCCGTGGGGGGAGGAGGGGCCACAACATCATGGCCACCAACACAACTCTGCAAAGATTGTTCTTGCTCGGGCTTTAACTTCTGGATATTCGGCAGCGTTGTCACAACGGACCGAATGGCTTCGCTTGCATCTTTCTCTGCCGAACTACAAGTCAAACTAGCGCACGACCTCAACGTCATCATTCTTAGCCACTCCCTCTGTTCGCTGATTGGACCGCCAAATATTTGGCTGGAGAAAATCCGTTAATATACCGCAAACCCAGATGGTGTACTGAAGGAAAATGAAAATTTGAGCGGAAGTAAAGTACGTAGGAGGCCTGAGCCAGGCTACAGGAAAAGGTTCCTTGCCAGTGTTTAACTATGATATGATATATGATGTTTGTGGATAGATATTACTGCTGCATTAATGTGTATGTTGCATTTTACTGCTGTAGATGATTAAGGTTTTGCTCCTTTATATACTGGCGGGTAGTTTAATGTACAGCAATGCATCATATTCTATAAGATAATCATCTGTTTGACACTGTCCTGTTTTTTAAATCTCCAAAAATTCTACTTTTCATGGTGTCAGTAAAATTGCCCCGTTCTCAGCTTTGTGACGATGCATTTTCCAGCTGATGAAGACGGTTTCTAAATCATTGATTTAGTTTAGTAAGGACAATCATTTTCTCAACAAATAAAATTCACATTCAAAGTCACCAAATTTGGAGATGGACATGGTTTTCACTGGACATTGGGAATAGGAAAGCTAGTCATCTGACAAGTCACTAAAGCTGTGAGACAAATGTTGTGGAGTAAGAGGTACAATATTTGCCTCTGAGATGTAGTGGAGTAAAATGTATATACTGTAAGTTGAAATAAATGAAAATACTCAAAAGTACAAACGTACAAGTGCCTCAAATTTGTACTAAGCACAGTACTTGAATGATTGTACGTTACATTCTATGGAGCTAGAACAGTGACAGTAACCTGTGGTGTTGAAAATAAAAATAGAAACAACAAATATTGGCACTGAAAAGTGTTGATCTGAAATATAAAGTTAAGTTTGGTAAGAAAAAAATAAAACACAAACATCAAAAAGTTATAATCTCACAATCCTATTATTTCAAGTTGACATTTTTTGTGCATTATGATAGGTTTTTCAATATCAATCTACATTTTTTTCTTGATGTCGGTCTTTTTTCAGTGACAGAGGGACAAAGAGGGTGCGGTTTACGGGTCATTTGCATATAATTTGCATATTGGCGCCAACTTATTGGGAATTTAGCTTATTCACCATAACCCCCAGAGTAAGACAAGTCGATACATACCCTTCTCATCTCCGTGCGTTCTGTAACGCTGTCTAACGGTTCCAGCATTAGCTTAGCCTAGCACAGATCCTGCAGGTAACTGGTTCCAAATAGCCTGCTGCTCCAAATTGTGACAAAAGTGACAAAATAACGCCAACATGTTCCTATTTAAATGTTGTGATTTGTAGAGTCACAGCGTGTACAAAAAACAACGTAACATGAGACACAGCCGTCTTCTAACAGTATACAAACTGGGAACTATATTCTCAGACAGGCTTGCTGCAAGCATATCACTCCGCCCAAGTACTATATTCTTCCACCTGAGAATATAGTTCCCGGTTTGTTTACAGTTAGAAGACGGCTGTGTCTTGTGTTACGTTGTTTTTTGTACACGCTGTCACTCTACAAATCACAACATGTAAATAGGAACATGTTGGTGTTATTTTGTCACTTATTCGGAGCAGTAGGATTACTGGAACCATTCACCTGCATGTTCTGTGCTGGCCTGATGCCGCTGGAGCCGTCAGACAGCCTTACAGCACGCACAGAGATGAGAAGGGTATGTATTGACTTGTCTAACTCTGGGGGTTACAGTGAATAAGCTAAATTCCCAATAAGTCGGCGTGTTCCTTTAAGAGTCGACAACTAAGTAATGAATCAATTCATCTTTTGCAGCGGTAGTTCAAATAAAAGCAGAAATTCTATATTTCCATGCAGATATAGGTGCAATATGGTCAGAATATTGAACCGGTTTAGGTTAGAGGCCTGCCATAGTGAACCAGTGCAGTGCTAAACTATCATGCAATAATTACACAGAACTGCATCATACGTGTCACATTAGAGATGGGTGACAGTAGCAGATTATAATACGACAAAGGGCTCAGTTAAACATTTTTTACAGTCATGTGTCAAACTGATACATCCTGGTGCAAACGATAACGAGTAAATTAAAGAAAAGTAAGCCTATCACCTATAGGCAAATGAAGGATTACTAAATGACGTTAGTAGAGACGAATGGATGAACTTCATTTAAATCTGCCCATACCGGATAGGACAGCTCCTTGAGTGACTGGCCGTTGATGGCCAACAGGATGTCTCCCTCCTGGATCCTGCCGCTCTGCTCGGCCGGCTGGCCGGGGAAAAGCTGCTTTATCCACACCAGGCTGCCAAAGTCCGCGGTGGGCGGATCCAGCTCGCACATTAGGAAGCTGAAACCCAGGCCATTGGCACCTTTAGTCAGAGTCACTTCCTGGGTGTTGTCTGAGGGTTTGGCGGTGGGAGGACGGAGGCAGTAATGGGATCATGAGGACGGAGACGTATGGAGGTCAGGAGTTAGAGGGAATTGGAAAGAGGAGGTGGATGGGAGAAGTGGAGGTGAGGACAGAGATCAGACAAAGCTGATTAGATTATGTTGATTTAATTAGTTTTGTCTTGTTGCAATTTGAACTTAAACATAAAAAAAACCCAATAAAATGCAAAGGTATAAAAGCAGAATTGATATTTGGCATCTTGTGCCGGAATTCGTCACTCTCCGACAGGGATGCAACAATTGGGGATTGGGGAGATATGTTAAAGGTGCTCTAAGCGATGTCGGGAGACGTTACTTCTTGTTGACGTTCAAAGTCTTTTCAAACAAAACGAAGAGTAGCTCGCTCATCCCGTTCCCTCCCTTCTGTGCTTCAGCGCACTAACCCCCCCCCCCCCAAATCCTTCTTGTCCGTTATTGGCTGAACACTGGAACACGGTTTGTGTATGTTTGCATGGTCCAGGTTGGACCACTTTGTTATTGTTGGCGTGTGTGGACCCTGGGCTGTCTACAGAGACCGCGTTTTTTTTTTACAGTGTGTTTAGGGGACCGGCAGCTCGCGGATAGTGAGGAGAGGTTTGCTGTATGTGACACAAAATTTTGTAGCCTAAAAAAACGCATGACATCGCTTAGAGTACCTTTTAACGAAATGAACTTTCCCACAGAGAAAAATAAGACTGACAGCGTACAGGTGGATGCTACTGTATATGGCGGTAAGTGTGTCCCATGAAATGCTTCTCAACAGCAGCGGATACAGCATTGTTTTTGGGAGAGCAGTCCAGCAACAGGCATGGCAAAGCTAAAGAGCTGGAGAGATTTCATTATGTGACTTCAATAGGTTTTCAAATAAAAAACTACTGGATAACAGAAACACTGCCAGGCTTTCCCCCAGTGTGTTGCAAGCCTGGTTGCTCACCGGGCCTGAGTTGCCCCCCACCAGGCCACTGGGAATTATATTTTAATGTATTTTAATATGTTCTTTTAAACTACTACAGTTACAGTCATATTTTCAAATCTCCAGTTAGCTTTAAGCGCTGACTTAATGTAGTGCCCTATAAAAACGTGTCTTATAGCTTTCTTAAATTCTCAATTTTGCGATTGTATCCATGATTCTGTTTTCACAGAAACTATTGGGCTCTACACTATGAGATTTTGTGGTGTTAATTGATTCCCAGTGGTCAATATACATACGTTTGCATAAAGCAGGCGTATTTGTCCACTCCCATGTTAAAAAGAGAATAAACACATGGCATATATCATTTTAAGGTACATTTTGAAAAGATAAAAACATTAATTATTATCCAATTAACTATGGACAATTATGCGATTAATCGTAATGAAATATGTGTATCTATTGACAGCTCTAGTTAAAACATGTGAGAGGAAAGAGGAGAGATATGACCCGACAGATATAGGACAGGCTAAAGGATAAAGGAGGCCGGGGGGGGATAAGAAGAGGAAGGTCAGAGTCAATAAGGAAGATCAGAACCAAGAGTGTGAAGGTTCACCTTGAAGCAACCAGACTAACCTGGCTATTAATGCACAAAACAGCTTAGAGTTGACAGGCTCTCTCACGCAGGTTCTTCCTCGGTAGATTTTTGTGACATAATGTTCTGTCTCTGTGAGGGAACTGCAGACTGATCCATTTGTATTCAGTATGGGTTCCCAGAAAGAGATCCTGGGCTTTTTTAGTTTCTCAGTATACCGTATGTTTTTTTTTTTTCACTTAAAGGTGCCATAGGTAGGATTGTGAAGATCCAGGACTTAGCCAAACAATGTGAACATCGACAACTTCTCAGTCCCTCTGCCCTTTCTGCTTAAGGCCGGTTACACACTGCACGCGTCCCGCGAGCGTGGCGTTTCTGTTGCGTCTCAGCTGCGTGGATTTTTCAGTGTCCTACACACCAGAAGCGTGTGTGTTGCGGCGCTGCTCCTGCTGCTAGGTACAGGGAGGGCTGATCTCGGGACATAGCGCCGACAGATTCAAACTCTGAAAAATGGGTAAATGGGCTGTCTGTGTAGCTGTAAAGAGCCTATACAGCCTATCTGATGTTGGACCGTCACTCACGTTGTTATCGTAGCCTATCCTACTACCCATTATATATAGCCTACTGATTTGATTAAAGCAAGACAACATCGGCAGTATTGACTGCAAAATATGTTACAGAATATTTCGTTCTGTATGACTATTGCAACATTTGAAAATATTTTCTTTGAAATTTTGTATTACATTTATATCTACATTGATGTCAAAACCTAGACTTTCAACCATCAAGATGTCATTTATTAATATGCATTTGTGTCTAAATGACATATAAACATATTTTCCTATTCTATTTTGCCTGGAAACGCTTCCAACACGCTCGCGTCTCGCGTGAAAAATAGGCGTCGTTCTATTTCTAGCAGGCACGCGTCTCAGGCGCGTCTCGAGCTGCGCCTGAAACGTGCGTCTCACGCCGGCAGTGTGTAAGCTCTAACCTGTTAACATGGGAGCCGAAATATAAAACGGACACGCCACTCGGCTGACTTGCTCGCGCGACGCGTGCAGTGTGTAACCGGCCTAAGCCCAAACGGTCTCCTAAGCCCCTCCACCCCACAAGGGAGAATGAATGCGTGTGCATGAGCAGTGATTGACACGCAGTTAGACACCACCCCCTGGCCCTGATTGGTGCATCTGAACAGGGAGTGGTGGATTTTTGCAAATCGCACTACAGGCTGTAGGTGGTGCCAAAGGAGCCAGATTTTTTTTTAATTACCTGCTTCATGTAGTTGTACTGGAACATAGGGACAGTTTCAGCAAATATGACAGAAAGTTATTCTTACCTACTGCACCTTTAAATCAAAAGTCCATTGGTCTGAACCTAAACTAATAGGTGTGGGGGAAAAAAATGTATTCATGTATGCACAGTGATTTTTCTTGCGCCGATTTTTAAAATAGATTCTTTCCCCCAAAATCTATATTTTTCTTAGTCTTTTTACCAATTCCATAAAAAAAATCCCTGATTCACCTAAATATTTTCTGTTTACATGCTACCGTCGACGGCGACTACATCATATCCGTTTCCAGCAAAACAGACCAAAAGCAGAAAATGCAGAAAATCCATGTTATGTTCTTCTTTACAAATGAAATAAATGTCACACTGAATGACTGATATGTGATGTGCATTATTTTTAGAAAACAATTAATTCTTAGAAATGTCTCATGATATATAATGTCTCTAAAAGCATATTAGTCAACTTTTGTTTTGCTAAAAAAGGAAAAGAAAATCGGGTTACACTTTACTTGAAGGTATCTACATAAGAGTGACATGACACTGTCATAAACGTGTCATAAACATTATAAACAAGTCATAAACGTTTATAACATAACGCTTCTTTTAGTAAGTGTCATTCGGTTTTTGTCATGACAAGTTATGGTTAGGGTTAGGGCTCATGTGTCATGACAGTGTCATGTGTTCATGACAGTGCCATGTCACTCTTATGTAGATCCCTTCAAGTAAAGTGTTACCGAAAATCGCAATACTCAATACGTTGGAATCGCAATACTTCTAGAATCACAATGAACGACAATCGCAATACAAATCTAATCGGCACCCATGTATTGTGAAAAAAATCCAATCGGGACAAAAGCATATGGTCCCAGCCCCGGACACTGAGGTTTCCTACCGTCAGTGACAAAGCTGTAGTCCCTGGGCCGGTCAGAGATGGCGTTTGCAGCAGTAGTAATGGTCGAACAGCTGTTGACCCTTAGCCGGCTGGTAGCTGGACTGATGCTCTGATTGGATTCACAGCTGATGTTGTCTGCGACCAGAGAAACCCTGGGGAGTTTCCTCACCTGTTTCTCCACAACCAGGGTTACCTCCTAGAAAAGACGGGAGGGAACGACAAGAATATTGATCAGGGGGAAGACAAACCAGAGATCAAAGTTTTAGGAAGGAGATGGAGCACATAAGCATGTAATAATACGTAGATGCAAATGCTACCTCAGTCACCAGCAAGAGGATTTGACCCCTTGCATTACTGTCTGGTCAAAAGAAATCCTCCCTGTACCGAGCAAGCACCGAAACCGTGACTCCGCCGCTATGAAGTCCCTCTAGCTGAGAAAAACAATCCTTAATTCCAACTGCCATAGTCTCGCTTTGCCAGACCTTCCTCCACAGCGCTGCGGAGGAGGGTCTGGCTAGTCCACACAGCATTCCGGAATGGGAGAAAAACATGCTCTGGTTTATTGGCATTTGTTTAAACCAATCACAATCGTCTTGGGCGGCGCTAAGTGCCGTACGGAGCAACGGCGCTTCTGCAAAATAGCCTCGGGAAGGAACTTGTTTTGGTGGAACACGTGCACATTCAAAGGTTGTTTTATTCGTGCAACAGAAAACTCAGATTGGACAGATAGTCTAGCTAGCTGTCTGGATTTACCCTGCAGAGATCTGAGGAGCAGTTAACCATAGTCCTCGGAAATCCACCGGAGTTTAGAATGCCAACACAAAGGAAACCCAAGGTAACGGACATCCGGCCTAGATGAATAAAATCCGGCAGAATTTCCGTCGGCAACGGAGCAATCCCGGAAGTGGAACGTCCAGGATATAGACTACCGCTATCATAAACATCTTAAATAAAAAGTAATGACCCACTCAAACTCTGTCACTTTGCACACATACATTGTTTTCATTTTTTAGCCTGTGTAAATTATTTTATAAGCTTTGTATGTTTACTGCCAGAGTTTTGTTTTTCCACTGTAAATTGAGGCCTAAGACGTTTTTCTGTCATGGCAGACAATAATGTTTGGTAACCCTTTACTTGAAGGTATCTATGACACTGTCATGAACACATGACACTGTCATGACACATGAACCCTAACCATAACTTATCATGACAAAAACCGAATGACTCTTACTAAAAGAAGCATTATGTCATAAACGTTTATGACTTTATAATGTTTATGACATGTTAGTGACAGTGTAAAGTCCCTCTTATGTAGATACCGTCAAGTAAAGTGTAACCTAACGTTTTCTGAATCTGAATCTAACCTGGGGTATGAACTGAAAGAGTGACTTCAGTGTACCATTACACCCCTAGTATAAACCATTGGTCTTTAATGGTCTTGTCATAATACAACATCAATCACATGTCCTCCTTTACCTCCCCAGTTTTACTCAGACACTCCACGGCCTGCTGGTAGGTGAAGCCCTGAAGGCTGATCCCATCCAACTCCAGCAGTCTGTAACCTGTAACACAGAATATTAGATATGGGTTTTTCAAGGCCAATTCCGATAATTAGCAGTTAATGAAACCGATATTTGGAACCGATATGCATTTACTGTGAAAATGAAAACTGTTAAGTCAAAATTAAGATTTTGGAACTTTACGAACTCCAACACAAAACTTTATTTAAATGCTTTAAAAGGTACACTGTGTAGGAATTTCTCCCATCTAGCGGTGAAATAGTATTTTGCATTCAAACGAATAGTGCTCTCTAGCGCCTTACTTTTTCAAATGCGTGTTGCAACTACGGTAGCCGTTATGCACCAAGAAGCTATGACAATATGTCTTCCAATTTTCGCTGTTTTGGCGACGAGGATTCCTTCTCCTGTGTTTCGGCATAAGTATGATCCTCCATTATGAACTAAAGTGCAGTGCAGGCTTTCAAATTTGCCGGGGCAGTGACGAGCGCCTCTCACTGATCTCCTTCTCCGTTTCAGCCTGGTTTCAGTCACGTGACGCTAGCTCTGAACAAAAACACGTTGTGGATTAGCTAGACAGCTAGGCTAGTGCTTTATGTCCCTCTCAGCAATTATAGTTATGTTTTTCAAAATGGCGGAACGACATGGAAGCCTCCTTGGACTTGCCCGTCCAATGTAAATACAGATAAGAAATTTGCTTACGAGGATAAGTCAGTTAATTTTACACCAATGAGGACATATTTATGAATGAAGACATTGATTTTAGCTAATAAAATACTTAAAACACTACACAGTGTACCTTTAAGCAATTATTTAATACATTAAAAACTTACAGATACAGATAATCTGCAAACTGCCCAAGAACGGCCCAATAATCGCCCAGGGCCGATAATTGGTCTATCCCTAAAACAAACTGATTCATTATATTTTAATCACTTATATTTTCATCATCTACTTCTTTCAGTTAGGGTTAGATTTGGGTTGAAGGTTGAGGTCAGGTTTTTTTCTACATCAGATCGTTTTGTTGCTTTTCTATTTCTGGCTTGTGATATCACTCTTTCTCTCTTGAAAGCATCAGCTAAATGCCAAAATCTACACAGCAGATTTTCCCAATCTTAATGAGTGTTGACTTTCAGTGAGACAGTGTTGACAACAGTTTGTCCATTTAGGGAGCTGTTATGGCTCTGGGGAAGATGCTGAAAAATAATAATCTAAAGTGTGACATTAAATGATTTGCTGCGTGGGCGCCCAGATAGTTCAGTTGGTAGAGAGGGCGCCTATATATACAGTATCTCACAAAAGTGAGTACACCCCTCAGATTTTAATAAATATTTCATTATATCTTTTAATGGGACAACACTGAAGAAATTACACTTTGCTACCATGTATACCAAGTATTAATTGTAAAGATTGTATAACAGTGTAAATGTGCTGTCCCCTCAAAATAACTAAACACACAGCCATTAATGTCTAAACTGCTGGCAACAAAAGTGAGTACACCCCTATGTTAAATTCCCATAGAGGCAGGCAGATTTTTATTTTTAAAGGCCAGTTATTTCATAGATCCAGGATACTATGCATCCTGATAAAGTTCCCTTGGCCTTTGGAATTAAAATAGCCTCACATCATCACATACCCTTCACCATACCTAGAGATTGGCATTGGGTACTTTACATAAGATCATCTCTCAATGCAAATCAAACTAGCTGTTAGGCTAACCGACATAAAACCATGCCATGAAAAAATGATTTGCTTTGTGCTTTTATTTTGTTTAGCTAAAAAAAAAAGAAAAAAAAAAAGACGTACCATAATTCAACCCTACGTTGTGTTTTTTCCTGTTTTCCTATGTTCAATTCCTGAATGTAATGTGTAATATGCTACTCATTGTTTGTACTGTATGACTGGAAGAATTACTGAGCCTTTATATAAACAACACATAAAGCCTTTTTCATTCTAGATGGATGGACTCTAAACCTCCAATAATCCAGTGCTCAGGTTGCTCAGGGCCGTCTCACAATCAAATTCAGAAAGTGCTAAAAGACGCTGGGTTCTGTGAAAAATCAATAAATGGCCTCACTGGGGAAGCCTTGAATGACTGTAAACAGATCAAAACACACCATTTATTAAAACCAGTTGGAAAAGACTGCTCTCCATAAGTGCATAAGGCCTAAGCACTGTTGGATGTGATATTTAGCTGTAATACCTGCATGTAAACGTCCGTCTCTCTCAGCTGGCCCTCCCGGGACAAGGCTTCTTATGTAGATTCCTCCATTCGGAAGGTTTGTGTTGATACCACCCTGATGACAATCAGTGACAACAGCTTTCAGTCTGAACTAGGGCTAAATGATGAATCATTTTCAAATCGAAATTGCGATTTTAAAGAATGCGAGTATAGCCCATCGTGAAGACCGCGAATAATCAAATGTAAATATTCAGTTGAATGTTTGGTGTAACATTTGGTTTCAAATTTTTTTTATTATTATATTTACTGTTATTTCATAAGATAAATACTGGAATAATGTTACATATCACAGGTTCAATGTTCCATGCTTATTAAAAGAAAAACACTTATTTCTGGCAATTCATATCTTACATGTACAATATATATATATATGTGTATGTATGTATGTGTTTTCATCCTTGCATAAGAATATTGAACAGTTTTGATGGTGTCTCATGTTATTATGCACCATGACAGTTTTATCTGTTACATAGTGGATATTGAACTTTTGCTAAACTTTTTTTTTAATCGCAAATCGAATCGTAATTGCAATATCTGGCAGAACAATTGCAATTACATTCGCCCCCCCCCAAAAAAAATTGTTCAGCCCTGTTCTGAATATATCAGATATTCTGATGTAGGCGGTAAAACAGTGTGCAAAGAAATGGTTTCACTATTTGTAGCAGCTCTGTTCAAAGTAGCGATGATCAGTGTGACGTAACATGGGCTGACCTCTGTCGTCCTTTATTAATCTTGTCAGATCAGATTGTGTAGAGCAGACTTTGTGACCTACTGCTGGAGATTAGTTGCTGTACTAATTACCCTAACTGTTCATTCCATTTAATGGTTTTAATTAAACTTTCTTACTACCAGTGGTGGAATGTAACTAAGTACATTTACTCACGTACTGTACTTAAGTACAAATTGAAGCTACTTGTACTTTACTCTTACTTTAGTCTTTTCTTTTCATTCCACTTTCTGCTTCTACTCCACGACATTTTTTCTCCACGAGAAATACTGTACTTTTTACTCCACTACATTCATCTGACAGCTTTAGTTACTAGTTACTTTACACATTAAGAATGTTTCCACACAAAACACATGTAGTTTAAAAAATGAATTAAACTACCCAACAATGTATAGACGTACGAGTCCAGCTGAATTGATTAGCCGATTAAACACAGAACCGTTTTGATCGTTTCCAGTTTCTAAAATGTGAGGATTTTTTTCTGCTTTGAGTGCTTTTGCTTTTAATACATTAAAGGTGCACTATGAGTTCCTGCATGGTTTCAGCATGATTTCATTTTTGTCTCAAATCGTAGGCAACTCTCCTTGATCCGCTAGCTGCCTGCCCCCTGACTCCACTGTGAAAAAGCCTGGTCTCGGGAGACAACAAACACTAAAGGGCACAGGCTGTGCACCAAAATACAACAAACCACGTTCCAGCCAATCACCGACAAGATGGTTGGGGGAGGGGGTGGGGGTTAGTGACAGTTAGTCAGTTAGTCATGACAGTTACGGAAATGTGGGGGGAGGGGCGAGCTTGCTCTGTTTTTTTTGGTATTTACTTGGAACATCAACAGAAGTGACGTCACGCAGGAACTCATAGTGCACCTTTAAGTGCGTTTTCCTGATGATACTTACATACTTTCACTTGTAACAGAGTTTTTTTATTCAGTGTGGTATTAGTACTTTTACTGCAGTAAAGGATCTGAATACTTCTTCCCCCACTGCTTACTACTTACTCTTACATTGTAAAACCAAAATATTTTTGGATGCACATTTTGGTCTCCAGAAGTAGCTGCAGAGTGAGCGTTCACAGCTCACGGCAGTGACTACTTTTATGTGTAACAGGCAATGATGGAGTACTCAGTTCCTGGACTCAGACTCGAGTCAGACTCGAGTCGCTATTCTCTGGACTCTTGACTCGACTCTGGCTCAAACTCAGGTCATGGTGACTCGACTCGGACTCGACTCAGAATCCTCTTTGGTGACTCGGACTTGGACTCGAACACTGGAGACTCAAGACTTGACCCGGACTCGGCAGTTGGTGACTTGACTACAACACTGGCTCATGTATACATGGCGCCAGCTTGGGAAAACGGTCATGACCAGTCGAAAGACGAACACGTGTAACCAGTAACCAGTAACATAGCTCAAGCACGGCGTTTGTGGTTGGACTGGTCATGACTGTTTTCCCAAGATGGTGCCCGCATGTATAGGTGAAAGGTACTGTCTTTCTAAACTATCTTTTTAATAAACTGTCTGTACACTTACAAAGTCTCAATGCTTTGGTTTACATGTAGGGACCCTCATTATGCTACCGTGGAAGGTTGGTGCTATTTTGAGCCTTGTTAGTGGTATAGAATAGCAATTTCTTTTTACTTTACCTGTGCACCAATGACTAGCGTTATAAGCTAATCATAATTCAATCATAATAAAACTGGTCACATTCGATTAGCATGAAAACAAATCCCAGAGAACGGTCGACTCGGTACAAGTGTTATTAACCCCTAGGGTCATTTTGCGCCGGATTTGTCTCTTGGTAGTCTATATGAAATAAGGAATACAAATTTAAATATGTTTCGCTTCCTTAGTAGTCAGATGCCTAATATTGCTAAACTGAAAGCAAGTATCTCCACCATCCCATATTCACTGGATCAGAGATCTTTTCCACTTTCTCCAACTATGGCATTTCTATCGTATGTGGACAGAATAAAGAGATCTCTACTATAGTACAAGGGCGTACACCCTCCTGTTGGACTGTACAAGCTTGACAAAATCTGGACTTATCTTTTGTAAGGTTGATTTTTTTCCCCCCTTTTTACCCCTTTTTAAAAGAAAAACATTTTTATCTGTCTTGTTAGGGCCCGAGCGCCGACAGCGGCGAAGGCCCTATTGAAACTGAAGGAATTATTCTTTCTTTCTTCTATTATTTTCCCGTCAAATGAATTGGCTTTTTGAGGGGCTTAATATATTCAAAAACTCACCCAATTTGGCTGTCACATCAAGTCTGGTGAAAATTTACGTATTTTAAGGGTTTCGGGAATAGGCGCACAAAAATTGCTCGCTAGCGCCCCCTACAAAGTTAAGAAAATTGAGCCCCTCCAGTGCGTTTAACGTAGACTCACGAAACTTGGTACACATATGTAACATGTCAAGACGTACACAAAACTTCATTAGAGCCATACCCTAAACCCAACAGGAAGTCCGCCATTTTGATTTCAAAGTTCGAAATTAGTGCGATTTTGGCCATTTCCACGTCGTACTTTAAAGGAACACGCCGACTTATTGGGAATTTAGCTTATTCACCGTAACCCCCAGAGTAAGACAAGTCGATACATACCCTTCTCATCTCCGTGCGTGCTGTAACGCTGCCTGACGGTTCCAGCATTAGCTTAGCCTAGCAAAGATCCTGCAGGTAACAGGTTCCAACTAGCCTACTGCTCCAAATTGTGACAAAAGTGCCAAAATAATGCCAACATGTTCCTATTTACATGTTGTGATTTGTAGAGTCACAGCGTGTACGAAAAACAACGTAACATGAGACACAGCCGTCTTCTAACAGTAAACAAACCGGGAACTATATTCTCAGACAGGCTTGCTGCAAGCATATCACTCCGCCCAAGTACTATATTCTTCCACCTGAGAATATAGTTCCCGGTTTGTTTACAGTTAGAAGACGGCTGTGTCTCATGTTACGTTGTTTTTTGTACACGCTGTGACTCTATAAATCACAACATGTAAATAGGAACATGTTGGTGTTATTTTGTCACAATTCGGAGCAGTAGGATTACTGGAACCATTCACCTGCATGTTCTGTGCTGGCCTGATGCCGCTGGAGCCGTCAGGCAGCCTTACAGCACGCACAGAGATGAGAAGGGTATGTATCGACTTGTCTTACTCTGGGGGTTACAGTGAATAAGCTAAATTCCCAATAAGTCGGCGTGTTCCTTTAACGAACTCCTCCTAGAGATTTCATCCGATCAACTTCAAACTCGGTCTGTGCCATCTTAAGATGTTAAAGATGAAAAGTTGTTAAAAGAAAAACTTTTCGTCATAGGACGTGGCCGTGGCGGGGCGGCCATTTTGTGCGTTTCGCCGCCGAAACAGGAAGTGGGTGTAACTCGAGTGTACGTTGTCTGATTACCTCGAAACTTTTCAGGATTCATAAGAGTCCGACCCTGAGGACAAATAAAGGCCGATATTTACTTAAAGTCATAGCGCCCCCTAGTGGCAACAGGAAGTAGGCCTAAAAGTCAAGGTGCTATACTTTAACGAACTCCTCCTAGAGATTTCATCCGATGGACTTCAAACTTGGTCTGTACCATCCCAACACCTTAACGATGAAAAGTTATTAAAAGAAAAAACTTTTCGTCAGACGGTGTGGGCGTGGCGTGGCGGCCATTTTGAGTGTTTAGCGATGACCAAAGAAGTTGTTGTAACTTGAGTGTACGTTGTCGTATCTGCCCGAAATTTCTCACGATGGACAAGGGTCCAGGCCTGAGGACACCTACAGGCCAAAATTGACTTTTGGTCATAGCGCCCCCCCCTGGCAACAGGAAATCTGCCTTATATGACAAACATCATCCGATTTGCATGAAACTCAGAATGTGTGGTCTACGTGTGATACTGAGCCGCCCCCTATAATATGACCACGCCCACTTACTCAGGCCACGCCCCCTTTCATAACATTTGAACCGTTTAAGGTAGAGTCTTGTGTCAGGTGTCATTGAACTCAGCAGAGAGTTCCTTCTTTATTGTTGATGGTTTGGCCCGCCCCATATGCCATAAGCCACGCCCCTTTCATAACATTTGAACCGTTTAAGGTAGAGTCTTGTGTGAGGTATCATTGAACTCAGCAGAGATTTCCTTCTTCATTGGTGATGGTTTGGCCCGCCCCCTATGTTCAAGCCACGCCCCCTTTTATTACTAATGGCCCGATTGATGTAAACACTTGTGTGAGGTATCATTGAACTCAGCAGAGACTTCCTTCTTCATTGGTGATGGTTGGACCCGCCCCATATGCTTTAGCCACGCCCCCTTTCACAGCTAATGAACCGTATGACGTAGAGTCTTGTGTGAGCTATCGTTGAACTCGGCGGGGAGTTCCCTTTTCATCGGTTACGGTTTGCGGCGTCTGAGTGCCGCGCAAATGCACGGTCGCAAGGAATGGCGTCCGCCGGTAACCCCGACGCGCACAGAGGCGCGAGGGCCCGTCCATCGCTGCTCGCAGCTTTAATTTCCATTGCTTTTTGCATGTACCCTAATTTGTCTTGTGTACTTTAATAAGGAGTACTTTCATTCTCAGTGCCCTTTGATAAGTTACACTCAACTTTTCTTTTTATTTGCTGTATTTGCTGTACTGTTGATGCAATGGTCCTTTGGACAAATTTGTATTATTTGTGAAAATGATAAATAACGTTATAAAAAAAACGAAAAATAAAGAGTCAAATATAAGTATTGAACAGCCAAACCCGATTCAACTGATAAAATTCTGAGTTGGGTACATCCCTAGGAACAGCATGGAAATGATCATGGGACTCTACTCGTAATGGCATTTTCTTTCTGCCTTCTTTTTGGCGCCATTTCAAACATTGTCAAAATCAGTCATTTTAAATGATGTAATGCAACATTTCAGCCCGAAATATCATTCGTGACTACATCTTCTACAAAATATTTCATGAACTCACAGAGATGCTCATTCCCAGACTTCCTGACATCTTTCTGAGCTCCACAGTAATCTCCTTCGGCTTCACACAGTTTACAGGGGGAGACGCAGAGCAGCTATCCTGAAACAGACAGAAACATCGCTCACTTCAGTCCTGTCCCTCTGTATGTCTGACTGCATACACACCTACCCACTGATCCATGCATTCACACAGATATTAACAGTCACAAGTCCAAAATCACCATCACTAGATAAAGAAAAATACTTATGTCGGAAGTAGAGTATGCTGTTTTTATTGCTAACATGGCTTTCTATGTGGGGTCTTAAAGGTTATAGTTTACTAAAAGGTCCCATGGCATGAACATTTCACTTTATGATTTTTTTTAACATTAATATGAGTTCCCCCAGCCTGCCTATGGTCCCCCCGTGGCTAGAAATGGTGATAGGTGTAAACCGAGCCCTGGGTATCCTGCTCTGCCTTTGAGAAAATGAAAGCTCAGATGGGCCGATCTGGAAGGTTACCTCCCCTTTCTCTGCTTTGCCTGCCCAGAGAATTTGGCCCACCCATGAGAAAGCGAGAGACATCATGGCTTGCAAACGAGCAAAGCATGGCAGTTGGTCAAGGCCACACCCCCACCCTCCACCTTGCCCCCCCCTCTCCTCCTCATTAGCATTTAAAGCTACAGACACAGACAGGGCACGTACTAAGGAAAGCTCATTGTGGGCTCTAGTGGCTGTAATTCTGCACCAAGGCTGAATTTTGGGAAAGAGACTTTAGATACAGTATTAGGGGACCACTAAGGCCTATATAAAAGCATCCAAAAAGCAGCATGTCATAGGACCTTTAATCAGTCCTTACAGAAAGTTGCGAAGTTTTTTTGTGATTGTTGCGGGCAAAAATCCTTGATTATGCCGCACGTTTTCTTAAAAAATGCGATGGAATATGCAGGATTTTTATGCAGTTTTATGCGATGAAATTGTGGGAACTTGCAAAAACTGCGGTTTGATGAAAAAGACAAAAAAAGTGATTCCCCCAACACCCTAATTTTCGATGATGTTCACGTCGCATAATTACATCACTTCATAACGTTTAATGGCAACAGGGGAAAATGGCTGCTCTTGTGTGAAGTAAAAGCAACATTTTTCAACTTTCTGTTAAGATATATATGGCTTTTTTGCAACGAAAATGCGGGGATTATGAAATCATGTAAGCCCCGCATATTTTGCGCGGAAATTGGCCATTTATGCGGCGAAAGTGCGGCGTATTTGAAAAAAGGCGGCCCCCGCATAAATGTGGACTTTGGCTGATTATGCATTGAATTATGCGATCGCATAATTGCATTTTTCTGGAGGGACTGTTTAACGACCCTTTCAATTGTTATGAATTAAGATACTGCCACAAAAACAGCTAAACCATCAGCGTGATTTTACCTGTGAGCCGAGGACTCGTACTTCTCGGGGGACGTGAAGCCTGTTGCTGGTCTTTGGCGTCATCATGACCGAAACAATCTCATCTGAGCTGTCGTCTCCTGATCGGCCGTCCGTCGTCAGCGTGCTCTGGGACTCGTAATTTCTCAACACGCTGTTGGGACTGAGGCCCACTGTGGATAAAACCAAAGCCAGTTAATGCTTTACCTCAAAATACTGAGGTAGAACATTTTTAAAACACACAGTAAGACTTTTTATGCCTAACGGTAATTATGACAACATTTCACGCAAATTTCTAACTGGATAAACTGATGAAGTAATGATTTTTTTTAACCAAAAGGTCAACTTCACTGTGACATCATAATGTTCTGCAAAAAAAAAAAAAAGTTTTTATGGCCATTATTCGATGCCATAACTCAGGAACATAAGGGGAATAATTTAGTCTGTAGTATACTGGCCCCTTAAGAAGCTAGAGCCAGTAGCCAGTTAGCTTAGCTTAGCACAAAGATTGAACAAAAGATAGTGGTAGTTGTTACACCCAAGTTTTTGAGCAGAAAAAAAAAACATATAACATTTAACTTGGTAAAATGTCAAGTTGCTGGTAGGTGTGGTTGTTACATTTGGACAGAGCAAGGTTACCTGTTTCCCACTTATTCCAGTATTCATGCTAAGCTAAACTAAGCCAAGTTAAGATCTGCTGGCTGGTAGCTTCATATTTAATATACAAACACAAGAGCGGAAAAAAATCTTCTCTTCTAACTCTTGGCAAGAATACGTATTTATATTTATCAGAATCTGAATTGAAACCATACGGTTTAGCATTTAAAATGTAAAGAAATGACAGATGGAGAGAACCCTTTCCTACCACTTGGAATATAATGTGCTTAGCATCAGAGGGATCTGAAGCTTTATTCTGTATGATGAGGTGGAGGATGGAATTTGTTTACACCCTTAAAAGCAAGATGAGTCAACAAAAACGGACATTTTGTACAAAGACAAACGAGTGGGATGATGATATAAAACCACACTAAAATGTTCAACATAGTATTGCACATAACAAGAAAGAGCAACCCACTGCACCCATGCAATAAAACCAAAACACAGAAAAGGCACTAAGCAGCACAAAGAAGAGAAAGGAAATCTCTTCTTTTTTTCTTTTTACACGTTAGTAATTTAGAACAGGTGCATCATTAAAATAGGCCAAATACAAAGAAGGGCAAGGGTTACAACCACAGTGTTATTACACACACACACACACACACATACACACACACACACACACACACACACACACACACACACACACACACACACACACACACACACACAGATCACCTTTTGGCTGTGAGACAATGAGCTGCACCTCCTCAGGGCTGCTCTGCATGACCTCTGCTGCCTCGCTAAAGGTGACGCCCTCCAGGCTGACGTGGTTCAGAGAGATCAGTCGACCACCTGCAGGCAAAGGTCACAGTGAAATAGTGCTGGTGTCCGCTAACAGTGGAGTTTGAAGACCCTCCCCTCTACCTCTAAACCCACGTGTGACCCTAAAGGCCTGTGATTAAACCACACTGACACCCTCCCATATACTCTCTCTGTCCTCCTTTGCACTTTACTACACATTCTCTGCATACATTTTCTTTAAAACGTCCGGTGATGCTGGATGGATTTAAACGAAAAACACATACTTGACAATAAATGAGGAGTCTGTAAAGATACATTTTTTTATGAAGAAAAAAGGAAATATTCTCTGATTGCTGCTTCTTAAATGTGAATATGTTCTAGTTTCTTCACTCCTCTAACTGAATATCTCCATCTGAGCTTTCTCAAAGGCAGAGCAGGATACCCAGGGCTCGGTTTACACCTATCGCCATTTCTAGCCACTGGGGGACCATAGGCAGGCTGGGGGAACTAATATTAATGTTAAAAAACCTCTGATTAATTAATTAACCTGTGATTAATTGAGAAAATAATCGACAATGAAAATAATCGTTAGTTGTGGCCCTAGAGGAGTCTGCACCAAAATGAGATATCCCCTATTTAAGTATAAGTATAAATGCCACTGACGCTTGTAAAATGATTAGAAGCACTTAAAACCGTAGGCATTAGTTGCGGTGTTGGTAAAAGTTTGATTTCTAAATGGGAAAACAAAGTGAAAATTCATTGATACCTTGTACACAGTGTTGCCAAGGATACAGTAAAAATGTCCAAATGATTCTACCTACCTGGTCGGATGCGTCCGTCCTTATCAGCAGGTCCACCAGGCACAACAGACGCAACAAAGATGCCCAAGTCATAGTGGCCTACAGCGTCCTCTCCGACTATCACTACACCTGTGTGAATACAAACCACAGATGTGTCAAGAATAGATTCTGACTTACTCACCACTTTACGTGGCTACTGTCAGAGTGCTTGCTTACGTGATCTAAATCATTTATCCCTATGAGCTTTGTTCATGTATTTGGCTGTGAGTGCTGTGATCACCCCACGAAAACCACATGCACTCAAATTTAAACCAATGCAGTAACATAAATGTGCACTACGACATTAAATGGATCACATTAGTAACAGCAGGTGTTACAAAGCATCCTAAGCATGCCTTAGTGGTAGACCAGTGCACGTCTATACAGTTAAATCAAAATCTTAAAGGAATACGCCACCGTTTGTTGAAATAGGGCTTATCACGGTCTCCCCTAGCTGTAGATAGGTGGGTCAACGCATTTTTTTGTCTCAGTGCAAGTAATTAGGTTGTCACTTTTACTCACAACATGCTAACCGACAACATAGGATTCCATTCACTACGCTAAGCCAACTAGCGGTGGTGCTGCCGGTGTTGCACCGGACCAAAACAATGCATGCACAAAAAATGCGTTGGCCCACCTATCTACAGCTAGGGTAGACCGTGATAAGCCCTATTTCAACAAACGGTGGCGTATCCCCTTAACAATTACTCTTGGTGTCTCTATGTAAATGCTGTGTGTTAAAGCAACACCAAAGATTCTTTTGTACCTTAAAATAATGTTTCCAAAATCGTTTCAGTGGTTCATCAACTCGTAACAGGGCGAACGGAACTTCTGCATTCACTTTGCGGCCCTCTATCGGCTATAACCGCACTATGCAAGTTTGTCAGATCGGGTAGCGGATCTGTAGTTCGAATGACAGCGGTATTGAACAATTCTGCTTCCAACCTGTAGGGGGACCGAAGAGGAAAAGGGTTTTGGTTTGCTTTAAAGTGTGATTTGCTTACCCAGGCCAAGCTTTGGGTCTTTCATTAAAGTAACACATATGACTTCTCTCTTGGACGATGACCCTAGTTTTCTTGGGGTTTCTGGAAGACACAAAGAATAACGGATCAACAATTAAAAATGTATATCCTAAAAAGTTGAAAATTAGCCGGCTGGGTAACACTGGCACATTTACAGAAATGTTGATTAATATGTGTTGTCCTTTTATGAAATAAAGAATAAGAATAAAATGATGGCTCAATGGTGTTTTTTGCCCCCAACTGCTCCTTCCCGGCAGCGCTGCAAGCGCTGCCTTCAAGGCACCTAACTCTAACCTTAATCTTAACCCTAACCATAACCAGTGCCTCCCAACCGGTGCCTTCCAGGCAGCGCTGCCTGGAAGGCGCCGTTGGGGGCAAAAAACGCCAATAAACAAAATGATGCGTTCATCAATCATCCATCATTCATGTCGTATAGCAGCGGCATTTCCTAAGTGCATCATCTCACAACTACTGCAAGCATTGAATTATTCATGGAACAAAATCACATATGTGAGGAAATTTGATGGCCACAGAAAGTTCAGCAGTCGGCAACTCGGTAAAACTTTATCTGAAGCTGTGTTCATAAGACAGACATGACACCTGTCATGAACATGAAGGATTCTTTATGAATGTTTATGACTGCTGTCGTTAAGAGTCATTCGGTACATTTTGACACTTTTAATGCAAAATTGAAATTGATGTCTGTGTTATAACAACTTGTCATTAAGCAAGATAAGATAACCTGTTATAAATATGTCGTGGTGGGCCCAGTTATCAAACTTAGAGAAACTAATATGTGTTAACATCACATTAAACTGTCACAAGTGGTTGGTTTTGACATTGGCTGTGATGAGACAGACCGACAGAGGCCAGTTTGACGACAGGTAATACAGTACCGAGGTAGTTCTCTTTGCTGGGTTTGGCTCCATGCACACCTGGGGCTGAGCTTAACTAATAGGACAGCTAAAAGGCTACCCTAGCTGACTAGCTAATGGCAGCTAATTACAGTTAGAAGCAGTTAGCGGTTACTTGAGCGACAAATAAAGCTATCTGTTCATCACTCTGAAAATCACCCCGGTACTGTATTCCCTGTTGTCAATCTGGAGTTATAACATTTAATATAACTCACATATACAGGACAGTTAGCATAATTCATAATCGCCTACATGGACTACATGGAATATGGTCAAGGAAAATATTCATGACACCATTACTGTATGAAAGCATTTGACTGTGTAATTAAACTTAATGGAATCTTTAGGACAAGTCCATGTGGTTTTAATTTACTTGAGATCAAAGAAAATATTCATGAAACAATTATAATGGTCTCATGACAGCCAATGTAAAAACCAACCACTTATGATAATGTAATGGTAACACATTAAGCTAAATAGTTTCTGTAAGTTTAATAATTGGGCCTTCTATGACATATTTATAAGTAATAACATAATTATGTATTGGTTAATGTCAAGTTGTCATAACACAGGGATTGTTGTCTTGGTTAATGTCAAGTTGTCATAACACGTCTCAAACAATGCCAACTTTGCATTAAAAGTGCCATAATATACTGAATGACACTTAGTGGTATTCAATCATTTGCATTCATATAGATTCCTTCATGTTCAGGACAGGTGTCATGACATAGTTATGACAGTTCCATGTCAGTCTTATGAACACCCCTTCAAATAAAGTGTTACCGGAAACTCTTCTCTAAATTTTAAACCAAAGTCCGGTTCCCCACAATTCCTCGGCTCTTTAGGCAATGGAGTTGCAGAGAATTTGTTAATGATGTTGCTTCTTTATAGGCTATCAGGTAGAAAAAAAGGTTACACTTTACTTGAAGGTATCTACATATGAGTGACATGACACTGTCATGAACGTGTCATAAACATTATAAACAAGTCATAAACATTTATGACAACGCTCCTTTTAGTAAGTGTCATTGGGTTTTTGTCATGACAAGTTAGAGTTAGGGATAGGGTTCATGTGTCATGACTGTGTCATGACTGTATCATGACAGTGTCATGTCACTCTTATGTAGATACCTTCAAAAAAATGAGTAGTATACTTAACATACCTCTGGCTGCTGGGGAGCCAGAGGGTGCTTCAGATCCGCTCCTCTGGGAGCTGGCTGGGGAACGCATACAAGTGCTGCTGCGCTGGCTGATGGAGCAGGTACTGCAGAAGAAACACAGAAAACCAATGTAATAATAGTGATAGAGTGATTACACAATGCTGTCCTCTGAGAACAGGAAGTGCTTTTTTTCTGCTGCTGCAGTAGTTTGGAACAAGCAGAAGAAGAACTGAAATTAGCATGAGCTGCTAGATGACTAAGTACCCCTGCTCATTGAGGCGCTGCTGTTTAATGCGGGCCTCGATCCTGGCCGTGACGTCATCACACAGCTTATTCAGGGACTCATCCTGAGGCGTGTTCAGACCGCTGTCATCCTGGGGCGTCTCTGAACAGGAGGACTTAAGCCGGCTGCTCTGGGAGCGACAAACTGCGGCATAACGCACACTGTTCTTCTCTGGAGGTAAACGCAAAAAAAAAAGAAATATGGAGGAGTGTTAACAGTCCACAAGACTGGGTTTCAGTTTTATCATTTTAATGTCTTCGGAGTTCCCCAGGAAAAGGCAACAATACTTAACGAGTTCTACAAATCAAAAAGCTCGCTTTGGCAATTGTCATCAATCAAACTTTATTTCTATAGCACATTTCATACAAATCAATGTAACACAATGTGCTTTGTACAAAAGCGACATAAAAACTTAGTGCAGTTATACAGAGTAAAATATATAAGAAAAAAAAGCAGCCAAAAAAGCAGGGTTATTACTGCTTTTAAAAGTGGTGCAGTAACTGACCTGAGACCAGGTTGTGGCCAAGCTGGCGAGAGTTCATCTCATTGTTAAACTTGTGTTGGGCTGAGCAGAGGTTGCACAGATATTTGGCTATCTTCGAGCTCTCTGTGATGAAGGTGTACTTCTTCTTGCTGCCCCGGCTTTCTAATAAAAATTTACACCTCTGCAGGAACATGAAAGAAAGCTTTTTAGGGAAAAGAAATTTCCCTACCAACCACATTTTTATTGAAATTTCAAATGGTAAGATCCATTAAATGGTAAGCTACATTAAAGTGCTCATATTATGCTCACTTTCAGGTTCATAATTGTATTTAGAGGTTATAGCAGAACCGGTTTACATGGTTTAATTTTCAAAAAACACCATATTTTTGTTGTACTGCACATTGCTGCAGCTCCTCTTTTCACCCTGTGTGTTGAGCTCTCTGTTTTAGCTACAGAGTGAGGCATCTCACTTCTGTTCCATCTTTGTTGGGAGTTGCACATGTGCAGTCGCTATGTAAGCACTGCTAGCCAGTCAGAAGCAGAGTATGAGGGCGTGCCACGCTAGCAGCTAGCCTAGGCGAGCATTTTACGTGTTACAAAGTGACGCTGACGTTGGTCAGTGTTTTCTGTTGGTAAGATGGGGGTGGTTTGGGGTGGACTTTGGGCTTTTTCACTTTGTAAACCTATAACGTGCACAAAAAAAGATATAGAACACAATAAAGGAAAAAGCCAAAAAGCATAATATGAGCACTTTAAATCATCATCATTGGGCTCACATTAGAGGAGATCGCTGTTGTCTCCCTCCAGTAGAAAGTCTGACTGGTAGATCGGCAGCCATCTCTAACCTCGTAGACCATGGCTCCTTTGGCACAAACCCCGAGGATGATCTCTCCTTCTAAAGGCTTTTTCTCACGCATCACACGGTGGAACAAAACACCGTACTCAGGCAACTGCTGACACACCTGAAGTGACAAATACAGAGTGGTAAGCATGCTTCATGTGATATTAATGGCAGCACCACTCGATTGCAATTTTTCATTATCAAATTTGGCTATTTTGATACCTTGAGGAACTCAAGCTCTGATTCGTCGGAGAGCATCTGGGCGTTTTTGGTGTGAAGTCGTAGCAGCTCCCCCTGAATGTGAGGCAAGGCACGTTTCTCCATCACGCTCTTGGAGACATACTGGTCGGGGCGGTAGTAGTTCCTACCGTACACCTAAACACAACAGATTGAAACCATTTCCATCCATTGGCCGTAGATGCTGATTTTGACACAATTGTTTAGAAGTTATGTTTAGAGGGCTCCTTCGAATTGACGTGTTTTGGTCAAATTTGCGGGGCACAACCTCAGGCATGCAGTCTCCACACTCGGCCTGCAGGGCCAGAGCTCCCAGGTACAGCGCCGTCTCCTCATGGCAGGACAGCTTTTCCTCCAAAAGGTCTCTCCTGAGCTGGAGGTAATACTGGTGGCGGGTCTGTTTGTTCCTGATAGAGAAGACCGCACGCATTCAAAGGTTCCGACTTCATGAGGCAACCTTTTGTAACATTTGTTTTGTAATACCGTGAGAAAGAGAAATACTTACAAAAGAGATATGTCATTGATAAAGAATTTGATCCTGAAGAAAAGGACAAAGGTGGTTGTAGGCACTTTCTTCCAGCTATCTGGAGCAACTTTGGAAATTTTGGCATCATTGTCCACAAAGAAAAACTCATTATCTGACCAGAGAAAAGAATAAAGACAGAAACTGTGAATTGACATAAATAAAGTATGACTTTTAATCTACCTACACCAGGGTTATTCAACTTTTTTTAAACCAAGGACCCCTTAACTGAAGATAGATGGAGCGGGACCTCCTACTACTAAAATTGTAAAAAATTAAGTTGCATATTAGACTGGGCCTACAATAATGTGTAGGGCAGCCTAAAGCCATTATACATACCTATTTAGTGCATAAAATACTAAGCTATTAAAATAATAATTGCAAGCATGATTTTATAAATTTAATGTTAAACTTACATGTGGCATAGTGAATGCTTAGGATGAACTGGATCTGTGGATGGATATCTTAGTGACTACCTTACGTATAGGCCAGTAAGCCTATCATCAATGGGGATTCACAGTATATTTGCTAATAATATGTTGGATTCATGTTAATACAAGCAGGCTCAAGACCCACCTGTTTAACTTAGCTTTTCCGTGCCCAGTCACACGTTAGTTTTATTGTGTGTATGAGAAGGTGTGTGTTGTTGGTGGGTGTGTGTCTGTGGGTGTCTGGGGATGCATTTATGTGATGGGGGTGGGGGGGAGCAATTGCTTTTAACTGTAAAGCACTTTGTGCTGCATTTTACATGTATGAAAAGTGCTCTATAAATAAAGTTTGATTGATTGAATACATTTTAACTTTCAAACCAAAAAACCTTCAAATATTAACAATAATTTGGAGGTCCCCCCTGCAGTGACTCTGATGACCCCCTAAGGGTCTCAGACCCCCTGTTGATGATCTCTGACCCACACCACACAAAGGCCCATACAACAGGCTTTTAACTTAACTTTAACAGCGTGTAACTTACATCAACAAATTACAACACCTGAATAAAAGACCTCAAAATGCTCTAGTGTTTAAATAAACTGCTACAAACAGACAAAATCTGAGATTTTTGTTTTAAACCTCTTTACCGTCAATATAAGCAAGGCCAAAGTAGAAATGTTCCACCAGGTTGGAGTGAGCCACAATCATGTCAAAGACGTCCCCTCCTCTGGATTTCACCTCACACTTGACCAGGATACTCTGACCGTTTGGCATCACCACACTCAGCTCTCTCTGAGTGGTTGGAGATTTCCCTTTTTTTGACTACGCGAGAGGGAAAAAAATACATTTTTAAGGACAGAATGAAATCAAAATAAACAATCAGATGCTAAATGTGTTCATGGTGAGAAATGATCCATGCAGGGTTGCAGAGTAATTCTTTTCCCCATATACTGTTTATACAAAAGGATAGTGGAAATGGCTGTTAACAAAGTTCAGGGGTTTCAAGGAGATGTTAGCATCATTATCCTGAGATGTGGGCTACGCTACGCTACGGTGTGTCCCTTCAAACCACTGACAATGCTTCAAAACTCTCATAATTTAATTTCTGTTTACAAGAACTCACCACGATGGAGCCAGGCAGCTCCAAGACAACCACCGGCTCGTCTAACATTCTAATAAACTCAGGACCCATGTCCTGCAACAGACAATAAATAACAAAAACAAGATTTTGGATGAAACGTGATGAGATATTATCTTATTGTTATATTATTACACTGTAAAAACTTTTCACCTTAAATTCACAGTAATATATTGGCAGCAGCTTCACCAGTAAACTACTGTTTTTTTAAAGTAAGTATGCGGTTTTTAAATGTAAAGGTATTTTATTGTAAATAGACATGTAATTTCTTACTGTATTATTTTAATTTACAGTAATATACTGGCAGCAGTGTAATTCCCACATTTTACTTTAATTTCCCAAGATGCATTGGTATTAACAGTAAATACCTGTAATCGTTAACATTCTCAGATAGTGCTGTAATATTATTTGGTTACACTTTACTTGAAGATATCTACATAAGAGTGACATGACACTGTCATGAACGTGTCATGGACATTATGAACAATCCTAAACGTTTATGACATAACGCTTCTTTTAGTAAGTGTCATTCGGTTTTTGTCATGACAAGTAAGGGTTACGGTTAGGGTTCATGTGTCACGACTGTGTCATGACCGTGTCATGTGTTCATGACAGTGTCATGTCCCTCTTATGTAGATACCTTCAAGTAAAGTGTTACCTATTATTTTTTCTTCCCAGAATGCATTGCCATTCAAAGTATGCTCCTGTATGATAATGTGACATTTTAGCTGCAAATTTACATCAAAGGTTTACAGCCATTAGGTAACATGAATTATCTGGCCCACCTTCACTTTCTTGTCATTCAGACTCATCGTGGACTCGAACTGTGCGAGGGATCTTGAGTTGGCATTTCGATTGCCATCCATGTACGGACTGCAGGGGCTGCGGTTCAGCTGCTGCCAGCTGTCGTAATTCTCCCTTTGTCGACCTCCCGAGGGAATCCTGGGAAAAAAATTAGTTTTCCATTCTCAGTCTGATGGGAGTCAAGATCTGTCACTCATGATACGATGGCTCAAACATCACACATTTCATTTCATTCTCCTGTGGGGGGTTTTGTATTCCCAGCACTGTCTTTTTACTTTTTCCCTCATTATTTTATCATTAAAGCACATATCATACATGAATTTAGTTTATTTTGAAGTAAACATGTTTATACTGTGTCTTCTTACTGTGAAATGGGTTCATGAGAATGTATGCTGTACTAAAAATAACCCTCTGTTATAAGGTGTGTAATGCTTCCTACCCTGTGGGCTCGCATGGATAAGATGCTCCGGAGAATGTTTGTGAAATCTTCTTCTTCAGTGCACATGCTGAGTTACTAAAAGAGCTTCCTAAAAAACAAATTGGTATGCAATACTTATGTCCACATGAGAATATTATAACTTTCACATTTGGCATGGTAAATATCTAAAAATGTCTTTCTGTGTTTTTTGCTGAGAGTTAGAGGAGAAGATTGATACCACCCTTATGTCTGTACGCTAAATATGAAGCTACAAACAGCTAATTTGTTGTGAACCACGCTAAGCTAACCAGTCGGCTAAAGACTGGAAGTAGGGGGAAATGGCTAACCTGGCTCTGTCCAAATGTAAAGAAATAAAATGGCTAGTAGCTAATAAATATGTAAAAATAAAAATTGGCAAGCTGGTAGATGGTAGGCTAGCTGTTTCCCCCTGCTTCCAGTCTTTATGCCAAGCTAACTGGCTGCTGACAGAAATGAGGGTGGTATATGAAGTTGCAGCCAGCAGACAGTTAGCTTAGCTTAACACAAAGTCAAAACAGCTAGCCTTGGCCTGTCCATAAGTTAAAAAATCAACCTACCAGCACCTCTAATGCTCATTAATTAAGACAATAATTAAAAAACGATGCATTGTTGTTTCATGGGGGAATAGGCTATATGTGCCTGTGACTATTTCCTGGCTCTGAGCAGTGTCTTTTTTGGCACCGTTTCCTGTAAATCTCACTAATTTACACCTTTGGGTTTTTGTATTGATTTAAAAAATTAGATTAAACGTGACCCGTGTTCATTTCTTCACCTATTGACAGAGCCATGCTAGCTGTTTCCACCTGTCGGCGGTAGCTTCATATTTAGCATACAGACATGAGAGTATCAGTCTTCTCATTTATCTCAGCCTATTAACAAAAAGGTCCAACTATTGCTTTAAAGTAGGACTGGTTTTGATAATTATTGTCAAAATTATATCAAAATGTATATCATAAAAAAACAGTGGCCGAACTGCGTTATGGCAATATCTACGTCATTTGGGTGACGCTTTACGTTCCGATCTTTGCACGTTATTTTAATTTTCCACTAAAGAAAAAGTATTTAAGTCACACAAGAGTATTCACAAATAGAGTTTTCCATTTGGTTATTTAATATAGATTATTTACTTATTGAATTGCCAGAAAAAGTACTATATTGTGATATTGAACACAGTACAAGTAATTTACAGAACAGGTATGTATGCTGTAGCAGATGGAAAAATAATGCAATTTAATTTCAGTTAAACTTTAAATCTGTAAGAAGGGATCAGTTCCTTACTGTGCAATCTGTCCCTGATCATTTGACTGCGGTCTGTTAGCCGGGATCCATTTTCAGCCATGGACATGTGATCAACCTGCAAAGACATCACTGTCCAGCTCAAGGAAACAAGCAGAGAGTTTGTGCTATCAGTAAACTTAACAAAAACTACTCAAAACCAAACATAACTTCACCTAACAAAACCGAAACCAACACCATCCACTCATCCAGCCACTCACTGAGTTTCTGTAGACATCTTCTACCAGCTGCCTGACGAGCCGCTCAGCAGGAGGCAGCATGGAGGTCTTGTGGTGAAGCTCACAGGTCTCCAGCACCGTCAGGAGGTCAGTCCGTCGGACCGTCATGTCCTCGCACATGCTCAGCAGCAAACCCTCCAGCTCTGCACTCAGCTGGACCGGCTGGGAGCAAACAAGTGACAGTAAATTGGATCGTGTGCAAGTACTAAGAATATATACAAGAATGAGTTTCAGCAAGAGATACTATAGACGAGGGAAGAAAGTACCTGGTTTTGAGGTAGGTGATAATCAACACACCAATAAAGAGTCATCCCCAGTGAGTACACAACCATCTGAGGAGAGCAGGACAAGGTCATGATTAATTTCTGCTCACATACATACATTTAACTGGGACTAGGCCCCCTTTATGCAATTAACGGATGTGATTAAAGGGTTAAAGACTCCTATCCAAACAAAGCACTATGCAAAAACCAACACTGTATCCTAAAACATTGCGTTCATACAACTAAACTGAATTCTCAATTACGTTTCGAGGGAAATATATCTTGTCACGTATGCCATGCCCACGTACCAGCCACAGGCGCACTTTGTAAAATGTTCACAGTTTTGAACACTTCAAGGGCGTAACTTTGGGTTCAACATTGGGTGGCGGGGGGCAAAATTGAAATTTTGAGCACATCAAACACTTCATTTTCTGCATCCTGGTGGATTTTTCTGCAACAATTTGTGCCTTTTCTGCATCAAGTTATGGTGCAAATGTCTTCATTTATTTAAGACATTTGTAAAACTGTGGGCTTATAAAAATTAGCAAGTTTTATGGATCTGACTTCTTCATATGAATGATGGTCTGGTTCTCAACATTTTTAACTTGTGTCCTCTTAAGATAAAGCAAATTCTCCATAAATCAATTAAACCCTTATATTATGACCCTTTCATAGGTTTAATAATGCATGTTTTTCCCCATCAGATAGTTTAATTCAAGTCATTTTTAGAAGCCTGCAGTGACTAAACTACCCAGCACTTCACAACCAAATAGCAGTAACACATAAAGAAAAGACAGCAAAGTAGCAAGTTTTTCAATCCTTTCTTATCCCATTAAACATCTTATGACCCCAAAGATGTATCTCGCGACCCGTTTTAGGGGTCCCAACTCCCAGGGTTAGAACCACTTGATATTTTGTACCAGATGTCCTCGCAACAAGTCCGAGTTTTCCAACCTTTTCGGCGGCAGTCCTGGTGGAGGCAGCGTGCCCCTGCTGGATCTCCGGAGCTGTGAAGGAGGCCACGTCTTCGTATTGGGCGCTGCTCTTGAAGGCCAGACTCCCATTGGCTGAAAGTAGCACCGAGCCTGGACTCAGCACACTGCACATGTTGCCTGAACCTAGACAGAGATAAGAACGCAAATTGCAACAACAACCAACTTAAAGGTTTTCTCTTGCTTTCTCTGCGCTATTTGGTTGAGTAACTTCTTTCAATCTTAGTCTGTTTGAATGCTCGTTAAAGGTGCTCAAAGTGATGGGACGCGTTTTTTAGGCTACAACATTTTTCGTCACATACAGCAAACATCTCCTCACTATCCGCTAGCTGCCTGTCCCCTGAACACACTGTAAAAAAAGCAGTCTCTGTAGACAGCCCAGCCTCCACAAATGGCAACAAAAACAAACTGCGCCAACCTGCCCCACAAACCATAACAAACAGTGTTCCAGCCAATAACCGACAAGAATGAGCTGGTTGAGCCATCGCTGCAGCAGCGTTAGCACGTAGGCTACTTCCACAATGTGTATTCATGACTCAACCAGCTCCTTCTTGTCGGTTATTGGCTGGAACACTGTTTGTTATGGTTCGTGGTGCAGGTGGTGCAGGTTGGCGCAGTTTGTTTTTGTTGACGTTTGTGGAGCCTGGGCTGTCTACAGAGACCTCGTTTTTTTACAGTGTGTTCAGGGGACAGGCAGCTATATGTATGTGACAAAAAAATGTGTAGCCTAAAAAACACGTCACATCACTTAGAGCACCTTTAATGCTGCCTGAAAAAAACAGCCCTGTGCAGGAGCGATTCCAGGAATTCTGGTTGGCACACAGCATTTTATCAGAATACGGCATAGAAGATCTGCTTAGAAATATAGGAAATATTGAATAGGATAGAACAACATAATATTATTCTGCTAAATAAAACATCCCATTTATTATTAGTTTCACTTCTTTTAATTTTAAACAAATGGTATATCCGAATACAATACACATTTATAAGCTCAGTCTGGTCTGGTCATGGTATCAGAATTTTGGATAGTCATCATGGAAACAATAATTGGTCATGTGACAACGGCAGAACAGGCAGCCAAACGAGAAGTACTGTGATCCAATGGAAATCACAATTGCCATATTGACAGCACTCTAGCCAAATGGATTGGGGGGGGGGGCAATAATATTTCAGGGCCACCCCGTGCCCCCCTTCTAATAAGTGGTTACCTCTTTTGGAAATATCCAGTAAGGCCTCAGCGGTGGCTAGCAGCAGACACCAGACCTCATCTTCATCCAGTGGCGAACCCCGGGCCTCCAACACTTCTGCCAGGGTCACAAATGTACCCATCCTGCTGGAAAACATTGCAATTCTTTCAATTAAAAATACCTGTTAATGGGAATAACACAACATAGTACATTACAGGAGGAAATGTGGCAAGTGTCCTGTCTTAACAAGCAGGCTGAATGTCCTCATGGGGGGCTGGAATGCCACTGTTCATCCGACACATTGAACGTTTAAAGGTCACTGGGCAGAGTTTGAGACAGACGAGATTAAGGTTCAGTGGAATTAGATCCAATTGGAAACAATTCCAACACTTTTGTATGTTGCTTTCATACATTTCCCATCAAAATAAAGCAATCTCTACTTGATACATCTAGCTTTTCATAAAAAGAAACTAGCAAACACGCAGAATGGAGAGTTTCGACAGCTTCAACACAGGTTCCTTTTTGTTTTACCAGATAATGACTATAAGATTCCAGGAAGCGGCAGTATTTGTTTTTTCAGAAAAGACAACACGATTGTACATTATGTGTCTTTTTGTAGTTTGTTCAATCAAATTCTTTTTTTTTTTATTCCATATACTGCTCAGTCGAGTCTGTAGGATCGCTTTATGGCACAAAACAGAAAAAAGAAGAGCAAAACGGATTAAACATTACCTAAGTAGCGTAAGTATTAGCACAGGAAGTTGGGTTTTCCATAATTGTTTGACAATCAGATTAACATCCGGATGTTGCCTCCAGGAAGCGTCTCGATAATAATCATCTTATTCCTTCTCATATCGGAGGATAAGGGAAACGGAAGAATGTTTTTGGCATTTATTGTTTTCCATGTTGAGAACTTAACTACTTTATATTTTACTTTAATTTATTTTGAATGTACTACATCAAATGCGCTGGCATTTCTGCTGTTTAGACACGTTATAGTACATGCGTGCATCCATCTCACTCTGTGACCATTCTGACACACAAACAGAATTAAAACACTGACAGGCACAAGCATGTCTGGTGACGTCATGGGAAATTGCCAAGTAACCCAGCTCTGTTAATCAGGTTATGTGTACTTCATTCAACCCAAACAACCTGGGGTGAAACAATCAGTAAAGGCCTTGTTCAGAGCAGACATATTGATTTGTCATAGCAGGAAAAGCACGGTTTACTAGTAGGGCTACACGATTATGGCCAAAATGATAATCCTGATTATTTTGATAAATATTGAGATTCAAATTATGAACCAGGATTATTTATTGATTTTAGGAACAAAATATTTTTTTTTGCCCCTTCACATTTAATCCTCCTGTTGTCCTCAGGTCAAATTTGAACCTGTTGTCAGAAATTTGGGTTTCTTTCAACCAAATTTCCCAAAAATAACATGGATGTTCCATACAATGCTCCTCGCAGGTAAAATTAAGGATCAGTTCACTACTTTCATTGAATTATGGCCGTTTTTCTCTTCCAATTTTATAGCATTTGAAGAAGAAAAAAAGAGGATTAAATGGTTTCTAGAACAGTATCCTGAAACTAAATAAATAAATAAATAAATATATATGTATATATATATATATATATATATATATATATGGTAGTGTAAAAAAAGCAAAGGAAATGTTGAAAAAAAAGCGTATATATATATATATATATATATATATATATATATATATATATATATATATATATATATATATATACATATATATGTGTGTGTGTCCGGATTCAGCCACTAGCTAAACATCTGCTAGCTGCTGGGCTAATTTGATGGTAACCGACCAAGGCAAACGTGCTACAACGGGTTAAAACACTTCCATTAGGGGAAACAGGGACTCTGGTGGGAGAAACAGAATTCTGTGAAATGATCACAAACTGTAAACACCGCATTAGGTGGTGGTGGCACGAAATGTGTGAAAATTCCGTGTGGCCACCGCAGAAAAACAATGCCAATGTAAAGTCAATGTGAAAATGACGTAGCATTAGGAGCGACTACGGTAGCGAGTAGTATGAAAGCCTGAAAATCTGCGTAGGTTGATTGGGATGGTGGATGGGTCAAACCGTAACCGTCCTGTTCTTCTTTTCCTAAACCCAACCGTCCCGTTGTTGTCCCATGTCCCGTTATTGATTTCCTAAACCCAACCATCCCGTTCTTCTTTGCCTAAACCCAACCGTCCCGTTGTTGTCCCATGTCCCGTTATTGTTTTCCTAAACCCAACCATCCCGTTCTTCTTTGCCTAAACCCAACCGTCCCGTTGTTGTCCCATGTCCCGTTATTGTTTTCCTAAACCCAACCATCCCGTTCTTGTTTGCCTAAACCCAACCATCCCGTTATTGTCCCATGTCCCGTTATTGTTTTCCTAAACCCAACCATCCCGTTCTTCTTTGCCTAAACCCAACCGTCCCGTTGTTGTCCTGCGTGTCATGGAAACGTAAGCCCACCCACAACCTTTTCCTTAACTTAAGGGGCCGTGTTTATTTCATGGAATTCTTCCGTGGGCCCATCACGGACTTTTTTGCGTTTCCGTGAAACTGCCACAGATTTGGAGTTAAGGGGCCGTGTTCATTTCATGGAATTCTGTGAGATCAGGTTGCAACCAAAACGACCCAAAGATAAAAAAAACTAAATAAAAACACATGCAACATAAAAACACCTCATACCCAGACAAAGCAGCAGAAGTTCCCTAAGCCATCCGAATTTATGACATGGCAAAGATTACATTATTAAGGACTTGGTTTTCCTTCTCGTCTTCGTAAAACCAAAAATAAAATGTATAAACCGTATCACTCAGGAATATAAAAGTGTGTTTGTTCCACACCGGAGGGTCAGTGATGTGGCATGACTTTTTCACTAGCTGGGTTTGACAACCTTTTCTTTAGGTTCATAAAATGTACAGAGTTCATGAATATGTCAGATATTACTAGTGACATTCCTGTAATCTTACGTCTGCTGACGCCACCAATCGTTAATCAGTGTGGATGCACACATTCTTATGTTATAGTTATGTTTTGGGTTTTTGGTGTGGACGGCCCTAAAATTAGGCCTATATGGTCAGCTGATGGAGAGGGTGTCTGAATTTAAGTAGGCCTAACTGGGTCTTTGGCAAGATAGCAAATATACATGAAAAGTACATATCAAACACTTAGAAACAAAATGCAATAAAGTCATACTGTAAATCTATAATAAACTTTGGCCGGGGGGAGGCAAACAGGCATTAATTGACACTTATAGGGCGATGTCAATAATAGATTAGGGTTGTATACTATATGCAGCAGCAGCAAAGACATCACTGCAAAAAGTGGATTGACTACAGCATAGCATTACATTTATGTATAGGAGCTACTGAGGCCCTGTTTACACGAAGGGAAGACGCAGATATTTTCCTGCGGTTTGGCCTCTCATTTACACGAAAACCCCGTTTTTATCACAGAAAACGATTATTAATAAAAACTCCGGACAAAGTGGAGATTTTGGAAAACTTCGTTTGCACGTTTGCATGTAAACTGAGACAAACGGAGGTTTAGGCAGCCGAGAGAGAGAAAGAGGACGTGATTGGTTGCTGTTGTTACTATTGTCGGGATTCTGATTGGCTAACGTGGGCTTGAGCTTCTCGTTACACTGCCACCTACAGGTCTGGCATGCTCTTAACTGCATTGACGGCATATATACACGGGTACATATAAACGAACAATTTTCTGAAAACCGAGAGGTTGAAATGTCCGTTTATGAAAATAGCCGTAGCATAAGTCAACCTCCATTAATGCAGTAGGCTAGAAGCAGGAGACACCTCTGGAGTTAAGAAGAGAGAAACTCACACAACATACGTTTTTTTTTACTTGGCCTCCTTTTTGTATATGTTCTGTTTTTGTTTTTCTACATTAGTGACGTCAAGACTTTTGGACGAGATGGTGAAGCTGGTGAGGATGATGCAGCCAAGCCAGTGTCTTGATTGTTGTAATTGTGCTGCGCTAACTAAATGCTAAAGAGGGAAAGTTACCGATTCTGAAATGAGTCATCTGGCAGAGTTTTACTGGCGGGTTAATATGTAATAATATAATACTGGCACCATTCATTTGCATGTACGGCAGTACAGAAAATTGGCAAACGATCCCTAAAGTTGCAGCTAATGCTAGCGCTAGCTAGCTAGCCTTGGTTGACAAGGTGCTACCGAATGCTGAACAAGACATTTTTAGGCGGCCAAAATGTTCCAATTAACTTTAATGAAGTGAAAACACAAGGTGAGAGGATCAAAGTTTAAAAACAAAAATACAGACAACACCCCAAAAAACGTTTAAGCCTATTTTACTGTACACAGTGCACTGGTTAGCATTGTTAAGCCTCTAGCTTAATTGACATGCTTCTAGCATGAGTTGAAGTGTTTGTTTGCCCTGGTCTGCCACCGTATAATGTACACAGTATATACACTGAAACACTGCAGCGCTATGCTGTCAATCTTAGCCGAGAACAGAGAAATGTCTGGCCGAGTCGCGTCATAAACAAGCAGTCTGATGTCGTCTGTGTTGTGACACTGTAGCAGCCTGGTGTCGTTTTCTGGTGATTTAACAGTGAAGAGCCGTGCTAATGCCACTGGCTGGCTGAGTCCTTTCCGAGTCATGGTGTTATTTTAGGAAGCGCTTGATTTGATATGCAGTGGAGTTTTCTATAAGCGGAGCACACATTTTAAATATCAACATGGCAGTCGATCATAGTCATTTAATTGTGGGAAGCCAAAATCGCGATCATGGTTAATATTTGATTCATTGTGCAGCCCTAGTTGCTAGTAACAAGGTTGGCTCTGTTCTCTTTAAGTGTCCCAGCAAGTCAAGACAGTGTGACACTAAGGCAGCATGCTGCTACCAGGACCATAAAACTGAAGCAGCTAAATGGAATCCAGCCATCATTCATTTTATTATTTACACCTGTGCTATTGCTACTGAAAAATGTCTTCTGTGAAACAAATTACCATTATTTGAATAGGCCTAGTCAAATTAGTGGGCATAAAAAATACAAGTACCAAAAACTTCTTCAAAATGTGTGTTATTGACCAGGCAGTATAGGTGTTACTTTGTGTTGTTTGTTACCTTGATTTATCCAGAGAAAATCTGGCTTAGCTCACGGCTCTTTGCTTCTTACTCTGTGTTAGTTTGAGTTAATGGTTTGCTGCTTTCGCACAGGAGCACGCTTAGTCTCATCCAGTTTCATTGCATTTTCTACATCCCAGATGGAAATTGTGTCGTTACAGCAGCAGCATACATAAAGGTGTGTGTCTGAAAAACACACATTTCTAAACCTACAGTAAGTTTGATGAGTTATGCATTGTGCTGCCTACCTTACTTTATCCGGTATCTGAAAAGATTCTGCTTAGGTTTCTTCAGACATCCGCCACTCTGAACCTAATCCTTCTTCCTCCTATGCATCCTCTGCTGCCATTCCACCCACATAGCGTCAACTCCTCATCACAGATCAATCGTCTCCAAACAAAGGACACATCAGTTCCGTAACGTAATTTGCTCTAACTAATGACGTGTTGTTACTGCTTTTTACGTCACTTTTGAACTATTTTTGGACTAGGGGACATAAGAACATAATTGGATTTGCAGGGCAAGCTAACGGCAGATGGGGCAGCAAAGGACCAATCCATTGTGTTAATCTGAGGTTTCAACCACAACGGACACAATAATTGTCCCACTTTCCATTAGTACCTTGCAAAGATTAAGTTGATTGGCAAATATACATGGCTTTGTGAATAACCAGATACCATGGCTTTTTTATCCTCCCACCTGTGACTCCCGGTGCTTGAAAATCATTTGAAATGTTCATCAAAGTGATGTGATGTAACAAGTATAATATTAGGTCTGAGGTGAGAAAAACTATGTCAAAAGTGGTTTAAGAGTATACATTCTTGTGAATTGTCATACAGCAGTAACAAGGGCCTCTGACGGGTGCTTGGCCTGCTTTTTTGCTTTTTTGTGTGCAAACTACGTGTCAATTATTTGCAGTTAAGAGTGTTTTTTGTCCACATACTTGTACAGGATATATGTTGACTCACCACTTCATCCCAATGCACATCTTCAAGAGAGGGCTTTGTCCAGATTTACACCTGTCCGTTACAGCCCAAAGGAATAATTAACACACTGACCTGTGGATGGCACGGCAAGGTAATGCCTGCATGTGCCTCTAGCATAAGCTTTCATAAGGGTCAGAGTTGACGCCTATGATAATAGTTAGACACACTAACTCCCATATGCATATCTGGGTGATGAATTCTCAAAATCTGGTAAAGAAAATCATCAGTACAGTACTTGATTTACATGATTTAGCCTATGTATGAGGTTTTGGGCAAGACACCATACTCCATTACAAGTCTTGCTTTCTTTAATAATGCGTTGCATTTAAGCGTTTCAAATGTTTTTTTTTTCAACGTAGGCCTAGAATCTTAATCTAAACAGTAGCTGTCAGATAAATGTATAGATCTATCATAAAATACAAATAAATAACATACAGGTACATCCTAATTGTAATTCGGCTAGTACAGTAGGCCTACTTAAGTGCATGAAGTAGCCTAAATAAAGTTGTAAATAAAAATTGATCTTCAAGGTAGAAATTAGTTTAATTTGCAGTTCATAAACTGGAAACTGAGTGTATGTAATCTACCAAATAAAATGAAGCACTCCAATTTTTAACTCAAATGTTAAAAAAACATAAGATGCAGGCTACATAAGCCAACCTCGTACTTAACAAAACTAATGTAAACCATGATTTGGTAATGCTAGCTATAACAGCAAACAGAATAAGTAAACCTGCTATCTCATGTGCAAGCTCGTTAATAACATACTTTGTATATATGTATTTTGGTATATATTATGTATAACTTTTTTAACATTCACACATAAATATGTGTGAAATAGCACTATCTTCCCGTTGTATGGTTTTATTATACATCCATGGTTCTATCGGGTTGTAGGTGGTTGTATGCGGTGTTATTTCAAAACGTTGCAAAACCGTCGCTTCCGCTTTCCCGGAGCGGCTGCCGGAAAACGCGCAGGCGGTCTTGAACGTCCCCCTGGTCCTCATTGTGCAGCCGAGGAAACATCGCAAGGTTTCGACGACGTTGG
Organism: Perca schrenkii; assembly: GCA_025617405.1. Taxonomy (NCBI): domain Eukaryota; kingdom Metazoa; phylum Chordata; class Actinopteri; order Perciformes; family Percidae; genus Perca; species Perca schrenkii. The sequence goes on from CM046807.1 coordinate 18,770,598, forward strand.
TATGAAATGGCAGAAACTGCTTGTGTCACGGAAGCACACAGATTAGGTTACGTAGAAGCTACACATGTATTTTGCAAAGATCCCGGCCTGCTAGTGTGAGGGAAACGGGAGCGTATCCGGAGGACAAAGGAATTAAAGAGCTGTTTTTCTCCCAACAACAACAACAAAAAAAAACGTCCGGGTTGTGTCTCAAGCAGACAGCAAACGGCGACTGCGGGTCGACACTTGTAATTATCCGGAGAGGGGTGAGCTCGACATATGTATTTTTTTTGTTCTTCCTATGAAACATGTTTGACGTGTTATTGTCAATAGTTGAGGGTATGGGGGTAGGAACAGAGAAATTTGGCTCACACACACGTTCTTGCAAATAGGTGTTTCTACAATATAGCTACATGGTGACCACCACCACCGCAGCAAGCAGGACAGGTCTGGCCTAACTGGTAAAAGGCAACCAGACTGAGTGGCAACACTGGGAAGCACACGGTGTAACGTTAACCTATCCATGTCAGTGCTGTGCTACACAGTTACACACACACACACACACACACACACACACACACACACACACACACACACACACACACACACACACACAAACACACATATCGTGGAACTAGTGAAAGGTTCAACTTAAAACGCTGTGACCTCCAGTTTGTCTGTGTGGTCACCTAAAAACATCCTCCGTGTAAACAGATATCACCTATCGACGCCTTTGAATACACCCCGGTTTAGCTAATATCAGTTTGCTGATATGTAGTGTACTGCTCTGATTATGATATCATGTTTCTGTTAGCTTGGAAGGTGGGCAAACACAAAAATCCCTGCACTGTAAACTGGGTTTACACTGGCTATAATACCGGAGCAGCATCTCTGTGATTTCGATAACAACACCGAGCAGATCAATATTTGGCTATAGCCTACGCAAGGCTGCACTCTGTCTGAATGTGTTTTTTATTTTTTATTTTATGTATTATTATGGGATGTGTTAATAGTCTCACTGGCCTGCAAATTGAAAAGTGAATGTGAATATTCTTCAGTGGCAGTTGCATAGTGTTGCAGTTGTTCCAGCAATCAAATAGTGAACATGTGTCAGCATCTATCTTAACAATAAAGTCAAATAACTTATCAAGCCAGGGGATCAAATGTGGAGTTTTGAAAATTATCGGTGATATTTATAAATTGGTCTGGGTTATTATTATTGTCTGATCACAGGTAGAGCTGGGCCATATGGAGAAAATCAAATATCCCCATATTTTTGACCACATACCTCGATATGGATATTGTAGGGTTGGCAATTGGCGCTTTCACAAAATATGCACACAATGAGATTTTTGATAAATAATCATCATGTTGGTATCATTATGTGGGTAAAGGCGAATAATGGAACAGCTAGAACAGTAGAAAAAACTTGTGTCCTATCAGGATATTAATCCAATTCAATTTTTATTTATAGCATCAAATCATAACAATAGTTATCTCGAGACACTTTACAGATAGAGTAGGTCTAGACCACACACTATAATTTAAAAAACGCCCAAACAATTCTAATAACGATACTATTCTAATAAGATATCCAAAATTGAAGACGATATCCAGCCTCATACATCGATATCGATATATATCGCCCAGCCCTAATCACAGGTATGTTCGGCTGAGATTGTCACAGGTTGCAGCTTGTGTGCATGCATCTTGGTTATCCTCTCTTAATAAAATGTTCCTGTAGTCACATTTGGGTAGTGTAGAAGCTCCCAGACTGCACTGCACACTGCTAGCAACATTTTTTTTTCTTTCTAAACAACCAGCCAAGAGAACAGCAGTGGTCAGCCAAAAGCAGCAAGAAATCTGATTCCTGCACCTAAAGCTAAAGGTAGCCCGCAGAGATGGGATTATCAGAGTCCTGGCTAACGCATGACCCGCCTACATTCATATCTTGAGATCCTATTGGTTGGTACTGAGAGATTTTGGGCCTTATTGACTAGTGAACATTAGATCATTTTTCTCAATGGTTGAACCACAGCGCTGACACGGATCATATCTTTGTTCCTCCGTGCTAAAATTGAAAGTACTGTCTGACTCCTTGTATGCAAACTCCATTTCCAGGTCAGCTTATATTACACACAGTTGTATACCATACTTTGCCTTGGTAGGTGTAGTCTATATACTATATAAGGACAGGCCACCGTGTGGCATGCGCTGGCTGTTCCTCTGTAACCTGGTGGCCCAGGACCATAGACTGTAAATAAAACAACAGCATGCCACGGTTCAAACAGTCATGGGTGAGTGCAAAGACAAGTTTCCCGGAGAAAGAATCTGTCCTTTCCTTTTGGATCGTGTTTGAATTCTCTTCTGCAAGTTGTGCTTTTCCATTAGTTGGGTTTCTATCCTTGTGGAACCATTTTTTGTGCTTACACCTAAATGTAGCCGTTTCAATAAGCCTTATAGTTAAGATTCACAATTGATCATGTAGGATATATTAGCATGATATTATTTATTGTGTGGCTGGGCTATGGGGATATGGAAGAAAAAATGTATATCGATTTTTTCTTTTTTCTTTTTCCATCACATCAATTTCAGTCACTATTCCTGTTGTTAAAAAAAAGTCCAAGAGTAGTCTGAGCTGCAAACGGAATATTTTTGGGGGGTAATAAATTGTACAAAAAACCCCGAAATCTGCAATCGTGCCAGTATAAATCCAAATAGATCGACACAGTGTCTTTTGCCATTAAAAAAGGCAACACTATGTGTGCGTGAGGTGTTTATTAAGGGGGGGGGGTGTTCACATTCAGTTAAACATTCCTACCTGGAAGCTGCCCGGTACAACCACAGTCTGACCTGCTGGCCACTGAGCAGCTCCACTGCAGCAGTTGGGGGGGTTAAGGGCATTGCTCAAGGGCACCTCAATGGTGGTAATGAGTGAGGGACAAGCGCTGCTCTTTCACTTTCCTTTCATATATACATATCTATCCATCCAAAATCCAGAAACGGGTAACAAAACAGATTTCACTAATATTGTAGGACTCAGAAATAATCCTCACTAAAATAATATGATAATGCAGTTTAAAAATAAATTTGTTTGTTTTATTGTCACAACAGAACAGAAGAACAAAATCTATTAAAGTTCTGATAAGTTTGTATTTTTATACATTTTATTTAAGATGTGAAACTTAAAGTCCTTTTGAACAAAAAACACACACAAAATATTTGTTTATCGGCCATTATAAACAGCAATACCGATAGTTTGGAAATTGCGTTTCCCCAAAAGTTGAGTTGGTCTCAACTTTTAGTCGCAGGTCTGCTGCGTTTTATTCAAACCAAGGGCAAAAAGGGCCTTGGACGCTCAGCATTAATCAGAGGCATCATACAAACCATGTGGTTATATGCTGTAATATTCAGTAGATTTGATCCACTCAGTCAGGGCTAGACACCATATAAAACGATAGAAAACTGACCATAGAATATTTCCTTGATACGAAGATCTGAAATGTGGCCATACCGACGTTATATTGCTTGACAACATACTAACAACCAAGTTGAGCTGGGCAATATATCGATATTATATCAATGTCGTGATATGGCATAAATGTTGTCTTTTCCTGGTTTTAAAGGCTGCATTACAGTAAAGTGATTAACTTACCAGACTGTTGTAACTGTTCTATTATTTGCCTTTACCCACTTAGTCATTATATCCACATTACTGATCATTAGTTATAATCTCATTGTGTAAATATTTTGTGAAAGCACCAATAGTCAATTATCGTTGCGATATCGAGGTATTTGGTCAAAAATATTGTGATATTTGATTTTCTCCATATCACCCAGCCCTACAACCAATCCCATCACGGAAACAAAGCTATACTACCGGTATATGTTATTTCTGTTCCTTTGCTGCCAGATACCACTGGCCAAATAAGATGAGATTTTTTTGCTGCTGGCTAGAAGAGTCTAAAGATTTGATGATATTTGACATCGGACTGAATAATATGGAAATGCAGGTGTGTGAGAACATTAGATGTATCAAGGTTATTATAGCAATAGTAATCCTGCAAATAAATCCTTGCAGCTTCGCCTGTTGCCTGTTCTACCATTGGGAAGTAAACAGACAGACAGACAGATAGTAGTAGTTTAGTGGGGTTTTTTGGTCTAAATTGTGCCTAAAAAGATCCATTGTTGCACTCTGCATTTAGCCCCTTACTGGAGTGCAGGCGACATGTGAGTGAGGTTGGAATAACATTGGATCTCTATCAGGTGATAATCAAACAGCAGCAGCAGGCGGCGGAGACACATTTTCATCTCGTTTACAGCTCGTCTGTCTCGGCTGAGATGCGCCGGGGAACCTTTTCTCGTTTGGATTCAGCCACGACGAGCGGTGTAAAACGTGGTGGTGATGGCGCAGTGGATATGTCACTTGCCTTTGGTGTGGCAGACCCGGGTTCGATTCCCACTGTGATACATCAACCAATGTGTCCCTGAGCAAGACACTTAACCCCTAGTTGCTCCAGAGGTGTTTGACCTCTGATATGTAACAATTGTAAGTCGCTTTGGATAAAAGCGTCAGCTAAATAACATGTAATGTAAAACGTGCTTTCGTTTGCATTATTTACGATGCTGTCGTTGGTACCTGTGTTTCTGTGCCGCACAGAGCCGTCACATCAGGCCAGCTAAAGCTGCGTGTGCCGTTTTTGTGTGCCAAAATCAAGTGGAGTCTTTTTTTCGAAGTACATAATAGCAGACCCTCTAAATGCGTAAATCGCAACGCTTATGAATATCACTTCCCCATCAGACAGGCACACGATCTGACCATAAGTACACTTGTGCTTTCCATAAATTGTCGTTGCTTTAGCCTTTTCATTTCAGTTGCAACCCAGGCAGTAGTAAGCGAACGTGAGCAAAGATAAACAAAATATGAAAACATAATTCAAACTGATGCGCGCATTGGCAACGCACGGCTCAAGAAGCCGATAAATAGACTATACGCAATTCCCTCCACTGAAAATCGATATATTTCTTTGTCGGTCTGTAAATGTTTTAACTTTTATGAGCGCACCTCTCTCTCTCTCTCTCTCTCTCTCTCTCCGCGCACCGAGCTCCACCTGATCTTCTAAGAACGGTGACGCCGTTATCAATGGAGTATTGATTGGTCAGCAGGCGGTGCTTTTACACCGGTTGATCTCTGATCTCCAACATAAGGTGTTCAGTATAAGTTACCATGGCGATTTAACCCGGTAACAAACGCTTCCACAGCCGTGATACACAAAACCCTGGGTTGAACCTGAAGTTACCTCGTCAACGCCTAATGTTGCCTCGTAGTACAGGCCTCAGGTTGGGGTTAGTTAGTTTGGCTACGCTTGAAGCATCTCAGAAGAGGACTGGTTGGGCTAGGGTGTGTTTGTGTGACTTTATTTAGTAAGCCTAGTGTCACAAAGACATGTATTTGTGTTTCTGTATCTGTAAGAGTTTTGAGCGTTTGCTTGGGTACATGTATTTCTCAAAACATTTGTCAGTATTTCTCTTGCTGTGAGATAAAATAACGGAGCTCAGGCTCTTTTGTGCACCTTTTTTATTCATCCCCTGCAGACTGTTGACAAGTGTCTCCAGCGGTATACAAAAGATGACGTGGATGAAAATGGAACATACGTAAGAGCCACGGTTTAAAAAACTTACACCGAAGAATAGGAGGACGGGTGTTGAAGGAGAGGGGAGCAAGGAGAAGGGGAGGGCTGTACAGGCAACGGGATGCTGAAAGGAAGGGGGTGGGTTGGGTAAGCGGCAGTCAGAGAAATCCAGAGGTCAGGTCATGGTCCACGCAACGTACAGCTATCATCACAAAGCCGACCTCCTCAGCAAAACGTTCCAAATTCCACTAATGATTCGTCGACTTCAGACGCAGCATGAAAGCCAACTTCCTGCTTCGCCTGTGTGTGTGTGTGTGTGTGTCTCTCTCTCTCTCTCTCTCTCTCTCTCTCTCTCTCTCTCTCTCTCTCTCTCTCTCTCTCTCTCTCTCTCTCTCTCTCTGCCTGGATCATCCCTCCATCGCCCAGGCTTTTGGGTTTTATAATCATTATAACTGATGAGCTAGCAGTCGGATGACATTCATACTGTACCATTGCACACATGAGCATATCTGCGCTCAGTGGGGTTGATCACTACTAGTGCACTGTTTCCCCATGGTTTATTAGGGGGGGGGGGGGGGGATGCTAACCCACTTAACTACAACATTACAGAATAATAATGGACAGATTTGGTGTCGCGGCATGGTGTGAATAGGGTTGCAAAATTCCAGGAATTTTCAATGTTGGAAACTTTCCATAGGAATGAATGGGAATTAATGGGAATGGATGTTTTTAATATTGCTTGTTATAATACTGTTAGTCTATAACAGGGACCCTAAATGTAATTAAAAAAACATCAACATTTTGCAGCATAATCTTGGTTAAAACAACCTGATTTAATGCAACTTCAGTTGAATGTCCTCCCTATATTCGTCAATGAAAAATGCAATGCTTTCCATGGAAAGTTTCCGGAAATTTAAAGGAAAATTCTGTCTTCTAGAGCCAGGAGTATTTCCTCTCTGACAGCTGTGATCGATCAAAGCCCGCCCTCCTGGGCGTGCAGCTCATAAAACAAAACAAAACTTTTATTCTTAATTCGTCATGCACACAGTACAATGTAGTGAAATATAATCCCTGCATTTAAGCTATAATAAGCATTAGGAGCAGTGGACAGCTATACATACCACATCCAGGGTGAGCAAGTTGGGGTTCAGTGAGGGACACTTTGACATGTTGCCACAGGAGCCTGGGATTGAACTGCCAGTCTTGTGGGTGGGGGGTGGGGTGGGGGGGGGGACCACTCTACCTCCGACCCACAAGGTCCCTCTCACCAGTCAACCTCCGACCCTAAAGGTCCCTTTCACCAGCCAGCCTCTGCTAATCGTAGTGAGCTGAGTCATGGATGTATTATATAACTTGGATGCGACGTTAATGGCCCGAGCCCCGTTCATTCCTATAAGAGTTGCTGAGTCGCCAACCGCCCGAAAAAGTTTTGAAGCTCCCAGGTTTACTTCTGGGATATGTGACCGCTGGACCATGCGCGGTGGCGTTTCTCCCGCTGGCCGGGAGACTTTACATTGTGGCGACGTCACAGGTTTTCAATCCGCTTTTCTCGGCTCGAGAAAAGTTTTTCAAATAGTCCATGGATTAAAAATTCTGAATAAAAAGAGTCATATAACCGATCTTGGTTGCAGTTCGAGGTGTCCTGGCAGCAGTTTTACAGATGTCTCTGTTAAAACATAATAATATATATATATATATATATATATATATATATATATATATATATATATATTTTAACTGTTTAACTGCTGTCGAATCGGCATTTGGTATCGGCCAATACACAAGTTCAGGTATTGGTATCTGGAAGGAAAAAAATGGTTTATCTTTATTAAAAAAACGCAAATATTTTGTCCCGAATTTCAAAAGTTTGGGATCATCGTCTGTCCATCTTTGGTTTTAGAAGGATAAATTACTGTTTTTTGTAAGCTTTTATTACACTTAGGCCTACAGCAAGGTTATGATTTGCCATCAACTCGAGTAATGTTATCTTTATTTCCCCCAAGGGGAAACACTGCGCGACAATTTTTTTAATAAAATAAGTATAACTTGTCGGTTACTGCCTGCACCACAAGCATTGACTTGATTGTAAATAGATTGACCATTGATTTTGTGCCTTCTCCCGTCTCACAGGGAAACCGCATTATTTTTCTGTGTAGTATTGAGTATGGAAATTACGTTCTAGTGCATAATTACATGCAGACTAGTGCAATAATTACAGCTAATTATAACTTGTTTGCATTTTAGGAAATGCAGATAAGGGTGTTAAACATGAATTTAAGGTCCCCACATAATGCCAACCTGAGTAGCGTTTAATTGGACGAACCGACTTAAGTGGTAAGGTAACAAGCTGTTTCCGATCCATGACTTCGCAAGTGATGACTGTTCCAGTTGTGTGTGTGTGTGTGTGTGTGTGTGTGTGTGTGTGTGTGTGTGTGTGTGTGTGTGTGTGTGTGTGTGTGTGTGTGTGTGTGTGTGTGTGTGTGTGTGTGTGTGTGTGTGTGTGTGTGTGTGTGTGTGTGTGTGTGTGTGAAAAAAAAAGAGCCGTGTAATTATGACTTTTCACAAACAGCTGAAAGAGCGGAAACCCTGTTGTGCGTCTGCCCTATTTACGATACCGTGGTGGCAGAAATTTTATACCGTGGCGGGTCGCCACGGTATAAAATCAACATAGAGGAAAGACTGTTATCAGTGTTTTTGGGAATCTCTGCATTTTAGTTCAGTGTGGATGTGTCGGCTGCTGGAAGGAAAGTGTGATTATTAAAGGTTGAAAACTTGTAACGACGTCTGTTTCTCTTTGCACCCTGCAGGTCTTGAGAGGACAGCCCCATTGAATGCCCAATCATAGCGTTTGTCCAAGGCTTCACCATGAACCGGAACAAGCGTGAAAAGGAGTACTACAGTATAGATGTGGGCGATTCAACGTTTATGGTTTTAAAGCGCTACCAGAACCTCAGACCCATCGGATCGGGAGCACAGGGAATCGTCTGGTGAGTCAAAGGAGAAAAAAAATCCTAATATTTAAAAAAATGAAATAAAATGTCTCGATCTCAGGAATAAGGGGCTTGCCATAAAAAAGAAAAAAAAGTGAATGCTAAACAACTTGTCAGACATGCTGGAGTCCAAATATTTTGATATCACAAGTACTACTCAGTGTTTCATCTTAAATCAATGTATTGCTCTTTTCAAATGTTTTTATTTTTTTTGTCCACCAGCCAAACGGCTAGCGAATGTTCAAATTTTACAAGCCACTCAGTAGTTTAACAATACTTTTTTGGCTGGCCTACCAGCCATTTGCATATTTTATCAGCATTTGGCTGGATGCCGGTGCTAATTTTAAGCCCTGCTTACATCATTTTGAAAGCAAAAACATGACTATAAATGTATTAATGCTATTTCTACAGAGTTAGGACTTAAGGCTGTGTTTTGTGGTGTGGATGAGGTGTCTGGAGTGGCACAGGTGTCTAAAACAACCTCTAAAAATCTATATATCAATCCGAAAGGGTAGTAACCGCAGAATCAAATGTTCCACATTGGAACTGTCGGGTGAGGGAACATTTGATGGACGCTCCGGCTGCAGCGCTCGGCCTTTGCCAGCCGTCGGCTCCGAAAGTCGATGAGATCAGATGTTACAATATAAACACAAGTTGCATACAACGCAGAAATGGATGCATAATGTAGTGTTTGTTGACAGTGCAGTTATGGCATGTGTTCCCTGTGGATTTCTGTACACATGAGAGGATTCAGGGAAAGGTGGGTGTTGAACTAGAGGAGGAGTTCCTGTATGTAATATTATCATATCATATAACATATATATCAACAGTTGGACCATGATGGCACGAGGGCCGATAATCAGTCTATCCCTAACAACGATATTACTTGCGATTAATAAACAGATGAATGGAAATGAAGGGAAATCATTTCCAACTTTCTTTTATTGAACACATTTGAATATGAAAGGCCCGACTTCAAAAAAGAATTTTAAAGTTTTCTACTGATATTTTCTTTCAGCTGACACAAAAAGTCTCTGGGTGTCTTTTGCGATATGTCGCAGTCTTTCGCCATGTGTTTATTGCGCCTGTTGATATTGCAATGACGATAAAACTATATACTGTAGTGTGCAGCCCTATTAAATATCCATCACCCCAGTGATTGATTGATTGATTGATTGGACCATCATTTTTTTAAATAAATAGCCAAATGGGAAGTACAAAATTCTTGTCTCATAAGCTAAGCATGAACTCCTCTCAGTTCTTTGCTGCCATTAATCCTCTCTGGTCCTCATACCGGAGCAGGAACTGCACATCAGCACAAGTCGAGATTTCATTTTGATATGGAAGAAATTGCTGGTTATCAAAAATCCATGCTTCCCTTGCATTGGCTTTAACTTTGCAGGATCCTCAAGATTTCAATTTGTCACAGATCCAAGGGAACGGGCTGTCCAGCTGTCTCGGGTTTTTAAACAGGAACATACGCTGAGTGACCAGAAGAGTAGAAACCCATGCATAGTGAAATCCAATCCAATACAACAACGGCGTAGTGTTGCAAGGTGTTTCTAATATTTCAGTTCCTCCTAGGACAAAGACCCGACGATAACATCGGATACAAATGTTGTTTTTTAATCACGTTATTGTATTACGATACAGTACATTTTCTGGAAACTCATTTTGGAGATAAAATAACGAGACAGGAATGTCTTTTTTTAGGCTTCAACCAATGTATATGCAACAGAAATGCAACATTCCTATAAAATACCCTAAAGCAGTCCTGCTTATTAATTGGCCCACACTGATCTAATACAACCAGACATATTAAAGGGATATATATATATATACCGATATATACAGTAAAGGCCAAAAGTTTGGACACACCTTCTCATTCAATGTGTTTCTTTATTTTCATGTCTATTTACATTGTAGATTCTCACTGAAGGCATCAAAACTATGAATGAACACATATGGAATTATGTACTTAACAAAAAAGTGTGAAATAACTGAAAACATGTCTTATATTTTAGATTCTTCAAAGTAGCCACCCTTTGCTTTTTTATTAATAAGGGAAATAATTCCACTAATGAACCCTGACAAAGCACACCTGTGAAGGTGAAAAACCATTTCAGGTGACTACCTCATGAAGCTCATTGAGAGAACACCAAGGGTTTGCAGAGTTATCAAAAAAAGCAAAGGGTGGCTACTTTGAAGAATCTAAAATATAAGACATGTTTTCAGTTATTTCACACTTTCTTGTTAAGTACATAATTCCATATGTGTTCATTCATAGTTTTGATGCCTTCAGTGAGAATCTACAATGTAAATAGTCATGAAAATAAAAAAAACTCATTAAATGAGAAGGTGTGTCCAAACTTTTGGCCTGTACTGTATGTGTGTATGTATATATATATATATATATATATATATATATATATATATATATATATATATATATACATACATACATACATACATACATACATACATACATACATACATACATACATACATACATACATACATACATACATACAGTACAGGCCAAAAGTTTGGACACACCTTCTCATTTATTTATATTTATTTATTTCTGCATATACAGTAGGCATATGATTTGGGCAAAATATTAAGCACACCCTTAAATATAATCCAATACAGGAACACCATAAATTACAGCCATTACATTACAAAATGTGCCATAGACTTTAAAGGTCCCATGACATGGTGCTTTTTGGATGCTTTTATATAGACCTTAGTGGTCCCCTAATACTGTATCTGAAGTCTCTTTTATATAGACCTTAGTGGTCCCCTAATACTGTATCTGAAGTCTCTTTTATATAGACCTTAGTGGTCCCCTAATACTGTATCTGAAGTCTCTTTTATATAGACCTTAGTGGTCCCCTAATACTGTATCTGAAGTCTCTTTTATATAGACCTTAGTGGTCCCCTAATACTGTATCTGAAGTCTCTTTTATATAGACCTTAGTGGTCCCCTAATACTGTATCTGAAGTCTCTTTCCTGAAATTCAGCTTTGGTGCAGAATTACAGCCACTAGAGCCAGTCCCACAATGAGCTTTCCTTAGGATGTGTCATTTCTGTGTCTGTAGCTATTGAGGAGGAGAGAGGGGGCGGCGGCTTGACCAAATACCACTTTGCTCGTTTGAAAGCCATGATGTCTCCCTCTCTCATGGGTGGGCCAAATTCTCTGGGTGGGCAAAGCAGAGAAAGGGGAGGTAACCTTTCCCCTTATGACCTCATAAGGAGAAGATTCCAGATCGGCCCATCTGAGCTTTCATTTTCTCAAAGTCAGAGCAGGATACCCAGACCTCGGTTTTCAATTTTAAAAGTATTTATTACTTTTTGTAAACAAATTGAAAGTTTTGACTGAATTCCAGGTTACATCTTTTGGTCATATATCACCGTTACGTGACCCAGATAATGTAATAACACAAATACAAAGCACGATCACGGAAGGCTTGAGTCATGCCGACGTGCCCACAGCGTTGTTGTCGTTACTGTCGAAACGACGCACTGTAGCTTTAAAGTATCGGTGTGTAAAACTTATTGCCGTGGTCCTCGGATAATTGCCACAACACGTTTACACACTTTAAAGTGCAATATGCGTTGTTTTATGTTTATGTCAGTGCATTTGATGTCCATATGTGAGGTGTATGTCTGCAATGTGTTATGTCAGGGCACTGTAGTCAATTGGGCGGTATATGCGGGCACACCAAGACAAATTCCTGTCAACTGCACTGTTGAAATGGCTAATAAACTTCAACTTGTACTTGAAATTTTTTGCTACTGTCATCGTCCCCCACAGTTCAGCGTATGACCACAACTTGGAGAGGAACGTCGCCATCAAGAAGCTGAGCCGGCCGTTTCAGAATCAGACTCACGCCAAACGGGCCTACAGGGAGCTGGTGCTCATGAAATGCGTCAACCACAAGAACGTAAGAGCTCGACTTTCCTCTGACATTTCCTGTTCTTTTGAGCATTTCTGTTAAGTTTCTGGGGGCCGTGGCGATACACGTTGGGTCCCGATTGGATTCGTTCACGATACATGAGTGCCGATTTGTATTTGTTTTGTGATTTACATTCATTGCGATTCTAGAAGTATTGCTATTCGATAGCGTTGAGTATTGGGATTTTCTTTTACCTTCTTAAAAAAAAAAAAGTTTAATAATACAGTACTAGAGACAATATATCATCAGACATTTCTGAAAACTAATTGTTTTCTAAATAGATTGCACATCACATGTCTGTCAGTCAGTCTGACATTTATTTCATTTGTAAAGAAGAACATAACGTGTTTTCCGCATTTTCTGCTTTCGCTGTATTCTGCTGTAAAAACCGATACCAACGGTTCCTTATAAACAGAAAATATTTAGGTGAATCATTGGTTAAAAGAAAAACGTTACATATGATACCTATATGTTTCCGTATATACATTTTCATATTAGTGATGTTGGTAGATGCTGAGCTGTGACATCTTTACTTTCCTATAGGCCTGGGTATCGCCAATGATTTCCTGAATCGATTCGATTCACACGGTCTTTATTCGATTACATTTTCGATTCAACATCAGTTAGGCTAGGGAAGTTTCAGCTACGATACTAAGCTTGCTTGGATATAAAAGAGATTCTCAGAGAACTTAGGCTGTAAATTGTACAAGCACAGAGCAACCCTGAAATCTCTCTTTTTTTTTTTTTTATGCACCAGGTTAATATTTACATTAGGAATTTAACCCCCAAAAAGGATGTCAATTCACCACAAAGGCATATATTCAAAAAAACTATTTCGAGATTTAATTAATCGATATTGGAACACTCGCACAAAGTTCAATTTTTAATTTGGGAGAATTGATTATTTTAACGCGGCCCTGCTGTCATACAGTGGCTTGCGTATGTTTACACACCCATGCTAAAGTTGACTAATCTGGAGATTGGCGTGTTTTCATTTCAGTTAGCCTAATAGCTGGTTTGATTTGCATTGAGAGATGATCTTATGGAAAGTAGCCCATGCCAATCTCTAGGTATGGTGAAAGGTATGTGATGATGTGGGGCTATTTTAATTCCAAAGGCCAAGGGAACTTTATCAGGATGCATAGTATCCTGGATCCATGAAATAACTGGCCTTTAAAAATAAAACTCTGCCTGCCTCTATGGGAATATAACATAGGGGTGTACTTACTTGTACCCCCTGTATTTTAAGGAAGCACATTTATTTATTTACAATACATTATTCATTCACAAAGAAAATTGGTGTGCTTAAAGGTTGGATTTTTCCTCTTTTTCTTTTTAATTAAGGCATTAAAATCAATTTCCAAAAGTTGATTTTTTTTTTTATTCCTCTTTTTAGTCAACTTAAGCATGGGTGTGTAAAAGTATGCAAGCCACTGTATATGTCTGGTTCCCATGAATACCGGCTTACATCTGGGTTTGAAATGAACAACATTGTTTCCGAGTTTAAATTCGTCAGCGTGTAATGTGATGAACAAGCATGTAGGAGCAGTAAATCTCCAATAGACGTAGTAGGGGACACTTGGCTGGAGCCCAGCTTGCCCCTGAGGAGAGCTCTGCAAAATGAAAACTAAATCGATGTGAACGTCAGTCTTGTCCTTGTGCGTCCGGTGAAATTGTGCTGCATCAGGCTGCATTTCAAACCACCTCGTTTGATTGACAGTTGGTCTTGAAAACGGGAATCTCGTTTGATTACCACAACGCTCTTCCCTGCGGCTGCCCTAACTAACTCTGCTTTTTTTCTTTTTATTTTGGCAGATAATCGGCCTATTAAATGTATTCACACCACAGAAGACACTGGAAGAATTCCAAGATGTGTGAGTATTACTGATCCCAAATAACATCTGCTCGCTGCGGGTTTGTAAAATCAATGCAGGATGTGGCATGCTGGGGGCTTAGATTACCTTTTCTGACTTTTAGGGAATTGTGCGGCGTAGCTGGATCTGTGGTTAGTGTGTTAACCTGCCTTACTACAAGCACAGGGAGATTTATTTCAAGGAATACATGTAATTATGATTGCTCTGTGGAATGCTTTCTACAAACTAGATTCAGGTGGTAGATTAACAGGTGGACATGTTTCATCTTGAAATAACTGTAAACACCGACCTAAGTCACAGTGAAATGAAAAGTTGGCCATATTTAATATCAAGCGTCCATTAAGACAAAAAAATCTGGCATCATGACACACACTTCTTCAACATGCAAACGACCACATAATGCCCTCTGGTGGAGTGCAGCTTCTGCTTTCTGTCCCAAGTTTTATTCCTTTTGTGAACTCCGACTTTCGTAAATTTGGGTGGACACTGTCATTAGATAAGAAGAACATTGGGGTTATATATTTGGCAGCGTCCCGAAGTCGACAAGACTGGGAACTGGCTGTGGAATCGCAGAGAAGGGGAGTACTAAACTGAGATGTGGGGGGAAGTGATGGTTTCACGGAGTATGACGGGAACAAACATGATTAATGCCATCCTCTAGAAGCTGTGCGTGCGTGTGTCGGAGAGCTTGTGTGTGTGTGTGTCTGCAGCGCTGTGTCTGCCTGATTGGAGCTAAAAAGGAAAAACTGGCCAAATCATAGCCAGAGGGCTGCGAGGCAAACACGCAGTTAGAGGACGGAGGAGAACACTGCACTCGGCTGTGTGTTTGCATACCTGAATGCATACTTGTATTACAGCGTGCATGACAGTGCAGTATCTGTCTCAGCATATACATACCGTATGTGTGCCTACACTCGTGCTTGCACAAAAACACTTGGCAGGGTGTTATACGCATTTTCCGATTCCTACATAAAGAATTAAAACACAGTGGATTTATAGAAATGTCATCCAAGCAGAAGTTCTACTTTTCATGTTGCAGAGCTGGACGCTCTGTTACCAAGATGTATCTTTTGTGTAGAACAATCTGTCAGGAGGTCCTTCCTCCGTGTAGGAGGATTGTCGCGAATGATGATGTAACAGCTGCCAGACAACATAACCCCGTCACTGTTTTGAGAAGGAGAACCATTACTGTCACTTCCTAAATGCCATTTAAAAACCAGTGCTGCGTGGATGAGGGAATAAGAGATCAAAATGTAGCTTTGCGCCTTTTTTAGTAGTTAATATAGTTATGTCTGAATGACATTTCATGTTGATGGTTTTCATTAAACTTAAAGGATTGTGAAGATCCAGGACTTAGCCAAAAAATGGGAACATCGACAACTTCTCAGTCCCTCCCCCCACCCCCTTTCTGCTAAAGCCCAAAACGGTCTCCTAAGCCTCTCCCCCTACAAGGGAGAATGAATGCGTGTGCATGAGCAGTGATTGACATGCAGTTAGACACCCCACTTCAAGAAAAAGCTGTAAAGCTAGGCAGCGCTGATCTAATCTACATGTCAATTCAAGATTTGGTTACTGTATTGCCCATTTCTCGCCTAAAATGTTTATAGAAACATATATTACTGCACTGTTTGGCTAAAATATGTTAGTTTGTGAACAGGAAGTGGGCGTCTTACAGTTCCCTTTATCGCAGAAACGCAGGCTGAAAAATCTGTAACTGAAACTAAAAACTAGGCAGCTCCGATCAAACAGAAACCAAGATTCGGGTTACTGCTTTGCCCATTTCTCTTTCTAAAGTGTTTTCAGAAACCGGTTAACAACATTGTTCGTTGCCAGCAGGCCGCCATTCTGTGTCAATACAGACAAAGCTTGACGAGCTTGCGTCCCGTCACACACATCAGTGGGAGTGTTTTCATGGGCCTGTATGGCGCAGTGCATTCTGGTAGTTGACGGTTTTCTACCTTTGGAGCAGAGGGAATATCACAGCTAATTTTCTGTGTTTTCTCGGGTCATGTGGCACCACTTTCAAAAAATGTTTGCGCCATTCTACTGCACAGACAGCACGGTTTTAACAAAAGACCCTCTTTCCAGCGTTAAAATAGATTAATTAAGAATGTCCAAAAAAATATTAGTAAAATGTCCAAAATTATTAGTAAAATAGCCATAGTTCATTTTGAAAATATGAAAAGCAATGTAAAATGTTGGAAAAAATAGGAGTAAAATGTCTGAAAGAAAATAAAAAATGTAGTTATCTACTTTTCCAGATGACTCATTAACCACTTTGACCCTCTTACATTACATTTTTATTTTGTTTAAGGATTATCACATTGTCACATAAGTCATGAAACTGTGCTACAACTAATGTTTAATGGTTAATGTAAAATATCTGGTGAAGCCAACATATATGTGTATGCGAGATGGTGTTTGGTGTTTTTATACCCCAATGTCGTCTTCCAGGCAACGCTGCATGAAAGGCACTAGGCTTAGGCTAGGCAAGGGTTAGGGTTAGGTGCCTCGAAGTCAGCGGTCGCAGCGCTGCCTTGAAGTCGACGGTGGGGGCTTAAAACACCATCGAGCATGCGAGATTCTCTGTGCGTGTATGTCCGCCTGCCTGCCTGCCTGCCTATGTGTGTCTCTGCAGGATTACTTTACCCTCTGTGTTTTTCCCTGCAGGTATATAGTGATGGAGCTGATGGATGCCAACCTCTGCCAGGTGATCCAGATGGAGCTGGACCACGAGAGGCTGTCCTACCTGCTCTACCAGATGCTGTGTGGCATCAAACACCTGCACTCTGCCGGCATCATACACAGGGTGAGGCTCGCCCGTATACACGCGCACGCGTGAAACGGGTTCGCGTGCATCGGCTCCAGATAGTAGGTCCGCATGTCAGATCGTAAGCACACGTATGCGAGCTCACGCTGATCCGCAGGCGTAAATTAACATTTTAGGATTCAGCAACCTCGGGGTCTGTCGGCATCGGAAATTTAGAGGAGTCCGCAGATAACAAGTCCGCCAACACTAGTCTCGCTTTGCCAGGCCCTCCTCCACAGTGCCGTGGAGGAGGGTCTGGCGACTCAACATAGCATTCCGGGATGGGAGGGAAAACGTGCTCTGGTTCATTGGCATTTCTTTAAACCAATCGCAATCATCGTGGGCGGCGCTAAGCTCCGCACGGTTTTCGAGCGGGATATGATCCGCAGGTTGCCGTAAAACACGCACATACTGTACGTATACACACAGGTGCTTGTTCAAACAGACACAGAATCACACACACACACACGCACCAGCAGAAATATACAAAGGATCCCTTTGTATGCGCACACACAGATAGTCAAAAACACACTGACAAACACACACACACACACTGACTGCACTCTGTCAAACACCCTGAGTAAAAGACGCAGCAGTAGATTAGCTGAGCTCCTCCTGCTCTGCCAGCCAGAACTAACTGAGCCAGATGCGGAGCAAACCAGCCTGGCTCGCATCAGCACGCACAGCTTTCACGAGGTGAACAGATGCAATGTGAGTCATGGATCGCCAATCATTCAGCTCCCTTGTTCTCGTGGGCTTTCTCTCTATGATGAGAGCTCCTTTGGTCCCTTTCAAGATGATCAGAGTTGCCAAGCAGCCCCTCTGGAATACATTTTCCTGTGCGTTTGTTGTGAATCCCACTTGGTCTTCTTGGTAAGACCCGCGCTGCGTAGCAGCCCGATCGGTTGAGGTTAATCATTGATCTCGAGTGTTTAAGGTCCAGAGTAAGGCATGGATACCCGACCCGAGGTCGACCTGTCCCGACGGTACCCAACGGGCCGGGCCGGGTTCGGACAGATATTTAGAAATTATGGTCGGGTTGGGTGGGGCTCGGTCACATCAGCGCGATAAGGAATTTGTTGTAAAATGGTGCTGTGGCTCCTTTTAAGAGCGCTCACTGCGTGCGTGCGTGCGTGCGTGTGTGCGTGCGTGTGTGTGTGTGGGTGTGTGTGGTAGGCTAAGTGGGCAGAAGAGAGATAGAGAAAGAGAAGCAGACGTATTGTAGATGCAACCGGAGCAGAGTTAGTGGTTATTCGTGTTATATCGTGGGCCCTGGAGGTAACGAGTTCCCCTGGTTTTCTGATCACGGTCGGAAACGAAGCGATCAGGAGAGGTTAACACATTGAACATTTTAACAGCTGATTAACGTGCGCTTGTTGCCCCTTGTGCGCTGATGCGCTCATCTGTTGACATTTCCGAATGCCTAGCCTACAGTTGCTTAATAAAAGCGAGCTTTCCACACAAACAAACGTAGCCTACATATGTCATTAGTATGAGGGGGAAAAAATTAGATTTTAACTGTGTCGGGCTCGGGCCGGGCTCGGACACCAATTTCTTAATGCCTGTCGGGCTCGGGCCGGGCTCGGACACGGCTCTGTCGGACACGGGCCGGCCTCGGACAGAAAAATCCGGCCCGATCCGGACTCTACTCCAGAGGTGTCAAGTAACGAAGTACAAATACTTTGTTACCTTACTTAAGTAGAAATTTTGGGTATCTATACTTTACTGGAGTAATTATTTTACAGCAGACTTTTTACTTCTAC
Source organism: Perca schrenkii (assembly GCA_025617405.1). Lineage (NCBI taxonomy): Eukaryota > Metazoa > Chordata > Actinopteri > Perciformes > Percidae > Perca > Perca schrenkii. The sequence goes on from CM046807.1 coordinate 18,789,606, forward strand.
TCCTTAAAATTTTCACGCAATTATCTGTACTTTCTACTCCTTACATTTTAAAAATAGCCTCGTTACTCCTATTTCATTTCAGCTTGTCAACATTCAAAAAACCACACAAAAACAACCAAAAACCTATCCAGATAAATCGCGCCATCCGGATAGAGTGAATTTGATTGCGGTTGGATGAGAAGTATAAACATATACCATTCCGACACCCTATTGGTTTGTACGCGATCCATCGCACCTGCACAGACCCGGTGCTAATACGGCACCGGTGCTTTAACGACCGTTATCTACCTGACCAAATAGCAACGCGGATTTCGGTGCCTTATTAGGTGCCACTTAAATCACTGCGCTTCTCTCTGATGCTCCGAAAACGGACGTTAGAGGGAACTGAAACATCGCCGCACGGGACGCTAGTTAACACTATACTCGACAGCAGTTAGCTAGCAGCTGGAGTAAACATGGTTAAAATGCTGACAGCTAAACGGTGTAAAAGTGTGTCTGTATTTCACTGGAGAGGATTCTAACACCACACTGTAGCTGCCGTTGTCTGAAAAACACAGAGGAGATGTGTCACCTTTTTCATCCCTTCTTAGTTTGCACGTATGATTTTAATATAACATTATTATAGTCATTATGGCCTTTAGAAAAACGTTTTTTTGTGGAGGTGGGGTCGTGCACTATTAGGCCCCTGTGGGGCGGGCTAAGCTTTTGTCCTTAATGGCATTTTTTCCTCCTTACATTACTTTTATAAAAAGGGTAGTCTCGCATTGCCAGACCCTCCTCCACAGCGCTGCGGAGGAGGGTCTGGCTAGTCCACACAGCATTCCGGGATGGGATTAAAACGTGCTCTGGTTTATTGGCATTTCTTTAAACCAATCACAATCGTCATGGTCGGTGCCAAATGCACAATAGCCTCGGGAAGGAACTTGTTTTGGTGGAACATGTGTACGTTCAAAGGTTGTTTCGTGCAACAGAAAACTCAGATTGGACAGCTTGTCCAGCTAGCTGTCTGGATTTACCCTGCAGAGATCTGAGGAGCAGTTAAATCCACCGGAGTTTAAAATTCCAACACAAAGGTAGCGGAAGGTAACGGTCATCCGGCTGTAAAGAGTGACATCCGGCGAAATTTCATTGTCAAGAAGTGAGGACTTTCTACCTGCAATGTATTTCAGATTTCCTGTAATTAGTGTGGTATTGTTTTTTGCTACTGAGCCAACGCCCCCCCCGCCCCCTGGGCATTTTTTGGGCACTTTGATGGCAGGTGTTATAGTACTGGATAATTCCCCCAAACCAAGAAGTGATCATCATAAAGCCAAAGAGTAATTGCTATGGAATTACAGATGAAGTATCCAATTTCGTTGCTCGATGTCAATCATGCTGAATACCAGCTAGTCCACCCGAAACGGTTGGCTAATGAGTTGTTGTAATAAATGGACTGGCAGGTGGCCATCAGTAAATCATAGCTCCACCGGGCACAGATTCTTGTTATGACACGAGTACAATGCCAGTTTAGTTTGACAGGATTACCTCCAGAATTTGGGGAAATACTCGATCTGCAAGTCAAACTACTTCAAAAGCTCTTTTTTTTTTTATCATTCAGCAGGGGAGTTGAGACCCATTCGAAAGGAGACTATCGGAGACAATTGGAGTCCTAGCTCAGTGCGTGTTGTATTTCTTGGTGGTCTTCCTGTAAGTGTCAGCCAAATGGCATGACGCTTTTCTGAATATAATGCAGCAAAGATATGATAACACTGAGCTCAGGGAATGGTTAAATAAGGATAAAAAAATGAATGAATTATGGTTTCTCCTGGAAGAAAACAAACACCAGTATCCAAGCCCCACAAAACCAACTCCCGTCTTTCCCATATATAGAATTTATTTGGAGAATTTTTTTTTCCCCCACCCACAAAAAAAAAAAAATACTTTTTCCATGTTGTACTTGTTATTCCTTTTATATCTCTGGTGCATTGTGCCAAAATGGAAGAATGATACCCCTAACCAAAAGAAAGTTAAAGAAATAACTCCACCATTTGCCACACTAGTCGTACCACAACTGTACCTCGGTCTCAGTCGGGCTTCTAAGGCTGCGTTCGGTCCAAGAAAAAAAAGAAGCAATCTGGCTTCAATCTGCAATTTGCCGCAGGGTTGTGCATCGGTGGGAGTGTCACAGTAACGGAATTGGTGGGAGTGTCAAAGTTGCTTTTTTCCATCAGATCGTTTTATAGATCTCGGCGTTTCCGACTGCACTTGAAGGCAGCCTCATTTCATGGAGGAAGAGAGAAAGAAAAGGGACGAGATCGACTGTTCTTTGTTGTTTGGGAAACAGTCAGCAGTTCCTCAAACTCCCGGGCAGTTCGGCGCTTGTGTTTGGTGTTTTAAAACGTTCTTGTGGCAGCGATAGAGGCAGCAATGTTTCCTGTTTCCTGTACGGGATTCTCACACCGCCTCAAAACCCACTGACAAGTCTGATCATTGGTTACAGGATTGGCCACCGCAGCGTGAAGCCGGGTTGTGTTTGTCCAAAAGTTGAGTCGGTCTTTTCGACTGCAGGCTGCTGTGTTTATTTCAGTCGGACCATCTGACGGCCGACACAGGCTGTGTGAATTAGGGCTGGGCAATATATCCATATTAAATCGATATATGAGGCTAGATATTGTCTTAGATTTTGGATATCGTAACATGATACAAGTGTTGGGCAGTAGGGGCAGGTCTGTCCGAACAACAACCCAATGTGTGCATTATGTTGGGAGGATGATTTCAAAGGCAACCGCGACTGCATTGTGCGCCTGCCCTATTTCGGATACCGTGGCGGCAGAAATTTTGCCGTGGCGGGCCGCCACTGTTCTAGCTGCTCTGTTATTTCCCTTTACCTGCTTAGTCATTGTATCCACATTATTGACTATTATTTAGCAAAACTGTCGTTGTGTTGATATTTTTGTGAGAGCACCAATAGTAAAATACTGTCGCAACATTGACATCGATGTATTTGGTAAAAAAAAAAATACCGTGAAAGCAGGCTAACTCTCTCGGCGCTGTGTTTTCTGTACAGGACCTGAAGCCCAGCAACATCGTGGTGAAGTCCGACTGCACACTGAAGATCCTGGACTTTGGCCTGGCCCGGACAGCCGCCACTGGCCTCCTCATGACGCCCTACGTGGTCACCCGCTACTACCGCGCCCCTGAGGTCATCCTGGGCATGGGTTACCAGGCCAACGGTGAGTGGAGGAAATCAGCTTTTTTTTTTTTTTGACAGCGATTGGCCAATAAGGAGCTCCTGAGCGGCTGCCTGCCCTGCTGCATGGACCAGCTCCACCCCACCCTCCCCCCACTGGGATGTTTTTCGACAGCACCTCCCAAACACACACACACTCACTCCCACACACACTCTTCCTCTGTTCCTGTTAATGTCACACTCTCTGGGGGGGGTGTTGGCATGTTGGGCATTGGTGCTTTGTGGGAAACTTCCTGTCCGGGGGACTCCAGTTCCCAGCAGTGCTTTAGCATGCGTTTGATGTTTTATTAAGAGGTTGCCTGTCCTGAGCCGCATACAGGCTGGCTTAAACAGCAGGCAGGCTGACTTGTGCATGCTTCAGTCGTTTCACTGAGTGCTCCTGCTTGGAACGTATCACAGTTTCTGCAAGGTCGGCCATAAAGGAATAGTTCAACATTTGGAGAAATATGCTTATTTGCCATGTGTTGGACGATTGATACCACTCTCATATCTCTTCGTTAGACTCTACAAACCAGCACCTCTCTCAAGCTCAATAATGAACACGTTATATCTTGTTTCTTTAATCCGAATGAAATAAAACCAAAGTTGTGGTTTTGCTTGCTTGCTTACTAACAAATATGGTGTGCTGTGTTTGTGCCGCGCATCCACAGTACTCCGGCGTCCACAACACTTTGGCGTTTCCGAGGCCCAGAAACCAAGATATTTTGGTTTTAATTTAAGAACTCTGGGGTTGCTTCTTAGTCTGGACGGGCAGAAACGGAGACCTTTTGGAAGCGGCGATGCGCGTCAGTCAGTCATACCGGTTAGGTGGGCTTACATACCATACGTATCGGCAACAGTTCCACCTCGTCTTCGGTGCAAGCAAATCAATCGCCGGTCTTGCGTTGCGCCAGTGTTGTTCTCTCTCCAAAGTATTTTCAGTATTTTCTGTAATATAGATCCATGATTTTCAATCGCGGAGTAACACAGACAATCTGCTTTCTGTTTACAACAGCACGCACATAGACCAGTGTACGCCAATGGTAGTGTGACATGCGTTGTCAGACGTGTTAATATAGACGGAAATTAGTTCTGCCGCTGGAGCTAAAACTCTCACATGGACCGAGAATGTTATTGTCTAAAAAAAACGCTTAAAATGAAGAGTAGTGATGTAGATGTAGCCTGGATGAGATAGCTCTGGCGGAGCCATGCTTGCTGTTTAATCCTGTTGCCCGGCTTTATGCTAAGCAAAGCCAACTGTCTCCCGGTTCTAGCTTCTTATTTAACGTACAGACAAGACAGTCCCTCCAGAAAAAGGTGATTATGCGATCGCATAATTCAATGCATAATCAGCCAAAGTCCGCATATTTATGCGGGGGCCGCATTTTTTTCAAATACGCCACACTTTCGCTGCATAAATTGCCGATTTCTGTCCAGGGCTTGCATGATTTCATAATCCCCGCATTTTCGTTGCAAAACTGGCACATATTAGCCTGACAAGCCAGACCCACATCAAGATGTTGGGTCTGGGAACTCACCATTGACGGAGCTCAATCTGAGGGGCGGGATAAACGGTTGTCTTTCAAATTCCCTCCGCACGTAATAGGATAGCACTACAACCAGGCAGAGCAACGAAGAAGGTAGCAAAACTAGTTGATAGATTAAACTTTTGCCGTATCCGGTCGGCAAAACTCCGAACACATCTTCCTTTTTTAAGAAGGATTTCTGTGCCGTTCTTTGTTCTTTTATCAAAAAAAAGGTGAACTCCAAGTCTTCCAGAAGTCCGCTGTTCCCAGCAGCAGCAGCCACAAGCCCCGCCAACCGACTCTATACACGATGTGATTGGCCTGACCAAAATTTGGTTTTTGAAGCTTGAAAGTCTACGGAGAGTGCCTAGACCCCCCCTGGCTGCCAAATAAATTTGCTGCCACTAGGGGGAGTCTAGATTTCTAGGCTAGTCACATATATCTTAGCAGAAAGTTGAACACAAGAGCAGCCATTTTCCCCTGTTACCATGGGAACGTAATGAAGTGACGTAATTACGCGCGAACATCATCGAAAAGCAGGGTGTTGGGGAATCACATTTTTTTTTCTCCTCTTCATCAAACCGCAGTTTTTGCAAGTTCCCGCAATTTCATCGCATGAAATTGCATAAATATCCCGCATATTCCATCGCTTTTTTTAAGAAAACGTGTCGCATAATCAAGGATTTTTGCCCGCAACAATCACAAAAAAACTCTGCATTTTTCTGGAAGGACTGACAAGAGAGTGGTATCAAGCTTCCCATCTAATTCTCTGCAAGAGAGCTGACAAGTGTATTTCCCAAAATGTTTTGGGGGAAAAAGATTTTTTGGATAGAGATGGGATTTGGGCTCCAGTAGCCCAGCAGAGAGTTAAACCTTTAGGTATAACGTCCGATGCATAACCGTGAGTTAGCAAATTTCGATTTTTGATTTAGAGAGAACTCTGAGAATAAAATGTTCCCTTTTGCACAGACGTCATGACGTTGATACATAGTAATAATGTAGCAAAGAGATAGCAATACTCCGGAGAGTCTTGTTAATGCTAATACTCTCTTAAGCAAAAACCTTTTTTTTTTCTTTTTTTTCCTGCTGACTTGTTGCATTTCTTTGCTTATTCTCTTCTCCCTCCTTTTAATGCTGCACACATGTAGTGGATATTTGGGCTGTGGGCTGCATTATGGCAGAAATGGTTCGCCACAAAATCCTTTTTCCAGGAAGGGATTGTATCCTTGAGCTGCTTGCAGCGGTGTTCAAAACTCAGCACACAAAAAAAATAAAAAAAACATTGTTTGTCTCTTCCAACCATTTTCTTTTTCATCAAACGGATCGCACGGAGATCATATCCAGTGAGCAACTACAGAGATTCTATTTCTCAGATTTGCCTGACACCTCGACTTGCAACCACCCACCTGCTCTTTCTACAGATACACACATACACGCTCACACGACCTGAAGAACCCGAAATAGAATTGAATAGCTTGCTCTTCCATAGCCTGGAACTAAACTGCATTAAAATACCCTCGTCTATCCTCAAACTGCTTCCCATATGTCTTTGTCGATGCCATAGCAGCAAGTCGCACAGAAAAGTAAATTGTCTGGTTGTGCTCCACAACACAGTACTGAATAAATTATTGTTCTGTTAGGGAAATATTTGTGAGACTTGGTGTCTGCAATGCACATGGAAGTGACTTGGGAAAAAAAAAGCTTAAACAAATGATTACTTCTGGCCTTATGGATCAGAATATTTCAGTTTTAACGCAACTTGAATAGCAGTGAGGACCCTGAGGGTGTTTAAAAATGCATTTCTGCAACAACAACAAAAAAAAAGATTTTCAGAAGACCTTGACAGTCAGTGTCTCACTTTAAACGCTTATGATTCAGTGTACCCGAAGAAGAAATGATCTTGAGCACTTGTTGTTCGATGTTATGAACAGGTTATGCAAGAAAAGAAAGAAAATGATTAAGAAATAATGAGTCACGGTTTTGATTAGCTTTGTGGGACGCTGACCCAGGTTTGAGAGTGCGCTCAACTGCATGCAACTCATTTTTGTCATGTATCACACACATCACTTGGCACCACATCATTTTCTTTTCATGTTTTTTACCCTCCCCCCCCCCTTCTATATTTTTAGGTTTGTTTTCAGTCCTGCATGCTAATTTGGTGGTTGTCATTTCATTTTTCAGTTGATGTCTGGTCTGTTGGATGCATCATGGCGGAAATGGTCCGGGGTAGTGTGTTGTTTCCAGGCACTGATCGTATCCTTAAGTCGAACCTCCATCCAAACCCCCCCCACCCGCCCCAAAATGCCATCTTGTCTATCATCCTCTTGTCTGACATCTTGTTCATGTCTTTCCACTCATTTGGGGAGGGGGAACCTACCAAGCCTGTTTTAATCAGTGATTTAATGAGTCATCGTATTCAGCGTCGACATTCCTTTCTCTCAGTGGCTGAGTTGAAGTGGGAATGGACTTGAACAGACATTTTGACTTGTCATAGTAAGAGAAGCACAGCTGGAATTGATAACCTTAACTAGGGCTGGGCAATATGCAGAAAATCAGATATCACAATATTCTTGACCAAATACCTCGATACCGATATCGCGGCGATATTCTAGGGTTGAGAATTGGGGCGTTAACAAAATATCTTCACACTTAGATTTTAGATAAATAATCATCCGTAATGTGGACATAATGTCTAAGTGGGGTAAAGGCAAATAATAGAACAGCTAGAACAAGTCTGGTAAGTTCAGAAAAGTACATCTCTTTACTGCAATGCAGCCTTTAAAACCAGGAAAAGACAACACTTATCTCATGTCACGATATGACGATCTCCAAAATCTAAGACGATATCTAGTCTCATATCACGATATTGATATAATATCAATATATTGCCCAGCCATAACCTTAACAATGGCTCAATACCATCAAGTGTCCCAGTAAGCTATTTCAGTGAGTCAGCATGCACAATGCCAGGGCCTCTCCTAAGTGGAATGCAGCCATCCTTAATGGTTTTGAACACACCAGTGCTTTTCCTACTATCACATGTCACCATGTCTGCACAGGTAAAGCACAGGTGTAATCACTAACCCTAATGAACGAGCACCATGCCTGGGTTAATTAATTACACCTGTGGTTTCCCTGCTTCACCATATAAAAACACATTTGTCATGAAAATGGTCTATTCTGCATTTTTTATCCTTTTTTTTTTTTTTATTCGTACTCAATGTGAGTACATCTTTTAACATTATGTGGGTGCTTTATTCTGCAGTTGTAGTTGGTTGTTTAGTTGCATGTTCTGCGAAAAACTAAGGCGACTTCTTTTGTTGTTCCTACTTGGTTCTGAATGTGTTAATTAGCTTAGAGTGCGCTGCGTGGATGCTGTATTTGTGTTTCTCAACATGGTCAGTCGGCTGGAGCGCCATTGCCGTGTATATTAATATTTAAGAAAACATTTTGTGCGCTATCAAATAATTTCTAATAAGGGAAGAAGTTCCACTCTCTCGATACTTCCGGCTTCTGAGCTGGTTGCAGTTCCTCTATGGAGCTATACCCCTCAAAATCCACTTTTCTCATTTTTGTCTAGTAATTTGAATGTTGCATTCGAAAGGGGAGGCAAAGAAAATACACACTGCTGGGTGTTGGATCTTTTTAAAATCGCTCTTTTGTTCTAAAAAGTTTTTTTTAAATGTCAATGACGTCATACGCGTCGTACGTCCGTCCGGAGATACTGCTTTACATTTTGCACTCGCCTGCGATCACCCCAAGTGGAACACTGGTGGAACTGCAACCAAATTCGGTACAATGGGGCTAAATAGGAAGTGGACAGGCTTTCCGTGGACGGGCTTTGGCGCTATCGCTAATTTATAACTGCATTAAGAAGCTTATAGTTGCTTAACAATGTAGAATGCCGGTTGACTTTGGTTAGCTAGGATTAATATAGCATTAGCATGATAATTGAAGCCTTCTGTTGGCTGTTGCACTTTGTTTGCGGTGTTAACAGTAGTCACGCATTGCCAGACCCTCCTCCACAGCGCTGCGGAGGAAGGTCTGGCTAGTCCACACAGCATTCAGAGATGGGAGAAAAAACGGGCTCTGGTTTATTGGCCTTTCTTTAAACCAATCACAATCGTCTTGGGCGGTGCTAAGCGCCGAGCGGAGCCACCGTACCGCTGCAAAATAGCCTCGGGAAGGAACTTATTTCGGTGGAACGTGTGTACGTTTAAAGGTTGTTTTAATCGTGCAACAGAAAACTCAGATTGGACAGATAGTCTAGCTAGCTGTCTGGATTTACCCTGCAGAGATCTGAGGAGCAGTTAACCATAGTCTTCAGAAATCCACCGATGTTTAAAATTACAACACAAAGAAAGAGGAAGGTAACGGACATCCGACAAGAGTGACATCCGGTGCAATTTCCGGAAGAACGAGAGCAATCCAGGAAGTGGAACTTTGTGGGTATAGACTGTTAAAAGAGACATGCCACTGACAGAGATGGCAGCTAAACAAGATAAAGAAAAAAATTCTTAGAGAGTAATTTAACTTACTAACATAACACTGTCCCGTTTCAGTTTTTTAGAAAGCTTAGCCTAATTAAAATAAATCTGGAAAAATACTGTCTGAACAAAACTTATTGAAACAGAGGCTCGCTTGAAATAGTAGCAGTTCTCTAAATTAACCCTGTTAGCCGTTTACTATTCATTTACTAATCCTGTTGAATGTGACACCCTGAAAGAAAACCAGAAAGGCATTCTCATCTACTGGCATAGGAAATGCTATTGCCTATTTGTAGTATAGTAAAATGAAAATACGCGGAAAAGGGCTGTTAAAGATATACATTAGCTGTGTTTCCATTCAATTGTCAAGCAAACCTTTTGAAATGTTGCAAAGAAGAATTGTGATTAGGTGCGTTTCCAGCACAACTGGCAGCTATAATTGATACAGTCCCGCTTTGGGTATGACAAATATAGTTGCCTCTCTCCATGAAGGTGGTATTTCCCTTCTGACAGGACCCAATTGAATGGATCTATTGCTTTTCAAACCAGGCAAAACACGCGCAAACAAGTACTTTGAATAAGAAAGCGGTTATGGGTGGTAAATCAGAGCTCTGGAACCAGGCTTTTCCTCCTGGTTGTTCATTCATTGTTAAAGGTCCCATGGCATGAAAATGTCACTTTATGAAGTTTCGTAACATTAATATGCGTTCACCCAGCCTGCCTATGGTCGCCCAGTGGCTAGAAATGGCGATAGGTGTAAACCGAGCCCTGGGTATCCTGCTCTGCCTTTTGAGAAAATGAAAGCTCAGATGGGCCAATCTGGAATCTTCCCTTTATGATGTCATAAGGAGAAAGGTTACCTTCCTTTTCTATGCTTTGCCCACCCAGAGAATTTGGCCCACCCATGAGAGAGAGAGAGACATCGTGGCTTGCAAACGAGTGAAGCATGGCAGTTGGTCAAGGCCACACCCCCACCCTCCACCTTGCCCCCCCCTCTCCTCCTCAATAGCATTTAAAGCTAAAGACACAGAAATGGCAAGTCCTAAGGAAAGCTCATTGTGGGACTGGCTCTAGTGGCTGTAATTCTGCGGCTGAATTTCGGAAAGAGACTTCAGATACAGTATTAGGGGACCACTAAGGTCTATATAAAAGAGACTTCAGATACAGTATTAGGGGACCACTAAGGTCTATATAAAAGAGACTTCAGATACAGTATTAGGGGACCACTGAGGTCTATATAAAAGAGACTTCAGATACAGTATTAGGGGACCACTAAGGTCTATATAAAAGAGACTTCAGATACAGTATTAGGGGGACCACTAAGGTCTATATAAAAGAGACTTCAGATACAGTATTAGGGGACCACTAAGGTCTATATAAAAGAGACTTCAGATACAGTATTAGAGGACCACTAAGGTCTATATAAAAGAGACTTCAGATACAGTATTAGGGGACCACTAAGGTCTATATAAAAGAGACTTCAGATACAGTATTAGGGGGACCACTAAGGTCTATATAAAGAGACTTCAGATACAGTATTAGGGGACCACTAAGGTCTATATAAAAGAGACTTCAGATACAGTATTAGGGGACCACTAAGGTCTATATAAAAGAGACTTCAGAAACAGTATTAGGGGACCATTAAGGTCTATATAAAAGAGACTTCAGAAACAGTATTAGGGGACCACTAAGGTCTATATAAAAGAGACTTCAGATACAGTATTAGGGGACCACTAAGGTCTATATAAAAGCATCCAAAAAGCAGCATGTCATAGGACCTTTAAGGATGAGTAAAGATGTGAACAAGGCAAACATGTCTGCATGCATGCATGCGTGCGTAAGAAAAAAGAGTTGCATACATGTTTCCAGGAGGGCATCACCTGTCTCACCTAACATAGTTCATGGTGTGTGTACCCCACTCCATCCATCCAGACTCATTTCCACAGGTTTGAATGGAATTTAAATCTGTTATGACCTTTTCTTCATAAGAAAAACTGCCAATACTAAACAGCCTTTCACCAAACCTTCTGAATATATACAGTTGCATTTACAAAACTATTTTAGGAACAAATCCAAGCTAGAACAACTCAGTACAGATGTAGAAACTCCAGAAACTCTTTTATTATTCATTAGTTGTGCAGAATCAGATGCGTTGGAAAAAAGGTCCCAAACTTGGGGCAAAAAAAAGGAAAATCCCACACTCTGCTCTTGCTTATAGCACCACCATTTATTAATCAAGAGTATTTTCCTATTATATTATATTATATTATATTGATGAAGGTCCAGAGGGAACGGAATGTTACTTTTCTTTGATAAATTGTGATGCTATTAAGTAGAGCTGGGCAATATGCAGAAAAAAAATAAATCTCATGATATATTTGACCAAATAAATCAATATCGATATTGTTACCGATCTAAGTCGGTAAAGGCAAATAATAGAACAGCTGGAACAGTCTGGTAGGTTCAGAAAATTACATCACTTTACTGTAATGTAGCCTTTAAAACCAGGAATAGACAACACTTATCATATCGCCATATTAAGTTATTGAAAATCTAAGATGATATCTAGCCATATATATATCGATATACAGTAATATCAATATATTGCCCAGCCGTAATTCACACAGTCTGCGTCGGCTGTCAGACGGTCTAGCATTTGTATCCTATTACCATATCCAAAATGTAAGACTATATCCAGCTGCATATATCAATGTCAATATAATATCTCTATAGTTATAAGCAAGAGCAGAGTGCGGGAGTTTCCTTTTTTCACCATATATTCATCAGTTCAAAACGACCCACCCCAACTTTGGAATGGCCAGTCCGTTTGTCCAAACCCAGCCCAGTGCTTTTTTACTTAACACCTGCCAACCTTAAGATATCGACCAGTGGAACAAGGTGATCGAGCAGCTGGGGACCCCGTCTCAGGAGTTCCTGATGAAGCTCAACCAGTCGGTGAGGACCTACGTGGAGAACAGGCCCCGGTATGCTGGCTACAGCTTCGAGAAGCTCTTCCCTGACGTCCTGTTCCCTGCAGACTCTGAACACAACAAACTGAAAGGTAAAAACAAGCTTCTGTTGTTCTCTCTTAATGTCCATGATATCATCTTGTAAAGGCTTACCAAAAGCACAAAATAACTGGTGCGAGGTTTTATATTTAGTGCCTGCTAAGAGTTCAAATCATTTTTTTGGGCTTAGTTCCTCTTCTTCAGGTGCAGCAATTGTCCAGCCTGAAGGGGAACCATTTGTTAAATGCAAATGGCTGTTTTATCACATCCCAAGGCATAATGAATAATGAGGCAATCAGTGTTTGTAGTGAGTTTTATTAGGGCTGCTTCACTATTTTAGTCAATATTGAAATTGCGCATGTGGCCGGATTGGTTCAGTGGGTAGAGCAGGCGCACATATACTTAGAGGTTTATGCCTCGACGCAGAGGTCCAGGGTGACCTGTGACTATTTTCTGCATGTCTCCTCCCCCCCCCCTCCTTTTTTTCACCTAGCTGTCAAATGAAGGCTGAAAAGCCTAAAAATTATCTTTAAATAAATATTGAAATTGTGCTTATTTAACACGACTACTCATTGTCTTTTGAAAAAAATGTTGCAATTATTGAACTTAAAAAAACAGTTGACCAAATCAACAGTGAAGACAACCTTGAACTGTGAACATTCCCCTCACTGCTTTTGCCTTTTTATTTCATTCAGAACGCAAGACAAAACACGAGTTTACTTGCAAAAAGTATTGTGCAAAATAATCATTATGGTTTTGTCGATTAATCTGTTTTTGTGATCATTAGTAGCCAAAATGATGAGCTAGATTAGAATTTCAATTCATTGCACAGCCCTTAGTTTTATGCCACAATATGCTTGAGCTTTGCCACATGAAATGTGAATAGAAGACTCCATATTGCATCCGTTTGTGTTGCACGCTGTGTTTGCAACCTCGCAAACATCCGCCGACAGCAAAGCCCAAGTGACGAATCAATTTTCGGTGGCTGCCCCAAATTAAGCACTTATTACAGAAAGCTGACGGCTCAGGACCAAGTTGTTTACTGTGAGGGGGAATCTTAACCTCAAGCGTGTCTTCGTGTGTAAATGGAGAGGAGATGACAGGAACAGTCACAGCGAGCGCCGTGGAGCTGTTGCAAGACAAAAAACTGTTTTTCTGTCCTCATAAATTTACAGAGAGAGAAATATGTGACAACCATATATTCCCCCCTGAAGTACTTCCTGTTAAGCTGCATGTGTTGGATGTTCCCGTTTGGCTTGGAATGCTTTCATAGCCCCCGCTGGCAAGGCTTCCAGATAGAACATATGATAATAATGTCCTAAAATACCCAAATACAGAGGAGTGGAGGGGGTCTTTAACACTTATAATGGTCCCTCCCTATGTTGTGTCCATTATCGCGCAATATCAGTTTAAGGCGAAATATGTGTCAAACCATTCTGAATTAACCAGAGACGTCCCGAGCTACAAACCGTATCCAACACACCAAAAAAAAAAAAATATCTTCAAAGTGAGAATAATGATCCAAAAATGATCATATCCCAATATCATTCAAAATAATCGCAATTACGTGTTTTCCTCATATCAAAGGGGCTGTTCTTGACATACTGGAAACAAAAAAAAAACAGCGGGCTAGGATTGCCTCCACGCGGCTCTCGCAGACCATTCCCCAATTCATGAATTACCAATGTTTTTTCACGGCCACATGCGCTAACAATGACGCGTCTATTAAAACAATGAACAGAGAAGCTTGCGTTACAACACACACAGAGGGAGTGTGACTTCATTCTCTGCTCAGGACGCCATTACTACACTATATTTTTTTACTTAGCAAATATTGAATGTTGAGTACATCCCCCTTTAATGTTTACCGTTTGTCTTTTTCTGCCACAATTTGTTGTCAGCGAGCCAAGCCCGAGACCTACTATCCAAGATGCTGGTAATAGACGCGTCAAAGCGGATCTCGGTGGACGAGGCTCTCCAGCACCCTTATATCAACGTGTGGTACGACCCGACTGAAGTGGAGGCAGTAAGTACTCACTAAGTAATGGTTCATTTTTTTAAAGGTATAATACGAACACATGTAAACCATAAATGGTAAAACATTCCTGCATTAAAATGACTAGACCTAGACCCAAACTAACCCGCAGAAATCTTTATTTCTAAACCCAGAGGCTGGTGGGTTTGGCCATAGCGATTTCAGGGCTGTTACATGTTAAACAGAAAGTATCTCTAGGCCTATCTCTGTAGGGATCCTTTTAACAATGTTGTCAGGCACTAAGAATAATAGTCTGAGCATGTCAGTGGCAAAACTTGCACTTTTAATGGACGGAAATGGAAGGTGGGCAATTGCCCAATAACGTTACATTGCAGCTTGTTTCGCGGTTTTGCTTAATACCGGACCAATTTCGAAGATTGTTGTCCCCATCAGTTGGCCTGGTTGACACCAGACCCTCCTCAGAGTGGGTCTGGGCAAGCTTCATTCACAGCCCATTTCCGAAGGGGCGTGACCAACGGACGCCGCTCGAATGCCTCTGGGCGCAATTGGATAGTCCTTCAACCAATCAGACCAACGACCCGGGTGACCTGAGCACTCCTCGACGGTTGTGATTGGTGCCTCGATTTGGAAAAATTGGAAATGGGCTTGAACGGGTTCTTGGCCAGACGGACTTGCAGAGCAAATTTCACATTTGCCGGAAGTTCGTCAGGGTTTTCCCAGGCTACCCATCAGTCACTTCGACACAAAAACACAGGAGAATAGGGTCCAGGTTAATAAAAAAACAGCAACACAAAACAAACACTCTTTAAGTTCAAAGGTAAAGCTAAAATAAAACCTCCCATCTAAGGACCTTAAACCGTAAAACTCAATTTCCTCTTCTTTGAAAATGTGTGTTTGCTCTGCAGCAAAATGTGTTGTCTGTATGTGTTTGGATGACACACTCTCCTTGAAAAAACACAATGACTCAGCCAGTGCAAATTGGTTTTGCCTTTGATCAGGCGCATTGGGAGATGAAGTGAATTGTTGCTTCCCTCCCTCCCCTCTCCTGTCTGGTATAAAATGGCTCTACAGAACTGACAGCCTTGAACAATGCAAATTTGTATACAGATTATTGCTCTGAATGCATCAAATCTCCATTTGACACTGGGGAGGACGGGTTAACTCTGTCCCACGGCTGGCTTCGAGCTTGTTTATTCCAGCTCTGTGTAGGGCTGAACGATTAATTGCATTTGCGATAATATCGCGATATGTTAAAACGCGATTTCCTAATCGCAAAGGCTGCGATTTGGTCTCGATTTGATGACTCGCGAGAGCAAATCAGTTTGCACTACGCAGAGAAAGCATCAACTTAGCACGCTAACGCTACACTGTACCTTGAGCTGATCTCTGTCATTCAAACAATTCTGAGTTGAAGTTTAAAACTTTTACAGCCATTTTAATAAAATGAAGGGTTTTGTTCGGGCTTGAGTCCATACATGCAGTTAATGGATACAGGCAGGCAGAAGTTACTGAAGGCTCGGTTAGCAACAAGCTAGCTCTGATTAGCGGTTAGCTCCGGTTAGCGGTTAGCTCCGTTATAAAGATATGGGTGGAGGAGCTGCCACTGAGAGGGGTAACAATCAGACTGATGAATGATGGTTCGGGGAGCTTTCACAGCAGTGTGGTCGCAGTGTTTCAACGGTTTTATTAGTACAGTTAATCCCACGGCAAGACCACCAGCAACTAACTTAACGATAGCCTCTCTGAGCTAGTGCAGTGTTGACGGTGTCGGGACTGTCGGCACGCAACTCCACGAGGGGGAGGGGCTGGAGGCAGCTCCTCTCTGTGCACTGTAAAAAAATATATGTGTGTATATATGTGTGTGTGTGTTTGTATGTATGTATATATGAATTTATGTGTTTTTACTTATTTAACTGTCTAGTGTGTAATTGTGTGTTGTTCATACTATACAATGATTTATTGTTTGTCTTTGTTGAATAATACAGAAGACAAAGAGCTTAAAAAAATAATCGAATATCGAATCGCAATCGCAATATTTGGGGAAAAAATCGCAATTCGATTATTTTCAAAAATCGTTCAGCCCTAGCTCTGTGCGTGCTATAAATTTTGAAGTTTGTGGTATTTTCCTGGAAAAGGTTTGTGCACTGCAGAAGCAGAAAAAAGAAAATGTCTGCATTCAGTGGGTTTAATGTGAGCAAGGTTTAATGCAGCAGTTTTCAATCTCCATCAATTAGCTGAGTCTGTAGGTTTTCAGTTTGAGCTGGAAGCCACTGCAGCGGAGTTCCCCTCTCCCGTATTCTCATTCAATCTCATTCACCTGCTGTGGTGTTTATGGTAGTCAGTAGGTGTGTAAATCACACATTTTATCACAATATTATATCCATTCTTTGAACAACAATACAATATTTACCGATATCACAAAGTCTGCCACGATACGATTTGGATTTATTCAGGGGCCTGCGACCGATACGACACGATACATGAGCCCATTTAACACAGACAATTACATTTATATTTTTTCACAAAAAGCAACTAAAATATGATTTGCCAGTTTCATTACCAAGCTCTTCCAGAAATTTTTATTAAAAAAAAAGCTACTATTTTTGATAAAAGGAATAAACATAATGTGGGAATTTCAAAATAACGTTGACGAGATGTATCGAAATTTTCACTTTGTATCGATAATATTGTATCGTTGAGGATTGAATCGATGTATCGATCCAGATCGATGTACCGTTACGCCCCAGTAGTCAGACATACTTTCAGACTTACTGTCATTGTAACTCGAAGGCTACACGCTCTGTGAATGGCAGTATCAGTAATTAATAGCCAGTGTGGGTCACTCATCAGTTTGAGTCTGAAAATAATAAAGTATGTGGAGTTGTCGCTGATGTTTAGAATGAGTTTAGTTTATTTTATCTTAAAAAATAAAATTTTAAAATAACGGATAAATAAGAACAGATTCAGCACAGTCTTCCAAAATTATTGTGAATGATTCAAAAAAGGATTTCTGTCAAGTACAGAAAACATGTGTGTCTGTCTTTTCCCAGCCGCCACCCGCCATCACAGACAAGCAGCTGGATGAAAGAGAGCACACAGTGGAGGAGTGGAAAGGTAGGAAAGATCGCCTGTTTCTCCTCTCCGATTCTGATATCTGAAGTTGTCAAAAGTACTTCGCTTTTTTGCAGTGTGTGTCGCATAAGGTTGTTCTATTTTCGTGTGTCGCTGCCTGTGAGACATTTAGGGCCCTATCTTGCACCCGGTTCAGGGCAAAGCCCAACGCAGGTGTCTTTGCTAGTTTAAGACCGACGCAGTTGTCAATTTCCCGTCCAGCGCCCGCGTTGTTTAAATAGCAAATTAAAAGTTATCTCAGCAGTGCAGCAGCAGCAGTGCAGCAACACACAAACATGCAAAAGATTACAAATACAAATGTTACAATGTGAAATAGTATTATGATATGATCTGCTCGGGCGCTTTCACACCCAAGCAGATCAGTTTCTTCTCCTGAAAATCTCTCCTTCCTGCTTATCAAATCCACTATCATAATAGCAATGCGCCAAGCTACAAACGCGCCTGGCTTTTAAAGGGAATGGGAGATGACAATCTCATAGGTTTATTTCATGTTACGCCCAAAACACACCTATAAATTAATGAAGATACTAAGTACAACCCTTTTGAACCATGCGCCCGGCGCACGGACCCCAGATATGCATGTTTTCCTCTGCATGTCTGAATTCTTAATTGTACTAATGTCTGATTCACAATCCTGAATTCTGCTCTGGAAATAAGTGATGAACATGTGGCATACGTGTCCTCCTGGATTCCTACTTTCACTACCTGAAATTAGATTAGATTATCTGCATTCAAGTCCTTTTTTGTGTGTAAAATTCAAATGTATAAAGTATCAATCTGTTATTTTTTTATTGAAATACGCTAGATTGTTTATCTGTGACGAAAGAGAAGTGTACATAGAAGAAAACGGGGAAACCGAAGAAGTGATTATACAACTTAAATCAATCAAAAGACATGTCAGAATTGTAGATTACACCCAAATTGCAGGTGGCATACACGGACAGGTGGCCAGACCGGATTTTAGATGATTTATATAATTATTAGGCCTAATAAATGATCTAAAACGTCATGTTCTGTAAGATACTTAACATCTTATAAACAGGCATAATATTGGACTAGTTGTCACTGGATTTCAGTGGAACATATAGCGGAGTATCATCAGCATAACACAAATGGATGTTTTGCTTACAAATAATGTCACTTAAATCAAATGTAACATGTAAACATAAAAATGACAGCAGACCTGTGATCGACCCCTGGGTAACACCACAGAAAAAGTGTGTGTGTGTGGGGGGGGGGAGCAAAGAATTTAAACATCCTCCTCCTCAGTGCTGCCAGAGTGATAATGACAGCAGGAGATTCACACTTAGAGCATTTCCTCATCCCACACTCACACTGCTGCAGGATGTTTTATTGCATCTTTCTCTCCTTAGAGATGTTGTTAAATTGGCCAAGTGTGTGTTTCACCAGGTGAGAGAAAAACAGTATTGAAGTAAGCCCAGATCACACAGTTATGAAATGAAGAACAAAATGGTGATGAGTAGTACAGAGTTGTTCCTAAAAATTAAAAAATAAAAACCTGTAAGGTGGTATGAGTGCATACAGCCCTCTCTCTCTTTTTCTCTCAGCTCCTTACTGCAGTAAATGATTGTTTCTTGTTTGTTGCAGAGTTGATATACAAAGAAGTGTTGGACTGGGAAGAAAGGACAAAGAATGGTGTCATCAGGGGACAGCCAGCATCCATAGGTAAGTGGCGTTTCTTGTATGTGTGAGAGATTGCATGTACAGTATGTGTGTAATGTAAATAAATCAACAGTGCACTGTTACATTTCTGCATTGGATGTGTTAATCATTCTGAAAAGGGGTTTTCCACTCTTCAGCTCATCTTTGTACTTATCAATACTAATTTTGGTAATGTTTCTACTACTGGAATCATACATACAGTATGTGGGCTGCAGGAGAGTGAGAAAATTAGCATACTTATTCCTCTAGTTAGTCACTTATTACATGTTCTGTTATGACCCGGCTTAGGTTTGGCATAAATCTACAAGTGGCAGGATTATTAAGCAGAATAAGAACTGCAGCAATTGGCATCTATCCAGCATGATGTGGCATCAGTACTGCTCTTTTTGAACGTTATACAACGTAAGAAAGCTTTTTTGCACACCTCTTTTGTCGGGCAGGTGCGTAGGATATGATCAAAAGTAGCAGATCCAAAAGTTTAGAGACAATCGCGCACAATGACCATTACGCAAGCAATAATTTATTTAGAAGAAAAATACGTTTCGGTCTCAGACCTTTTCTTTTAAATAAATTATTGCTTGCATAATGGTCAGTGTGCGGGATTTTCTCTAAACTGAATGTTATACAAAAAAAATGTAGTTCAAAATATTGCAAAAATTGCCAAACCAGCCCTCTAAGCCTACTGTTTTCATTTCATTACTTTCTTTTATTATGTAAAAACAGTGTAGAGAAGCTGTAACTAAATGTATTTGAATAAAACATGCAATTTTTTAGCAAAAATGTAATGTCTGGTATATTGCGAGGCAGCATGCGGTCCGTGCCGTTTTTTTTTTTATTATTATGGCCATATTTGATATAGCTTCTCCTGCATTCCTGTAGTTTTCATAGTCCAAAGACATGCAAGCAGGTTGTACTAGAGACCCAAGTCTTGCTTGCCAGACCCATCTCCACAGCGCTGCAGAGTAAGGTCTAGACACTACACACATACACTCCTGGATAGGAGGAAAAAAAAACATTCTGGGTTGTTTGCATTTCTTTACACTTTCGTCTTTTGGCGGCGTTAAGCTCCGGTTGCAGCAACGGTGGCTCTGCAAAATGGTCTCAGGAAGGAACTTGTTTTGGTGGAACATTTGCACCCTGCAAAAGAACAATGCCACGTACAATATTAAATGAAGTTAACCGTTCACACAATACAGTAACGTGAGCTATTTAAATTAGCTGCATGTATGGTTAAACCTTATTTGCTCTTACCAGTGTATCGCCGTGTGTATTTTGTCCGTAGCAAATCCCCACCAATCCGTCCCAAATTGTCCCAGGTAGAAGTAAATGCCGTAAACATATTCTTTGTGAATCTTTACAATCGTTCCCCGAAGGAACCGAGCAGGCCTGCCTTGTTAGGCGATCCAAATTTTCCTTCTAAACTTGCCATTTTCAGCGAATAGCTATCTCGACAGTTTTTGTGGTTTGCCAAAGGAAACGAGTTTTGCCAGGCGAGGGACATCGGATGTTCCTGCGATTATCCGATGAATGAATTGTCGACAAGCCAGACTATACAGACCCTAAACTCCCCCCCTAAGGAGCACCATCTCCTTATCATGACTTACTGAATTTACAGGGTTCATACGTTTTTGAAAAAACCTGGAAAAGTTATGGAATTTGAAAAATGTAAATTCCAGGCCTGGAAATGTTTTGGAAACCTAAAAAGACCCAGAAAGTTTTGGAAAAGTCATGGAATTTATTTTTTAACACAGCATAATAATATGTCATTAATAAATGTATTTTCACATTGTCTTAACCTCCACGTTCTATTCGGGGAGCGATATTATGAATCCCACTGGTGAACCACATAAATTGTCATCCATTTGATAGTTAAACCTCTGAGGGTAAACTTTAACACAGATTTGTATTCTTATTGTATAATGTCGACATTTACAGGAACACATAGTCATGGAAATTGGCTGAAAGGTATTGGTTAAAATGCGTATCAACCCTGAATTTAACTCCAGTCATACAAAGGTGCTTCAGCAGCCCGTGCTGCGTGTTGACTTCCCACAGCTGACCCCAGGCCTTCTCCTGTGTCCCACAGCACAGGTGCAACAGTGAGCGGCAGCCACCACCAGCACCGCACCTCCACGCCCTCCTCCACCTCCGTCAACGACGTCCCCTCCGTGTCCCCCGACCCGACCCTGACCGCCCCAGACAGCAGCCTGGAGACGGCCAGCACCGGCGCTGCTCTGGCAGCCACCGGCCCCCTGGGCTGCTGCAGATGACTATCATCTCCACCCCCTCCTGGTCCTGGGATGGGCCCCGCC
This sequence comes from Perca schrenkii, assembly GCA_025617405.1. Taxonomy (NCBI): domain Eukaryota; kingdom Metazoa; phylum Chordata; class Actinopteri; order Perciformes; family Percidae; genus Perca; species Perca schrenkii. Next base: position 18,810,958 of record CM046807.1, read on the forward strand.
CCCTGGTCGCATCCAAGACCACTTGCCCGACACTGGCTCCTGGCCCCCCCCCCTGCATCACCCCCCCTCTCTCCCTCTCTCTCTCTCTCTGTGCTTGTCTTCAGTAGTGTAGCGGTTAGCCAGCTAGCTGGACAGATATATTTTTCTTTTTTTATTACAGTTATAGTCTTTTTTTTTTTTTCTTTCTTTTTTTTTTTAAATAAGGATTTCTTTTTGTTTGAGTCCTAGCTGTAATTTATTGTGGCATTTCTTAATTTTTTTCTTTCTTTCAGAAACCTAAGATGATGATATGAGAATTTTTATGATTTCACTACGTTCCGGTTTCGTATTAACCGACCGTGAGAACTGAAAGAAATATCTGTAAAATGTTTTAATGTGATCTATTTTTTTCTGTTGGAAGTCATTTGTTAATTTGTAAGCTACTGCTTTTACAACTTGCCATATACATGTAGACTGAGTTTGTACAGATTCTACGGTAGATGTAGTTTTATCTCCGATACAGGTTTGCAGTGAGCCATTGAAACATAATTGAATTGGCATATGTATGGTCTCAGTACTCCCCTCATCCGTTTTATCTCACGTGTTATGGATATTGATTTGAGTGCATACGACATATCCGTTGATTTGAACTGAGATCGTTTAGATTTGACTTGTAAAAAATTTTTTTCCGCTTGCGAGTCACTACTACTTCCTACATTGTCAAAGAAAAAATAATAATGAGAGCTTTATAATTTACTCATTCTTCACTTTGTTTGGAAACGATTTTCACTCGCCATATAATTAATTTCCCCTTCTGCATTTAAGCTACGGGATTGATAATGACCCAGTTAGGTCCCGCAAAGGTAACTGTGGGGCTTTTTTGAAAGACTTCTGTATTTTTAAGTGCTTTTAAAGTGTCTCTTCTTGTCTGCAACAGGCTGTGACATTATGGAACTGGAGTGGTGGTATTGCTTTGGAGGACTGGATGCGCGTTCTCCACTGGCTCGCTTTGACTGTGAGGTATTGCTAACAGTTCCGAATGTTTTTTGTTTTCGTTTTTTTGTCGCGCTTTGGGAGGTTTATCGAGACGTAGAGGAGTTGTGTGAGGTTGTAAAATCGGTGACGGTGTTGAGTAGAATGTGCTTCGGTCAAGTAGGGAATTGTGGGAAATGAGAATGCATGTGAACGTGTCGAAATTGGGTGTCTTGGAGGGATAGTGATTCTGCAGCCTGATGGAACAGTGTGCAAACATGTCCTACTACCAGATCCTGTTGCTAGCAATGTGCTTTCGTGAATTTGGAAATGTTCTTCTAAAGGTTGGCCAAACACTTTGCATAACAGACTTGCCTACAATTGTGGAAGAGAAAAAAAAAAACCTGAAACCTATCGGCACAAACAACCCGAGTCAAAAGAAACAAATTATTTGTGACTGTATGCAATAATAGTGCCCTTTTTTTGAGTGTTTCTTGATTCAGATTTGAAAGGAAAAGTGCCTGTTTGTCATTCATTCCTGAGTACGGGGGAGGAAGTGGATTCATTACGTGTAGGTTTTTATGGCGTCTGGTTAACAACGACAAACCGGTAATGTATGATGGTGTTGTAGTTCTCACAAATGTATTGTATATTTTTCTACTTGTTTTTGATTTTGACCCTTCAGAGGGGAGACTGTTGTGTCTTGCAGGGTAAGAAGGTGATGGCGTATATAAGTTGAGAGGCTTAAGTACGTGTTTGAGTCATTTCGGAAGAAAAGGCAGTTTTATCAAGGTCTTTCATCAAAGTAAAAAGAAGTGTTTCTTTGCAATGACAGCAACCAAAATATAGGTTAATATTGAACATGAAGTTTTCAAAATATAACTACTGGATCAAACTTAACGAGGGAACTCTGCGACTGCATTATTGTCAGTGTTTTGTGATGGTTTAGGATACTGTTCACTGGTGGAGTTGCAGACGGACACGTATCTGAGAGGCAGAGCCAAACAACCATGGCGTTTCTGGCTAATTCATTTTTTTTTTAGTTTAAAGTAAAACTTGTGGTACAAACTGAAAACAATGATCTAACCATAGTTACTTTAAACCAGCCATATTAGCTGAAAGCTATCTAGGCAAGTTGTGTAATGGTTTGTTGACTTTTTAAGATCATGAATATCACGGTCATAAATGAATAAAACAAAAAGGAGTCCATGTTCTCTTCAATTTAAACTTTTTGCTCCGCTTATTGAGGTTTCGTGCAGCCATTCTGCCTGCTTGACATGTTTGCATAGCTAAACTTCCTATCTGCAAAATGCAGAGTTAGGATGTATTGTACTGCCTTGGTAAATGAGCAGGTGTTGTGGATGTTGGCATAAACATCCCTGTATTAGGATCGTCTAACGTGCAACACAGAACTGTCTCTAGAACCTCTCTAGTCTTTGATAAGGACGTTTTGCAAAGCAAAGTTTCAAGAAAGGTTGTCTTTAGGCTGTTGCATAAAATGCTGTGTGCTCTGTGCTGTGCTCTACTTGAACAAGTCATTGGCTGCCAAATATATAAGGCTAAACACAGACATAACCCAGCTATGCACCAGCTATTCGTAAATGTGTATGTGTGTGTTTTGTGTTTTAACACCTAGCTAGTTTCAAAATAATGAATTAGTTAATTGGGTTGCACCATTTAAACCTAAGGAATGTCTTATCCAGTAAAAATGTATAAGCAAAAAGCAATGGGTAAATTGGTTGCTTGAAATCATCTGATCATAATCTGTCAATAATGTAAAGTGAAAGCTATTAAAAGCTACTATAGAGTCACAAGCTGTAACATAACTCCAAAAAATGAGTTTTATTAGGCCAAACGATTAATTAAACATAACTGAATCCTTTGTTGTAAGTATGACTTTGTTCTATTTATTTATGCATATATAGAGAAGTATGTATTTCAGAATCAGTAATATCCATACATTTCAGTAGAAGTGAGAAGTGTCTCAACATGTTACAGCATAACGTTTTGTAATTTGATATATTTTTGGATAATTTTGTGTAATTTGTTTAAAATTTCAAAATCTTCCTAGTTTACATTTTTATTAAACAGCATTTTATCAAGTGTATGGTCGGAATATCGAAACGGGTAACATATTAGCAAGCATTAGCCTTTTCACTGAGCTACACAATATTTAACATTTAAATATCAGCAAGCAAACATTAGCTTTGTCTCTGAGTTACACAACAGTTGACATTGGAAATATTGTCAAGCTAATGCTAGCTTTGTCAGTTAGCGACACAATTGTTAACATTTAATTTATAAGAAAGCTAACGCTAGCTTTGTCCCTGAGCTACGCAACAGTTAGCATTTGATAAATTAGCAAGCTAATCTTAGCTTTGTCATTAAGCTACGCAACAGTTAACATTTGATAAATTAGCAAGCTAATGTCCGCTTTGTCACTAAGCTATGCAACAGTTAAAATATGATAAATTAGCAAGCTAATGTTAGCTTTGTTACTAAGCTACACAACGGTTAACATTTATTATATATGCAAGCTAACATTAACACTATTTAATAACTAGTTTATGTGGTGCAGCCCATTTTAATTTTGTAAATCTCCACTCTGTAAACACATACGTTAAAACTAGGCTACCGTAAGTTTGAACTTACGAACGGCTGGTGCAAGTAGCTCATGCTTTTTTCACCCAAACTGAAAAGGAAAGGTTTGGCTAGTAAAATGCAGTGGCAGCAACTGCAGAGGAAGATTAGTACAGTACAAGACTAAATTCAGTCTGCAGCACGTTATTGTAGATCCCCACAGCAACAAACTAAATTGTCCGGTAGTAAATGTGCAGTAGGATTTTGACAAACAATGAGTAAAAACTAGGACTTAATCAGTGTCACATCTGTAAGAAGACAGCAATAGCAGGGAGAAAATCAGTGGCATGTATCCATTTGTCATATTAGCCCATTTGTCATATTAGCTAAAAATAATCTGTCAGAAAAAAAACACTTTGTTGTCTAAAGTGCTCTTAATTTCCTTAGCCCAACAGGGCTTTAATTGGAGTGTTTTCTCATGTTTTCTTTTTCTTCTTAGGTTGTTTGCTTTTTTTTTTTTAATAATTACCGCATCTCTCCAAACAATGTCATTCTGATTTAAAGTCTGCTTTGATGAACTACCTCACGCTGAATTTCTGCCAGTTCTTGCATATACTTAGTCGCCTGCAGAATTAGCTATCGAAGACGTGTGAATAACAGATTCCATTATTTATTTATTTGAAAGTGTACTATTTGTCGGTTTCAACAGACTTCTAGTTTTGTACATTATGTATACTTCACCTAGAAGTAAGAGAATTGTTATATGTCATTTTTGTTCTTTTATTTTTATTTTTTGGGTTGTTTTTTTTGGTTTTTAAACTAAATGTGCAATACCTTCAGCAAACTGTGCTAGTAGTGTGTGATGGGCCTAGCCTTTGTTAGCTGTCTCCTGAAGGTAAAGAAAATGTTTGGTACTGTCAATCCATGTTTTCCTTTTTTTTATTTTTATGAATAAGATCAATTTTTATTTCTGTGACTTGTTTATAGTCATGATGTTACGTAATCAGCCTCACCCACCCGAACAAATCTGTCGGCCAAGGTTTTGACTCAGAGACGGGAAGTTCTTTGAGTCACAACGCGGCCAACAGGTTTCAATTTGGAATGTGGTAAGGACAATAATGTTAATAAACACAAAAAAAAAAGATGAGTAATGAAATAAAATACCTACAATAAATCATTATATGTATGGTGCTGGTTTGTAATGTTTGCTAGTGAATCCAGCCATGCAAGTAGTTTTAAGAATTCCTTGATCTGCGCATCCCAAAAAAACCGCAAAGTGCACTACTAGAATACATGCACTGGGATCTGATGATGCCACCTCTTTAAAAAAACAAAACGGAAAAAAAACATGTACTGCAAATAAAAGAAATACACTTTGAATCATAGTTGTATGTCTACTTCTTTCCTGTAATTGGTGTGTGCTGGTCCAGAGTCTGTGTACCAAAAGCTTCCTCAAATTCTGTTGTGATAGGTAATAGAAAAGTAATGGTGAATCCACTAAGAAACAAGTAGCAACTGCAAAATGTAGCATCTATAACGCATCATCCAAAGACTGTGTCCCACACACTAACACTAGCTTTATTAAACCTCAGCTTCTTTAATCAACGATTTTATTAGTTAGCACAATCTTTATTTTATATGTTTTTACTAAAACTTGGTTGTACCAAGCGGCTATTCTTATCGAGTCAGCCCCACCGAACTTCCGTTTTATTAGAGTGCAACTGGAGTGTATAAGTAAGGAGGTGGGGTCGCCATTTGGTTTGATGACTCACTCCGACTACAGCAGATATCTTATGGAAATGTTTGGTTCTGTTGAATATGTGGCTAACGTAAAACCAATTCAAATACCATCGCACAATTTTTTGCAATCGACTACAAAAAAACTAGCCTGGTCCTACCAGACTGTGGTACATTTCATTTGTACAGAGAGTCTGGCCTCTCTCCATTGACAAGTGTTAACCTCCTTGAAGGCAGGTACTCTGTTGAAGTTTAAAACTATTAGATCTGCCCAGAGCCGCTCTGGATCTGCCATAACCAATCGCTAACGTTTGGTTTGTGATGTCGGCTTAGCATCGCTAGCGTTCGCCTTACTTAACTCCTTCACCACTAACGGAGCAGGCTGGAAAATCTAACTTTTCCTGAACCCCGTGGGGGAGGAGGGGCCACAACATCATGGCCACCAACAAAACTCAGCAAAGATTGTTCTTGCTCAGGGCTTTTAACTTCTGGATATTCGGCAGCGTTGCCACAACGGACCGAATGGCTTCGCTCGCATCTTTCTCCGCCGCCATTACGGAACTACAACTCAAACTAGCGCACGACCTCAACGTCGTCGTTCTCAGCCACTCCCTCTGTTCGCTGATTGGACCGCCAAATATTTGACCGGAGAAAACCCGCAAATATACCGCAAACCCAGACGGACTACTGTACTGAAGGAAACTGAAAATTGATTGACATTTGAAATCCTCCTGCTGTAGCCAACAGGCTTTTTCAAAAGTGTTCCAAATTGTTTTGGCCTCAGATCTTCTACAAATTGTAACCACATCTGTTCTCTCGGGTGTCTTCCCACGGGCCCTGGAAACCGCAGCCATCAAGCCACTCTTTGAAAAAGAACAATATAGACGTGTCTAATGCGGAATTATAGGCCCATATCAAACGTCCATTTTGAAGTGAAATCATTTTGAAAAGCAGTTTTTCAACAGCTTAACAAGTTCTTGTCATTAATTCAGGTTTTCGACCACACCTCAGCATTGAGACTGCGTCAGTTATTAGATGACATCCGCTTAAATACAGACCGGGGGCAAGATTTCAGTCTTACTGTAGTAGTACTTGGTCTCAGTGCTGCATTTGACACGGTAAAACATAACATATTACTAGACCGATGGGGAAACACGGTTGGGCTTTCTGACATAGCCCTGAACTGGTTTGAAGGGAGTTGGTGTCTTTGGTCAAGCGAGCGCTGCATTCGATGGAACTTTTGGGCTGGGACGATATGCTTTTGTCCCGATTCGATTCTTTCACAGTATTCGATTTGTATTGCTATTCTAGAAGTATTGGGATTCCATAGTATTGAGTTTTCTTTTCCTTCTTATACAAAAACAAAAGTTGAATAATACACTACTAGAGACAATATACCATAAGACATTTCTAAAAACTAATTGTTTTCTAAGAAGAATGCACATCACATGTCAGTCTTGACATTTATTTCATTTGTACATAACATGGATTTTCTGCATTTTCTGCTTTCGCTGTGTTTTGTTGGAAACGGATATGATGTAGTCGCCATCAGCGGTACCGTATAAACATATTTAGGTGAATAATTGGTAAAATAAAAATACATTTAAAAGAAAAAATTCCCACCCCTACTTGTCAGTGCATGTCAAAGTCGGTCTACAAATGCAGAATCAATAGCAAGATTAACTGTTTTCCAGGACGTTTAAGGTTCCTTTTCATTTGGATCTTTAAGCAAGATAATGCTGTCACTTTGTCATTTCTACTGCCAAAGTTCACAGGTATACCACCATTGTTTTTCTTCTTCGTCACCTTTATTCCCATACATGTCCATTCATTACAATAGTGGAAATCCATAATAAATAAGCACCATAGATAATCAGCAGAGCAGTAGGAAACATTTTAGCCTTAGCCGTGAGTCATTCATAAAGGGAAATAAATGTCCCTGTTGGAATCAAAAGAACCTGCAATAGATTTAGAGTAGACCATCATATTGTGAACTAGAGGACAATTACCTTGTAAACCTGTGCAATTAAAGAGGGTCATGTAATAACATTGGCTTTAAGTTTCTTTATAAAATATAAAAACAAAAAAAGAAAAACACAGTCACATTGTCTAAACAACAGCACACTTTCACTTGTAATTATACTTTTTGACGGGCCCTTAAAAGAAATAAGCATCACTACCTACTACTTCTGGGCATTCTTCTGATTCGTGATAAGATGCTAAAAAACATTTTTAACAATGTAACCACATGCAATTCTCACAAAAGAGATATCTGCAACTCTTCATTTCGGAAACGCAAACATAATTAAGTGTCCAATGGACCAGAGCCATAAAACACATCACAGCTACCTGATGGGATGTAGGTACAGTCATGTGAAAAAATTAGGACACCCATGCTAAAGTTGACTAAAAAGAGGAATAAAAAAATGGAAATTGATCTTAATGCCTTAATTAAAAAAATGAAGAAAAATCCAATCTTTAAGGACACCAATTTTGTTTGTGAATGAATAATGTATCGTAAATAAATAAATGTTCTTCCTTAAAATACAGGGGGCATAAGTAAGTACACCCCTATGTTAAATTCCCATAGAGGCAGGCAGATTTTTCTTTTTAAAGGCCAGTTATTTCATGGATCCAGGATACTATGCATCCTGATAAAGTTCCCTTGGCCTTTGGAATTAAAATAGCCACACATCATCACATACCCTTCACCATACCTAGAGATTGGCATGGTTTTATTTCAGTTGGCCTAATAGCTGGTTTGATTTGCATTGAGAGATGATTTTATAGAAAGTACCCCATGCCAATCTCTAGGTATGGTGAAGGGTATGTGATGATGTGGGGGGGCTATTTTAATTCCAAAGGCCAAGGGAACTTTATCAGAATCAGAATCAGAATCAGAAAGGGTTTTATTGCCAAGTACGTTTTTTGACACATACAAGGAATTTGTTTTGGTGTTGCTGGTGCACATCACACATTCTCTAAATGTAATATTAAACAATATAAGTATATGTACACAGTATGTATTAAATTAAAAATAAAGATAGAAATAAAATAAAATAGATAAATAAAGAGCAAAGAGCATTAGAGCAGAGAGAACAGTGGCATGAAGAGCCAGGTGGAGAGTCAGGGTGGTTTCCGGGCCTTGTTAATAAGGCTAGTGGCGGAGGGGAAAAAGCTGTTCATGTGGCGTGAGGTTTTGGTCCTGATGGACCTCAGCCTCCTGCCAGATGGGAGGGGCTCAAAGAGTTTGTGTCCGGGGTGGGAGGATGCATAGTATCCTGGATCCATGAAATAACTGGCCATGAAATAACTGGCCTTTAAAAATAAAACTCTGCCTGCCTCTATAGGAATTTAACATAGAGGTGTCTATACTTATGCTCCCTGTATTTTAAGGAAGAACATTTATTTATTTACGATAAATTATTCATTAACAAAGAAAATTGGTGTTCTTAAAGGTTGGATTTTTCCTCATTGTGTTAATTAAGGCATTAAGATCAATTTGAAAAAGCTGATTTTTTTTATTCCTCTTTTTAGTCAACTTTAGCATGGGTGTCCTATTTTTTTTCTCACATGACTGTACGTGTGGTGCATCCCATAATTCACCACATGTCCAGCATTGCCATGTCAAAGTAAGACGATCGGAGTCAGGGATGTGGGTTGAAGAAGTGGATGAACTGAAAACCATCAGTGATTAGATTCCCCCCCGATATCCGTTTACATATTTTTTTCTTCCACAGGGCTGATTTCATCAATAACACATTACATTCACAACAAGGATACATTCTTAGATCAAAACTTGCATTCAATTCACAATTCACTTTCACAAGAATTGGCACCTTCTAGGAGATTAAGTTCTTCATCTTCAGCAGTTTGTTGCCATATTTAAACAAAAAAACAATGCAGCCACTCGGTGTACTATGGGCAAATATATGCACTACATCTCTGGACAAGCAAGCAATACTACAGTTTTTCCTACTTAAAAACACTTGAAGGCACAGCCAGGAAATTCCATTGTTTCTTTGAGGGCAGTGTTCAGCTTCATGTGCCAAAATCAACATGGCTTCCAGGCAGGCCATTCTGATCTTTTAGAGAGCGAACAGCTGAGGCGGTCCAGCTTTGGTATTTACTGTGTACTGTCAATGGCCTTAGCCGAGCCATGTGTCCCGTGTCCTAGGCAGCATGTGCTAGGTTGAAAATGCTTGAATAACTCTTTTTCATTGTCACTGTTGTATTTATCTGTCCATTAAAGGGTATATTGACATCTGTGAGGGTCGGGGTGAACCTGAAGACTGAGGCTTCGCCATCAAATGGACGTGGACACCGTGCAGATGGTGACAAGGTGTAGAGGCACTGGTACGGCCTGAGGATACAGAAGGTACAGAGGCAGCTATTGCAGAGGTTCCACCCATTTACTGCTTCAGTTTTGCCCCAAAAGCAATGGTTTGGAAAACCTAGTTTTCTAAACCTGCCTTTGATAAACATATTTGATTCTATAGTAAAACATCCAGATATAAATGTCTGCAGCACAAATACAGAACAGGGGGATAAATGCAAGTGGAGGAAGTTCTGCTAAAGCTACTACTGTACAGTTTAACGGTCAGTTCACTCAGATTATAAAGAACTCATTTTCTCACTTACCCCTGGTGGTGTCTGGCCGGGTCAGCCCTATGGTCCCACAGCCCAATGGTCCCACATTTCAACGATAATTTTTTTTTTCCAACTGAAAATTAGGCCCTATGTTCCCACATCCCTATGTTCCCACATGTCTAGGACATTTTCAAAATTAGGTCTTGTTCTCTACATTTCCCTTCAACTTAAACCCTATCCTCCCGCAACCCACAACAATTTTTTAGGGTTAGGGGGATAAAATATGATACAAATTTATGGAAAAAGGAAATGTGGGAATATAGGGCCTAATTTTGAAAAAAATATCTTAAAAATGTGGGAACATAGGGCTGAGGGAACATAGGCACACTCTCGTCTACCCATGCTAGGTTTAGGTTTAATTTGGACAGGTTTTGAGACAGCCGAGATAAAATGGAAGTGATTCAAATGTTTTTTAATGCTCACAGCATTAAAAAACTTTTGCAACTCTGGATATTTCACAGAACTCTTTCGTAACGTCAAAGCCTGTTAAAAAAACAGAGCAATTTTTAGAACTAACTACCACTACAGGCAAGTGAGAAAATGTTATTTTATTTTTTTATTTGGTTGAACTGACCCAGCCTTATCAAGAAATAGCTTGATATTTTAGGAAATACATTAGTTCCTGTTGTTGCTAAGAGCAAGATAAGGAGAAGATTGGTGCCGCTCTCATGTCTGTAGGATAAATATGAAGCTACAGCAAGCAGCTGGTTAGCCTAGCTTAATGTGCAGTTGGAACAAAAAAACGAAAAAGTTTTTGCTCTTTGTTTTATTTGTAAGAATTAAATAAACAACATACATATTATTAGTTAGCTTTATAAGTATTGGTTAGCAGATTTTTTTTTTTTAAAAGGTGTGTACTAGGCTAGGCTAACTCTTTTCCCCTGTTTTCTGTCTCTATGTTAGGCTAGGCTAACCAGCTGCTGGCTTAGCCTAATATTAATCCTACAGACATGAGAGTGGTATCAAACCTCTCAGCAAGAAGGCAAATAAGTGTATTCCCTTAAAAAATGTAGCACTATTCCTTAAAGACAAATATCAGATAAATATCAATTGGCTGTCTGTCTAACATGGTCTCTAATGAGTCATACAGTTCCAGCATGAAATCCTTTGATAATGTCCTTGGAAAGTAGTGGTTAAAGAAGTCAGTGCTCTCCAGTAGGCCTATAGAAAATGTCGGAGAAATGACATTACGTTCCACCATCACATTCAGGCACCTGAACCATTAAAATACTGCCTACAAAAGACAAACCCTGGACTCATCAAGGACTGTAACCACAAGAGCGTCTTTTTTTTTTTTTTATCTTACCCGTCCATTTCAAGCATGCGTCAGAAACTCAAAAACGCTCGGTGCTCAATGGAGACAATTCTGACGTCAGTCCAACTTCAATATATTTTTGCGCCCCTTCAGAATTTCCTCTCTCCATAATCCAGTTCCCTTTGAGTTTGTCCTGAATGTACACAAACATGGCCGGTTCCTTTTATCTTCTTCTTTTCTTTTTCTTTTGAAGGAACGCCCTGATACGCTAAAGGAGGACATGAGCCCTTGAAAGACACCCAACCCCCCCCCCCCCTCCACCCCCCGGAAATACAAGCCTTGACACGTTTTGGCCACAGACGGATGCCGTATCAAATGTCACTAGTCCTGGCACCCAGGGCCAGATCTCCCAGCGTGGAAAAGAAATCCTCCATCTCCTTCTCCAGAAGCCGGTTGCGGTTCTCGGCGTCCTCCCGCGCCCGCTCGGAGTTCCGTAGTTTGATCTCCAGCATGCGTTGCTTCTTCCTCTCCTGCTCCATCTCTTGTTCCAAACGCTCCATTTGCGCACACAGAGCAGCACTGGACTCCTCCAGTCTGAGGGGATCACAGACAGAAAGCACAGGCCATTGACATTCACCTTTACTGTTTGGCTACATTAGGAAACTCATAACTTAAAGCTGCACTAGGCATGTTTTTTTTTCACGTAGAAATGCAACCATCGTAAGGTATAATTTAAGAAAAAAAAAAATCACCTCTATTGGTATCTAACCATTCAGGTAGTTTTGGAGTTTTGGAGTTTGGAGGCTCTGGTTTGGAGATATCTGAATGGGAATTCTTTTGGGAAGCTTACAGGATTTAAAGACTACATTAAAAAAAAAGTGTCTTTGTATGATATTCATTGGAGCTACTTTCTAACTTTCAAACAATCACTACAAAAACTGTTCACCTTGAGGTTTGAGAGAGAAGGATGACATGCAGAACAGGTCCCCAAACAGAATAGAACCAGGGAAATTGTGGTTACACGGTGCCGCTCTTAGACCACCACTTGTTAACTCGTTTTGTAGCTTTACATTTTTTTTTTATCATCAGAACCGCAACCGGCCTCTGTGTGGGATTTGAAAACATTTGGCATAGGTGACTCCTGCTGGTAGATGAAAAAGACACTAATGATCAATTTACTTGACATGATGCCAAACAAACTGTTATAATATAATGTCTTCTGTTGCTCTAGAAGACCTTTCGTAAAGTTAAAGAAAATAACCCTTGATGATGTCATCCGGGCTATCTTAGCTTTGGCTTCAGAACTACAATTGTACCCAAAGCTTTGTTTCAAACTGTGTTTGTGATTTTTTTTTTTTTTAAAGATGTGGACATTTACCGGGCAGGGAGGCTCTAATAAAAAGATATACAGCTATTTGCTGTGTTGCACTATGGTAAATGTAGGATCCAGAGGTTTTGGAGCTTTCCTCCTTGGGGACTAGCACATGATAGGGTTAGAAATCTTTATTGCCTGTGAGTGTCAATGTGTTCCTGTTATAGGACTTCATAAGAGATCATGCTTGGTAACACATACACGTTTAATGTATGTGACAAAAAAGCAAAAGAAAATATAAAACACATATAACAATGTTAAAGGTCCCATGACATGTTGCTCTTTGGATGCTTTTATATAGACCTTAGTGGACCCATAATACTGTATCTGAAGTCTCTTTTATATAGACCTTAGTGGTCCCCTAATACTGTATCTGAAGTCTCTTTTATATAGACCTTAGTGGACCCATAATACTGTATCTGAAGTCTCTTTTATATAGACCTTAGTGGTCCCCTAATACTGTATCTGAAGTCTCTTTTATATAGACCTTAGTGGTCCCCTAATACTGTATCTGAAGTCTCTTTTATATAGACCTTAGTGGTCCCCTAATACTGTATCTGAAGTCTCTTTCCGAAATTCAGCCTTGGTGCAGAATTACAGCCACTAGAGCCAGTCCCACAATGAGCTTTCCTTAGGATGTGCCATTTCTGTGTCTGTAGCTATTGAGGAGCAGGGGGGGGCAAGGTGGAGGGTGGGGGTGTGTCCTTGACCAACTGCCACTTTGCTCATTTGAAAGCCACAATGTCTCTCTTTCTCATGGGTGGGCCAAATTCTCTGGGCGGGCAAAGCATAGAAAGGGGAGGTAACCTTTCTCCTTATGACATCATAAAGGGAAGATTCCAGATTGGCCCATCTGAGCTTTCATTTTCTCAAAGGCAGAGCAGGATACCCAGGGCTCGGTTTACACCTATCGCCATTTCTAGCCACTGGGGGATCATAGGCAGGCTGGGGGAACTGATATTAATGTTAAAAAAAACTCATAAATTGACATTTTCATGCCATGGGACTTTTAAGGAACCCCCCAGAACCCAGACTTACTTTAGAATCCTAGTCTCATATGCAGTCTTCTGCTTCCTCAACTCGTCCTTCAGTCCTTCCACCAGACTGCTCAGTGTTAGATTTGCCCCGTCTCCATCCTCGGACATGATAATGGACGGCACCCCGGCAGCGATGGCCATGTTTTGACCATTCTCACTGCAGGCTGCGCTGCTACTGCACAGCTCCATGGCCTCACAACTGTCCTGCTCAGAGCTCGGGTCGGTCGCCATCCCTCCGTCCCTTCCTCTGTCAATCTCCCTCTGGCTCTCCACCCGCTCCCCTTTTTCCCCACTTTCGCCCCCTACTCCGCCGTTCTGGTCGGCCAGGGGCTCACTTCCCGAGTCGGGGGTGGAGATTTCGCAGGAGGAAGTGGACCAAGGTGTGCTGGCGACACTTGGAACGCTCCCCATGCTCGAGGAAGAGGTGACATTGTCGTAGGTGGACAGTCTCTGCGAGGAGCCGGTGGAGTCGCGGTCGCGGGCGGACCGCTCGCCTGACGACGTGCGCCGGTGTCCCCTCAAGGAGGACAAACCGTTCATGAGCCAGTTACCTCCACCTCCTCCCCCGCCAGAAGATGCACTAGTGATATCAGCCACAGAGCTGCCGCTGCTGCTTGGCTTGCATTGCGGCTGTGAACGAGGCGCCGAGGAGCTTTTGAAAGAGTATTTCCAGGAAGGTATGGTCTTGGCTTGTTTACTCGGGCTGACCACCGTCTCTCCTTTCCCTGATGGGGACCCCAGTTTTGGTCCAGGGTTCAGGTTAGGGGTCTGGGTGGGAGTGACGGCCGCACACAGTTTGGCATCCAAAGACGAGGCACTGCTGTGCAGTTCTTGGTCTGGGTTAGACACGGGACAGCTCTGGAGGTCTTCCTCTGAGATCCATGCTCCGAGGCTGCGATGCTGGAGCTGATGTCCCTGGACAGGGAGCTCTGTTTGAGGAACGGGAAGTCCCTCCTGGTCCCTCCCTGAGTACAATCGGTTGTGTTCCCTAATGAGGATTGTCATCAGGTGCTGGACCAGAGAGGTACCTATGGATCACAGTCAGACAGAATATCATAAATGTACACTGGCATTATTTTGGTTTTTATCCGCACATGCAGCAAGTTTAATATATCGTTGCTGTCGGGCAGAAAGCTTGTATCCCCAAATTACATCATTTTTTAATTTTATTTCATAAATCAATGATATTGTTCACACTTTACGTCAGTCTGTGGGTTTTACAAATATTTAAACAGCGACAAAGCAATTTTGTCTGAGGTAAATAGCTCAATAAAATGTTTCCAATTTAGCTTTTTGTTCATTTCCCGAAAAGCAACAGTTTTGGACATATATGTGCAAATACTACAAGGTGTAATGTAATTTTAAAGGTCCCATATGGTAAAAAGTGAGATTTCCATGTCTTTTTTTTATTATAAAGCAGGTCCTGGTGCTATATAAATACTGTGAAAGTATCAAAATGCTCAAGCCACAGAGAAAAGCACATTTAGTATTTAGTATTCAGTATTTAGAAACTGTGCCTTTAAACGAGCTGTCAGGACTTCTGTACGGTTGTAATGTCACAACTATACTATATATATATATATATATATATATATATATATAGTATAGTTGTGACACTAGATAGATAGATAGATAGATAGATAGATAGATAGATAGATAGATAGAAAGTGAAGCTACAGTGCCGTTACAGTCATTCCCTGGCTGCAATGACAATGCAGAGACTCCGAGAGTGCAGATGCGGAAAACCCGGAAACGCTGCCCAATTAGATCAGACTTGGCTTTTTCATGAAGGGGGCTTAAAGGGAGAGGCGCTAAAACGGAGCGTTTCAGACAGAGGGTGAATACAAGTGTATTCAGACAGACAGTATAGAAAAAATGTATGTGTTTTTTGAACATTAAAGCATGTAAACATGTTCTAGTAGAAACCCAAAACACAAGCATGAACCTGAAAATGAGCATTATATGGGACCTTTAAAGTAACATTGTGGTGTGTTATATTTAAAAGACTTGAGTTAGCTTGCAATGACTTTTACCATGAATTCAGTCATTACGTCAGTGAACATCATCCGTACCTTCCATGATAGTGACTGGGTCCTCCATCTTGGGTCGAAGGATATTTGGTCCAAATACTGTGGCTAGGTTTTGGACACTCATCTTGTTCTCAATGGAGTGGGACTGCACCTCATCAAGGAATCTAAGCAAAGATAACAACGAGTTAAAAGTAGAAACCGACGTCGTCGCTAAAACAATGACATGATGAGATAAAATACTTACTTGCATATGTACGTGAGGAGATTGTAGTTCGGTAGAGGTAGAGTGCTAACTTGCCTTCCCAGCTCCTGGACCCCCTGATAAAAGATTGAACAATTGTTAGACACAAACACTTGCACATAAACACACACTATACGTATATACTGCACATACTTCCTCCTCATCTTTGGCCAAAAGCTGTGCACAGGTCAGAAAGTCTTCATATTTGGAGAAGGGAATGACTGGTTCAGGCAGCTCTCGCAGGTACAACTTCAGCAAGGATGCCACCGTGTGGACATCTGTATTACTGCAGGGGAGTAGAGAAAGAAATGAGTCTACTGGATGCAGGGCCGGCCCATGGCATTGGCAGTATAGGTAAATGCTAGGGGCACCGTCAGTCCAAATGAGTAAAGAAAAGTTAGTAGATTTAAGAAACGCCAAAAATGTTGACGAAAGCAACAAAAAAAGCGTTGTGAACATCAGAGAAATGTGACAAAAAAATTGAAAAAGCAACAAAAAACATTAAAGAAAGGGACAAAAATGGCAAGGAAGCATAAAAAACATCAACAAAGCTACAAAACTGTTGAAAAATATTGGAAAAACGACACAAATAGCAAAGAAAGCAAGAAAACTGTTGAAAAAGGTGACAAAAACATAAAAAAAGGAAGAAAAACATCAAAAAACAACAACACAAATGTCGAAAAAGTGACAAAAATGGTGCCAAAAAAAAAGAAAAACGTCAAAATAAGCGACAAAAATGTTGATAGTGACGACAAAAACACAGAGTTAGCGACAAAAACGTCCCAAAAAGCTTAAAAGACGTCAAAAGAGCCACAAAAACATAGAAAAAGACGACAAAAACTGCTGAAATCTTGCCTAGGGCACCAAATGGGTTAGGGCTGGCTCTGACTGGATGATCTATCATTTACTTGTCAAAGAGCCGGTGTAGTCTTGCAACGCTCCCCTCGGTCTACCTGTCAAACAGAGGCTTGTCGCCGCAGTCAAAGGCCTCCTGCAGCTCTTTGACCAGGTTGGCCTGTCCCGGCATCCGAAAGAGACCCTCCTCGTCCAAACCCCTCTCCCTGATGAAGTCCACACACTGCTCCACCAGCAGGGGGGCCAGCCGGGGGCCAAACTTCTTCTCATACTGCACCGTGTCCTCCAAACGCTGACCAAATATCCCTGGGGACAGATGGAGGAAACATATGTGTACGACTGCAACTAACCCTTCTTTTCATTGTCGATCGTTTTCTCAACTAATGGATTATTGTGTGGTCTGTAAAATGTACCAGAATGGTGAAACATGTCCATCAGCGTAAACACAATCACATGATTTAGTCTTAATACATATAATAATAATATCAATAATAATACACTTTTGTGACAGCTAAGATCAAGTAAAATACCAAATATTTTTTCAAGGCCAAGATGGCGTCCTCAAATGTCTTGTTTTGTCCACAACTCAAATATATTCAGTGTACTGTCATAGAGGAGTGAATACACAATATAAAAATATTCACATTTAAGAAGCTGAAATCAGAGAATTTTTTTTACTTTTTTCACAAACAAATTGTAGCTCTAGCTGCAAAGATAAATTGAATAGTTGTCAACTATCACATTATTCGCCAACAATTTTTTGATAGTCAATTAAGTTTGAGTTCTCGGATTCCTGCTTCTTAAATGAGAATATGTTCTAGTTTCTTCACTCCTCTGTGCCAGCCCAGCAAACCGAATATGTTTGAGTTGTGGACAAAACAAGACATTTGAGGACGTCAACTTGGGCGTTTGGAAAACACTGAACGACATTTTTCACAATTTTCTGACATTTTTATTGACCGAACAACTAATCGATTATTCGCATAAATAATCGACTGCGAAAATGATCGTTAGTTGCGCACCTGGATAATTGTGCCATGAAAACCTGTGACTGAATCAGCATAAGTATGCCTCACATTTGCCTAACATTTGCCAAAACAACTCTATTTTTTTTAATTATTTTTCCCCTTAGTATTTAACATTTTTTAGTTATTTAAGCTATAGGAATTTTTTTACAACTCTATTTTTTATTGTATTTTTAAGTCTTTAATTATTCAAACGCTAAGAAAAAGATAACGTCGTCACATTAAAAATGGTGTAAAAATGACGTGCGTAGCTAAACGTGTTCGATGAGCCAATCAGCGACTGGTAATATTACCTGTTGATTGGCTGCAGCAGTCGCAGCTGGCTGACAGCTCACAGGAATCGTAGTAATTCACCGAGCAGGAGCTGCACAGCATCAGAGCGTGTTTCTCATACATCCCAAAGCCACATTTCACCAAGTTCATCCATTCCGGTTCAGGCATTGGACTCCACTGGTGGATTAATCCCGCATTTACAAACTCCTGCAGCCTGAAGCGGAAACGAGCTACGGTTGAGGAAAATGACGGAGGCGTTCAGACGAAAGGCATGTGACGGGGGTCAGTGTGCTGTGACCGCGGTGCTGCTGTTAACTACCGGTCTATAACTTGGCGACACATCTATTCTGGGCCGAGAGCCGAGAGACAGACACCCCATACCCTGCCTGTGTGTGTGTGTGAGTGTGAGCGAGAGAGAGAGAGAGAGAGAGAGAGAGAGAGAGAGGCTGGAAATATGAGCCAGTCAGTGTGAGGTAGGCCTACACCACTAAATATTATATATTAATGCTGCTGATTCTGAAGAGGATTAGGGCCACATGTGAAAATTGTATTTGAGTTCTGAGCTCAAAGTCAGAATTTCTCAGAATTCTGAATTCTGTGTGCTCAAAAAAGCCAAAAAGCGTAATATGAGCACACAGAATTCAAAATTCTGAGGAAAAAAGTCAGAATTCTGAATTCTGTGTGGTCATATTATGCTTTTTGGCTTTTCCCCTTTCCTTTATTGTGTTATATATATTTTTTGTGCACGTTATAGTTAGTTTACAAAGTGAAAAAGCCCAAAGTCCACCCCAAAGGGACTTACCATCTTCAACAGAAAACACTGTTCAGAAACTGCTCCAAACAGCTCTATTGTAGTCCAGCCTTTACTTCAGAGACCAATGTGCGTCACTTTGTAACACACGTTCTAATGCTCGCCTAATTGCTAGCGTGGCACCCCCTCATACTCTGCTTCTGACTGGTTAGTAGACCTTACCTAGCTATTACTGTGAAAAGAGGAGCTGCAGCAATGTGCAATACAACAAAAATATGGTGTTTTTTGAAAATGAAACCATGTAAACCTATTCAGATATAACCTCTAAATACAATGATGAACCTGAAAATCAGCAGAATATGAGCACTTTAGGTAACAAAAAAGAGTCACAATTTGACTTTGAGTTTTAAGTCCGAATTCTGACTTTTTTTCCTCAGAATTCTGACTTTAAATTTAAATTCTTTTTTTTTTTTTTACATGTGGCCCTAATCCTCTTCCGTACTGATGCGTCCCCTTCTGAGAGAGAAAATGTGTCACATCTGTGACAGGGGTTGGCTAGAATGTTTGACCATATCATTATGTATGACACAAGAAAAACGATAAACCATGTTTGAAAATATCGTGAGCTTAGAATTATAAGGTTCTATCTCCACTTTTGGCCAAAATTGAGTTTTTGACATAATCTGATCCCTTAGGTGTTTATTAATGCTTGTGTGGTGTTATTTTTGTAAAAAAATATTTTCTTAGTTAGTTATTAATAAAATAAAAAGGTTCCATCTCACAAAATAGCTGGGATGTAAAATCTTTGATGCTCAATATCTCAGAACTACCCTAAACGGAGATAGAACCTTATAATTCTAAGCTCACGATATATAATAAAAAGTGACAAATTTTGGTCCTCATCATACAAACAAGCAAGGACACATCATGTTATTTCTGGCTACCATCTTTGATTGGAAACAGGTTAAAAACATTTTTATGGTGCAACGGACCAAATATTTTTACACCAAAATGGTTAGAATTTGTGAAATGCCTTCTAGGCTGAACAACCTTGTAGGCTTTTGAAAGATGGCTGGGTGTTTATATTAAGAAAATGGGATGCTTAGCTCCGTGAATGTAATAGTAATACATAAGAGGCACAAAGTAGAGCTACGGCTAACCATACAGTAAACGTGCCATAAAACCAAACACTTAGAAAACTACAGAGTTGGACGATAATTCTTGGGTTCAGCAGTATAACTGTCATTTGATTCAGTGTTCACAACAACAAAATAAATAGTATAATTATTAATATTCTTTTCTAACTGCTTATTTCTAGAGAAATACCAAATACTTTTAGTGTACACCTTCTCACGTATGAGAATTTTCAGCCTTTTTTCTGTTTTATGTAACTGTCAGACAAGTTTGGCCTAATGAAGTTTGAAATTGGCAGAATTGAATACATTTATTGATAAAACTAACGATGAAATACAAATGATCATGAAGTGTAGCCTAAGTAGTTGACACCCGTTCCTCCTCTGCCAACAGAGCTCAAACACAGCTGATTAAAAATGAAGTTTTGTGATGCCGTACAGTATGTCACTGGAGTGTTATTCTACATTCATCCCCCTATTAATATACCGCTTCTTTGTAACCCAACACCATGCTGTTCAGCTGCTCCTTAGGTCCCAGTTCACACCCAGACAGACAGGCCTGGTTGTATTTCTGGCCCCCCGTCAAGTAGCCTACATTAGTTGGACAGCCCGACCACAGCAGACAGGGTGAGAATTAACCACAGGCTCCCTGCTTGCATGGAGAGGGGAAATAGACTCTGTAGGAGTCAAAACACACACACAAAACTGCATCCAGGACATCTATGCTCAGCTGATTAGGGCTGCACTGCATGATACGAGGAAAATATTGAATTGTGATTATTTTGGCTCAATGGTGTTTTAAGCCCCCACCGTCGACTTCAAGGCACCTAACCCTAACCTTAACCCCAACCATAACCCTAACCTTTGTGCTTTCCATGCAGCTCTGCCTGGAAGACGACGTTGGGGGCTTAAAACACCAAACACCATTATGCTCGACTGGAATTGCGATTATGGTTAACGATATTGGAGGGAATGATCATTTTTGCATCTCTAATTTTCATGGAATAAAAACCAATAATTATATGTAGTTATTATAATGTGAGTTTTGCGAGGATCTGTACCAAACAAAGATGTTTTTCTTTAGTCTGTAGGATACCATTTGGAGGCCGGGACGTCTCTACAGCACCACAATACTTAATTTCCGAATGGTTTGACACATTTTTTTGCCTTTAACAAATATTGTGCTCCCCTGCGATTTGGACATTGTACACGTCCATATTGCAATTTCGATACATTTGCGATTCATTGTGCAGCCCTACTGCTGATCCGTATTACTCAACAAGCTCAAAACAAACAGCACCCAATAGAAGCACCCTGTATAGTAGTTGGACACCAGGAATAGAGACTTCAGGGTGAGGATTAACGGCAGGCTAATGAAATGAGACACAGTACGGGTGGGTGATACTTTTCTTGGCCGGGCTCAAGTTTGTAACTCATACTAAAGCATAATATGGAGACCACCACCAGAGAGGTTTCCAATTTCAGCAATACTGTATATCTTATTTCAAGAAGTGGAAAGGAAATGAAGACTTCCTGTATTAGGATGGTGCTTCCTCTTATGATTATTGGCTTTGTAAGAGATTTGAATAAAATGTTATGATGAACAGAATCGTTACTCTCTCTGAACAAGCAATATTCTGTGCCTTCTGTAGCTGGACGTAATCGGTCTTGCTTGTATGATTTGGTGTCTTGTTCATTTAGGCTTCTTGCAGCCTCAAATGTTGCATTAGAACTACTATCGTAAATTAATATACCAATACCAGTACCCTTAAAGTGATACCGATACCAATAGAGTACTTTATTTGATACCTTTTTTTTCCCCCCCTACTTCCATTCGATACCCATCATGTGAATGGAAGCGTGAACTGCTACCACCACTGCTCCCCATTCAGACAATTCAAAGAATCCAAGAACGCTTGCGGTAATTGGCTGCCACAACCATAAAAATTGTCACTTTATTTCTACATTTGGGTATAAAAGGTATGGAATGCAGGTATAATTTTAACTGGAGAAGTTTTGATATTACATGGTACTAAGGCCGGGTTAAAATTCTCCAATTCAAATCAGTCTTTTTCTATTTTAGCGATCTGATACTTTTTAGGGGTCATTTCTTAATGTAGACATTAATAACCTCTTGCATTATGAACAAATATCTGAGGGTTGCTTCTTGCTTGTACATAGGCCTTTAACAATTATAACATAATTGTCTAATCGCACTATTTTTACCTAATCGTGGTTCCTTTGTTTAACCCCAATGAATTGCTAAATTAGCTAAGCTCTTATATAAGGGGTATGGCTGTTGATGTTAATTGTTGATTTTGTTTGGATATGCCAAGTTGTAATTGTAGAAGTGATTATTGGTTGCTATTGGTATTATTACTGTTGAACTAAAGCTATGCTTTTTGTTAGTTGTTGGCACTTGTCCATATACACTTTCATAGCAACAAAAATTACAGGAGGGGATACAGTTAGAAAAAACTTCAGTACAGATGCAGAGCTGACTATTTTGCCACATAGTTTTTTTTTATTGTACAAATTTAATTGAATTTGTTTTTTGTTAAAGATCAGTGCTTTGCTTTTTATTGATGAGGATAAATGTTCTATTGTCAATTTTATGTTCATTTAAGAAAAGAAATACAAAGTTTTATGATAATAAAGAGGCGTAGCTTACTTCATAGGCTGTGTCAGTGATATGAGACAAATACGTTAACTGGAATTCATTCAAAACTTTAATCTGTTTGTCAAATAAATAAATAATTTTTTTTTAAATATGGCTAAAAGAGACCATTATATTGTTAATTGCAATTATTCCTGAGACAATTAATTGTACAGGAACATTTTTAATTATTACAGCTCTACTTGTACAATTCACAGCATACGTTCTCTGAGAATCTCTTATGTCCAAGCAAAATCGGTATTGTAACTGAAATGTCCCCAATCTACTTTATGCAGTATCGGAAATGTAATCGAATCGAGACCTTGTAAGTCGGAATCAAATCAATTTTAGAAATCATTGCCCACCCTGATTGGTGCTGGGTTATTACGGTAGGTATTGAGTACCGATACCCAGCCGTAATTAAAACAACATTGAGTTTTAATTGTCCCCCATTCCTATGAGGTCAGACAAGCTCGAGGATGAAAGTCTGTCTGTGTTTTTAAAAGTGATCGCGTTTCAGTTCAAAGGTTTGGCCTCACCTCCTCCAAACGGCGCCCAGATGACCCGCCGTATGGCCTTGACCCAGTCATCCATGTCAGTCTGGGAGTTTGCCATGAGCAGGAAGGACTCATGGCTGATCGGGGCCCGGTCCTTCTCTCCTGTCCCACCTGGACAGACAAACGATGGGGAGGAAGGAGACAGGAGGTAGGGGTGAGTACACCAGTGATTGCAAATATGTATTTGCCAGAACACTGGCATTTCTTATAGAACTAAACCAGTGGTATGTTGATGAGCAGACATATATTGTAGCTTTTCCATTCATTTTCTTCTTTTTTTTTTTTTGCTGACAATATGGCAATGATCGCATAAAGGTCAGGAGGTGTCGGGCCTTGGGGTTGATAATCCATGCATGTGTTTTTAATACAGTTTGCTACTTTGCTTATTGGTGGTGGTTAACCTTACAGTCCTATTGGACACTCTAGACAACAGTTAAAATGGTGTTGGCAAGATAATAACATCCAAACAAGATGTAAATCTTGCATCATGATCATCAAATTGAAATACAGCACCGCACAATATTTAAATTCAGAAATTGATGCCTGAATTTAGTCCAACAATGTTGAATGGGGGGGAGGAGTGGAGAAGGAACATGCAGCAAAAGGCCACGGGCCGGACCCGAACCTGGGCCGCTGCAGTAAGGACTGAGCCTTAGTACACCGAAAAATCAAATAGGGTTGATTCAGATTAAAACCAATGTGCTGTAAATGTTTCTCACCACTAGATGGCACAATTGTCCTGGTATGCATTCTCTGCATTTGTACTTACTGTAATTACTGTATGGCATCAGTTTACATTTCATTCAGTGCATTAAGCTGCTTGGCACTGTGATCCAGAGCAGCTTTCAGTGAGTGCACAAGTCGAGGTAGCCTACATTTTTAAAATTTTCACACATGCCTCACTAAACACTGTGAAACACGATCGACCGCTACATAAAAACCCCGAGCGCAAATATATCGTATTATCTTGAACCCATCACCTTCGCGCATTGACTGTTTTCTTCTGCTTGCACGTTTAAATAATCTGGGACATAATGTCATCTGTTTCCCTGTTTGTCTGAGCCATTTGTGTCGGATGGTGTTGTTGCCACAGTCCCAGTCATTGTTGTCCCAGTCATTTAGCTGCAAGGAGGGAATCCAAATATAAACAGCGGTGCCATAAAGCTAAGTGCCATTGTCACCCAGCTTTGCAAAGTCACACTGTCATGACAAACAACGCTGTCGTCTGTCTTCAGATGTGCCCCAGTGCGGTGGAAATAGTGAACTGAAGATATAGCCTTATTTGATATTTTGCCCTCATTAATGCATAGAGTCTGCGTATGAGAATATGGACAATATTATCTAAATGACTGCTCCAGTTTTCCCTCAGGAAAGAAGTAAATTAAAAGGCTGATTTGAAGGAAAGGAGAGGTCGCTTAGACATTAAGGAGCCTTGGCACATCGAACACTTCCTTTATAATCAGTCAGGCCCTGATAACACACAGACATGCGCACACACACACACACACACACACACACACACACACACACACACACGTACACGCGCAGAGCCACTTAAAATCAATCCCGACATAGCCGACAGACACTAAAAGTATTGTAACATCCAAGCCTGGCTGGATGAGGAGTACAAAGTTCCTATTTGGAGCCAATTAAGATAACACTGATTGCAGGCTAATGTTAAACTGAGTTTTCCTCCCAAAGTCTCAGGATCAATTTGATTTCCACGCGGTGATCATCAGACAGGCGTTGACATTTTAGCCAAGCTTAAGCCTGTTGAGTGTCTGACATTTAAGAACTGAAGCTATAATTCTTTACAATTATAGCTCCCTAAAATGTCTGACTGCTCGTAGATGCTGCTGAATGGGAGATGTGGACAGGAAAGAAGGCAGGAAAAAGAACAGGTAATTCTGAAAATGCTGAAATCCTTTCTGATGTCACGATGGGAGCTTTTTAAATTGCTAACATGAAGAGAGAGAGGGCCGTTCTGAGTATGAGAAGAGGTGATGTAATGCACCTTTTGATGTTGGATCGCCCTCAGTGGTCCTCAGTTCTTAAGCATCAATCGTCTTGCCTCAAAAGCATCAAACCTTGTTATTTTGACAAAGATGGAACCATTATTTTGTTAGCATCAGGGCTGCAACTAACGATTATTTTTACTCTTGATTAATCTGTTGATTCTTTTCTCGATTAATCGCTTAGTTGTTTGATCTGTAAAATGTCAGAAAATGGTGAAAAATGTTGATCAGTGTTTCCCTAAGCCCAAGATGATGTCCTCAAATGTCTTGCGTTGTCTAAAACTCAAACATATTCAGTTTACTGGCATAAAGGAGTAAAGAAACTAGACAATATTCACATTTAAGAAATTTCATAGAAAATGACTCAACGCAATTAATCGATTCTCAAAATAGTTGGCGATTAATTTAAAAGTTGAAAACTATTCGATTAATCTTTGCAGCTCTAGTTAGCATTCAACAGTCATGACTTTTTGATATCCCAAGTTACTTGAAAATTGTAATTAACTACTCATTGAAAAAGTATAATAACATAACTCAACAGCAAAAATAATTAATTACATTACTTGTACGTTACTTTTGTTAGCAACCAGGAGCATGTGTTTACTGAACATCAACAGCTAGCTTAACGTTAGCTCCGCTATCTGCACGCAGCAGTACCGTCCGATCCTCACAAGCTGCGAGGGTTATACACCCTCCGCCCCTGAACAAAACTAGATTCCTGAACGTAGGTTTACTTAACGTTAGCAAGCCAGCTAAGAACACTCAACGTGTACAAGGAGTTGGCGAACTGTAGAGTGAACTGCTTTTGGTAGAAGATGCCCCTGCATCAAGCTACTGAACGCAAATAATTGATATCAATCCTACTGAAAAACAGAAAACAAGCAGATACATCAAAGTACCAAGGGTTACTAGAAAAGCGGTATCATTTTTACATGTAAGTATAAATGTTGTTACACTATCTTTTGTATAAGTAAGCTTTTAGTGCTAGTGAAACTTTTTTTTACCGTCAAGCTGCCTTGTTTCCAGTGCATACCGTATGCTAAAGCTAATTGTGTCCTTGCTGTAGTTTCCTTTCTAGCGCACAGATGGTCTTCTCATCTAACTCTTGGCATATTTCCCAAAATGCCAAACAATTCTTTTAAAACATTTCATTTTAGTTTAGTGTTTTTTTTTTAGAGGTTCTTCAAGTTGTTGAGGTTACAGTGTTAAAGACAGATGGTTTTTTTTCTTACAGTTTAGCATTTAGCAGCAGCTGTCTTTAACCACTCTTCATGCGGCTCACGCAGTTTATACACCGTTTGGTGTGTCGGTGTGTCTCATGTCCTTCAGGCCAAGTCCTCTATTAATAATGCGACTGATGGTTGGGCGCTATGAATTGTGTGGGGATCAACTTTATATGACCTCTGTGCTGCTTATTATTAGTATTATGAGAGAGATAGAGAGAGAGAGAGAGAGAGAGAGAGAGAGAGAGAGAGAGAGAGAGAGAGAGAGAGAGAGAAGCCAATAGCATTCTAGCTTGTGTGTCTGAGAGAATTTAAACATTGTTGCTACTTTGTATTGTTAGTTGATAGACAATCAGCATTTCAGGATTTCTGCTCAGCTTGTTAAACCCTTCACTTAAAGGTCCCATGGCATGAAAATTCTCTCCTCCTCAATAGCTTCAGACACAGAAATGACACATACTAAGGAAAGCTCATTGTGGGACTGGCTCTAGTGGCTGTAATTCTGCACCAAGGCTGAATTTCAGGAAAGAGACTTCAGATACAGTATTAGGGGACCACTAAGGTCTATATAAAAGAGACTTCAGATACAGTATTAGGAGACCACTAAGGTCTATATAAAAGAGACTTCAGATACAGTATTAGGAGACCACTAAGGTCTATATAAAAGAGACTTCAGATACAGTATTAGGGGACCACTAAGGTCTATATAAAAGAGACTTCAGATACAGTATTAGGGGACCACTAAGGTCTATATAAAAGCATCCAAAGAGCACCATGTCATGGGACCTTTAAGACTGTTTTCACGAGTAGTATGACAAGCCATTTTGGAACTTAACTACTCAAGCTTACAAACCACTTTTTACACTTATCTTAACTAAATGTAATATTCTAGAAAGGATACATTTTGCAGGACGGTGATGGTAACTTGATTATAGTGATAAAAGCTGTGCAAGAAACAATAAAAAAGGGAGGGAAAGAGTACAAAATCGAAAAAAATACTTATAAAAAAAGCAATGCAAATACACAAACTTTATTGGCCAGACTAAAGATCCTCATGGGTAACCTCCCAGTGAATACTAAACCACAACCAAAGACCCCTGGCCTTACAGCTGCTCTTCAGATCTGACCTCATGTTTTTCATCCAGCTGTGGACACAACAAGCTATATACCAAGCTACCACAATATAATACTGCGTGTGACACAGTATGCGTACAGTAGACACGGAACCAGACATACTGTATTAGTAACTGTGTGCAGCAGACCCATCAATCCTGCCGCTACAGTATCTGTAAATAAAAGTAATCATTAGCTGCTAAGAAAGATTTTGTAAGTCACCAGATGATAACAATTTTCATATCAGGGTACTTCCTGCCTTGCTAAATAGATACCAAGATCAAAGTTGCAATACATCTTAAAAAAAGAAGAAAAAAGAATATGTCTGAACCTAAAGTACGTTGCTGGATTGGAATTGAACCAAATACTTCACTTTTTTATGTTGGGTGACAATTCATCCACTTCTGCAGAAGTACATGTAAGTGGGTTACCGCAAAACTGTACATACAAAGCCAGTCTGCCGTCTATCTGTGTCTTGTTTATTATAGAAAATTGAAAATAAATCATCCTTTTAAGAATAGATTTAGTTTGAAAAAGCCATAAAGAAGAGGTTGCATATCTGAGCTTCCATCAATCTCAAAGGTACTCACGCGCTCCACTCCAGCCTCTACAACACAAGTTCAAAATCCCCAGCATCTGTTTCCCGTTACCTTGGAGATGTTTTTTCTTCAGTCTGTCCGGCTTGCAGCACACCGGCCCCATGTCTGAGTGAGCCGCAGCTGGGACTGGCTCCGGCTCTGGCTCCGGCTCTGGCTCCGGCTCTGGCCTAAAGCTGCAGCATGAAGCGGCTTCTCCGTCTGCGCTTTGCCCGCTTGGAAGCAGATCAGTACGCAGGTAGCACTGACGGCCAGAACCTGCCAGTGAGGCATGCTCGATTGCCAGCCGAGACAAAACTCGTCAAACGAGTCCCCCTTTCTTACCCTTCACTCATTTGTTGCGTCCATTCATTCGCTCTTTTCTTCCTGTTTCTTTCATTCGACAGTGTGGGCAGCAGGTTCGTTCCCTCAGCCCCCCTGGGGAGAAGCAAATCCCTGAGGAGGAGTGGAACAAGGCTCTTTCTCTCTCATTCTGCCTCTCCCTCTCTCTCTCTGGGTGTGTGTGTGTGTGTGTGTGTGTGTAGTAGCAGAGAGATGGGCTGTCCTCCAATCTTTGCCAAACAAACTTGTATACACACACACACACACACACACACACACACAAAACAGACAATAGCCATCAATGTCTGTGAGATGAAGGCAGAAGTGTAGACTTTGGATTCTTCCCACTTGTTCCACGATCATACAGAACCGTATGAATGGAATATTCTCTTTGCACTTTTGCCACTTTCTATCAATGATTACTATAACACAAAATTGACCCTGCTGTTCACAGGAAGTCTGAGGGTGGCTCTGTCTATTTCTTGAAAATGCCACTTAGCCTAAGCTTATAAAGTGTGTGTAGGTGATGCGTGCTTCAATACAATTCTGTAGTCCTCATTCTCCATTTTATCCGTTTATGAAGAGAATTTTTTCTTAAAAAAAATACTAGCTGAGACACGCTAACAAAACATTCGACATGGTTAAAGAAAGCACATTCTCCAGGCTCTATATCTTCATCTAAACTAATTAAGCAAAGACATGCCTTTCTAAATATTAACCAAACAGAGATAGAACCTGCCTGAGGTTGTTTTTTTTTGGTTCTTGTCAAAATAATCTACAATTGAAATATACTGTGGACCTAGTTATTCTTAGCAAATGTTTTGGCCACCACCATACCTGGAATGCCTGTTCCAATTATTAACATTTTTATTCAAACAAGATACAAGAAAAGCCATGACGGCACTGCCTTCTCTGTTTTGATTAATCCTCACAGCAACAAAGATGGAGGCTAAATTAAATACTGTACAGAACAGCAATCTTACACAATATGAACCATTATAATACATTAAAGATATATTAAGCATCTCTTGTTAAGTTGCATTCTTTTTCATACTGTAAATGCCAAGAATATTGAGTCCATGTGAATTTTGGTTTGGTGTAACGTCTTCACTGTCCTCAGTGCGACCACAACATTCTTGAAATTGTTTGTATTTACAGTAATGTATGTTTATTATCCCACTGACCCACATTTACAGTGTAATATTGGTACCTATGGGGGGTTAAAGCGTGACTGTCGGTGTTTGTGTATACACTGCAAAAAGTCTTAAGTCATGTAGTCTAATATCAGCCACCAGGAGTAACCAGTATTTTCACGCACAGTTACAAAACAAAAAGCAGAAAGTAGTGCAGCTATAAGATAAGATCTGAAAAGTAATAGTTTGACATTTGCGGGACATTGGTGCATTTGATTTCTTGCTAAGAGTTAGATGAGTGGATTGACACCACTCTCACATCTATGCTGTGAGAACATTTGCGTTTATAGGATGGAGAAGGTATGACCCGCCCTACTCTGCCTCTGATTGGCTAGTACTCGTTGCCTTAGTTGGTTGGATTGGTTGGCATGAAGAGTGAGATTGGTAAAGGTTAGGGCAAGAATATCAGGGTAAGCCAATCAGAGGCGGAGTAAGGCAGAGTGGGGCGGGACATGCCTTAGGCGGCCTAGTAAACGCAAATTTGCCAACAAGCTTAATTTAGCACAAAGACTGGAAGCAGGGAGAAACAGCTAGCCTGGCTCTGTCCAATGTTTTCCACCACCTCTAAGTCTACTTATTAACACATTTTATCTCTGTTTAATTCATACACAACCTGAAATGTAAGCTACTGCTAGCTGTGTATCCCTGTGTTCAGTTTTTACGCTAGGCTAAGCTAATCCCCTGCTTGCTCTAGCTTGGTATTTTAGTGTACAGACATGAGAGTAGTATCAATTTTCTCATCTAACTATCAGCAAGAAAGTGAATAAGTGTATTTTGTTGAACTATGTCCTTTTTAATAGAACAAGAAAAAAGTCACTCTCCCCTTGGATGCATCTAAAATCACAATATCCGAGAATCTTAATGTGACATTTTTCTTTAAACCTTTCTATCTGTGGCTATGGTTCAAAACCTGGCTACAAACAGACCCAATGAGGATTACCATAATAGCCAACATGTAGTTTTGTTAATATCACAGATGTCAGTGGGCAAGGGTAACAGTAACTGTGTGAACTTGGATGTGGGCTTGTTGTTGCTCATCAGTACAATAGCAATTTCTAAAACGCAGAAAAATCCTGCGTGTGGTTGTGAATGCATGGACAGTGTGTGGACTGCCTAAATGGCTAGTCCACCATAATGAATTAGCAGCACGTTTGCACAGGCACAAGTGTGTTTTGTGTGTGGGGGCTGTTTTCCAGATGGCTTAATTGCTTCACACTAACCACAAACAGAGGGCTTATAGCCTTGAGTCAGCCATTAAATACAAAGAATATTTTATAATACACAGTTATTTGCCCATTTCCTTCATGCCCTACAGGCTTCGAGACGAGCTCAGTTCAGACTCTGTCTTTGTTTGGGTGCACTGCTCGCTCTGTTCGGACTACAGATAAAAAAAAAAGCACGGTGGGAGTCCCAATTTTTAATTGCTTGCATGTTATTTCATTCAAATGCCAAGAGGAAATTACGAGGAGCAGTGGGGTCGAGTTTTGGGCTTCTTTTGCTTCCACTGAGCAACATTTAGAACTGACTGCCAGGAGAACTGTTATTGTGGTGAATGTGTTGTGGAGATTTTTATTCTGGCTATGACCCTGAAATTGTGTCTCCATGACACATTATGAATGCTAACTGCTAAATGATGATTTCACATTTTTTCGGTTAGGATGCTGTTCTTTTTCCCATCCCTCAATCTGCTTCATAGACAAGGCCTGTAGGTAAAGCCATAGTGGAAATAGAAGTGCACTGGAGACGGTTTAACACAACACGACATGTGGGTGTGTCTGTGTGTGTGCGTTACCTGTTTTACTATATTCGTGGGGTCCAAAAACCGGGGACTACAGTGTCCTTGTGGGGTCTGCACAGCCTTGTGGGGACCAAAATGCTGGTCCCCACGAGTTTAAAGGGCTGTTTGAGGGTTAAGACTTGGTTTTAGGATTAGGGTTATAATTAGGTTATGGTTAGGGTGAGCGTAAGGGTTAAGGTTAGGCATTTAGTTGTGATGGTTAAGTTTAGGATAAGGGGCTAGGGAACGCATTATGTCGATATGTCCCCACAAAGATTGTGATACAGACTTCTGTGTGTGTGTGTGTGTGTGTGTGTGTGTGTGTGTGTGTGTGTGTGTGTGTGTGTGTGTCAGGGGTTCAGCATCTTGCTATCTGTCTTGTATCTACCTTTTGCAACAGGGCTCGGTACTCCAGAATAACACGCACGTCTAACAGAAGCAAAGCCCATCAGTCAATGCCATGGCCCAGATGAACAGCCAAGGTCTCTGGGCGCCTTTTGAAGGGCAGGGCTACAATTACAGTCGACAAAAGAGTGCTGAAAGTGAGAGAAACCCAGCAGCTTCATTTCTGCGCTGGTCTGACCTCAAATCAATGGTTTATCATCAGTCTGGGAGTCAATAATCTGTTAGCAGTATTGCCTGTTAGATGTGTGGTTTCCTACTACTTGGTTTCAAAGGTGCAGATACTGTACTACTGCTATTGCCAGGCATTTTGTGTGCGCTAAAGTGCATTTGTCCAGGCTCCTAAAGCATAACATTCACTAAGTTATCTGTAGCTCTATAATTGTTATTAAGGGCCTGTATGGAAAGAATTAGAAAACGATGAAGAAAAGAGGGAATGCTTTGCATTTTTTTTCTTCTCCTGAAGGGAGGGTAGTGTAACAATTTTTTTTTTACAGGTCAAGGGATGTTCTTTGTCATTTTTTTTTCATCCTGGATTTATTACCACCTCCCCTTAGAATGAATACATTTAAACTCTGTCATTCTGCTCCTCCTCTACATATTTGTCTTTAAAAACATAAATAAGTTCACATTCCAGATAACAGTCCTAATGGCCCAATCCCAAAGTGAGTCCTGAGGACTAAGGACTAAGGACTCACAGACTTAATTGATCTCAGGTACTAAGTGAGTGAGTGTGTGAGGCCACATGGGCTCAGATAGGTATAAATGGGATCGGGACAGCACTTCACGAGATCCCGTTACCTTGGCAACGTTTAATAACAAAGATGTTGCTGACACTTGCCGGTTTGGGAATTTTCATTTTAAGGTTGTTGCTTTCCACACGGCCAAGGCTCAGGAGACGGCAACCTGATTCCAAACTCCTGTTTTACAAGCTGGACACCAGGTTGGTCTGTTCCGTGGTCGTGCGTCGTGCTGTTGTTTACCTTCGTAATTTCCGGATTTCCCTATCGTCTCCGCGGTAAACGTCACAACGCTTTGAACTGTGGGTAATTCCCTTTGATGAAGTCTGCATCGATGCAGACTCACGGAAAGGGCTCGTTAAGTAAGACCTTCTAGCAAGAACTGACAATTTAAGCTACTGTAATATGACGAGGAGCTGGGGATCATATCACCAACCCTGTGAGATCCTGTTTTTTATTAAACCATTAAGAGTTAAGGATTCATGTACAAGGACTCATCGAAGAACCCTTAAGAACCACTCTTCTCCTTTATCAATGACGGCTGAGATGTCCGTGAGTGGCTGTTTTTTCATTGGCCAACAGTAAAGACTCTTTGCTTTCCTATTAGAAGTGAATAGCATATAAGAGCGGATGGCATTTGTGTAAAAGAGCTTCGGTGCTTGTTGCTGATTAGGGTTTGCCAGAGCTGGCAGAAAGTTTCCAATAAGCTGCCGTCTCCCTGGTTAAATAAGTCTTTTTTTTTTTTTTTTAGAATCTACTGTATATTTTTCGAAAACATATCTCACCTCCTTTGACCTGCATCCTTCTCTTCCTCCCTGTCTCTTTGCATCTGTCCCCCAGCTAACTACTTTCCTCCCTGGGTCGCCGCATTATCATCAGAATCAGAACTACTAATGTTTGTCTCTCATTACAGTGGTATCACCAAGATGGCGCCAACGGTGGTCGCCACCGTGATTCGGTGATCATTGTTTTGACTTTGTTTTTGTTGTAAATTCAGTTTTCTGCTGCCATTCCCTAAGTACTTTCACCGGAGATGAGTCCATGAACATCAGGGCAACAACACCAGCACACTAAATTCCCACTTTTCCGGCATCATCCGTGGATTTATTGGACATTCTTATCAAAGGAGCGTTAACTGTGCCCTGTGCAGTGAATGGCAGGAGAAGGAGACAAGGTAAAAGGGCCGGTGTGCTATTTGTGCTATCTGCCCTTTCCTTCCCTCCCATCTTGCCTCTCAGGGTGCTAGCTCTGTCCGTAGAAACTCAGCGGGCTTCTCACCCCTCTGCTATGTTTACTTTGCTATAAACCGAACACACACAGACTCACAACCCTGTCGACCATTCCAAACAGGCAGAGACCTACCGAGCAAACAGTCCTCTAATGACAGAGTGATAAAGAGAGCCAGGAGATTGTACTACGCTACCAGTGAACTCAGCTGCCGGGTTGAAGGGATGCAAATCGCAAGTTTTAATCACGGTACATTATTCTATTCTATGGATTCTTTGGACAACGATACGATATTTGCTGACATCACAAAGTCTGCCACGATACGAATTTGATGCAATTCACGGGCCCGCGTTCGAAATGAGACGATATCATGTGCCCATTTCACACAATCGGTTCCACTTATATCAACTCACAGAAAGCAACGAAAAAAGGATTTGACACTTTTATTCCTGAACTCTCCAGCCATTTCAATGAAAAACGTATTTTTTTTAATAAAAAAACAGTAATTATAAAGTGGGAATTTCAAAATAAAGGTGTATCTTGAAGATATGTACTCGGGCCCTTTGCTGCATGTCAACCCCTTTCTCTCTTCCCTTTGCTGTCTATCTGCACTATCTAATGAAAATGAATAAATAATACAAATCTGTATTTTTTTACTTTGCGCCAATGATACCGAGCCGTTGATCATT
Organism: Perca schrenkii; assembly: GCA_025617405.1. Taxonomy (NCBI): domain Eukaryota; kingdom Metazoa; phylum Chordata; class Actinopteri; order Perciformes; family Percidae; genus Perca; species Perca schrenkii. Next base: position 18,845,357 of record CM046807.1, read on the forward strand.
GAATGGAAATATCGATCCAGATGGATGTATCGTTGCACTCCTGCTGTGTTGCAGTTTGGATTGCCCATTTGGACTTGATTAATTTGACAACACATGCGGCGCATTTAGCGAACACGCTGCAAATACACAAACGTGCTGCAAATACACAAACGATGCAAAATGAAAAGCACACAAACCCCGAAAACAAATGCAACAGAAAATCGCTGCATCCAGTTTACACAACGGAAGTTCTTCAGGCCTCTGGGGGAGCGCCGAGTGGAACAGCTTGACTTACGACCCCACGGGGAGGGAGGGAGAGAGAGAGCAGATGAGAGAGCAGATGAGAGGTTTGCTTTGGAAACGGGAAGAAAAGAGTAGTAAAGAGGGGAATATTCATTTTTACGTTTGGCCCCAGTCTTTTACAGTATTATAAAAGAGCAACAGGTTTACATTGCTACCATGTTAGAGACTGACTTCTACAAGAGCTTGCTAGCTGTCAATAGTTCAAAGCCCAAATATGTTACTAAAAAGTAGAACACTCATTAAAAATCTAATAAAAAAAATTAGGAAAGCAAAACATCCACTCTCTATGACATAACCTCGCCTTCCGTTGTGTAAACTGGATGTTTTGTCTATTTGCATGTGTTTTCTTAAAGCTCCATTGTGTACGAAATTTCTCCCATCTAGCGGTGAAATTGTATATGACAACCAACTGAATTGGTGCTATTGATGTTTCTACATCAATAGCGGTTGGTGCAACGACGTGACAGTGATCCAACAGTATTGTTCTTTGCCTTTTTATTCACCCCGTGAGTTCCATTCATTCATTCTGGTCGGTGTTTACATCCCGCCGCAGGCCAACGTGCAGGTCGCACAGCGCATGCTTGCCGACCAGATACTATGTGTGGAGCGGACCAACCCGGACTCCCTAGTTATTGTCCTTGGTGACTTTAACAAAGGAAACCTCACTCATGTACTACCTAAATACAGACAGCATATTAAATGCCCGACTAGAGAGGAGAACATTCTGGATCACCGTTACACCACAGTCAGGGATGCTTTTCACGCCGTCCCCCGTGCTGCACTTGGACACTCTGACCATGTCAGACAGAACCCCAGGAAAGCTGCTGGACCGGATGCTGTCTCCCCATCCAGCTTGAAGCACTGCGCTGACCAGCTGTCTCCGGTGTTCACAGACATTTACAACACCTCGCTGGAGACATGTCACGTGCCAGCCTGCTTCAAGACCTCAACAATCATCCCCGTTCTCAAGAAGCCAAGGACCACAGGACTTAATGACTTCAGACCCGTCGCCCTGACCTCTGTGGTTATGAAGTCCTTTGAGCGCCTTGTGCTTTCACACCTAAAAGCCATCACCGACACCCTCCTGGACCCCCTGCAGTTTGCCTACAGAGCCAATAGGTCTGTAGATGATGCAGTCAACCTGGCCCTCCACTACATCCTCCGGCACCTGGACTCTGCAGGAACCTACGCCAGGATCCTGTTTGTGGACTTCAGCTCTGCCTTCAACACCATCATCCCAGCTCTGCTCCAGGAGAAGCTCTCCCAGCTTGGTGTGCCTGACTCCACCTGCAGGTGGATCACTGACTTCCTGTCTGACAGGAAGCAGCATGTGAAGCTGGGGAAAGACATCTCCGACTCACAGACCATCAGCACCGGATCCCCTCAGGGCTGTGTTCTTTCTCCTCTACTCTTCTCCCTGTACACCAACAGCTGCACTTCCAGTCACCAGTCTGTCAAGCTTCTAAAGTTCGCGGATCGACACCTTCCCTCATCGGACTCATCTCTGATGGAGACGAGTCCGCCTACAGGTCGGAGGCTGACCACCTGGTGACCTGGTGCAAGCAAAACAACCTAGAGCTCAACGCTCTAAAGACAGTGGAGATGGTTGTGGACTTCAGGAAGAATTCTGCCCCACCTGCCCCTATCACACTCAGTGACTCCACAATTAACATTGTGGAGTCTTTCCGCTTCCTGGGAACTACCATCTCCCAAGACCTCAAGTGGGAGCTGAACATCAGCTCCCTCGTCAAGAAAGCACAACAGAGGATGTACTTCCTGCGGCAGCTGAAGAAATTCAGCCTGCCAAAGACAATGATGGTGCACTTCTACACAGCCATCATTGAGTCCATCCTCACATCCTCCATCACCATCTGGTACGCTGCTGCCACTGCCAAGGACAAGGGCAGACTGCAGCGTGTCATTCGGTCAGCTGAGAAGGTGATTGGCTGCAATCTCCCACCGCTCCAGGACCTTTACGCCACCAGGACTCTGAAGCGTGCTGGAAAGATTGTGGCTGACCCCTCCCACCCCCGGACACAAACTCTTTGAGCTACTCCCCTCTGGCAGGAGGCTGAGGTCCATCAGGACCAAGACCTCACGTCACAAGGACAGCTTTTTTCCCCTCCGCCACTAGCCTTATTAACAAGGCCCGGAACCCACCCTGACTCTCTCCACACCCACCTCTGGCTCTACATGCCACTGTACTTAATCTGCTCTTTTTTTATCTTAACTGTTACTCTTATTTTATTATGTTACATCCTGTGTGTGTACATATACACATATATTTATATATTTATACTTATATTGTCTGTTCTGTTAACCTGTTTGTTTAACTTATTTTAGATAATGTGTGACATGCACCTACGACACCAAAACAAATTCCTTGTATGTGTAAAAAATGTACTTGGCAATAAAGCTTTTCTGATTCTGATTCTGATTCTGATATTACTTTCTAGCCCTTCGTCCTGCGGTGGCCGAACCCAAAATTAGCTCTTAGTATCTCCATCGTGTACACGCAGCTGTTCTAGCCACTCCAATATTAACTTTGGTTGTCGTTTTAATTCTCTTTTTTGCTTCTCTGGCGAGTAATCTCCAGGCTAGCATTCGTCACGGTGCCACTGAGTGTAAAAGGGCGAAAGGTGGAGGTATGTCCCTCTTTGGCCAATGTATTTTAAAGATGGAGGCGCAACATGCCGGCCGTCACTCGAGCGACTCGCCCGTATGTATTCTGAATGATTCTAAATGGCAGATTTGAGAATTACGAGAATACTTCTATTGGTGGAAGCGATTACACGTGAATAAGCACATATTTGTCAAAGAACAAAGTTTTTTTTTCTGAAGAATCAACTCAAAAAAATGACTGAAAATGAATGTAGGTTTAAGTTGTGCTTTTGCCCCTGTCGGCCACAGTGTTCCACTGATGACTTTTTCTTTTCTTTTTCTTTATATGCCTCAACATGAGTCATCTGTAGTATCTGGAGTTACAACCTTGCTCTATTCTTGTTCTGTTAAGAGCCTTTATGGAATTTGCTGAGCCTATATAGAATTCCACACAACACTAAGAGTCAAAACATCACACATACGAACACACTTCAAGACACGTACAAGCAAGTGCTGTATTGATTGAGTCAAAACTTGAAGGGCTGCATGAGGTCAGTCTAACCAGATTGTTCAGCCGCGGGCAAAGCCTCTATATGTTAGCTGTGAGTGTAACATGTGGAGCGTGACGGCCCACTAACAGTCCTGAGATCTCCAGTTGCAGAGCAGCTCCCACATGATGGAGTGCCTATTTTATTTTCTATTTATTTGATGGTACTTCTCTTGCAGGAATTGGCTTTCGCAGCTAGAGGTGGAACACTGGTACGTGACATGTCAGCAGCTCTGCCAAGGTAAGGAGATTGGCCACCACAGCGACAATTCCTTGGCTAATAGTGCTCTCTGCTGTCTGAATACAGAATAGCCACCAGAGGATACCTTTAATTATGCTGTCTGTTTAACACTGGACGGATGTTTTTAAAGCAGTACAGATAAGAACCACTGTTTCCTTTCAGATCATGATCACAAATCCAAGAACACAGCATACACAATGTGTCTCTTATTATGTTTCTCAACTGTGGTTCCATCTTTATATTTGCTTGCATGTGTTTTTCAGACACTTTCAATAAGGAAATATTGCAGTGTTGGGTAACACTTTACTTGAAGGTATCTACATAAGAGTGACATGACATGTCATGGTCACATGACACTGTCATGATACATTAACCATAACTATAACTTGTCATGACAAAAACCAGATGACACTTACTAAAAGAAGCGTTATGTCATAAACGTTAATGACTTGTTTATAATGTTTATTAAACGTTCATGACAGTGTCATGTCACTCTTATGTAGATACCTTCAAGTAAAGTGTAACCCAGTGTTGTTGCTACATGCATCACTTAAAAATCACATTTTTGGGGAATACTTCCTCTATACCAGCTACAGGGTACCTCTCCATAGGTGTGCTTCTACTGTTTATGGTGTAAAAATTCTTTCTATCCTCAACTCGTTTTAATGTTCTTTGTAATGTGCTGTGTTAGGCTGTTCTCATGAACCATTGGTACAAATAGCTACGAAAAGTGATGTACTGCAATTCGTATGTATTCCACGGATTTATTGCTGTATGCACCGCCACCACATTGACTGCTGCTGTATAAGAGCGCTCTGGTCTGCATAGGGAGGAAGTCAGGGTGGATGGGTGCCTCATAAAACACAAGGCTTTCAAGCGGGGGAGTGGAGTTGTGTCCGGGGGGGAACAAAAGACTTTCACCCAGGAAAGGTGTGTTCGTTTCCAGGGAGTTCTACTTAAGGGGGCCGGTGTTTTTTAATATAAACCGCAATCTTCTGTCTAATCTTAACTAGTCTTTTTGATGCCTAAACGTAACTGTCGCTGCCGCATGACGCTCACCTTTTGTCGGCCGTTGCAGTTGAGTTCACTCATGGTTACCTTTTCTCAGCTAAAGTTAACTGTAAAGACTGCTAAAGTTTGAACTGTCATGTGACATGTCGTCATGTGACCAGCGCAGGCTATTATACTTGTTCATGGGAATGCGTTGGCTGCACGATGACTGTTGACAATGTTGGCAGGTCTTGGATTTAACTCTCATTTGACCTGCATTTATAACCACCACTTCCACATTGATATTCCAAATAAGATCTGGATTATTCATAATCTAAGATAAAGCATATACAGTGAGAATACAAGATATGTGGTAAGACTTGGAAGGTATCTACACAAGAGTGACATGACTAACCCTAACTTGTCATGACAAAAACCTAATGACACTTAATGAGATAAGCGTTATGTCATGAACGGTTATGCCTTGTTCATGTTTATGGCACGTTCATGACAGTGTCATGTCCCTCTTATGTAGATACCTTCAAGTAAAGTGTAACCAGATATGTTGAAAGATTAAGATGAAGTCAAATGTACACTATAGCAACTTGAAGAGCATAAAAGTCATTTATAGTGAATGATTTATAGATGTGAAGCCGAATCAGGGGTAAGAAGTGGAGGAGGAGGAGGAGGAAGACCACGAGGCGCTAGTGGGTCTTACCGGGTACAATCTCAAACAGGTGTCTTCCTGGTTCGTCCGGGTTCGCTGTGAGCTCGTTGACCTGGCATCCCTGCAGAGGTATACAGCCCTGAAATACACACAGAGAGAGAGAGAGAGGCATTCAAATAACAGGCTGAAATATATTATTTCCATATATGTCTTTTTAGCTTCACAGCATCCCTTTTTTCCTCTTTGAATTACTTCAATGGAAGATGTTTTTTGGGGGCAATATACAGCCACCTGATGTTTTGTGTTCTCTCAGTTTAAAGGTCTCTACGAAGGTTTTTTACCATCCGGCGAGTTCGTGTATGTAATTGATCTGTATCCGTAACAAATTGTTACGAGCAGATCTGGGACAGAAAAGTTGGGAGTTCCGTATATATACCTTTGTAGATACAATAATCTTTTAATACCATGGAGACCACATTTGCGGACCAGTAATTAATAGAAAATAAACACAATTATTTAATCAGATTCCTTCCTTCCTTCCTTCCTTCCTTCCTATCGCTCCCCTCTTAACCCCTCTAAAATTGTAAGCGGCCACTCCTGTGATTGAACAGGGACCCAGACAGATTATCAGAATACATTATCCAGATCAATACCCATTACGCCCGGAGAACGGAGGCCAAGTGAGCTGTGAAGAGATGCCAGCATCTGTGGGTCTGCCCCCGTTAATCTGCACGCTGGCATCCTCCATCAAACTGGGAGGAGAGTCTTCCAAAGCGCTTCAACCAGAGGGCCCGGCTGTCACCAACATTAGTCGCCATGGCAACAAATGTAAGGGGTGGGAGCTGTGGATGGATGGAGAACAGGGGCAGGGCAGGAACCAATGGGGGGGGATCTCCCAAGGGGGTTATGTGCTCGGAATAACACAAGTTGCTGGCCGAGGATGAATGAATAAGGAGGCAAGACGTCACCCGAGAACACAAATCACAGGGTCAGGCAGTGTTAGCTGGAAATGTAGGATAGTTTGTCCTTTTCTACGCCTTAGTTTGGGGACCGAGTGAGTTTAGAGCACACGTTTTGTTGCAATTCATTTGAAACTGTGCCTACATGCATAGGCCTTTAACAAGCCCCAAACAGATGTGGACACGCCCAGTTTAACCTGGTTTGCACATAAATGCCAATCATCATCCCGGGCCAGAGCACCAGCCCGGACCTCTGATGACTCGTTCTCTCTTTGGCAGCGCCCTCCCCCAGTGCCGAAGCACACAAGTATCACACACTGCTATTGACTGGTACCGTGTGTGTAAAGGCCTTAAATTGAGGCACATAAACCACCTCAGATACCGCTTTTTTTAACACATGCCATGAACCTCCGGCCAAGTCTTTCAACAGCTGTCCTCCTCATATATATAAACTAGGGCTGAACGATTTTTTTTTTGGGGGGGGGGACTCATTGCGATTTTCCTGCCAGATATTGCGATTACGATTCAATTTGCGATTTCGTTTTTTAGCTTACATATTGCACCTTTTACGATCATGTTAAATAAAGTCATAAAAAATAAATGAAAGATCCACTGAAAATAGGACATTTCTGTGTGAATATGTGATATGTTACATTATTCCAGCATTTATCTTATGAAAAAACAGTAAATATAATAATAAAAAAAGAGGAATAAAAATGTTAAATCAAACACTACACCAAAAATTCAACCAAATATTTTACATTCGATTAATCGCGGTCTTCACCATGCTTTCAAATTTCGATTTGAAAACGATTAATCGTTCAGGCCTAATATAAACCTGTGCTGATACTGGGTCCCAGTCAAAGCAGCAGCAGTAAACCACTGACAGAACCTGACCACACCACACTCAGTGCTCAAAAGCACCACTCTAAGAGACCGCTAACTGCAACGCTACTTTTTCGGAGCGTGCCTATGTTCCCACAGCCCTATGGTCCAACATTTCTAAGATTTTGTTTTCCAAAATTAGGCCCTATGTTCAGACATTTCGTGAGCTTAGAATTATAAGTTTCTATCTCCACTTTTGGCCGAAATTGAGTTTTTGACATAATCCGATCCCTTAGGTCAGCCAACGTCAACTGGCGGCCCGCGGGCCACATCCGGCCCGCCAAAGCTTTTAGTCTGGCCCGCAGAATAATCATGAATTCACAAAATGTAAAGAGGAAAAAATGCGTTCTGTTATTTATCATTTCAAACATTTAGAGCAAAAACCCAGCCCCCTGTATTTACATCTCTATTCACATGCTGTGATTTTGTACAGCGATTCCCGAGCTCCACACACACAGATGAGCCGAGATTTGTGTGCGTTAAAACACACACACACCGCTGAGCCGAGACGTGTGTGCGTTAAAACACGCAGCACCTGACTGGGAACGATACAAAGAGGATTAGGCTACCAACTGCCGCTGGGGCAGATGAACTCACGCTAGTCTCGTTACTGTAAGTAGGCTACAATAAAACCTTTGTGAGTAAAATGTCAATACTTATCAATGCACTCACCTGTGTAGATCGGCATAAACATGTAGAAAGCGATATTTCAATCTGCTCAGTCCACTCTTGTCCACCGCGCTGTTTTACGCAAACACAGCTCTACTCTGCAAATAACGAATTTTTACAAACAAGCTAAAACAAAAGCTGTCGGTTTTTAGTCTAACTGTTTATCTTAGTTTGCCGGGAATCTGGAAATATGGACAACGTCTTGTAAACCTCACTGGAGGCTGAACAAACCAAACTCTCCGCTGGAGCGGTAAATCTATGGAGGTATTATAAGACCAAAACAAATAGTGGCTACTTAATATGCACGTGAATGATGATGCTGGTTGTATTATTTTGCAACCTGACAAGCACTGTTTCTTTCTGCAAGCATTTTCCACCAATTAGGACGCTGCTTACTACAACAATTTTTCCATAATCGCAGACTTTAACCATCACTCCTCAGTGAACTGCCTCCTAGTCTGAGATCTTTTTCTAGTTAAAGAGCCAGTTATCATTATGGAGTTTCCATGTTTTTTAGGAGTTTGCTCACACTAATACATCTAAAGAAATATAGCATTAATTCAGTAAGAAAGTGAAAATTGCGAACAAAAGTAGGCGTAATAGGTTTAAATTAATTTTATTTTCTTTATTTGAAAGTCCGGCCCCCAGAGTGTCTGCGTAGAAAAATTCTGGCCCTTGGAAAAATCAAGTTGATGACCCCTGCCTTAGGTGTTTAGTAATACCTGTGTGGTGTTGTTTTTGTAAAAAAATATTTTCTTAGTTAGTTATTAATAAAATAAAAAGGTTCCATCTCACAAAATAGCTGGGATGTAAAAACTTTGATGCTCAATATCTCAGAACTACCCTAAACGGAGATAGAACCTTATAATTCTAAGCTCACAATTTCCTTTTTCAAAAATTTATATCAGATTTTATGCCCCTTTTTCCCAATGTGGTAGCCTAATCCTAAACCTAAGCCACAGGGCTGTGGGAACATAGGGCCTAATTTTAAGAAAAATTCTTAGAAATGTGGGAACATAGGGCTGTGGGACCATTGAGCTGTGGGAACATAGGACAGGGGGACCATTGGGCTGTGGGAACATAGGACAGGGGGACCATTGGACTGTGGGAACATAGGACTTTGGGACCATTGGGCTGTGGGAACATAGGACTTTGGGACCATTGGGCTGTGGGAACATAGGACTGGGGGACCATTGGGCTGTGGGAACATAGGACTGGGGGACCATTGGGCTGTGGGAACATAGGACTGGGGGACCATTGGGATGTGGGGACATAGGACTGTGGGACCATTGGAATATGGGAACATAGGGCTGACCCCTACTTTTTAATGAACCAGCAATGTGCTGTTCTTCTCACTGAACTTTATTTTAAATTGTAGTCAACATCCCATTTTTTCTGAAAATTTTTTGTCTAAAATCTAAAGCGTAATAAAAGTCTAAAACACATCATAGAAGTCAGGGACCGAGTCGGAATTGTCATCCCATGGATTCAATATGCTTTTTAGATCCATTTATAAATCCTATACATATTTTGGTTTAGCAATTAGCAGCCTAAGATACCAAGTCTTGGGTTTACATCGTTTACTCAAAATGTATACCTCCTCCCACATTTTTACCAGCCATTGAAAAAAACCCTACCAATCAGAGCAGACTGGCTTTTCTGGAGGGGAGGGGGGTGTTAAAGAGACAGGCGCTAAAACGGAGCGTTTCAGAGACAGAGGGCGAATACAGGTATATTAGGAGAGACAGACATGAGAAAAATAATGTGTTTTCTTAACATTAAAGCATGTAAACATGTTCTTGTAGAACACCAAAATAAGTATGAACCTGAAAAATGAGCATAATATGTCTCCTTTAATCTTTTTTCTTGTTTTTGGTGTCATTTCAGTTTTGACTTTAGGGTTCTTGTGCTGCATTTGTCATTCAAAAAATTATGAGCTGACATCAGTATACCATATAAAAAAGCCATCCTTTAAAAGAGGTAGACAAATAATCATTTTCCTTTTAAATTCTAATAACTAGACTGATCCCATGGTTACACATCTGCTATACAGGAAGTAATGCGATGTATGTTTCCAGTTTCTTTTATATTCATAAAGAAAGAACTGCGTAGGTCACATAGCTGAACAAGAACAGTGAACTGAACCTCCATCGACTGATAATTGAAGAGAAAAGACGCCATAGTTTGATTGACAGGCGGTCTCTACATCCAAACATGACATTAACAGCATTTAGCAGGCAAAACAGGATGTCTCACCACTTTAAAAGTTGCATTTTATTTTGGGTTTAATTGCAGCTGAAGACTCATTATGTATTTCAAGCACTAATGAGCCCATGTGTTTTTCTGTTGCCTGAAATAGAAATCGATTGCCCAGTAAGTGAAGTCCATTTGTTCTGCAGTGGATTCACCCTCTACATGATGAAGAGAAAAAGAAACATGTATAGATCCTGCGTCGGTGTCGCCTTCCCTTCGACCAATTATCACATCTTTTCATCTCTGTAGGGGGGGATGGTCTTGTTCTGTTGCGGCGATTTGCCTACATACCCTCCCTCCCTCCCACAAAAAAATCCCCACCACTCCCAGCCTCGTATTTCCTATCGATTAGAAGATGAGAGGGAGGAAAAAGGGCAGAATGACACCTTCTCACACATCTGGCTCTTCGAGGGGGAGTGTGTGTGTGTGTGTGTGTGTGTGTGTGTGTGTGTGTGACTTGAATCCACTGGGAATTGAAAATCAATACAGGCTGGATGGGTATTGACAAGCTCTGATTAAAGACAGTCTGTCAAAGCCTTCAGTCAGTTTTTTCCCCACAGAATGGAGACTGTGAGGAGCCGAAAACGTCAATGTGTGTGTGTGTGTGTGTGTGTGTGTGTGAGTGAGTGAGTGAGTGAGTGAGTGTGTGTGAGTGAGTGTGTGTGCGCTGACTAAAAGACTGATAGCAGACAGCTGCTGCCTACATTAAACCAACAGCAGTCACGCAGAGTGAAGAAATCAATAAAAGTGTCGGGATTTTAGCCAGGAATGTAAAGAGATGATTATTATTATGCTCTAAAGGCCGTGTGTGTGTGTGTGTGTGTGTGTGTGTCCCAGCCCTGCCTCTTCTGTCTTTTGTTGTTGGATTACACCATTGCCTCATGTTACGACTTTGTAAGCCTGTCAGCTGCGTTGACTGTCCACCCCGTCACCGTTTATATGACTGGGAGGTCAGTCCAGGCCAGCTACCGTATTGCCTGTGGACTTCAATCAGAATCATGATGGGGAAAATGTGAGTCAGCACCTGCTTACAAAAGACATTCACCATCAAAGAAGCAATGGGATCGATTAGAGATTCTACTCTGTAATTATTTTAATGACGGTGGAATAATGGAGGAGGAAACCCGTCTGTTTGTGCTAATGCACCAAGATGTCCTGTGAGTGTGTTGAGTCATCGTCACCACTCTGTATTTCCATCTGATCTCAGAAATGAAAAAAAAAAAAAAGTACAGTAGTATTGTTGGTTAGTTAGTCTGTTTACTCCATGCCATTTTTTATCCTTGTGACCCTGATGTCTTCAGCTACTGTACATGGACAACTGCAGATGTAGGATATGGAGTTTAGGCTTGGATTACTGTCCCTTTACCTGGCTGCAGTTTGTTGCATTGTGCTATGGCCACTAGCAAGGTAGCCCACTTAAAGGTCCCATCACATGCTGCTTTTTGGATACTTTTATATAGACCTTACTGGTCCCCTAATACTGTATCTGAAGTCTCTTTTATATAGACCTTAGTGGTCCCCTAATACTGTATCTGAAGTCTCTTTTATATAGACCTCAGTGGTCCCCTAATACTGTATCTGAAGTCTCTTTTATATAGACCTTAGTGGTCCCCTAATACTGTATCTGAAGTCTCTTTTATATAGACCTTAGTGGTCCCCTAATACTGTATCTGAAGTCTCTTTTATATAGGCCTTAGTGGTCCCCTAATACTGTATCTGAAGTCTCTTTCCCGAAATTCAGCCTTGGTGTAGAATTACAGCCACTAGAGCCAGTCCCACAATGAGCTTTCCTTAGTATGTGTCATTTCTGTGTCTGTAGCTATTGAGGAGGAGAGAGGGGGGGCAAGGTGGAGGGTGGGGGTGTGGCCTTGACCAACTGCCACTTTGCTTGTTTGAAAGCCATGGTGTCTCTCTCTTTCTCATGGTTGGGCCAAATTCTCTGGGCGGGTAAAGCAGAGAAAGGGGAGGTAACCTTGCTCCTTATGACCACATAAGGGGAAGATTCCAGATCGGTCCATCTGAGCTTTCATTTTCTCAAAGGCAGAGCAGGTTACCCAGGGCTCGGTTTACACCTATCGCCATTTCTAGCCACTGGGGGACCATAGGCAGGCTGGGGGAACGCATATTAATGTTAAAAAACCTCATAAAGTGAATTTTTCATGCAATGGGACCTTTAAAGCAACACTAAAGCACTGTTCCTCTTCGGTCCCCCTACAGGTTGGAAGCAGGAATTGCCCATTGCCGCTGTCGTAATGTCTCATTATGTCTCATTCGAACTACAGATCCGTTTCCCGATCTGGCAAACTTGCATAGTGCAGTTATTGCCAATAGAGGGCCGCAAAGCAAATGCAGAAGTGCCGTTCACCCTGTTACGAGTTGATGAACCGCTGAAATGATTTTGGAAACATTATTTCAAGGTACATTTTACAAGGTACACAAGTTTGCCAGATCGTGTAGCGGATCTTTAGTTTGAATGAGACATAAGAATAACGGTAATGGTAACAGTAATGGACAATTCCACTTCCAATCTGTAGGGGGACGGAAGTGGAAAAGTGCTTTAGTGTTGCTTTAAGTCCCCGATCAGACAAAGTGTGTTTTAGCAACCTGTTTTGTAATTATTTCTTTTAAAATTTTGCGTTGCTGAGCACCTCACATTTTTTTGCCGGAGTGCCCTGAACGCCTCGAGGGTAAAAAAAAAACTTCAACTCAGAGCCGATTTCTTTTAACTTCCCAGCAACAAAAAAAAAATCTGTGGCGTTCCCTTTAAATGTAATATTGAGCTCCAGATATTTAGGAGAAAATAAATATAATTATGCTGCTTATGATGATTAATCAGATACAATCATTCTTCAAATTTCCATTGCAGCCTCTCTCAACGCTCTCTGACTCGTACTGCAAAAATCCATCAGTCCTCCAGAGAGCGGGAAGCTGCACCACAGGGGCCAAGATAAAACACTTCCATTTGAATTGTGTAAATGTAATCACACAAGCCAAAGAACAGGGACTCAGCCACGTTTGACTTTCACCACCCTGTCAGTGTATTCCACACATGGCTGACGTATTACCTGTGGTTTGGTTTCTTCCTCGTCTTTGTAGAAGAAGAGCTGATCCGAGCGCAGCACAAACCAGCGCAGCTGCCAGTTCTTCATGATGCTGCGCTGCTTCTTCAGCCAGCCAGCTTTCAGCGCGCCTTCCTGGAGGCTGGGGGAGGCAGACCGGCATGGTCCCTGCGACACCTCGCCCATCACCATGCTCTTGGACCTGGCTGCAAACACACACACACACACACATACAAACACACATACACAAATTAAGCATTTTTATTCTACACAAGCAGGCAGAAAGTGAGGGGCTGGGTGGGTTTAAAGGGGGATGGAATTGGTTGCTTTAATTGATATATTTGGTCTTGTGTCTTTTCATTTTCTCCCTGATAGAAGCTTGTGTTATCCCTCATTGTGTATGCTGTATGCGCACACATGCTCTGCGAGGCTCTTTGGTTCGTGAACACACACACAACACAACCTTCTGCCCCCAGGCACAGACGCCTTTAGATGAAAGGGGGAGTGGGACTGAAGAGAGGCAGCAGGCACAACTAATAACAGAAAGCAGACACACACACACACACACACACACACACACAAATAGGCATAGCCTTAGGTGACAGTGATTCCCCCCTCCTTCCATTTCAGAGGTCCTTGGGAGAGACTTATTGTGTGTTGCCACAGACCAACAGAACAGCAGCTCTTTCAGCATAGATAATAAGACCACATGGGACTGGCTGGCTGACTGAAGCCTTCTCAACAAACGTGTGTAACCTGAGCTAAGTCAAGGACAGGTTTAAAAGAGAGGGGGTGGCTGGCTGCTATATAGCCGTGTATCAGCATGACATCAGGTTTGTCCCCAATTGGCTACTCATATTGTCCTTGTATGACATAAGCTGTGGAGAAAAAAAATAGATTTAAGAGTGCGGGGTGTGTCTTGTTTGACAATACAATAATAATATTGCATTAGTTGACTTTTGTACGATCAATGTAAATTGTGTCTTTTTAAGCATGGTTTTCACTTAGAAAACTGGTTGAAGAGTTCAAGGTCCTATACACAGATAAGAAAAGACCACAGAGCTACGACCATAGACTGTAAAAAAAAAAAAAAGTGGACGTAGCAGCAATGACGTCACCCATCAGTTTGTGGACTGCCATTTTGAAGCCTTGAGTTTGGCCATTTTGCTGTCACCATCTTGGCTTTTTGAAAGCGGATGTGACCATGTTTAATTTGAGGGTGATGCTGCGGCGTTTTGTTTATGTTTGAAATGGCGCTGCGCTAAGCTAAAAGCTAAAGAGGGAGAGTTTCCGATTTTCAACTCTTCTGAAGCAAATCATCAAGCGGAGATTTACAGGCGGGTAAACGTGGACCTCCGGTACTACCGCCATTCATCTGCATGTTCGGCAGCACAGAAAATGTTCACCTAAAGTTACCAGCTAACGCTAGCAATAGCTAGCTAACTAGTTGGCAGCACGCTTAGCAAGACATTTTCAGGCGACCAAATGTTCGATTAACTTTGACGAAGTGAAAACACACAATGAGAGAGTCAAAGTTTAAGACGAAAATATGGACAACACCAAAAAACAAGTTCACGGTTATTTTGATATACCCATTGCCTAGGGTAGCATTGCTAAGCCTCTGACAGGTCAGCGTGTAGCCACGCCCTAAAGCATCCCCTGCTTTATAGTCTATTTAAAAATGAATGGGACGATAATTTACCAAATTTATTGAAGAAGACTTACAGTAAGAGTAGCGATTGAGGCCATAAACTAAACTAAAAGGTTTACTAAGGTAATAAATCAAGTGAGAAGTAGGGTCATTTTCCCTTAGACTTTTATAGAATTTGACTTCCTTTGGTGACCAGTGGAAACCCCCCCTGCTTAAGGCGCTTCCGCATTGGCGTCACTTTTCAGACCCGGAATCTATTATTTTATACGCCTATGGCTAAGATGAGAGCCAAATTCTGGTCAGGCAAACAAGGCAATGCTATTTGATGATAATGTATAATTTATGAGAAATCAATTGTGCAGACATCCTCCCTGCTGCTGTGCATTTAGTGGCATACTCACGCACACACACACACACACACACATGCACACACGCGTATGCACACACAAAGACGCACACACACACACACACACACACACACACACACAGAAATGATCAATGTTCAGATGTCAGGGGGAAGAAGGGGATGGATGAATTGGAAGGGGGAAGAAAATCAATGTGTATTCTTTTTTATTGCCTCATCTTTCTCTCTACAGCAAACATATAGCCTAAAGGACAGGGCTTACGTCATTATAATTTCACGTCACAGTTTTTCCTGGCAGCCTTTAAAGCCTGTTGATCCTCAGAGATGTGCTGATTGATGGATGGAAGGATTATTTATAAAGAAAAGTTCTACATTATTTTGAGCATATTTCCAAAGTGGAAAGTTGTATGTTCATCACCAACATGGAAATTCAAAGCATTGTTTTGTGTAGGATCTTCACGTGTGAAACTACTTTATGTATTATTTACATATTAATCATCATACACATTTCAATTTGCCAAGTGAAAACTGTCACCTTGTTTTTAATTAAATAAAGGAAACCGTAAAAGTAACATACTGTAAATGTTATTTTACTATGTATCCCTTGGACGATGTGGATCTCGTCAGATATAAAAGGTTATTAAATAAACAGCAGCAGCTTTAATTAACCTGATATTAGCTAGTTTGCCAATTTGTTAGCCAATGGCTAATTATTTAGTTGACCAAATATATCACTTCAAAGCAGCATATATTTATGCTCTCTTCTTTTAGCTCTATTTTGGTCTCCGCCAACTCCTGAGAAAAAATATATCTGGCTCTTTAGCTGCTAAATACTTCACTATGTTCACACGCTAGTTGCTAACTTAAGCTATCTGGTGTTCGGAGCTGGGCAGGTAGTGTATAGTGTATATCAGAGCTTTTTGCTGCTACCTGCTGCGACTGGAAAAACGATGGACGCGGTGAGACTCAACCAAAACAGTAAATGTGTCCAAAACAATGATCTTAAAGACGCTAAAATGCTCTGTAGAGCTGAATCGGGTGATATCTTGGTTCACCACTATGAGCAATACCTTTCACATTACACATAGCAATTTAATAAATTGTTGACATAAAAATATTGATTCAAAGTGTCAACCTCAATCTCCCCAGATCCAGTGGTCTAATACGTTCATCGAGGAATCTCTTTTCTAAGATTATTTTTGGGGCTTTTCCGCCTTTAATGGACAGAACAGCTAGGTGAGAAAGGGGAGAGAGAGAGAGAGAGGGGGAAGACATGCAGGAATTCGTCACAGGTTGGACTCAAACCCTGGACCTCTGCGTCGAGGCATAAACCTGTATGTAAACACAAGGTAATTTTCGCGCCTTCATACTACTCGCTACAAAGTAAATTCACACGCAATCACAAGGTAATGTAAGTCAATGGAGGCCAAACTGTGTTGATAAACACGCTAAAAAGCGAGTATGCATCTTGATAGCACGCCAAAAATGGCATACGAACTGGCGTGTCATACATACGCCACGTACTGAGATCAGTCTGCTCTACCATCTGCACCAACCCAGCCAGATCGAGGAATCTTAAAATCAAATTCCCCAAGGTATATGTTATATGTGACTGACTGTGTGTTATGTCTGGTCTTGTTTGCTTTAATGATGATCACTGTGGTTCTATGAGTGGTTCTATGTTTAATTTATTGTGCAGGATGGTTTCTTGACTAAACAGACTTAATCCTCCTTTTCCAAGTAATGTTTTAAAGCTTTAGTGTGTTTTTTTTTATATTAAACGTTCAAGCCATTGCCAAATGAATTGCTACGAAGTTAATTAAGCCTATCAGCTCCACACAACTCTCTCTGTATTTCTCATGATGGCTATGTTCAGAAGATTGTGTCGTCAGGGGACTTTCGAAGATAATGACCTCTTCTAAAAAGTCCATCATGTGTCTTTAATCCTCCGTGTCCTCCTTGGCTACAAGTAACTGTGTGGAGGAGGGGTGGGGGCGTGTGCGCGATTACATTGTCATGTGGATGAAACAACAGTGGTGTTGTCATTACTTAGAATTCCTCATAGGGGGGCGACAGAAACTACGTACTATGGCTTTAATAGATGTTCCTCCCTTTTATTTTGTTCCCCCCACTCTTGATCTATTTCTCTATATACCCTGTCTCCTCTACATTGGTGTCTTCCATTTATCCATCTTGTAGTCTATGGTTAATTCCAGTGTTTTTACAGCTGTTCTTTTTTCCCTGCCCTGTCTCCCTCCATTTCTCTTACTTTGACTCACTTTTATTATTCTCTCCCTCCTTACGTTCAGCACTGCTGGTCCTGTTAAATCAAAGCTGTGCTGTAGCTGGGAGCACATAGGGCAAACACACACACACACACACAAAAGAGGATCCTTCGAGCCTTCTTCGTAGAATAAATTAGTTCTTAGATTAGAGGCACATTTCCCTTTAGCTATTTTTAAAACATAATTATTCTCATAAAGTTTTTAGAACAATGTCAATAATTTATGCATTGCAAAGCAGTCTTAATTGCTTTTTGCAATTGGGTATTGCTTAACAATGGGTTTATTTCTGCCTGTACTGTATGTTTAAATTAAAAACAACAAGAAAGCTCTGCATGGTACAGCCTATACTGGCCATATGAGCTATCAATATTACTAGTATTCACAATCATACATATGGATACTTAAAATGTATCACATACTGTCATGTATTTGCAGAAAGCCTCTTTTCAATTAACTGTCACAATAAAATACTTGGGTTTTCCAATGACTTTTTAACTCCTGCATCTTTAAATCAGCTTTTTTTTTTATTTATTTAGGATTTAAACATTGTACTTGTGTGATCACCATGAAGATCTTAGTCCCAATGCAACGCTCTCTGTTTCTCCCCAGAGTGAGGACATTAACCGATCACAGATTTATTCCATAGTTAAAACATCAAGGATGCAAAGTGTCTCACAAAAGTGAAACTTAAAACCCTGACTGGTTGTCTTACTCTTTCCCATATTTTGCCAGCTAAAAGTGGCACTCACCTACCGCTTTCTCCTTCACCCCCTGTTTTTCCTCTCTACATCATGTCCCTCATGTCTTTCCATCCATCACGCTACACCCTGCCAGTGTTAGCGTTAAAGAGCTCCACTGTTTAACACATCAGCTGTTCTGGATCACAGACTGAGTGGAACATACACTGGCCGATGATTCACGCCTGAGTCACAACAACTGATTTTTGTCTGTGTGTGTGTGGGCTTGTTTAACTATATTTGTGGGGTCCAAAAACCGTGAGTCCAGTATACTTGTGTGGTCCCACCAGCTTTGTGGGGCCAAAATTCTGGACCCCACGAGTTTAAAGGGCTGTTTGAGGGTTAAGACTTGATTTTAGGATTAGGGTTAGAATTAGTTTATGGTTAGGGTGAGGGTAAGGGTTAAGGTTAGGCATTTAGTTAAGGTAAGGGGCTAGGGAATGCATTATGTCAATGACGGGTCCCCACAAAGATAGTGCCACAAACCTGTGTGTGTGTGTGTGTGTGTGTGTGTGTGTGTGTGTGTGTGTGTGTGTGTGTGTGTGTGTGTGTGCCAGGCTCTGCTACCCGCTGCGCCAATTTGGACCTTCTGCTCAGAGTGATTCAGAGCTTCCTTGGCTTGGGTGGAGCTGCTCTGTGGTCACTTCTCCAACTATCAGCTACAATGCTGGAAAAGGCTGTTTAACTGTAAAAGCACACTTTATGCATAATCACTGCAATTGACCAAAAAGAGAGCGCAATTGTGGCTCATTCACATACAGTAGATAGTAGTTATGGAGGGTCTGAGTCAAACAATAGGGGCTCAACATCATGCCTGCCTCTGTGTTCAGTTGTACTGTATGCCCACATTTGTTTATCATGTCGTACCCCAATGATAATTTATGTAAATTGGTGCGTGTGTCACGTTATTTCAGGGTCGTGGCTGAATAATTCTGGGTATGGAGTTAAATATCCAGGAACACCAGATGGACTGGCCACTCATTCAGTCATGAGCTCATACATGATATCATGAACGTGTGTTGTTAAGGAGGGGGGAGTTCAGCAGAGGGTATACTGTACACCGTTTTATCCAACTTTGACTTCACCAGCGATGTATAACAAATGTAAAAACAGTCTTTTTTCAGTCTATTTTTATTGAAATTATTGCGAGTAAATCTGTGTTACATCAAGTTTTAACTTGTATTAGTCTATATCGAAGACGTTTCATTTCCGGGATTGTTCAGGTGCCGCAGGAATTTCGCCCGATGTCCCTCATTTTCAGCCGGATGTCCGTCACCCTCCGCTTTCTTTGTATTGGCATTCTAAACTCCGGTCGATTTATGAGCACTTTAGTTAACTGCTCCTCAGATCTCTGCAGGGTAAATCCAGACAGCTAGCTAGACTATCTGTCCAATCTGAGTTTTCTGTTGCACGACTAAAACAGCTTTTGAACGTACACGTGTTCCACCAAAACAAGTTCCTTCCCGAGGCTATTTTGCAGAGGCACCATTGCTCCGTCCAGCGCTTGGCGCCGCCCAAGACGATTGCGATTGGTTCAAAGATCTGCCAATAAACCAAAGCACATTTTTCTCCTATTTTATCCTACTTTGCCCATGCACAACTCTATCTTAATACTTTGTGATGTTGCAGAAAACCGTCTACTACTTGGAGAATGACCGGTTTGCCGTAATTGGCAATATGTGCAAGTGTTTTACGTTAAATTGTATTTGACACTGTCATTTCATTTATAGTATGGATTATGAGTATATTTCTTACAGTTTATGTAATAAGTAGCTGTTATAAAATGTTGCTTAGTGATTTTCAAATTACACTACTACAGCAACCCTGTTGGAATGTTCCACATACACCATGGCTGTCCCTCTAATGCCACTGCTTAAAGTCCTTAATGTGACTGACAAGCGCTAGCATGTTTCCAGCTTGCTAGTGTGTTGGCGGTTAGCTCGCCAAATACAATTGTTCAACAACTAGCCCTACTAGTCCCTGTATTCGGGTAGAGGTTGAAATATCAGATACAGTTATCTCAAGACCTGGGCAAATACAGCCCAGGGAGGATGCTTTATTTGGGTAAAGTAATCCTTTAAAAAGTCTGCATTTAGCATGGGTTCTACAAAACCATACCACCTGGGATTCTGTAGTTTCTGTTTATTTGCCCAAATGCAATAAGGTTGGCGATGTATATGCTTTTTCGACGAATCAAATGAGAAATGTAAATACAGAAATTCAGACAGTCTCCATAAGCACTGTGTCCATAAAAAGTATGCAAGTAATGTTACAGCATATACATGTTATAGCACTCAAACAGTCTCTAGGCCTCCATGCACTTAATGCAGTTTGGACCTTTATCATTTATCATGATAGCAGGAAATGGATTTATGGCTCTTATGCACATCACAGAGGAGCCCATCCATTAGCGTGGAAAGGTGGGTACTCCACAATAGCAATACAATGCTACACTGATGGCTAAATCACATACACACAAGCACACACAGGCATGTTGGAGGAATTCAATTTCATTAATCTGGTTGTTGTGTAGTGATTTATGGCTCGTGGAAAATGGCAAAGAGAGTTACAGGTGCATCAGTGTGTGGCTTCCAGTTAGGCCATCACTGTTGATTAATGTTTTAACCAATTTGTGTGTGTGTGTGTGTTTGGCAGCCTTCCTTGACAAGCTGGAGGTGTGGCCAATAATATACAGCCCGTATGTGAAAACTGCAGTGGAGCAGAACTGATCTGCAGCAGCATGTGTGCGCGTATCTGTGCATTTCGGTGTATCTTTTTATCTCCACATGCACATTACCTCAGTGTGTCAGTGTGTGAATTTTTTATCCACGCTGCACGCTTTTCTTGCTCACAGTATCTGAGGATGTTCATTCATATGCCTAGGAAAGGCAGGATGTCAGGACTTTGATCATAAAACCATGGTAACGCTGATCAAAACGACGCAGCAAGAGAATGAAGCAGCTGATATGTGGGCAATTAAAGCTGCTACCAGATTTCTGGTGCCAGCCAATGACAAATGCACCCAGAACCCAACAGCTTTAATTTGTCGTTGGTTGTAGCACTTACTGAAGCATAGCAGTCAAATTTTTCTTTTATGGAGCAGATGTTGCTGATGAATTTGTTCCTAGTTGGAGAAATTCTTCTACTGGCATCCTACATTAGTAGCAAATTGGGTTTTTACTTACACAGGCATTTCCAATTAAAAGTTGCTCTGAACGGAACACATAATCGTATAATAATCTAGAGCAGGTCGAAATAATTAGTTGGGTAAAGAATGTTTTAGCAATAGTTCAACATTTTGGGAAACACGCTTACTTCCTTTCTTGGTTAGATGAGAAAATTGATACCACTATCATGTCTGTATGCTAAATACGATGCTAGAGCTAGCAGGAGATTAGTTTGGATTAGCATAAAGACAGGGACCAGGTAGAAACAGCATAAAACAGTTACATTATTGTACAGAACGAGCAAACAAGACACACAAGTTAATTAGGGAGTTGTAAAGGTGCCCCGAGCTTCTGGTCTTTATGCTAAGCTAAGGGTCTCCGGCTCTAGCTTCATATTTGGCGCATTTGAGTGTCAATCTTCTTAACAAACTCCCGCCAAGAAAGCAAATAAAGGTTTTTCCCAAAATGTCGGACTGTTCTTTTAAGCAGAGCTCAGTGAATAAAGAGGCAAGAGACGAGGAAGACGACATAGGCTAGTAAAACCTAGTTAGTGTGTCACAATGTAGCCATTTTAGCTAACCTTAGACAGAAGACAAGCTAACCTTCCAAATCCAAAGAAGACACAGTAGCCCATATGCAGTACTGTAATACTCTTTATGCTTGTAAACTTGTAAATTGACCAAATTAAAACAAGACATAGCTTATACTACATAGCATGGCTATACCCAACCCAGTCTCAAGGCAGTTTGTGAAATGGTCATGTTATTTAATCCATAGACCTCAGTACACCTCAAATACATTTTTCCCAAATATAGTTTCTGTCATTTTAGGTTGTTCTTGTCACACTGGTGTTTGTTCAAGTCTTCATTGTCTTTTTGTTTTTTTTATTAGTTATTTGATGCTCAAGAAAAGGGTGAAATGCCATGATTGACAGCTGGGATTGACTCGTGATTGGCTGGGCGTGTGTATGGACTCCACCTTCCAATCACTACTGCGCAGATTCTGGCTCCAAAATGACAAGATGGCAGCGCCCGTAATCGGGATATTTTGGCTTCACTTTTTTTTTTCAGTGGGAGTAAGTGGAGACGCGTCGTCCATCTTCATACAGTCTGTGATCTATACTATTTCTCATAATAAATACTGGCTTTCCAAATTTAAAAGTCATACTGTATCTTATATGTAGCATATCTAAGCTAATTAGCTCGTCACTGACCTTCCAAAGTCAAACATGGCATATTATATCTAAGCTAGTTATCTTGTCACTGACCTTCCAGCATCATGAATGTCCCAGCCATGAATGATCAATAAAAAAAGTCAATTTGTTTTACTGTTTTCATATTTTGAGTGTCCTTTTCTGACATTTTGCCAGTCAGACAGGGTTCAACCATCTTAAATGTCATACGCTCACTGGTCAGTCTCTTTCTTGACCTGCTTTAACCTCAGCTGAGTATCTACTACACTACAACATCTGTCACATATCCGTTTGTTCACGGCCTCCACGCAACAAATGGGACGCTGTCAGCAGTAAGGCTCCAATT
This sequence comes from Perca schrenkii, assembly GCA_025617405.1. Classification (NCBI taxonomy): domain Eukaryota; kingdom Metazoa; phylum Chordata; class Actinopteri; order Perciformes; family Percidae; genus Perca; species Perca schrenkii. Next base: position 18,868,252 of record CM046807.1, read on the forward strand.
TGCAGAAGGTATGCAGAGACTGCTTCTCACGCTGAATCATAGAGTCGCTTTAATCTCTTTAATTTTCACCGTCTTAACAGAAACGCAGCAAGAACGAGTGGTATTCCAAAACCTGAATGTAACAAGACGGTTGCCTTTTTTCATTTTATTATGTTTTGTGTATTTGGTCTTCAGTCAACATTTACTTAATGGCACTGCTAAACCATCATGTTAAAATTATTTGACGCACCCTAAACGTGATGTTGTAATCAATTAAGTGCTTATTCACAAGATGTACACGCTTACTCGTCAAGCCAGTTGAATCTGCTCTTAGTATATGCAAATACAGATTTAATCCACTTTGCTACCAATTTCATGCCGCTCCAGTGAGGAGGTTTTACACATTACGCTCCCATTCTTGGTAAGTATTCATTTCATCTTAATCAGATCCAGCTGTATAATTGCAGTCAGCGCCCAGGAAGGAAGAGCACACATTTGCACACATAGTATTAATTCGTCCATCCACACAGTACGTGAGGGAACACACACACACACACAGAGCAGCAGCTGACAGCAGCCTGATAGTGCTGACCGTTGCAGTGAAGAAACTAGAGATGCTGCACGCTCCGCTTAATAGAATTCACACCGGCAGCATCGGCCAGCTGTAGTAGAATGCTAATGAACGCTGGAGCTTTCCTGCGTGGGCAGACCTGCCACTTCATTCAGAAATGTGTGACTGCAGCAGGAAGATAGATGGAGTTCAGAAAAAGTGATTCTGCCGGCATATTCTCGTGTAAAATCAGAATTCTAAGACCAAGATCACTTTTTTTTTTTTTTTAAATGCAAGATATTTGTAAAAGTGCAGGTAAAAGCATCACTGACACCTTCTCTGATCTGATGAACTACCGTAATAGTCCATGTCAGATAGAACATGATATGTCACTATGGAGTTATGGATGGACGGATGGATGGATGGATGAATAAGTAGCCAATGCAGGTTGGGTAGATATAAAAGTAAACAAACCGAGTCCTACCTCTCCTGGTCTGTCTGATCTTTGGGCTCAGCATGGCTGTCATCGCTCGTCCACGCTCTCTCCTCTTGGCATGTTCGTGTACATCCGAGCACCCCACCCCTGTCTCTCCCTCTGCCGCTCCGTGTCTCTGCCTCTCTCCTCTTCTTCTCTCTCTGACCTTCTGCAGTGCGGCCGGCAGCTAAGGGGGTTGGGTGAACAGGGGAGGGGAGGAGAATGGAAAGAGAAGGGGGTGGGTGAAGGAGGAGGTGGAACTACCCCTCTTTTTTTTTCTTTTTTTTTTTTTTCTGCGCACACGCCCAGTGGCCTCCACCCCTCCTTGTTACATTATTCATAGCGGTAGGCTACATCCGCCTGGGGTTGATGGAGGAAGAGGTTTTTGGGGTGGGTCTCCCACCGGCAGAGCATGGACCTCACCGGCTGACAGACAGATGCCTGGCTTTAAGTGTTGTTATTTTCTGCTTTTTCATTAAGAACTGCATGTTTGTGAAAGGGAGAAAACGAGGATGGGACGGACCAATGGGGTGATCATCTGGCAGGTGTCTCCTCCTTCTGCACCTAATTAAGCTGTAGAGGTCCTCAGCTTGTCTCCACCTCCTTCCCTTAATCACTCATTTTCCCTCATCATCATTCCCTCTGCTTTCTGTCAAATGTTTTCCTCTCTCAAACATTTTCTTTCTCTCTCTCTCTCTCTCTCTCTCTCTCTCTCTCTCTCTCTCTCTCTCTCATATATATATTGTTAGTGTGCCACAATGTGTGCCACAATGTATTCATTTTAGCTAACGTTAGATAGAAGACTAACCTTCCGAATTCAAACACAATGTAGTTTTTGAATTTGGAAGGTCACTTGACAAAGCTAACTAGTATAAACGCACTGTAGCTACATGAGCTATGTAGCTCTTGTAGCTACAATACGTTTATATTAGTAAGCTTTGTCAACTGACCTTCCAAATTCAAACAAGACATAGCTTATATACTATATAGCATTGTCTTTACATTAGACTGTAAAAATAATGGACGTCACCCATTGGTTTGTGGACTGCCGCTGTGAAGCCGTTCATTGCCATCGGCACGTGTGTAAGTTACCAGTTAAGGCTAGCTAGCTTTGGTTGACAAGGTGCTACCAAATGCTGAACAAGACATTTTTAGGCAACCAATCAAGTGTTCCAATCAACTTTGATAAAGTGAAAACACACAATAAGAGTAAGATAAGTTTAAGATGAAAGTTAACGGCTATTTTAACATACACAGTGCGTAGGTTAGCATTGCTAAGCCTCTGTCCTGATTGACAGGTCACCGTGTAGCCACTCCCGGCCTCTCTCTATATTTCTGCTCTTTTTATCTCCCTTTAAAATTTTTGACCCGTGTGTTGTCTTCCCGTCAACCATTAAAAGAAAACACTTTTGTTGTCCCTATCTCAATGTTTCAGTTACTTTTTCTATGTTTTGTATTTTACATTTTAGTGTTTTTTCCCCCATTGTTTTAGTCACTTTTTTTCAACATTTGAATCGCCTTTTCTGACATTTTTCTTCCACTTTTTCACAATGTTTTTGTCACTTTTTCAACGTTTTTGACCATCTTTTCATTGTTTTTTTGTTGTTTTGTTGTACATTTTCAGCGCTTTATCGCCGTCCCATATATTCTGTTATAAAAAAAACTTTGAAAATGGGTCAAATTTGACCTAAGGACAACATGAGGGTTGAATCTTTCCCGTTTACCTCTCTCGCCACAATAATCTTCTACTACACACCCGTCAGTCTCTATTATCTTTTCTAACCATTTTTGTCTATGCTGATCTTGTCTAAGAACGATGCTGCCTTCAATTCAAAGTCAGACGTGGGAAATTCCCAGCTTGACAATAGGTCGTAATTTCCTCCTCCAGGCATTCCAGTGGCACTCAGAAGAACCAGGGGAGAAGAAAATACAGTTTCTTTCCTCTGACAGACAAGATCTGTCATGTCGCCTTGAGTTACAGTGGCCTGTAATTGACATTGAATTGTGTAGGAGTGTGGCAGTGTGGCAGCAAGACAAATTGTAGCTAAGAGGAACAAATTCAGCTGTGCTCATTTTGGCACCGGATTTTGCTTCGGTTGCAGTTTATCTTAAATGTGCATTAGTTTTAGTCACATCGTCAGTCATTTTTGTAACTTTAATTTCGATCTCATATTTGTTGTGCATTTTACATTTTTACTTCTTCTGAGCATAGGCCATAGCTGTCCCCATGTCGGATGATAGCCATCTGAAAGCAATGTTAGCATTACATCAACATCCTTTGATCATGTAAAATTTGCATTAACTTGCCTATTTTTGAATGTTGACATGTTAGGCTGCATGGTTTGTCCCAACAGACTTTTTCCGACCTGTTTCCTGTAATTGAAAAATCATTTTTAATGCTCCAACATCTTAGCAATATAGTTTGCTACACATAAATAATCTATAATCTATACATTACGGAGAAAATAAGTAACACGGATAAATAGGTACTGAATTATGCTTCATTCATAACGTTGACATTTGAATTCTAAATCAACATTTTGAATGCAGCGAATCTTCTTTTTCCGCATCTATGCGATCTGTTTGAACTCTGTATTTCTGCACAGTTGCAGATAAGAATTAGGCTATGCTAATATTATTAGTATCCTACTATTTGTAGAATTAGATTCCACTGGTGGCTGCAATTTAGCCATTGTTTGTTCAGGGGAGAAAAAAGTATGCAACAAGTTTTAATAAGTCAAAGTGTTTAGGCTCAAGTTTCCTGTGTGAACATTTTCTTTTAAGGGGTGTTTCCATATCTGAAATGGCCTGCACTCTGGAAGGCAGCATCAGACCTGTCGTTGTTGTTAGCAGCTGTGCTACAGCAGCCGGGCTTCCCTCCTCCAGTGTATAGAGGATAATGGCCTTAAGTCCTGCACTGCAATTGAATCAGACTTGGCCTCGCGTCAACCACAGCTGCTCTTATTACAGAGCAAAGAGGGAATGAGACACAGAGGGGGTGGAGGAGTAAGTGTGTGTGAGTGTGTGTGTGTGTGTGTGTGTGTGTGTGTGCACTCACATGTACGCACAAGACAGAGTAAACCAAAATGGAGCCAAAATGAGGCTGAAGGCAACAGAGATGGGGTCACACAAGCTCTAATGAAATAGAGAGAAAGAGGGCATACAGGCACACACACACACACACACACACACACACACACACACACACACAAACCCAAACACACACACACACACACACTGACAAGAAAACCAAGATGAAGCAGAGCGAGGGAGGAGTGACACCCACACAGACAAACACACCATGAAGCCAAAATGAGATAGCAATGAAAAACCTTCAGTGCCAGTGTTTGGTTTAAGCCTGAGGTTGGGTAAAAACGATGCGGCCACACCATACCGGGTGTGGCTCTGGGTGTTGTTTTACTCTGAATTTATCACCCAAATCATCCTCATATTGTTCAGAAAGGGGATGTTGCACAAAAGACGAAGAGCGAGAATGCGAGGAAACATGGACGTTCGAAGCCACACAGCGAGATGATGATGGCAGAGTTGCAAACCACCCAGCCCTTAACCATAGCTTTCCTGTTTTTGTTTAGCCATAACCACTGGGCTGCTCTCTGTGTACACTTCACTGGCACCATAACCCTGATATATAACTAACTGGCCTCCACGCCTGTTACAGAGCACCACATTTGCAGATTGCAGTCTCTCGTGAGCAAACAGTAGGAATATATTTGTAAAAAAAAATTCTAATTATGTCTTTGAAATATTCATTTAGGGTTCTGTGGTGTCGAGATCCAGACCAATGCAACATTCTAAGATCTATGTTGGTTAAAAACAAGCATGATATACCTGCAGGTTTTCTGAGTCTCTCAGAGCTCCTGAGATTCTGCCTCATACCCTTGACCATAGATGTGTGGTCTCTGGATTGTGTAGCCTCAGAGCTGCTTGTCGGCTTTGCGCTCTTTAACTTGCCCACACATTATTAGCACATAGCCAGTTATTCTACAAACAAAGGGAATGTCACTACTGTCTAGCCACTCTTACTGTATTCAAGGTAAATAATCTTACTCTTTCTTCCCTTATTGCAGATCCCTGAGGAGTTAAATGTAAAGGTACTTTATTGTCACATACACATACATGTAGCGAAATTCATTCTCTGCATTTAACCCATCCCTCAAGGGAGCAGTGGGCAGCCAATCACAGTGCCGGGGACCAACTCCAGATCTGAGCCAGTGCCTTGATCAAGGGCACTGACTGGAGAACCTAGTACATGTTTTTGACATGTACTGTACTTTTGACAGTACATGTTAAAGGGGTGGTTTGGATTTTTTGAAGTGTGGTTGTATGAGGTACTTCTCCATAAGTGTATTACATACAGTAGATGGTGGTCTGCACGGGTCGAGTTTTGGAGAAGCAGGCAGGAAGCTAAGCAATGTAGCCTACTGCTGTGGAAGGGGCCAGCACGGACAGCAACAAAATGTATTTTAGCCACCTAAAAAAAAAATCAATATCGGTTTAAGCGTACGATATATTTAGAATATTTTCAACGCTTCAGACAATCTTTCTGACAGGGAACTGAAGCTGTTAGTACCCAAAATTAAATAAAATGTGTGAATTCATTGTCTGGTTAGCAACCAAGCTAGCTGTAGTTGTTGACTGTTAGCAAGCCAGCTAGCTTGGAGAGCATGTTTTCAGCTGCAAAAGTACGCACCATGCCAACACACATGCTGAATTGCTGAACAAAACCTTTTCATGGAAATTAAACTTGTTTAGCATGCCGTGTTGAAAATGCAACCGTTGGTGTGTTTTTTTTTTTAATCAATAACTGTGCTTTTTCTGTCACCGGTCACTACTGAGGTCAAATAATGTTGCTGAGGATAAACCATGCTTGGAATGCTAACAAGTCCTCAGAATCCACAGTGTTTAAAAAAATTTTAAAATATTAATACAGAGGATGATTAAAATTTCATATTAGCATGGTTGGGCTGTGCTAAAACAGACCCGCGGCTGCTGAAGGTGGGACTGTTGACTTAGCATTACTTATTGATCGCTACTGGCTGTGATGGCCCTCAGCAGTCAGTCAACAGGGGCCGTATTAATTCCGCCTCTCCAAATAATTATAAGAAGAATTAAAGAATTAAAAGAAGAAAGCACTGACAATGATTGCAATCTTAAACAATCTGTAGAATTTGAATTGTTCTTTGGATAATATGCAAGGTAAAACACTGCAGTAAGAAGACTGGTCAAAGTGATTCACACATTTTGCTCATTAAAACCCACTGTCCCTAATAAGTAACAGTCCAGTGACTCTCCTCTCACCTTCTTCAATTAGAAGAAAGAAAATGACATTGGTGCTCGTTAAGAGAGAAGTGTGAAGAGACACAGCAGACAGGTGTTCTCCCATGAGCTCTGTCTGTCTGTCTCTCTCTCTCTCTCTCTCTCTCTCCCTTTATAACCCCCTCTTTGCTCCCATTACCCTCCCTCACTACTCTGTCACTGACAATTAGCACATGGCCATGACTTCATCCACTAATGGTTATGAGGGGAGCTGACAGGACAGCAGACTGTGGCGTATGCAATATGGATGGAAGCTGTCTGCCTGTCTGCCTGTGTTTCTGTTTCTTTGTCTGAATGGTCTTACTCAGTCCTTTTGTCTGATTAGAGTTGTTGCACATAAGCATTTTTCAGAAGATGAGCTGCTCAGAAGGCATATAAAAATGAATCGGGAAGCTAATAATGTAAGTCTATAGCGTGGCAAAGTCCTGATATCAAGTCCAGGCTAGCGCTGCTCCACTGGCTTCTAGCCACACTACTGATTAAATGCAATCTCTCATTGGTTTTTGTTTTTAAATAGGGGTTTCCCTCCATATGCTAAGATGATTACAACTACCACAACAGTTTGGACTGAAAAATCTACAGCTCGATATCCACCTGCTCGGCACTCATGTCACCTTTTCAACTTTTTAGCTGTAATTCTTTTTAATGAGCAAAGATCTTGTTTCATAATTATTTTGTGATCCATGTCTAGAATTATTGGAGAAAACTGCATGACATAATGTTGAGGAAGGTTATGTTCCAAGGCTGGAAATTAAAGCTGCTCCAATAATATTTGTATTGGATCAATTTAGACATATGCACACATAATTGAATTTAGCTGTCTATTTAGCTATCTTTAAAACAATGCCACGGAATCATCTGATGATGTCTTCAATTAAGGTCCTATACTGTAAAAATTAACATTGTAAAAATATGTCTTTTTTTTTTTTAAAAAGCAGGTCGAGGTGATATATAAATACTGTTAAAGTATCAAAACGGTCAAGTCAGAAACGGTGTCTTTAAACGAGCTGTCAGGACTTTCGTACGGTTGTAATGTCACAACTATACTATATACAGGTAAAAAGTACAGCTACAGTCATTCCATGGCTGCAATGACGGTGCAGAGACTCAGAGAGTGCAGATGAGGAAGTCTGATTGGTCAGCGTTTCCACCCGGAAACTGACTGCAGACTGCTGCTTAAAGAGACAGTCAGCTTTAGACAGCTAAAACGGAGCATTTTAGACAGAGGGTGGATACAAGTATATTCAGACAGACAGTATGAGAAAAATAAAGTGTTTTTCAAGATTAAAGCATGTAAACATGCTCTAGTAGAAACCCAAAATACAAATATGAACCTGAAAATATGCATAATATGTCCCCTTTAAATTAATTTGCCTTTTTTTTATTTAAATTATCTCCTTATTATTAAATAAAGTCCAAGTGCCCTCTATTTCAGCCAATTAAGGTGCCAGGGCCACGCAATCCAAATTAATTAGATTCTATTTGTGGCCACATTACTTTGCCTTCGCAGCAATTCTGCCTGCCGGTGTGTGATTGGGTGATTGATGTACAGAGAGAGAGAGAGAGCGAGGGGATGGGAAGACTGATGACATGGCTTAGGAAAAAAGCAGGGAGAAACAAAAATACAGCACATCTAATGTAATGTGTGCATGTACGTATGTGAAATGATTTCCAATAGCACCGAAGGAAAGTTGCCCAAAGAGCATTAGACTGTTCCGCTGTAACAGACCTCCAGCTATAGCTGCACACTAGTAATCCAAGCAATCATCAACCATAGAAAACTACCCTAAAAATAAATAGAAGACTTAAATACAATCATTGCTTTTATTTCTGGTTGTTTGAAACCCTTTTTGTTACCATTATCCATTTCACGGCCCTGCTCTTAGCCAGATGCCTTTGGACTGTTGCTTTTAATCCATACCCAATAACTTCAATTGAGCAGCATTCTTTCCCCAGTTTTAAATGGTTGTCAATCCATTATAAGGGATTATATATTTTACTATATACTTGTAGGCTTCTGATGTCTTTCCCTCATGTCAGTCTCATATGGCTGAGTCAATACCAGGCTGCTTTCCTTTTAATGACTCGATCTGCTGAGATCTTAATCCAGTCCACTCAGCACATTTCCGCTCAGCGATATGGTACAAACTGGATGACACAAGCCTCTGAGGTTATTCACTGTTTTCAAATTGTATTGACTGTTTGTGTGGACGTAGTGAGGACACTGACAATGGGGTGAGAAAGAGTATTGATCTTAAAGTGGTAATAAGATAGAAAGGAATAAACAGAAGGCAGATTGGGCCTTCATCCTCTTGCAACCCTGTCTCCTTAAACATTGCAACTAAACTGTATTATCAATTACAGTTCAAAGTAAAAGTATTTTTTCCTGGATTACACGTCCGCAATCCAGCGATAGGCACACACTGTGAAACGATTACAGTTTTAAACTTGTGGTCAATGTTGTGAAATAGGAAAAGATCATGGTTTGGGTTATTAAGTTTGTTATGAAATTTAAGTTATGTATGTTAGTTAAGTAGCCTATGTCATGTTAAAATAAGTCAACGTTGATTTGTGGTTTCACATGGGGAACGGTCACCTGGGTGAAAGTCTTGTGTTTGTTTGACCCATCCATCCGCCCCAAACTACTCCTTACATGGACTTTGATTAGAAACGTATTTGTGATATGTCAAAAACAAACGTAATGCGTAACAAAATATGTTTCCCTCGAAAAACATAATTGTGGATGCAGTTTAATGGTATGGGAACAACATTTTTAGGAGACAAACAAAAACTATAAATGAATGAAATAATGAACAGAACTTCATATTCCCAATGTTTCAAGGGTGTATGAATTCAAGGGTTTCAAAGGCCTATAGTTATGCAATCCATTTCATTTTAAACATGAAAATAACCAAAAAGTGGATTTGTGTTTATTTAAAGGACAACAGTGATATTACAATGCATTTCTTGTTTAGGGTCCTGTGAATAAATGATACTCTTTAAACGTTGCATCACATTGCTGTGCAGTTAATATACTTAATTTCACAGTAACAGTGAAGATGCACGTGCAGAAAAATCAGCGCTGCCCCTTTTCAAGAGCTTTCAAATAAACAGAAGCATCCATGACGATGCCCACAGAAATGTATTGACAGACTACTTTTACTGGAATTAAAGATCACACATTTACATAAGTTATAGCTGGTGGAAACATTCACAATCAGTGACAGAAAAGTCCTGGTTGAATGAAGTGTTGGTATTTGTGGCTTCTGGTAGTCTTTGCTGCCCTCTAGGTCAAAGAGATCGTCAACACATGCAATACTGTACATTTTTACATTTCCCTTCGTTATTTTTAATGCCGTTTAAATCTGCCAAATGTATACATAAAGGTTTTTATTACAGTTGTGTAACCGTCACAATTACAAAACTGTGATAGCTGCTTGAAATTTGATTTATGCTGCTTGAGAATTGTATTTTTAAATTGTGTCCTACCATAAATGAGAAAATCACAAATGTGAAACCAGATTAGGTTTTTGTCATTGAATAGGCCCATTGGATATTAACCTAATTTATTTAAACAATGTGACACTTTATTTTGAAGAACTTCAGTAGCTTGAGATGGGTTGTTGCCCAAAAGTCAGTCTGTAACTATATTAGTGCATCATGTACATCTAGTGGGTGTTAAATCAGGCTCCTTATTGTACGTTTCAAAACAGCAGATGGTGCTGTAGTGCAACTTAAAACAACTTTACTATCAAGGGTACATTACAGTATGCTTGAATTTACAATTTGGTCAAATAAAAATAATAATAAATAAAGAAAAGACATTTTCTATGTGTGTTTTTTAAGGGAAACCCATCTCTACATCTCCCTGTCTTCCTGGGTCACCAAGTTGGGTATACCCAGTAATGTCTCCTTCCTGTTTTCTACATCCTCCACCTTCTTCCTCTCACTTTGGCACTTATTCAGGCAGTCCTCACACAGGTCAAGCTCCCGGACCAGATAAAACCTCTGTGCCATCATTAGGGACTCGTTGCTGGGTACCTCCTCAGTGGCGATTGGGTTCCTGTTCAGGTTGATCCTCTCCAGGTTGCTCAGCTTCTGGAGGCAGCCAGGGACCCGGGTGAATCGGTTGTCAGATAGGCCGATGTGGCGGAGATCCTTTAATGCAGAGATGGAGGACGGAAGACTTTCCAGCTGGTTGATACCCAGGTTGAGCGTCTGGAGGTTCTTTAGCAGGCCGATCTCGTTGGGGAGGCTCTTCAGACGGTTGTTACACAGGTTCAAAACCAGCAGGTTCTGGAGACGTCCAATTGTCACGGGGAGCTCCTCCAGCTGGAAGAAAAAGCAGTAACACATTCCGTAATACACAGTATGATACCTAACAATTACAATGCCTTTCCTTTGGACATCTGAGTTAATGACTTCATGGGAATTAAACTCCCAACCTCAGACCCCACCAATCAGTCCTCTAACAGAATAAGCTATAAAAGGTTGTAAAAAAGTCATGAAAAGTTCGTAGTATAGGATCTTGGAAAAAGTAATAGTATAGTATGTCAAAAAAAATCATGAAAAAGTCATAGTATGTTATGTCGAGAAAAGTCATAAAAACATCATAGTATAGTATGTCGAAAAAGGTCATAGTATAGTATGTTGAAAAAATCATGAAAAAGTCATAGTATAGTATGTTGAAAAAATCATGAAAAAGTCATAGTATAGTATAGCGAAAAAAGTCAGTATAGTGTGACTTCTTCAGGAATCTTACTATATAGTATAGTATATAGTATATATATATATATATATATATATATATATATAGTATAATATGTCAAAAAAGTCATAAAAAGTAATAGAATAGTATGTCGAAAAAGGTCATACTATAAAATGTCGAAAAAAGTCATAAAAAGTAATAGAATAATATGTCGAAAAAGGTCATACTATAATATGTAAAAAAAAGTCATAGTATAGTATGTTGAAAAAATTCATAAAAAGTAATAGTATAGTATGTCGAAAGAGTCATGTATAGTATGTCGAAAAAGGTCATAGTATAGTATGGTGAAACAAGTCAGTGTAGTGTGACTTTCCTCCGGTAATCTTACTAAAAAATAGTAATTATCACATGATGGGAATCAAACTCACAACCTTGGACACCCAAACCAGTTTCTTAACAGGATGAGCTAAAGAAGAAATCATTCAGTTTTATGTTGAAAAGAATTATAAAAAAAATAATAGTATGTCGAAAGAGTCATAGTATAGTATGTTGAAAAAATCATAAAAATGTCATAGAATAGCATGTCGAAAAAATTCATAAAAAGGTCGTATATAGTATATAGTATGTCGAAAAAGGTCATAGTAGAGTATGGCGAAATAAGTCATAAAGAGTTATAATATAGTATGGCGAAAAAGTAATACTATAGTATGGCGAAAAAATCATAAAAAGTAATAGGATAGTATGTCGAAAAAGGTCATAGTATGATGTGTCAAAAAAAGTCATGAAAAAGTCATAGTATAGTATGTTGAAAAAATCATAAAAAAGTCAGAGCTGTATAGTATGTGTTGAAAAAAGTCATACGTCACAGTATAGTATGTCGAAAAAGGTCATAGTATAGTATGTCGGATAGTATAGTGCGATAAAGAGTCATAGTGTATAGTATGTCTATAAATCATAAAAAGTAATAGTATAGCATGTCGAAAAATTACAGTATAGCATGTTGAATAAAGTCATAGTATAGTATGGCAAAAACAAGTAAGTGTAGTGTGACTTTGTCCTCAGGTAATCTTACTAGTCATAGTATAGTAAGTTGGAAAAAGTCATAGTACAGTAAGTCGAAAAAAGTAATAGTATAGTATGTCGAAAAAGGTCATACTAGAAAATGTCGAAAAAAGTGAAGAGTCAAAGTATAGTATGTTGAAAAAATTCATAAAAATTAATAGTATAGTATGTCGAAAAAAGTCATAGTATAGTATATCGAAAAAATCATAAAAACGTCATAGTATAGTATGTCGAAAGAGTCATAGTATAGTAAGTCGAAAAAAATCATAAAAACGTCATAGTATAGTATGTCGAAAAAATCATAAAAACGTCATAGTATAGTATGTCGAAAAAATCATAAAAATGTCATAGTGTAGTGTGTCGAAAAAAGTCATAGTGTAGTATGTCGAAAAAATTCATAGTATAGTATATTGAATAAAGTCATAGTATAGTATGGCGAAACAAGTCAGTGTAGTGTGACTTTCCTCAGGTAATCTAACTAAACAATAGTAATTATCTCATGATGGTAATCCAACTCACAACCTTGGAAACCAAACCAGTTTCCTAACAGGATAAGCTAAAGAACAAATAATGCAATTTTATGTCGGAAATATTCATAAAAAAGTCATAGTATAGTATGTCGAAAGAGTCATAGTATAGTATGTCGAAAAAATCATAAAAACGTCATAGTATAGTATGTCGAAAAAAAGGTCATAGTATAGTATGTCGAAAGAGTCATAGTATAGTATGTTGAAAAAATCATAAAAACGTCATAGTATAGTATGCTGAAAAAGGTCATAATATAGAATGTCGAAAAAAGTCATAGTATAGTATGTCGAAAAAATCATAAAAACGTCATAGTATAGTATGTCGAAAAAGGTCATAATATAGAATGTCGAAAAAAGTCATAGTGTAGTATGTCGAAAAAAGTCATATCGTAGTATGTCGAAAAAATTCACAAAAGGTAATAGTATAGTATGTCGAAAAAAGTCATAGTGTAGTATGTCGAAAAAATTCACAAAAGGTAATAGTATAGCATGTCGAAAAAATCAAAAAAACGTCATAGTATAGTATGTCGAAAAAGGTCATAGTATAGTATGTCGAAAAAAGTCATAGTGTACTATGACGAAAAAATTCACAAAAGGTAATAGTATAGTATGTCGAAAGAGTCATAGTATAGTATGTCGAAAAAATCATAAAAACGTCATAGTATAGTATGCCGAAAAAGGTCATAATATAGAATGTCGAAAAAAGTCATAGTATAGTATGTCGAAAAAATCATAAAAACGTCATAGTATAGTATGTCGAAAGAGTCATAGTATAGTATGTCGAAAAAATCATAAAAACGTCATAGTATAGTATGTCGAAAAAATCATAAAAACGTCATAGTATAGTATATCGAAAAAATCATAAAAACGTCATAGTATAGTATGTCGAAAAAAGTCATAGTATAGTATGTCGAAAGAGTCATAGTATAGTATGTTGAAAAAATCATAAAAACGTCATAGTATAGTATGTCGAAAAAGGTTGTAGTATAGTATGTCGAAAAAAGTCATAGTATAGTATGTCGAAAAAATCATAAAAACGTCATAGTATAGTATGTCGAAAAAAGTCATAGTATAATATGTCGAAGGAGTCATAGTAAAGTATGTCGAAAAAATCAGAAAAACGTCATAGTATAGTATGTCAAAAAAAGTTATAGTGTAGTATGTCGAAAAAATTCATAGTATAGTATATTGAATGAAGTCATAGTATAGTATGGCGAAACAAGTCAGTGTAGTGTGACTTTCCTCAGGTAATCTTACTAAATTATGCTAATTATCTCATGATGGGAGTCAAACTCACAACCTTGGACACCCAAACCAGTTTCCTAACAGGATGAGCTATAGAACAAGTCATGCAGATTTATGTCGAAATAATTCATAAAAAAGTCATAGTATAGTATGTCGAAAGAGTCATAGTATAGTATGTCGAAAAAATCATAAAAACGTCATAGTATAGTATGTCGAAAGAGTCATAGTATAGTATGTCGAAAAAAATTCACAAAAGGTAATAGTATAGTATGTCGAAAGAGTCATAGTATAGTATTTCGAAAAAAATCATAAAAACTTCATAGTATAGTGTGTCGAAAAAGGTCATAGTATAGTATGTCGAAAAAGTTATAGTATAGTATATCGAAAAAAATCATAAAAACGTCATAGTATAGTATGTCGAAAAAAATCATAAAAACGTCAAGGTATAGTATGTCGAAAAAGGTCATAGTATAGTATGTCAAAAGAGTCATAGTATAGTATGTCGAAAAAATCATAAAAACGTCATAGTATAGTATGTCGAAAAAGGTCATAGTATAGTATGTCGAAAAAACTCATAGTGTACTATGTCGAAAAAATTCACAAAAGGTAATAGTATAGTATGTCGAAAAAATCATAAAAACGTCATAGTAAAAACTTCATAGTATAGCATATTGAATGAAGTCATAGTATAGTATGGCGAAACAAGTCAGTGTAGTGTGACTTTCCTCAGGTAATCTTACTAAAAAATATTAATTATCTCACGATGGGAATCAAACTCACAACCTTAGACACCCTAACCAGTTTTCTAACAGGGTGAGCTATAGAACAAGTCATGCAATTTAATGTCAAAATAATTCATAAAAAGTAATAGTATAGTATGTCTAAAGAGTCATAGTGTAGTATGTCGAAAAAATCATAAAAACGTCATAGTATAGTATGTCGAAAAAATCATAAAAACTACATAGAATAGTATGTCGAAAGAGTCATAGTATAGTATGTCGAAAAAAATCATAAAAACGTCATAGTATAGTATGTCGAAAAAAGTCACAAAAAGTAATAGTGTATTATGTCGAAAGATTCATAGTATAGTATAGCGAAACAAGTCAGTGTAGTGTGACTTTCCTCAGGTAATCTTACTTAAAAATAGTAATTATCTCATAATGGGAATCAAGCTCACAACCTTGGACACCCAAACCAGTTTCCTAACAGGATGAGCTATAGAACAAGTCATGCAACTTTAGGTCGAATTAATTCATAAAAAAGTCATAGTAAAGTATGTCAAAAAAGTCATAAAAACGTCATAGTATAGTATGTCGAAAGAGTCATAGTATAGTATGTCGAAAAAATCTTTATAAAGGTCATAGTATAGTATGTCGAAAAAAGTCATAGTGTAGTATATCGAAAAAATTCATAGTATAGTATATTGAATAAAGTCATAGTATAGTATGGTGAAACAAGTCAGTGTAGTGTGACTTTCCTCAGGTAATCTTACTAAAAAATAGTAATTATCTCACGATGGGAATCAAACTCACAACCTTGGACACCCAAACCAGTTTCCTAACAGGATGAGCTAAAAAACAACTCATGCAGTTTTATGTCGAAAAAAGTCATGAAAAAGTCACAGTAAAGTATGTCGACAAAAGTCATGAAACATAGTATAGTATGTCGAAAAAGGTCATAGTATAGTATGTCGAAAAAAGTCACAGTATAGTTTGTCTCTAGAAGGTCATAGTATAGTATGTTGTAAAAAGTCAGGAAAAAGTCATAGTTTAGTACGTCAAAAAAAATCATAAAAAGTCTTATTATAGTATGTCCAAAATATCATGAAAACGTTATAGTATAATAACTGGAAAAAAATTAAGTGCAAGTGACTTTCCTCAGGTAATCTTACTAAAAAAATAATTACCCAGTTATGTGAATCAAACTGACAATGTTCTACACTGCAACCAGTTTTCTAACAGAATGAGTTACAGAACAAGTCATACAACTGTATGTCGAAAAACATCATAAAAAAGTCATCATATAGTATGTTGAAAGAGTCATAGTATAGTATGTAAAAAAAGTCATAAAAAGTAATAGTATAGTATGTCGAAAAAATTAAGTGTAGAGTGACTTTCCTCAGGTAATCTTACTAAAAAAAATAATCACCACATTATGGGAATCAAACTGCCAACTTTAGACACCCCAACCACTTCTCTACCAGACCAAGCTAAGGAACAAGTTATACAATTCTATGTCGAAAAAAGTCATAAAAACGTCATAGTACGGTATGTTGAAAGAGTCATAGTATTGTATGTCGACAAAAGTCATAGCATAGTATGTCAAAAAAAAGTCATGGTATAGTATGTCGAAAAAATTAAGTGTAGTGTGACTTTCCTCAGGTAATCTTCATAAAAAAAAATGATTACCTCATGAGGTACATGAGGTACAACAATTTATTGTCGAAAAAAGCCATAAAAAGGTCACAGTATAGTATGTCAGTAAAAAGTCATTGTATAGCATATCCAAAAAATCATAAAAAGTCATAGTATAGTATAGAACAAGGCATACTATTTTATGTCATAAAGTCATAAAAAAGTCATATTATAGTATGTCAAAAAAAGGTAGGAAAAAGTCATAGCATAGTATGTTGAAAAAAGTGACGAAAAAGGCATAGTATGTCGAAAAAAAGTTATAAAAAGTTATAGTATAGTATGTTGAAAAAATCATAAATAAGTCATACTAAAAAGTATGTTGAAAAAAGTCACAAATAATTCATATTATAGTATGTCGAAAAAAGTGAGAGTCTTTGACAACAGTCTTCTTCTATAATTTGATTATTAGCTTTTGATTATAAATCTGTATAGCCTCCAAGCCCAAGTATAACCCTGATGACATCATAGGGGTTATTTTCTTAGACCCGCCAAAGCTTCTTCGGTGCCATACTCTACATGTATTGATACAGTCAGTTAACAAAGGCATATAGTCAATCAAACCAAAGATGCCTTTTCAAGCATGTGTTCCAAAATATTGTGTCATACCCACATAATTGCTGTGCAGATCCAAAACGCGGATTTTGATGAAATTGCCAATAAAGTCTGGGACCTTTGCAATCAGGTTCCTGCTCAGGTCCAGTTCATCCATTTCACACAGCTTCTGGATGCACTTGGGCACCGCGGCGAGTTCCTTGAAACCGAGGTTCAGACGACGTACGCCTTCCAGAGTCAGCTCCACGCAGTTCTCAGCCTCTTTCAAGGTGATGGTCTTACTTTTAGCCTGTTTGGTTTTCTTTCCCTTGGCCATTCTGCTGCAGGGAGTCACAGAACAGTGAAGGGGACCGCAGGAAACAGGATTCAGGAATGTGCCGTGACAGAGGAGTTGACAGTGGGAATTGGTCTGAAAGATTATGTTACCCAACACAGTCCAGCCAGCTGAAACAGAAGACGAAGGGGAGTTTTACCTTTCATCATTACTCAATTGTTCCATGACAAAGCAAATTAACTTACACTTTGCAAGGTGCTTTGTTCAAGTGTATTTACAGTTTGTTACTGTGTGTAGAAAATGTTAAGAACAATACTCTTTTGAAGATTTAGAGCTGCAACTAACAATCATTTTTATTGTCGACGAATACATCTCTTGGTTATTTTCTCGAAGTTGTCTACTGGTCTATAAAATGTCTGTCTCCCAAAGCCCAATATGACGTCCTCAAATGTCTTGTTTGGTCCGCTACTCAAAGATATTCAGTTTACCGTCACAGAGGAGTGGAGAAACTAGAAATTTTTCACATTTAAGAAGCGGGAATCAGAGAATATTGACATTTGTTTCCGTAAAAAACAGACTCAATAGAGTTGCCTATTAATTTAATAGTTGACAACTAATCAATGAATCTTTGCAGCTCTGAGAAGATTGACTGAGAACTAAATACCAGTGGGATTCTAATTGCATCAAAATAAAAATAAAAAAGAAAGTGTTTCAGAATAAAAGTTAAAGTCAATGGTTGGGTGCTAGGATTATTTCATGCAAATAATTTCATGATAAAGAAACTCTTTGATTTCTTACCCGCACTATTGAGTCAGGGTCCTCAGATCCAGCACACTGAGTAACAGGGAAGAGACAAAAAAAAGGGCCTCTCATTTATTTCTCCAGCCTGAGAATTTCACTTTGGATCAAGATGCTACCTGAAGAGATTTGTAAATATGAACCATATAGATCCAAGTCAGACAGGGAAAAAGCTGACATGTTGTGCAGTAGCTGTCCCTCAGACAGACTCACTTTGCGAGACATGGGATTTGTTTCCCCTTGTTCCCAGGCAACTGCTGTTTGCTCTCGGTTGACTTTATGGCTGTGACCAGCTTAAGCAGGACTTTGTTCTATTGGTCTGTGTTATTTGGAACATTTATAAAAGATCACGGCAACTGTTGCTAATAGAGGCTAGCAACAGTTACCGTGGTCTTTTGAAAATAATAGAGATCATAAATCAAATAATTTCTAGATCTTTTAAAAATGTTCCAATATATACAATATACAGGACAGTATATATTTGCTGGATCAAAGGAAGCTAACTCAATAGTGCTGGCAAGAAATCAACGAGTTTCTTTGTCATAAAATGGTTTACAAACTATAACACCTATACAGAATAACCATAGATAGGATTATTCTGTTTCAAATAAAAAAATTAAATCTGTGGATTTTGTGTCGTGGTTATTTATTATATTGTTGTTGTTTTTTTTTACCTCATTGCAAAACATGAACTCTAATGCAATTCAAGTCCAAGAATACTTGCATGTAAGTCAGCCCTACACATTACTTTGTATTGACTTTTCCCAGTCACAATTACTTAATTGAAAGTTATGAGAGATATTGCAGTCAACATTCTAGTGACATTGAAAACCATTTTCTGAAACAAGGAAATTTATGTAGTAATATTTTATAAGTAAGTGTAAATTGTGAGTCTCTGCTGCAGCTAATGTATTGATTCCCCTTCCTAAATGGGTCGTATATATATTCTGCTTATGCAGCAAAACTGGATTTTTTTCCCCACTTATATTTCATTCAAAAAGTCCTTAATGCTCAATCACTTTGTGTGAAATTTCTATCTCATTTAAATTAGTTATTTGGAAATATAGGCTATTATTTAGTTTCAACAAAATTCAATCATAGATAGATAAATCTTTTTTTTTCAGTAAAAACATAAAAAAATGTTTTTTCATTTTTTTCATTAATTTAAAATGTCTAGAAGTTATTTGATTTATGATCTCTATTATCTAGATATCAGAAATCAAACTTGTATTGAGAGAAACGTTGTTTTACTTGCAATCGTAAGGAGAAAAACTACACTACCCACAATCCTAAGCGTAATAGCGACTCTGATTGGTCCAACTCGCTGTTAACAGGGAAACGTTTACTGTACCCGCAAAAACCGCAAACGGCTAGAGCGAGCTTCTACCATTCAAGTCTGTGATAGTTTTCTACACAGTCTTGTACCTTTGCCTTTTTTGCCATTTTCAAAATATCTTTTTTTTGCGCCAAATCAAATGTTTTTGTATTCACAAATGATCTTGTAGCTGGTTGGCTTGGTTCCAGGCTTACAACTCTTTATATAAGCAATTTTTGAATTGTCAATGAAACAACTGAATGGGGAAAAACACTTCCAGAAAACAGAGCCGTTAAAAAAAGTGGCCGGTCATTGTTGAGCTCTATATGATTCAGTCAGACAGTTACCTCTCTCTCTCTCTCTCTCTCTCTCTCTCTCTCTCTTACACACACACATACACACACACACACACTTCTGTAAGCAGTAAGTATAATGTATCACATGCTGTAGTCACACCTCAGACAATACTCAGCTGTCTAAATTTCCACTCGCTGTGAATACCAGACAGTTACAGTCCCTCCAACCTACCACTAGGTTGTGCTGTCTCTGTACAAATCCCAGTCCTAGTCCAAGTCACTCTACCTTAAATCAGTACAGTACCCAGTCAGACATCTCTAAGACGCTGCAACGTGAAGCATCTCGTCAACAAAATGTCGGTTACACTTTACTTGAAGGTATCTACATAAGAGTGACCTGACACTGTCACGAGCGTGTCATGAACATCATAAATGTTCATGACATAACGCTTCTGTCATCAAGTGTTATTCGGTTTTTGTCATAACAAGTTAGGGTTAGGGTTAGAGTTACGTTTAGGGTTCATGTGTCATGACAGTGTCATGTGTTCATGACACTGTCATGTCACTCTTATGTAGATCCCTTCAAGTAAAGTGTTACCAAAATGTCTTACTGTTGTTTAGGAAAATTATGAATGTGAATGTGCTGGGAATGTAACCAGGCCCTGTGGTAAAATTTCCGGGTCATGTAACCAGGCCCTGGCTATATTCTGATAAATTCTTATTCAGATTACACTGTTCATGTGAACCTGAGTGTTGACAGGTTTACCAGGAAGTGGTATCAGGTGCATGATGTCAAGATAAACAGACACAGACGACACGGACAGGCACACTGACAAAGAACGAAAGAGGCTTTAGAGATGCACAGTGTTATTAGAAATAACACCACTGTCATTGTACTCCAAAACATTGTGAATGTCCAAACAGAGAAAAGAAAATGAGAGGCGGAGTGAACTACCAACATGGTGTGGTTCAATGGCCTTTTTTTCATGGGATACACTGACCGACA
The DNA here is from genome assembly GCA_025617405.1 of Perca schrenkii. Taxonomy (NCBI): domain Eukaryota; kingdom Metazoa; phylum Chordata; class Actinopteri; order Perciformes; family Percidae; genus Perca; species Perca schrenkii. The sequence continues at coordinate 18,888,790 of CM046807.1, forward strand.
CTGACACGGTACAGACAATGGAAAAGCACAGGTGTTAATACTCAAATTATTTACAGCAGCTGGGGGCTCATGTGTACTGATTAAGCATGTCACAGGCCTTTTCTTTTTTTTTTAGGTTGTGCAGCAGAAGCTTTACCTGATCATGATTACATGATCCAACTCAAATGCAGGAAGTGAACCTAAAACAGAGCATTTGCTAGCCTGCAATTTCAACCTTGCACACAATTTACCGACTAATATATGATTTAAGGGATGATAACTTTCAAATCCATAAGCTGTTCTGAGCACACATCGCTGGTCGCCATGGTAGTGTAGACTGTGGAAAAAGTAGCAACAAAATGCCATGTTTTGTAATGTTAACCTACAGACAACATCCAAACCCATTTACTTCCTCCCTTTTTGATCAGAACTGCCCTTTTGTTAGTGTGGGAGTATTTTGTTTTATTTATTAATTTATCTATTCACAGTATTTATTTTCAATTCTCCTGAAACAGCATGCAACAGTATAATAGGCCTATGGTCCATAAGCCTGAGTCATTTCCCTCAGCAGTGTGAAACACAGGTCAGGAGATATGCAGGTCACACTGAAGGAAATGGTGCTGACCTAATTGGGTGAGTCAGTTTAGATTACACCTAATGATTAGAAATGTGAGCTGTGTGTGTGTGTGTGTGTGTGTGTGTGTGTGTGTGTGTGTGTGTGTGTGTGTGTGGGTGTGTGTGTGTGTGTGTGTGTGTAAGCATTTGTGACAGAGACTGGGCGAAAAAGAAGCAAAGTAAGAAAGAAGACAATTATTTTTGTTACAAACTGTTTTGTCTTTAGCGTCTTTATGATACAAACCACTGCTATCTACTTAATACAGCATTTTAATCATGTGTAATAGCAGGCCACACAAACTATGGTCAGCTATGATAAGCTATACTGTACAAGGGAACTTACAGGAGTAGACGAAATTTGCATTGGTGTCAGACTTTGGTGCCAGTTCTATTGAAGTTAATGGGACGGGCAAGTCCAACTAGAACTAGAAAACATCTAGTTTCACTTTTGACTAAAAATGCTTCCACGAATAAACATATGATGTGATGTTGACTGATGTTTTTTTAATCTAAATGTTCATGTTTGTTTTCCTTGTTATTGGTCTCCAAGCAGATCATGGCTCTGTTCAGCAGCTGCATATAGCTCAACTCAAGCACCTGTTTGGTCCAAGATAGCTGCTAAATCATGATGACTAAACAGGCAGGCCCGACACATAAATCATGACAACAATTAACTAGAAAGGCTGTAACGTAGCTAACAAGCTAAACAACACTCATACAAGGTTAGCTACTGTAGCTATACAAGCTTCACACCAATGCTATTGTAGCTAGGGGTAGCTACCGTAGCTAACAAGCTTAACAACACATTTAGTTAGCTAGGGTTATCTACTGTGGCTTAAGAAGCTAAACAACACATTCTAAATTAGCTAGGGTCAGCAATTTTAGCTAACAAGCTAAACAACCCACATCCAAGGTTAGCTGGAATTAGCTACTGTAGCTAACGAGCTACACACCAAATGTTAGTTAGCTAGGATTAGCTGTTGTTACATCAAAGCTACAAATGGTTTAGAAACAAAATCCATTTACTGTTGTCCAAGAGCAGAGGACCCTCAATATGGCTGCTAAAGCATGCTAAAGAGTGTTTAGGCTCATTCGTGATGAGCCAGGCTAAGGCCTGCACAGAATCAATCACCTGCCGTGGCCACACAATGCAGCCAGTGAGATGCTGTAACATCATTCAGATAGCAAAGCAACGACAACCTCAGGCTGCAGTTTTTGAAGCCAGGCTGCAGTTGCTCTCCTCCGACTTCAAAACTTCAGGGCATGACAGGAAACGGCCAGTGTTGCCAACTCTTTTCCATTGAAAGTAGCCAAAAGTCGCTAAAACTTGCCTGATGACACGAATTATGATATTATCATTTGCATATTGGTGACGTCACCATGTATCATTTGCAAAAAGCTTAGTTGTCGCTTTTCCGCTGATGGTCTGAAGTCACTAAATGTGTAGCTAGTCACTTTTTAGAAATAAAGTCTCTAAGAGGCTATAAAAAGTAACTAAAATAACTCTAGCGAGAAAGTCGCCAAGTTGGCAACACTGGAAACCCCTAGGTCTTCCCTGATCTAAGAACTAATTGGTTTAACATGACACTATATAGAAAGAGATTTGGATTTTATCGTTAATTAGACTTATATTACAGATAGTTCTCAGACTGAATACAATCTATGATAGCCTACTTCTAGTCTACACTATGACAATAAGTCAGGAAGGCCTATAGGCCTACAGAGGCAAACTGATATGGGGGAGGGGGGGCTAATGACAGAATCAATCATGTAGCTACAGAAATAACTGCAGATAATCAAAAAGATATAGAAATAACAATAAAGACAGACCCAACACTGACGTCATATTAGCCGTCCTTGTATTTCATTTATTAATTTGCCAGCAAGGATTTCCTTTCTTTCACTCACCTATTTCCTTCCTTCCTGTCTTCTTTCACAGCTGCTTGACAGCATTTTGAAGTGTTTTCCTGCTGGTCACCACCATTGTTTTGCACACAAACATGTCATCCAAGTGTCTTGTTGTTGCTTTTTTAGATATAAAAATAATAAGAATAATTCATGTCTCCAAAGGCATTGGTATAAATGAGAAATGCGTACAAGGTTTTTATATAATTAGCGCTGCGGTGAAAAACTAAAAAGGGCCCTTGATATAAAACTATTTAGAACCCATCCCTTGGTGAAAGACAAAGTATAATTATGGCATAAAATGCAACACACAGCAAAAACATAAAAACATCACATGGCATACATGGTGGTGAAGTGTTACTGACCACTTCTCCGTTTTGTTTTGGTGTCATGCTCTAACTTCCTCCTAAAACTGCTATGGTAAGACGGTTTGTGATAAGTTTGGAGCTGCGGAGTCACTTCTGTGGAGGTGCACATTAACCACTAATAAAACACTAAAAACAGTGGGCTGTTGCGAAAGAAGACTGTGTATTTCATGGTCAGTCAACCTTTGCAGGATACATAAAGTTTTAAAAGGAACACATAAATGGTGACGGCGTTATCCCGCTCAGGATCAGACACATGGCTCCTGAAGTTGTCATGGTGACTTTGAGATTCTTTCTGTCGTCAAGAGTAAAGCTGCTTTTTTTTTTGTGCAGAGTTTTTAGCTTGTTGGAGATGTTTAGGAAAGCTGGCACCGCGGCAGCACAGGCTTGTTTATCTTAGCTTTGAATGGATGTGGCTTCCCTTCCTTCTAACTATGTGACTGTTGTGTTGCCTTTACTTCAAAGAGCTCCTTTCCTTTTTCTAAATGTTTGTTTCGTTCAGGAAAGCGTGATATGGAATTGACAGAATGTTCATAAGGCATTTGAGAATGTGTTTTAGAGTCGGGGGTGTGAGTCAGTCATGTGGTACTTGTTTGCATAATGATGACTGTAATGACTAGGTCAGGATTAGTTTCTTGGCACTGTGTATACAGAAGTGTCCTCGACTGTTTTAGAGCCCGCATTATAAGACATAAAGTAATGAGTGATTTACTCCCGAGTGCCCCCAATCATTTCCACTAACTCATTAGAGGAAGTCCATTTATCAAACCGGGTAAACATGTAATGTCATAGTGATGTCAGTTAAACGTGTTATTAAAGGCGTTAATGCAAACCCATTATAACATTTTCAATTTTCTTTGTTTTGGCCTAGCAAACTTTGTAGTTTTTTTCACATGCTGTTGCAACAACTAGTAACGTTAGAAAAACTACAACACCACACCGGATCTAGCTTGACCGGAAAACAAAACAACAGGCACGCCGCACACACTCGTTTGGGCTCACGAGCCGGCCAAAGAGTAGTAGGCTAACGTTACATTTTGAGTGGATGGCAAACGTGAGACGCCAAAATGGATGCCAATAAGATTCTGAATGGAAAGTTTACTTTTGAAAAGTTGCCAAAAGGTTCCACTGACAAGACCAAAGTGATCTGTGTGTTTTGTCGTTGTGAACTGAGCTATCATCGCAGCAGGTCCAGTCTGAAATACCACTTGATGGCCAAGCACACAGCTGATGCCAATTCTCCGCCCCCTCGTCAAAGCCAGGCGACAAAAGCACAAAGCAAGCCGATCCACTTTTCCATGTTGATAAGAGCATTAAAATGAGAAAAAATAATGGGACAAAAAGAAATCAAGGGACATTTAGAATAGATAAAAATGTGCGATTAATTGCGAGTTAAGTTATGACATTAATGCGACTAATCGCGATTAAATATTTTAATCGTTTGACAGCACTAGTCATAACTAAAAACACATTTCTATAAACTTGAATATAAGCCAGCATTCACATCTACTGTACACTTGTACACAGCAGACACATTGGGAGAACTTGAAGTTCAAGTTCTTCTTCGTCATATGCACAGCAGTTACAGTACAGGAAATTCCGTCGGATGCATGTATTTTCCATTTCCTTCCCCTTTCTTTGGAATTTAAATTCGGTGGATTTATGAGGACTATTGTTGACTGCTCAGATCCCTGCAGGGTAAATCCAGACAGCTAGCTAGACTATCTGTCCAATCTGAGTTTTCTCTCGCACGATTATTTTGCAGCGGCTCTGTGTGGAGTTTAGCGTCGCCCATGATGATTCTGATTGGTTTAAAGAAATTACATTAAATCAGAGCACGTTTTCTTCCCATCCCCGAATGCTATGTGGAATAGCCAGACCCTCCTTCAGCCAGCTTTGGAGGAGGGTCTGGCAAAGCGAGAGTACAGTGGAGCAGACATTCGCAATACAATTTTTCCTCTGAAATCCCACCAGGTGCGGATGTGCCGCGTTCCAGTTTTGTTCCATCTTCTGCGATGTGCACCACACTGGGGGCACTGGTTGCCCGACTCAAGCTCAAGCCATTCCACTCCCTGTTCAGACTGATCTCATGAATTGGCGTAACGCCAATTTGTATTCCGTTTTTGCGTGTTATCAAGACGCATAATCAAATTTTTGCGTGTATATCAACGCAAATCGGCCGCTATTTACCTACATTGCGAGTCAATTTCCGCCGTAGCGATTAATAAAGAAACGGGGGATTGAGTAAGGAGGTAAGTTGGGGTGGTGGATGGGTAAAACACAGGACTTTTACTCGGGAGAGCCGGGTTTGCGGTTTTTACATTTTTTTTGTAATAAGCCTTACCCATTGTTTCTTTCCTAAACCCAACCATTTATTGTTTTCCTAAGCATGTTTTTGTCGTTATTTTCCGTGTTTTTGTCACTGTTTTGTTACTAAAGCCTTTCCCTGTATTCTTTTCCTAAACCCAACCATTTATTTTATTATTTTTTTTTTTTAACAGGCGTGTGACGTTCTCGCGATAGTACCTTGCGCTCTCGCGATAACACGCAACGTGGCGAGGCCACGTGGTGTGTATGTTTACATCAGCTGTATACAGCGTAGGCATACACGTGGATAACTGAAAATGAGTACAATAACACGCCATTTGGCTTTATGAAAGTGGCGTATATATTTACGCAAAGTCATGATGCCATGTTGCCCTGTTGAACGCACAGCAGTTTTCGTCAAAAATAAACCTAGCGCATATTTTTAGCGGCGCAGAGACCCGCTTCCCGCACACTTCTGGGATGTGCTGCGTCTCGACCGGTGGAATAACAATCATTGCCTTGATTGGCGGCTATTGCTGGCGGCGCCCGCCTGGTGGAATGCAGCGGTTAGATCACAGGCTTATTCCAACAGTAAATGGTAAAATCTAGTTACAATCTAATACATAACAAATGTGCAACATCTAAAATATAGCAATAAAATTTAATACAATATAAAATGATCCCGCCTACTTCAGTCAGTGTGAGTAACGTTACATGCCTGCACAATACACACAGGCATCGTCGCTTCAGCGAAACGTCACTTATGCGACTTTTGAGTGAGTAGTCTTTTTAATTATGTATTAAGTCTTATACTTCAACAGTTTTATGACAAACTGAGACTTTCACTTGCTAAATAATCTTTTAATTTGACATCATATGTGTAATCCATGGGATCAAATAATTATTTGTCTTTTGCCATTCACTCCTGTATATATCTTTTTTCCAAAATAAGGTCCATGGGGTCCACAGGAAGAGGAGGGATTTCGCCTCTCTATATTCAATTACAGCTGCCTGCTGCGGCTGTAAATGACGACAATGAGAACTGTCAATCAAAACAGTAAAGTTGTGAATGCTATACGAGTATTCTTTGGAGCAGCTTTAAGAAAAGCACAATACAAATTGGCTTACAGTCACTCAAAATGATTGTAGTAACGCTAGATGACAGGTAACAGTATGAAAACAAAGCAAAATGTTCCAACTCCATTGTCAAAGGAAAACCTCATCCTGACTTCATCTGCTTCATCATTTACAACTTTGCAGCCGTTAACACTCTTGAAAGCCATTGTAGAATGATGTCATTATTTTGGGGAAACCAAAAGGGGTGAAAGACAGCCAGACGGTGAGCCGAGCTGTTTCTCATTAGTTCTGCTCGGCCTGCCGTTCCACACAACAGCAGAGTGAATCGTAGCACTGAGAGGTGACAGTCGCCTGAACTGCAGACTAATAAATCTTGTAGTAAAACGCCTCATCAGTTACTGTGTGTCTGTCAAACTAATTCAAGTGTAAGACAAATGTGAAAAAGCTGTTCAAAACAACAAGAGTGGATACCATCATCCACCATAATTTTTTTAAAGGTCCTATATTGTAAATAGTGAGATATCCATGTTTTTTTTTAGCTATAGAGCAGGTTAAGGTGCTATATAAATATAAATGCTCAATCCATAGAGAAACACACAGCCTGTATTTTAAAGGAGCCATCAGGACTTCTGTACGGTTGTGATATCACAACTATACTATATAGGTAGAAAGTGCTGCTACATTGCAGAGATTTCAAGAGCGCAGATGTGGAAGACCCGGAAACGCTGACCAATCAGAGCAGACTTGTCTTTTTCAGGGGAGGGGCTTAAAGAGACAGGCGCTAAAACAGAGTGTTTTTAGACAGACGGAGAATACACCTCAAAATGTTGGGGGGGCCTGGGTAGCTCACTTGGTTGAGCGGGCGCAGCGGCCGCGGGTTTGACTCTGACCTGCGGCCCTTTGCTGCATGTCATTCCCCCTCTCTCTCCCCTTTGTCCTATTCAAATAAAGGCCTAAAATGGCCAAAAAATAATCTTCCAAAATAAATTATTAATGACCAGATTAACACACTGTGTATTTTTTATCTCATGGACCTTTTTCACTGCAGCCATTTTGACTTGTCATAGTAGGAAAAGCACATCTGAAACTGATAACCTTAACGATGGCTTAATTCCATCAAGTGTCCCAGTGAGCTATTTCATGCTATGTTTACACGTGGACTGCTATTTTCATAAACGGACATTTCAACCTCTCCGTTTTTCAAAAATAACATTGTGCACAGCTGTCAGTTTTCAGAAAAGTGTTTGTTTATATGTACCCGTGTGTGTGTATATATATATATATATATATATATATATATATATATATGCAGCCAAGAGCATGCCAGACCTGTAGGTGGCAGTGTAACGAGAAGCTCAAGCCCACGTTAGCCAATCAGAATCCCGAAAATAGCAACAACAGCAACCAATCACGTCCTCTTTCTCTCTCTCGGTTGCCTAAACCTCTGTTTGTCTCAGTTTACATGCAAACGGGCAAACAAAGTTTTCCAAAATCCGCACTTTTTTAGAAATAATCGTTTTCTGTGATAAAAACTGGGTTTTCGTGTAAATGAGAGGCCAAACTGCAATACAATATCTACGTCTTCCCTTCATGTAAACAGGGCCTCAGTGAGTCAGCATGCACAATACCAGGGGCCTCTCCTAAGTGGAATGCAGCCATCATTAATGGTTTTGAATACACCTGTGCTTTTCTTACTATGACATGTCAACATGTCTGCCGTGAAAAAGGTCTATTGGACTTGACGGACAATGTGAAATGTTCCTTTTCCTTTGTTTCTCAGCAGGACTCCTCCACTCTTCCTGTGTATACCATTGTGTTTTTTTTGTATTTGGTGGCTCCTGGGAGTCTGGCTGATAACCTTAACTGTATGGTTTGTGTGGAAATGACCTTAGACTACTGCTGTATACTTATAGCATAACATGGACTGACCGTCCAACACTGGACATTGGATCGGAGTTCCTACAGGACATCCAGTCCTGGACCTGATTCCTACTTCCTGTGATTTCTACTTGCTGAAGTCTTTCATTATGTTCATTATATTTTTTTTTTTCTCGAGGCCAGTGTACTGTAGCTAAGCATTACTGTAACCACACAGGATATGTTGGGTTGTAGACTGTGTGTTTACTATGCATTGTATTTCTATGGACTGAGATGATGGCATGCATGGAACAGAACGAGCGCAGACGCACGCAACGGTTTCAGCTTTAACAATAGGTTCTGGTTGGCTGTTTTACCTGTGACATCAGTTGTTTCTTTTTAAGGGAGCGTCTATAAAAGCCTGCTGTGTTGTGCTCAGACAGGAAACTATCAGTCTGTCCCACACTTCCAAGCCTTTCTAAAACAAATATGGAATTTATCCTCAATCCGTCACCTTATACTCACCCTTTCCAACAATCCCACCCACTTAAACTAATTTTATTTATCTTACTGATCATATTTTATTACTATTGAACCACTTCTCGCCCAAAGTCATCTACCGACCTGTGTCTTTGTGTGAACTCATTGTGTTTTCTTTGTGGGTGAGACATTTTTATAAGACCTCTGGGGGTTCTTTTTGTCCCACGCACGCAGCGAGCTTCCTCCCTCTTTTCCTTTCAAAAATAATTTGGAAGTTGCAAGTCAACTGAACCCAACGTTTACATCTCCCCCTCTCTCATTACAGCGCCTCCCCCACCACAAAAGTAGCTGACACCCATCCAGGCTGCTAACGGCTGCGCCCCTCTCATGTCTCCTCTTTATGTCAAGATGGAGGTGAAAATTAACTGGAGCAGGGGAATTGGAGCTTTGATCCCAGTATGTATGTTGTTTTAACTGATGCCTAACAATGAATGCAATGTTAACACATGTGGAAGCTTGGAAAACACAGTTTTTTTGTTTTTTTTCCAATTCTTGCGGTAGAGTTCAGGGCTGAAAGTGCAAATAGGCTTTAATCCAATCCATTAGATCCATTCAAATATTTGTATTGGTTGAACTAGGACCATACATCTTTCATGGAGTTAATGGGGCATGGTACAAGCAGGGTACAAGCCATTTAACTTTAAAACAACCAGAGTATATGAGCTTTCTTTGACAAAAAAAAAAACAGCAAGGCTGCTGCTTTTTAAGACTATTAGGAAACAAAGAGAATCAACATTTAGTCAATTATACAAATACTTTTTTAAAAGCAAGATGACTTTTAGCCTGACAGAGAATTTCCCAAATTTCAAACATTTCTACAGAGAGAAACGGTCTAATCTTTGTCATGCTAAATCATTTCAACACTATAAAATGCTGGTGTAAGCAGCAGGTTAGATATTTACACGCTCACTTCAGTCCCTCCTGTGTGCAATACAGCCAATGCAATGAATTGGCGTGTTAGGACAGGTGGGGGAAAGCATTCGTAGATTTCTTGCTGGCTTAATCACTATGTAACTTGAATATTATGCCCTGGATGTAGGTCAACAGGCTTGAAGATTTAGGGCCATACTTTAACGATCTGAAACGCAGATGACACGCAAAACACAAGTAGCTTTGTGGGCGGATCTCTGGCGCTGTTGCTATTATACCGGCGGGATAAATGAGTCTTGCGCCCGACGCAAATCTTAAATGGGTTGGTCTGAAGTAGCTAGGTGTGGTTTGGGCGTAACGTGAAAATAACCAATCAGAGCGTCATCTCACATTCCCTTTAAGAGCAGGCGCGCTTGTTCCATGGCGGATTGCTATTATAATGGCGGATTTGCCTGGTGCACACCACCGGGAGCTGTCCGAGATGCGGCAAAGTAAGAAATGCCCGTCTTGGCCGAGTGGCGATGTTGCTGCTGCCACTCGGGCGCATCTCCTCAAGTCTGGAGAGGATTGCTGCAGCCATGGAGCTTGGGCCTCCAAACTCACCACCTGCTCCTGTTGTTCCCCTTCCTCCTCCCCCCCACTCCATCTCCGTCCATTCTCCGTCCATTGACATGATGGCTCTAGATAAAAATTTAGGTTATCTCTATTCATCCTGAACATCCAGTACATTGAAAAAGTCAGAGGATCAAAACTTTATGGAAATCCATCCAGTAGTTGTTCAGATATTTCACATTTTGACCTTTTGGTGATGCTAGAAAAAAAGGTTAGGGGATCACTGAAGTCAGAGGGCTTTATCCTATGGGGAGCATGAATGTCTCTATAAAATATTATGGCAATCCATCCAATAGTTGTGGAGATATTTCAGTCTGGACCGAGAGACACACCAACATCAACATCCAATTGCCGCTAGCATGATTAAAAACACCTCTCTGGCGGCATACTGCTCACATCCACTTTTATATTTATTTCATTTACTGATACACACGGTACAGATGAAATGTAATAAACAAACAAGAGAAGAAATGCTGGAATGTTGATGAATGCAGAGGTCAGTGGTGGGCAGGGAGAGGGAAAGGAGAGAGGGAGAGGCACAATTCACACACATGGTTCTAGTTAGTGGACTCCCATTAAGGACAATGTGGTCTGGAAGAAACTTTACATTTCACAGTCTAAGGGCATTTTTAAGACACTTCTGCCCACCACTGAAAGGTCACTTTCAATCATTTCATTTCAATACACACTGTGCAACTGAAACATGCATAAGCAAATAACAATGGAAAATTGGAATAGTGGCAAATGGAGGTTGATAGTGTTTTGAATTGAAACGTAATAAATAGGCGGGGAACAAAGAATGTCAAAGTCCACAACCACCAGCTTGCTGTAAAAATGGGTTATACATTTGCGGTGATTCATTGGGATTTCTTTAAATGTCACCTGGCTGGCAGCAATATTGGAAGTCAGCTTTTGTGCTACATCTGCTGACAACATACAATTTGACTTTCTCTGCATTTTCAAACAGACATGGATAACTATTCTTTTTGTAACTGGAGACTCTTTCATCTCACCAATCCAATACATGTGTATATCAGCTGTTAGCTAGCTAACCATAATTGCTACATAGTTGACTACATTAATCTAAATACCACTACAAGCTAATTCTTAAGCCCAGTTCAGACAACAGATGTCCTTGGAGCCGCTCTGACCGCTGCTTTGATCGCTGTTTTGATTGCTGCTCTGTCAGCTGGTCAAGTCAGTCAAATGTCAACTTTTTGAAATGAGCTTTAGAGGTTCAACGAGCGCCGCGAGTGTGGTATGTGGTCAAGCGAGCTAGAGAGTGACTGAAGAGAGGTAGCGATGTTAGAACAAAGCAGTGAATCAGAGGAATAAAATGTTGTTTTCGCCATTTCATCACTACTAGAAATGCAACTGAAGAAAGTATCTCACTATCACTAACCTCATTCATATTTTAAGATGCTACAATATATATCCTGCTACAAAAAAGCCTGTAAAGTCAGAAGTTAGAACGGAAGTACAGAGAGTGAGATGATACACTGTCTTGTCTAGACTTGTTGGTGTAAACTGGCAGGTTGCAGTTTGGCATATTGCAAGTAGTTGCAAGTTTCAACTCTTCTCATCGCAAATCTTTGGTCTGAACTGTGTTTTAAATGTTTTACAGAAGAGTCAAATCATTTTAATCAAGTGACTACTCTATAACTACTGGTTACCAGATAAGTAGCTGGTTCAGCTAGCGTTTGACAACATGGGACTTCAGCAGGCATGCGTGGCAGAAAGTGACTTGTATTTGTGAAGGGCTCCATCTGCATGGATAACTCCACATAAGATAGTGGAGGTCTTGGGGGAAGGGAGGGATCCGGTGCCTTTGTGTCTGGGTTTCAAGTTCACTGTTTAAAAAACTCTCCTTTGCTTTTCCATGCCTCAATCCAGGGGATCATTAAATGGAAAAAAGAGGCCTAAGCACTTTCACACTCAGTGAGAAAGCAAGAAGACCGTACAAAGGTATGTGGGAGTACAGCCGATATGGCTTCTGGCTCTTATCTCAAACCACAAAATCACTGTAAGTTTGGAATTAAACTATGAATTACATACATGTGAAATAGTACAAACACAGGTCTTAAGTTTGTCCCTGTTTGTAGATCAGGAGTTACAATTGTTTGCAGATTTTGGGATTTATAGTATGTGCCTTTGTGAGAACCTACAAGGGTGTTTAGCCTACATGTAACTCCACCTTTGTATGTCTATGTTCGTGTGTGTGTCACTAACTGCCTGTTAAGTTGATGCAGGCACCAGATAAAAGAGCCTCGCACAGTCTCACGTACTATGTGGGGTGGGGGAGGGGGGGGTCGGGGGTCTAGTGGCTACTTTAATCAACTCTGTGGAGTTGTGGTCATTATAAATTGCAGTCACAGAGAAACACGCTGAACACAGATGTTGTGAGGTAGATAATGCTGGGAACACACTAAAAGTAAATCACATTTGAAAATGCAGTGGTTCCCATCCATAACAATGGATGTCTTACGTTTACTTTGTCTCCTTCATAAATCTGTTTGCTCTAGATGGGGTTTCCCACAATTCCCTTTGTAATTAACTTAAACCGGTTGAGAAATGTCAAAGATTTAACGATCTCAGGAACCATGGCTTATTGTTGCTTACACATAGAGCCTTCATGTTTTTCAATTTATTAAACAGTCAGCATCCAGAATAATGTGCATTTATGAATTTAAAAGAATAGTTTGACATTTTGAGAAATGGTTTAGAGGAGAAGATCCATATCTGTCTCATGATGTTTGTATGTTTGCATGAAGCTGGAGCCGGTAGGCGATTAGCTTTGCTTTGGAAAGTCCTAAAGAGGAGAAGCAGGGGCTAGACAGCTAGCCTAATTGTCTCCAAAGTTATAAAATACACCTCTAAAGCTCACTAACTAACACATTGTATCACATTTGTTTCATCCACACACATACAGAAATGTAAGAATTTGTGGTTTTGCAGAAAGTTACGTCCATACTTTTTGTCATGGTAAACAACAACCAGGAGCCGAGAAATAGTTACAGCACGTAATTTCCCCTGGTCATGCTAGCAAGCTAGCTAGCTACAGCCAGGCTAGATGTTTCCCCCTGCTTCCACTTGTTATGCTAACTAAGCTAATCACCTCTTTGTTCTAGCTCCATAGTTAACGCACACAGACAAGAAATAGCAGCATTATTGTTATACGTTGAAAGCAAAGCAATATCTCACTTCACTTCAGTAAACTTTACTGGCTGTGATAGCCATAGCCACACACCACAGGACTTTAACCTTCAGATATCGGGTTGCAACCTGTTTAATGTAAATGGGAGGGCTCAGATTAGCCTGCAAATTCAAATCTCTGATCGCCCCTCCGTTTGTCGCGATGGACAAATCTGGTCTAAATCATCACCAGTCTGTGTTGCGAGTTTAAGCTACACAGGATTCAAACATGGGTGCAAAAGAAATGAAATATCCAAAACTCCAGTATGCAAAACATTTCCTTTTGCATCTTGGTCTCATAAAAGAAAGTAATATAAAAGAACATATAAAACCATATATACAATTGTGGGACATTACACATTTTGCGCTTTACAAACCATAGGAATACAAAATAATAAGGATTATAAATAGACAATAGTTTTTACATAAGGCACAGTTACTATTGGTGCGTGTTTCTCTCACAGCTGCTGCTCCCCAAACAGTATCTGAGCGTATACAGTGCTGCTACACGACGCCTTGGTTTCCGGAATTGGCTTCACCAGATCCAGCTCTGCGTAGGTCAAGTTCTCCTCCACTATCTTCGGCTGGAGATGGAGGAGGAAATGGAGGACAATAATGATGGAGGAGAGGGGGAGAGGGAGGGAAGTGGTATTGGTGGTTAGAAAATGAGCAGAGAGGTTGAGAGAGATTTTTATGTCAAACTCCATCATTAACCTAGAGCTTGAGATTTCTGTCAGTATGAATATAGACAAGAAATCTTTTAAAATGAGTTAAAATTGAATGCTAAACAGCAGTTCTTGCACTTTATCCTCTCTCCTGTCCTTGGTATCCCAATGTTTTACAGCGTTGGTTTGGTAAATGTGGGCAGGTTGTGTGCAGACATCCCCTCACAGGATTCTTCGGTTGAGGTTGCCAAAATTCAATTACATCTTGCCGCATTCTGTGCCATTAAAATGCCATGTTGCCACAGAGTCACTTTATTCCAGTGACAATTTAAACAAAATTAAACCCGGGTTATGTGGCACATTTTATGACATTTTCTGGAACTTTGATTACAGTCATTCCTGTTGCATACTGGTTGCTCTCCATTATATTTTGAAACAATAATGGAAGCCTGTCACTATGAATGCCTTGCTTGGTACATTATGGTAAGTAAGTCTCAGGCAAAAGGTGCCAATGCATGTGTACTGTTAGAAAGGTTTTCTCCAAAGTGATATCCTACACATATGTAGGTTAAAAACTGGTGAAAAACGATTACTGGGTAGATTTCTATTTGGCAACAATAAAGAATGATGATTAAGATAAAGTAATGTATAAAAGGGCATGCAGAGAACTCACCAACACTACTTTTCTTGGTTGTGGTTTTAAAAGTTTGGGTTTCCGTGTTTTGTCTCCAATGGGAGCTGCAGGGACAAAACAAAAGTCAGCGGTTTTGTAGAGATCTGTTCAGCAAATGTAATGTATATATTTATGTATCCACCATGAACTAGACCTCTATATTCATAACCACAAACTTGACATGCGCTCTCCTTCACATAGTGTTTAGACAGATTTCAACAATTCTGAGTATAATAGGACATGTTTCAAGGCCCTTACTGGTTCTAATATTTAAAATTCAGTCCCATTTCTAAATAAATGGTCTTCTGAGTGGAGTTCTGAATAATAAACAATAACCATTCACCTCTTTGGTCAGTATTTTTATATTAACAATGGATCAATTAACTATGTGTAATTTAAGAGGGGTCGCCTCTAGTGATGAACCCACAAAGAATGATTGCCCAAACCTGTAGTCCATCTCAGCCTTACATCATTTTAGCATCTTTCAGCTCAATGCTTTGGATTTATAGCCTCCAATTTAAAGGAATACAGTAGTTTGGTATTTTGGGATTTACACTTTTCACTTACTTACTACAAGTAAGATGTGAAGATTAACACCACTCTTGTGTATGAAGCTAAAGCCACAAGCCGGTTAGCTTAGCTTAGCATGAGTACTGGAAACAGTGAAAGACAGCTAGCTTAGCGCATTTCCAACAGTAACAAAATCCACATATGAGTACTTTCAAAGCTCAATAATTAATATATGTTGTTTTAGCCGTACAAAACCCAAAGTGTAAAAACGACAGTTCTCCGTTAGTTGCCTGACAACAGTTGAAATAGTCTGGCACACAACCCTTAGTAAAATGGTAAATTGACAAGATATCACATGTTAATTTGTAAGTTTTGGATGCTAATAATGTTGCTTGGTGTATGCTGGATGTGTAATCAGGCAATTGTTTGCTGGCCCATTCGGCATAATGACTTTTTACAGTGATATTATGTCAATGTTGTGTTTCCAGTTTGTTTCACTGCCCCCAAGTGGCCAAAAAAACAAATATTACAGTTTTAAAAAGTAACATAATCTGCACAAAATGGCAACAATCAACGGGTTCAGCCCTACAAAACTTCAACCCCCCCAAACAGCAGTATTTCCTTTTTAACACACTTCCCACTTGAAGTTTAACATCAGCAGTGAGTTGGGAGGAAATATAGGGAATTGGTAGCTTTTCCGCATCATAATGATCATTAACATGGTACTGAACTCAAAATAACTTTTCTCAGTGAACTAAATGATGTATTACATTCCACATGCTACCGCATAAATCAAGAGTTTATATGTCGAAAGGGCGGATGTTGACCTCAAATGCCAGCACATATTTCGGTATGGAAAGGCACGCAGAACAAAATGGACCAATAGTAAACCTCAGCTTGGACACATGCTCATGCTCAGCTATTTCTGCTAGTGTTTCTCACTGACAACAATTCTTTACAGGGATCATTTTCTGCTGCAAAAATATCAAAATGGAAGGATTTACAAAAAATTAGCCACCCATGACAAAACTAGGTGTAAATGCTAGGGATGCACCGAATCCAGGGTTCGCGTTCGGATTCGGCCGAATATTGGGCTTTTTGACGGGGTTCGGTTTCGGCCGAACCTTAGAATTTAGAACCGAACCGAACCCTTCGCTTGCACTGCGCGCGCTACGCTGGTCGACGTAATATATGTGGACTGTTCAATGCAGTAGGCTGTGAGAAAGTGAAAATGGAACTCGCGAGCAGAAAAAGCGCCGCCCGGCAGCACCCCCAGCCAAAAGACAGCGACCCAAGCCGAACCACACACCCAACCCGCAAAGCCGACCTGTCCCGCGGTGGCAGGGATCCCAAACAACACACTACATTGCCGCTGCCAAAACCTGCGCCGCTGCCAAAACACCTGCGCATGAAACATCCGAAAGAATACGAGCCGCATGAAGGAATCCACAGACAGCAGCCAAAACGCAGCAACTTTAGGTACAGCAAAGCAAGGACAGTCACATCTAAAAACTTGTGTTAACCAGACAGCCTCTCCCGGGCAGTCAGCCGTTCTCTCGGAGTCTCCGTACAGTGGGAGCGGAGCGACTGCTGCTCGTTAGCTAACGTTAGCTTTCTAATTTCACCCACCCAACATGCCTTCATCATACACTGGTTAGCGAAAACAAAATTGTCACTCATCTGGCGATAGCGATGTGCTTTCCTACGATGTGAAAAGAGCATGTGAATTCAACATTAAGTTGTTACATTTGTAAGGTATTTTATTGTGTAACCTCTCAGTTGAAGGTTAAGAGAAAGTTACAGTAAACATAGAGCTTTTATTATGATGGGAAAAACAGAAGTGAATAAAAGTGTTGTATTTTCTGACGGTTGACTGTGTTGGGGTGGAATAAAGTGAGACGCGCAGTGCCGTCTTGGTTCCCGCATAGGAAGCCCGTTTTTTTATTTTAAAGCCAAACCTGAGTCGAGACAATAGAAGAAACCCTTGTTACACATTTAACTATTTTAGAGGCTGTGGACGCTGTTTACTTCATTAATGGGTTTACTGTGTTAATAGACTGAGGATCGGAGTAGGATTCGGTTTTTGGCCGAACCCCAAAAATCGGCATTCGGTGCATCCCTAGTAAATGCACCCAGACTCTTATTTACCTTTCGCTGGTATCTCTGGTGGTATCTCCTCTTGGTAGTCTCTGCTCCTTTTCTTCCTGTATCTCCTCTCCTTTTTAGGCAGAGCAGGAGACACATTGACCACACTGGTGACTGTCTCTCCTGAGCTGGATTGGGACCAGATTAACCAAAGGTTTAGTGCACTTAGGAACATTTTTTGCTTTTATGGCTATGTGTGATGCTGTGTCAGCCTAAAACCTTACCTGTTATGCAGGCTTTTCACCAAGAGGTAATTATCTGCAGAGATATACAATACAACATTTAGAAACATAATTACTGGTGTGGAGACTAGATAAACTCTAACTCTATACAAAGTTGAGTTTGAGTAGGGTTCTAACTTTGAAAGAAACAAGATAAATCGTTGAGAAAAAGATAGGAACAGGATAAGGGAGAAAATTGATACATTAGAGCTACAAGAATTAGTTGACAATCGATCAATAGACAAATATGAATGATGTCCTGTTCTTTGCGGTTTTAAAACATATTAAACTGAATCTATTTTGGTTTTAGTCTCACAAAATTAAACATTTAAAGGCATCACCTTGGACCTAGAAAAACTATGATGGATAATTTTTCACTATTTTCTGACATTTTAGAAACAAAACGATTAATCGAGAAAATAATCGGCAGATTAAGCGATACTGAAAATAATCGTTAATTGCAGCCCTACATAAGAGCCAGATTAATTAAGGTAGGTCAGTGTCAGTGGAGAGTTATCTTGATGTTGCTGCTAACCTTTTAACCTCTGCTTCCTCTGTATGTACTGGCAGGCTACTGTCACTGTGAACATGCACATACACAGCAAACCCACTGAGCAGATCAGCACTGCACACAGGTACACATCTGAAACACAAAACATGTACACATCAGCTATTTTGCTTCTCTTTACACAAAAATCTGAAGGAAAAAAAGGAGTACATGTTTTGATGAGCTATTTAAGGCACTGTACTATATCCTTTGGGTTGGGCTATTTTTGCCTGCCAAGGACGATACAGGGCCAGTCCACCACAAACACAGACGCACGCATACGCACGTGCGCACACACACACACACACACACACACACACACACACACACACACACACACACACACACACACACACACACACACACACACACACACACACACACACACACACACAACTTACCTTCTAACAAGCTCCACAGGCTTTCTTTGGCCTTGGTGGCTGGTAGGACATGCACTACATGAAGAAAGAAAGAGAGAAAAAGAAGAGAAGCATGTTAAGTCCATAGTCATCACAGTGGCCTCCCTGCCGCCTGATTACATGCTGGCTAGAGTTTAAATAAAGCTAATTGTAGGAAGACAACAAGACGAGGTTGGCCTCCTCCCTGCCTGATTCGGTCTCTGAATCACTCTCCAGAGGGCTCGACCTTAACCTTTGCTGGATAAATGAACGCAAACAGTTGCTTTAGAGTTATGCATCATTGTAAAATTTAACCTCACATCCACCCATACTCTGACCATTACCCTCTCTTTCACCTTCATAACAAACTTGTGGTAAAACAAGGCAACCTGTGCCTACTTTGTTTTATGTCCACACAGTGGCTGTATATCCAACCTCAGACTTGTTTTTGTGACATGGACAACATCAAAATATTGGAACATTCAGATCCCAGTCATTTGATCTGCAGGCATTTGTAAATTTGCCATTAGGTAAGTAAAATTCAGCTAGCTAGTAGGCTATCATGTTGGAGAACAACAATCAGTAAACTAGGTGAGCGAGAGGTGTGACATGCCTCAAAGGTCCCAGGAATAGAACCGTGGACGTTACAGTTAAGTGGCATGCGCCCTAACCATTATGCTGTGTTCACACCAAACGCGAAGCAAACAAGGCGCACACAGCTCGGTGAATTTTACTGCCCACAGATGGCTACAATATTTTTTTTCCTCAATGCTGACAGGCTTTCCCGACTTTTAAGTATTCATGTCACACAACACAAATTCACCTCTATTGACATCAATGTCTTAGCTGGCTCAAATACAGTTAAAACTCTGCAAAATATCTTAAATATGCTTTTGATGGTAAATGCATTTGATAACCCAGTAGTTATGGTGCCGAACAGACTACACATAGCAAAAAAGTTAGCATCATCACCAGTTAATGATCCCTGTAGCCTAAGTCATGTATATAAAAGGAGCAGGATTGTTTTTGTATTTACGTTAATTAGCACTATATCATCATCGTCAACTTTATTGCCATACTCAAGGTCCATTCAGAAGACACAGACATGACATACAACATACATATACACATACATTAAATAATTACAACTGGACAATAGATGTTTGCGGGAGGCTCAGTTCAGACACAACTTTAAAGTGCACACCATAACGAGAACGAGGAGAAGCTTGGTAAAATGGATGCGACTTAAAATGTTTTTCATAGATATGGCTTACTGGACATTCCAGCACCAGAATAAATAACTACTACACCCCAAAAATCTAATATGAGCACCAATGGGGAATCAAAGGTCTGTGATTGCAGCCTTAATCTGTTTAATGAGAATCCCAGCTATTCGCTGCTTGTGTCCAAAATGGCTGAGAAAAAAATGTTTCCCATACTCAACCTGAAATCTCGCCCCACACACTCACTCATTTCTCCACCCCATTTGACCACAGTAGTCTTAACACCGCTGTACTCTTGCTGAGCTGGTGGTAGGAAGCTCGTGAAGTGACACCCACCAGGGCATCTTAAAAATACTCCAAACCACCAAAAGCTGACGACAGGACGGCTCGCCATGCCGGCTCACCACGCCGGCTGGAGACTTTCCCACAGGCAGACTGGCTGTGCTGCGCGCTGATTGACTGACTGTCTGCATGCATCAGATGGTTCCAAAACTAGATTACCAAAACCTAAAATACCAAAAACTAAATTGCAAATTCTGCCATGTCATTCAACAAATTAGTAACCAGAACCTTCCTTCTGATAGCTGAAAAAAGATTAGTGAGACTTGATTTTTCAAATTGGTTCCTTTTCGGCTTGGTTTCCTGTAGCAGTACAGTAAATGTCCACTAAAACAAATCAGACCTTAACAAGTCCACCATCTGTAGGTGAAGGCATTTTCTGCTTATAGGGAAATAGACATATAAAGAAGTGGATGCACACTAAGTATAAGTATCTAATTGACCATTTAAGACAATGTCCCAGTCACAACTTTCATTAGGGATTAAGTAAATTACGAAGTAACGAAGTTATTACAAAGCTGTCAAAACCGTCAAAGACCACAAAATGCAGTGGGATGTTTAATTCAGCAGCATGCAATTCAGTTACTTTAAAATGCTGCACCATGCTTAAACCTCTCTGGTCAAACTAGTCATTTTGTTATAGGATAATTTTTATTAAAACAAATTTTCCCTTCCAGCAATAACAGCGTTCCCTTATACCAAACAGCCAACGCCACATGGCTTCTTTCACCAGTTTACAGAGCACCACGTTAAGCAATGCCAGATTAGAAAATGAAATGTAGTTATCGGCGGTGTTAGAATTTTGCCCAAGAGGTGCATTTTCCTTGGAGTTCCAGTATGATTCTTCTCTGCTGTTAAATGGCTTTCAGTTATCTGGGGGTTTTTTTTACCCGAGGTGACATTTTCACCTTGTTTAAAAACTTTTGGTAATCCTTTTCCCAAGACTGTTGGTTGAAATGCTTTTATGGACCCAACAGTTCTTTGGCAGTTCTCTGTTGGGAAGAGGGTTACCTCTGGGTTCGGTCCCCATCTGTGAAATCACTAACCTGATACTGACCACATGTGGCCTATACAGTAACTGCTGTTTGGAATCACCTGCCTTCATTAGGTTTATGGGCAAGATTGACAAAAAAAACCTGAAGACTTGGAAGTGGATTTTTACAGGTTTTATAACCTTATACATTTGGACAATTGCCAAATATCTACTTTTTAAATATGAGATATTTTTTATATATGAGAAGGTCTGCAGTTTAAATGGTTTAGGACTGTGCCAAATCAAAGCCTGTGCTTAATCAGAGGTTAAATCAAAACATCTGGCATTTTTCTGTATTTTTTGCTAGCAGACGGAATAGTCGAGGAGGCACCTTCACGCAATACAAGTCAATGGAGAGCGGAGAGTTGTTTTCCCCTTTGGTGGGCGTAGCTTTCCAGACATGGCGCAATGCGTTCTGTCTCTATGGGCCGAACGGCGCAGAAGCAGCGCTTTTTAGGCTTCATGCACCACTGAGCAACTTTTATAGGAATGAACACGACCCCGCCTTCAACGCTGTATCCGATTCTCTTTATCTATCCATGGGACCCACTCTGTATGAAGATTAGGGTTGGGTATCGTTTGGATTTTTACGATTCCGATGCCGAACCGGTACTTTTAAAACGATTCCGATTCCTAAACAGAGTTTTTTATAAATTGAAAATGATTAAAATTTAACAATATATTAACATTTCCGGTTGCTAGCTAATGGTAGACTACAGAGAAAGGGTGATATTTTTATGTCCGTTTCAGAGCGACAGAGGGAAAATATTTCAGTCGACACATTAAGTGGAACCGAAATGAGGAACCGGAATTTGGTTTCGGTAGCCAACCCTAATGAAGATATGAAGGGCTCATTCTAAGCTAACAAAAACATGATTCTTATTTTCAGGTGACTCTAAACTAATGAAAACATAGTTATTAATATTATATTCCATTTCTGCCAATAGATTGTCCTAAATCCTACTAAATAAACCTTTAACACAAATCAGATATTTTGTTAAGAATATCAAAGCCAAAAATCACTTGGAGTAAAGTTTCTCTTATGTGTTGGCTTCCTGCAGATGTTTGTAACAATGAATTTGCAACTCATCAGAGGTCTACATTATGTAATTTGTCCATTATGTTATTAGCAAAGCTTGTGTGAAAGGCACATTTTATATTAGAACACCAATATTGTAGCATTCCCTTTTCCCTATTACAAATCATTGCTCATGAAAATCTTAAAACCACCAGTGCATGCTGTAGATGATAGCATCTGTGGTAAAATTAAAGCAAATACATAACACACCAACACTGACACGCTGCACAGTTTCTGAGTGAAATATAATTCAAAACAGACGTTCTCCCACTTGTTTGAAATGGCAGATGATTTAATTTAAAGACCCAGTCTTCCTTCACAGTAACATATTCACAGCGTAAATCCCGATAACATCTATGACGTTTATGTGCCTCAGGTTCTGTGCAGCTCTGTCAGTGCGGCAGCTGTACATGTTGAAATAATCAGAAATGGGATAAATTGGGTGTACTGTATGCCATTAAACTGGCTTTTATCCTCATCTAGAAAATGGCTTCTTTTTAAAGCAATTTTTGAATGGCTGAAGACTGCGTTGGACTACAGTGGAAACATTCAAACAAACTACTTTTTGTTCATCAGAGCCACAGAGATGCATTCATTTCCTGACTGATTCAGATTTGTGGCTCTTTTTTTGTTCCCTAACAAACGCAACACTGTAAACATCAATACGCAGACGTGTAGTGGAGTGCATAATGATCCTCTGTCTTCACCATCTACTGAGTCAGTCATTGCTCTAATTTACTGTATTATAAATGACAAGAGATAAATGTAAGTACACAGCGACGTTGTGTGTCTTAACAAAGGTTGGAATAATTCACTTCCTGTTGTCTATTTGCATCTTTTCTTCTAAGAATTGGCATTGTTTAGTATTTTTGCTAACTGTGTCTCTATTATGGCAATAACATAGGCCTATTTTGTTAGTAAAAAAAAAAAAAACTTCTACAGGGATGTTTGTGACCCCAGAGCTGCAATATTTCTGATTTATTTCTAGTGAAGCTGCCGATACAATACACAGAGTTCCATGTTCTTGCTATTTTTAAACTCATGCCACATCCGTTTGCCGTCTACCTCTTAGAAGCACCCAGTCGCCCACATGTTATAGAAATACCTAGGAGTTCAGTTTGTTTATGCCAAGAGGAGGCTGTGTTCAGACTGTGCTCTGCCCCCAAACTCTTTGACCTCTCTGGATGTGTTTATTATAGCAGTAGTAAGTAGAGTAATGGTAGTTTTGTGTGATTGTGGAAACACCTGGTCACCTAATGTTATCCGACCACAGGAATTCCATCACTTTGACGTCACAAAGACACTCATTTGTGCACATAAAGTCTCAGTCATCTGCTGTTTCTCATATGGAGTGGGGACCAGGAGCAATGGTCCCCGAGGGGTTTCAACCACTCAGATGTGAAGCTGATGTTTATCATAGCTGTCAACTGTTGGTGTGGATACTGGGAAGGAATACCACTGCCTGCTGGTCTGCTAGGAAGAAATAGTGCAGTTTTCCAATGTTGTTGGAGCTTTGGCCTGTCCATTACAATGACTCAATCTAGATACTTGACATGTTTTGTATTAGGAACTCGGAATTTCTATGGTGACCAAATTAAATGGTATACAATTTAGTTAATTTTGTTTTCTATGAATTTTATAGATGGGTAAGTTTAAAACAGCCTGCATGACAAACTGGGGGTGTGAAGTTTGAAAGATGTGGGCATTTACCAGGCAGGAAAAGTGTAATATAGGATGCTATTCAGTAGCATTATCGGAAATGTAGGATCAAGCATTCTTTGAGCTTAACTAACATGAGACACCTGATATCTCAGACTGTGCTGCTTCAATTTTGACCATTCCTTTTTATAAATCTGTCTCTCACAACTTTATGGAAGTACAATACTAAATTGTTAGAGTGCACCTTTAGACAGATTTTCACCTGGATTTTACGTCACTAACTAACCAAAAAACCTTAATGTCGTACTTCATGCTCAAAGAGGACACCATTCACCAAAGTTTATTCTTATATTTCTTACGATTAAAAAACTAACTTTTCCAGATTAGAGTCACATATTTTGTTTTTAAAACTCTAAAGACTGGATATCAATAAATAGGTTGGATTAAATGTGGAATAGGATTTTTAGAACCAGATTCTGATTAGTCAGATTAGGATTTGAAGAAGAAATTCAGACCTAACAAAAATCAATTTCAAATATCCAAGTATCCATTTAATTTCAGAGCAAAGGGATTTAGAGTACAGACATTAATGCTGACATTATTAATATCTCTGAAACCACAATGGACTGGTGCTTCCTTGGATGAAAATAGCTCTCCACATCCTAAACCACAAAAGGTTAAGAGAGCCAAACACGAGCCAGCTGCCCTCGACCGTCATTGCAGACAAACATTCAAACTTTACCTTCCTCAGGACAACTATCTCTTGTTCCAATTCGGCTGAGTCTCTCTGGACTCCGTCTGTTCTACTTTTGGGAGGGGAAACTCCATGTCCAGGCCAATGTCAACAGCTCTCGGTATGGATTGAGTGTCTGCCTGGGCCCAGACTTGGCTGTGGACACCCCAAAAGTCACAGCCTGAAGAACACTTCCATGGAAAATGTGGTGAGCAACGTCTAGTGTTGTTGAACACTGACAGCACTACAGCAATGAGCTTGAATAATAAATGAATTGTCTTTAGATTGTTACAAGGTTGAAACTTTGTGATGCACTGGTTCCTTAGATAAACCATTCTCAAAGGGGCAATTTCACATAAATGCCTCTCTAACTGCTTTCTGCTGAGCTTTGATGTATCACAACACTGACTCAACCTAAAGTCAATGCATGGAGGTATCTGCATTTGCTGCTCTAAATGCTTGGAGTCTGTTATCTCTTTCTCTGGGAAAGAAAGCTGTCATAAAGTGACACGTTTCCAGTCTTTTACAAGTAAATAAAGGAACATCTGGATAAGCATTAGCATCAGCATTCCCAAAAACCCAAACTTCATTAACAAAAGAAAACAGAAGAGGAAGAGGACATCCCAACACTATCCATTGCTGTTGACTGACAAACGTAGACACATGACAAAGCATTTGACTTGATAGGGATTATATCTGATCAAATGTTAGCAACAGTAACTGGCAGTAGGTCTGTCAAGCTTTGAATTGGTCTTTTTTTCTAGCTTTTCCAAAACCAAAAACACAAGCGCAAACGTGTAAAGGATGGATTAAACAGTGTGTTTATCTGCTCTAACCATAGACTGTAAATATAATAATGGGTGCAGCATCAGTGACGTCACCCGTTGATTTGTGGACTACCGTTTTTTGGAGCCAGAAGTGACCATTTTGGACAAGAGGGTGGAGCTGGGGAGGATGACCTAGCTAAGCCAGTGTCGTTTATGGTTTCAATGGTGGCGCACTAAGCTTAACGCTGAAGAGGGATATTCAAAGATATTAATGTACACAGTGCCATGAATATGTATTGCTAAGCCTCTGTCCTGATTGACAGGTCGGTGTGTAGCCACGCTATAAAGCACATCCTGCTTTATCGTCTATTTCTTTTTAAATGGGACTACAATTTAAAAAATGAACATCATGTTGTATTGTAGAAGACTTGAAACTGGCTATTAAGACCATAAACTCATTATAAAAATGTTTACTGAGGTAATAAATCAAGTGAGAAGTAGGATAATTTTCTCAAAGACTTCTATACAATCTGACTTTTTTGGAGAGTAGCCCCCTGCTGGAAACTACATTTAGATAGAATGCACATTTAAGGCACTTCCACAATGGCTTCCCTTTTCAGACCCAGATGTTGCCATTTGGCTCTGATATAGGATGCAAATGTTAGCATGCCTGGCTAATTACCCTCTACTGTACCTAGAGAAATAACCATGATTAATTTCCAATGCCATCATTGACTAACTACATTACAATCTCGACAAAAAAATGACGACTAGCATACCCAATGTGTAGTGTTTCCCCACTTGTGGTAGCCAATCCTGGATGCTA
This sequence comes from Perca schrenkii, assembly GCA_025617405.1. Lineage (NCBI taxonomy): Eukaryota > Metazoa > Chordata > Actinopteri > Perciformes > Percidae > Perca > Perca schrenkii. The sequence continues at coordinate 18,914,926 of CM046807.1, forward strand.
TCAGAGGTTAGGCTATCGTTATCTGCTTTTTAATCTTTTAGCACGATATAATGTATGTAGCCATCAAGTGTATATTTAAAAAACGAATCAGTTAGAAACACTAGAAGTTCAGTATGAGATAACAATTTAATCCTACTCATGGAGCTAATGCTAACCTAACTAGCTAGGTAGCTAGAGCTGATAAGATCTGCTAGCGACAATTGTCATTTCAGCAGTCCAATTGATGCTTGCTGGCTATAACTGAGAAACCTGCTCTTGTCTAGCTCTGTCTAAAATTGAGGACCTGTAGTTTCAAACATTAATAGAAAAATTGTGTGGTAAATCTGCCCTTATTATCATTGCAAATTGCATCTCTTTTTACAAGGACAGAAAGCTTGACATACGTAAAGTAAAAAAATCACAGTGTGTTTCTGGTTTTATGAAAGTGAAGGGATTTCTGGGCAGTATCTGGTACCAGTGGATTTGTCATCCATTCCATTGTGTAAACGTCTGAAGTGCCAGCGGTGGCATTGAAACCTCATACTCTCTCTGCTCTTTCTCCAAGATCATCTCCCCGGTAAAAGCCGCAACTTATTGCGAAGGAGGATCCTTCTATCTCCAGACTTACTCCTAACCAATGACTTTACCCTCCCGAATCAAAAGCAAGACAGTGCTTTTGCTCAGTGAACCCACTTCACTGCCTCTTCAGCCAGATGGATTACATCATCCAGTTGTGGTGAGAGAAAATGCTAATACTGGAGATGCAGAACTGCTCCCCTTAGATAGTTTTTCTGCTATTTTGTTATCACAATTTGAGTTTACTTGGGGGCTCTTCTTCAGTGTCTGGAAGCCTATGAACATTGCCCTATTTGCCCCTTCCCTCTCCTTCAGATCCAGGCATTTAGTTGAGGTCTGAAATACTGAGAGTTAACAGGGCATCCATGCTCTTCATCAGAAACGTCGAGCTAAATCCTCAAACAGATTCTTGTGTTCTTAACTGGAAGCTGCTCTCTATCAGTCACAGTTTTCTGCAGCTGGCCGTGGAAGATCTTCGCAGACAAGCCTGGAATCATTACTACTTGCTTACTATTATCAACACAGCATCTGTCATTGCTTCTGTTGTGGTTTCAGAAATAGCTGTTAAGTCTCCGCCCTGCACCATTAAAAGCAGTGATGTCATTCTGTGAGAAACTGGGCTACAGCTACTGGTTTGAGTGACTTATAGCAGCCGAATGCCAAAGGTTCCCTACCATTTTTGGGCTTAAGACTCCAATTTTCATTTTAGTTTTAACACTTGTCGCTTTCCCAATGTTTTTGTCACTTCTTTTTTTTATATGTTTTTGTCACTTTTTCAACGTTCTTTTGTCAATTGTGTTAAATTGTTATCAGTGCTATTACATTTTATAAAACACCCAAATTCAATGAAAGTAGTGAACTGATCATTTATTTTACTTGGGCAGAATGTTGAATGGAACCATCCATGTTATTTTTTTTGACAATTTGGTTGAAAGAAACCCAACTTTCTTATATAGAAACTTTTTGAAAATGGGTTGGGGAAATGGGGAAACAGGTAGGTTAAAAAAAAAAAAAAACTTTGGGCAGGGGCATCCCTTTCAAAAACTCTTCTTTTTCTTGCCTGGCTTCAATGTTGACTACACTAAAAGGTGATCCTTGTCCTAAACGACTTATCTGCAACTCGACCAATGTGAAGCAGGGTAATGGTGCGTTCTTTTTGTCCACCGAAGTCGATTTACGAGTCGTTTTCCGGAGTTACAAACCGGAAGTTGCAAAAAAAAGCACTGTATACTGCTACCTATAGGCATGTCGCTACAGTCTTATTATGAGTTAAATACCGACTAATTGGTTACTTTGTAGCTTGTGCAGCTGAAATTGGCTAGAGACGCTCGGTTGCTATATGACAACAATGGCTTTAAGCCAAGTCTTGAGCAGAAAGCAGAGCAGTAGCCTAACGTTAACGTTAATCAAAACGTAATTTTCATGTATCAAACTGTGAAATATATTTGTGTAATATGTCAATCACTGGGTGAATAGAATCCTAAATGTTACTAAAAATGTTACAAAAATCCATCTTTTCTCCGACTCGTAGTATTGTGTGACAAAAAGAACGCAACAACCCACGGTTATTCATTTTCTGACATGGATGTGACGTCACACTCGAGCTACTAGTCGCGATTACAAGACAAAAAGAACACACCATAATGCTCGCAGAGTGCTTGCTCGGCAAATATTCCAGTGATAAGAAAAGGACAGGATAAACTAAAGCAGTAAGTTCCATCAGCCCTCACCTCTGAGCTCAGTAGTGGCGGTGCAGTTTGACGAGGCCTTCCAGCGCTCCTGATGCTTTTTAAACTCCTGCACCCGGCACATGTAGAGCCCCCGGTCCCCCTCGGATACGTTCAAGATGACCAGGTCAAATATCTTCCCCTGCTTCACCACCATCAGCTTCAGTTTGGGCCACGGGAAACTCTTTGTGTAGTTACCATAGAAACGGGCCTTCCTCATGTTGACGCGGGCGATGAGCAGTTCGTCCTCCGGGCGGTCGGTGCCCTCTGGCAGGAAGATCCATTTCACCACCGGTAAAGCAGCGTTGCGGCGCCGCTGGGACACAACACAGGAGAGTGTGACATTTTGACCCTCCTGGGCCACCGTGAACGGGGAAGGGGTGATGGTGACGTTGATGGCCGAACACAAATCTGGAGAAGAATTATACAAGTTTAGTTCACATTAAGTCAAACTTGTAACAAAAAGAAGGCAAGCTTTTTGGAGCTGGCTGCCAATTTTAAGCAATACATTTTTTCCAGATCTGTACAAACAAAAAGCTGTTCAATCATACGAGCTCTGTAAGCTTTACAAAATAGTTAGCATATTTGAATCTTTTTGCTTTTGTTTTTAGTTATATTTACTTTTTAGTAAACCCTCCCTGGCTTGTTTGTTTATGTATGTACGTTAAAGATACAGAAGATGTCGTTTACATAATGTCCATCCACATCTGACAATAAAGGTTGATTTAAAGTGCTCATATTATGCTAATTTTCAGGTTCATAATTGTATTTAGAGGTTATATCAGAATAGGTTTACATGGTTTAATTTTCAAAAAACACCATATTTTTGTTGTACTGCACATTGCTGCAGCTCCTCTTTTCACCCTGTGTGTTGAGCTCTGTGTTTTAGCTACAGAGTGAGACATCTCACTTCTGTTCCATCTTTGTTGGGAGTCGCACATGCGCAGTAGCTAGGTAAGGACTACTAGCCAGTCAGAAGCAGAGTATGAGGGCATGCTAGCAGCTAGGCGAGCATTATAACGTGTGTTACAAGGTGACCACGTTTGTCTCTGAAGCAAAGGTTGGACTACAATAGAGCTGTTTGGAGCAGTTTGTGAATAGTGTTTTCTGTTGGAGATGGTAAGTCCCTTTGGGCTTTTCCACTTTGGAAGCCTATTACATGCACAAAAAAAGATATATGACACAAAAAAGGAAAAGGAAAATGCCAAAAAGCATAATATGGGCACTTTAAAAAAAAGATTGCAAATACAACTTCTTTTAGAACCATTTGGAGCAGTACGCTATGAACTATCAAGATGTCTGGGTTTGATTGGATGACTAATGATGATCTGATAATATCCAATCTGAGTCAGAGATGAAAAAGATGTCAGAGAAGTGGATGCAGGTTGTGTCTTAACAAAACACTTGTGAAGCCTTCTTGTTTTGACTGCATGTTGGGCACAGCAGGCCTTTGATTTTGACAGAGTTGAGGCATCTCTCTGAACACATTCAGCTGTTTCCTGTCTTTCCATTGTTTTGTCCATACAACAGATGGTTAGCAACAATGTAAAAAAAAAAAAAAAAAAAAGAAGAAAAAGAGAGAAGGAAATCATGTAAAAGTAAGTGCTAAAAACTAATGCAGAATACTTTATTTAGTAAGTTTGGATTGCTAATTAGTTATTCTAATGTAAAACTCAGTGAGGTAAGTGAGAAAAGTTCAACCAACTTATAGTCATCTTGAGACTTAACGTTAAGAGTTGCAAGTCAGATTTTCTTTCCAAACACATTCTTTCAGTAGTGGGAGTTACACATACTGTATGAAACATGCCTAGTCTCGCATTGCCAGACCTTCCTCCACAGCGCTGCGGAGGAAGGTCTGGCTAGTCCACACAGCATTCCGGGATGGGAGAGAAACGTGCTCTGGTTTATTGGCATTTCTTTAAACCAATTACAATCGTCTTGGGCGGTGCTAAGCGCAGAGAAAAGCAGCGGTGCCGCTGCAAAATAGCCTCGGGAAGGAACTTATTTTAGTGGAATGTGTGTACGTTCAAAAGTTGTTTTAGTCATGCAACAGAAAACTCAGATTGGACAGATAGTCTAGCTAGCTGTCTGGATTTACCCTGCAGAGATCTGAGGAGCAGTTAACCATAGTCCTCAGAAATCCACCGGAGGTTAGAATGCCAACACAAAGAATGCGGAAGGTAACGGACATCCGAAAATGGACATCCGAAAAGAGTGACATCCGGCGGAATTTTCCGTCAGAACGAGAGTAATCCCAGAGGTGGAACGTCGTGGATATAGAATACATGCAGCCTAATCAAGAATGATTTCTGTAATGTTAACAGCCACATTAAGACCAGTATCAGTTCAAATTTCATTAGAGAAATTTCTGAAGAGAAGGTTTAAGAAAATCTGGTCATCTGGTCTCCTGTTAGAAAATGTGAACCTGATGATGAGAATATTGACTATATCCATACTAGAGCTGTAATCGGGACTTAAAAGTTTGGCCCGACAAGGCCCGAGCCCGACGGAATTCGGCCCGAGCCCAACAAGTACTAAGTATTTTGATTGACAGCTTCTTAAAAAGCCCAAACCCGTTTACAGCCCAACATTATTCAAATGTGCACAAACACACAGCTCTTTTGCCTTTTGTCAAAAATGAGTCATTTCTGAATTTTTTACATAATTTATTCATGACTAATGTAGGCTATAGACCACTTGGAAGTTGGAACAAAGAAATAAAATAAGTCCTCCAGAGGCCAGCCTCCGTTTCACCTCCTCAGCATCCATTTTTGCGCTAATCGAAACACATCACCTGACCGCTCATTTACCGCGCAATCTGGAGCGCAACCCGGAGCGCAAGCCCGAGCCTGGCCCGAGCCCGTGTAAAATTATAGAAATGAAGACCGAACCCGGTCGGGTTGTCTTCCCAACAGCTGTTTTTCTATTGTTTTCATTGTGGACAGCGATTTTTTCCGAAAATAACCTGAAAACAATAGTCTGCACTCTAGCCAGTTTCACATTCAAATGGCAAATGTCTGCAGCCTAGCAGGGCCGTAGTTTGACAAACATGCATAAAGACATGTAACACTTATTGATCATGCTACTCTAAGTTTGATTAAAGATCATTTAAAGCAACACTATGTAACTTTTCCCGCTTCGGTCCCCCTACAGGTTGGAAGCGGAATTGTCCATTACGTTGTCCAGTTCATTCGAACTACAGATCCGCTACCCGATCTGGCAACCTTGCATATTGTGATGTAATGGACAATTCTGCTTCCAACCTGTAGGGGGACCGAAGCGGGAAAAGTTACCTAGTGTTGCTTTAAATCCAAATACAATGCATACGCCGAGGTTTGGTAATAAAAAAACAGTTTCTTAATTGTCTTCATTTGATGCATTTAGTGAACAGTGAATTCTTTCAGCTCATTACTTTAAGCCTCAAGACTCGAACCCCCCCAAAAGAAAAAAAAAGGCAAATAAAAAAATAAATAAATTGCATGTCATTACGTTTGATTAAAATGTTACAGTGTCCAAAACTTATAATATCTGTCTGCTCTTAACCCTTGTGTTTTCTTCCTGTTGACCATGCAACTGTGTTTTACTGGGCCGAAATTTCAACGTTTTGTTTCAACAAACAATTTCTACCATTTTCTTGACGTTTCTGTCGATTTTTTTTCGTTTTTTTAATTATGTTTTTTTCACTTTTTTGGTCACTTTTTTAAACAAGTTTTTGTCACCTTTGGCGATGTTTTTGTTGTCACTTTTTCCGAGTTTTTTGGTCACTTTTGGCTACTTTTTTGTAGCTTTTTCCAACATTTGTCAAGTTTTCAACGTTCATTTGTCATAGTTCTGATATCTGAAAGTTTTTGTAAACGGGTCAAATTTGACCCGAGGACAACAGGAGGGTTATAACAGGGTTTAGTAGTTTTCATAGCAATACTGAAATCACAGTTTGAACGGGTCAATGTGATCTAGACCTTAGAAACAGCAGTTGACCAAACACTCAAGGTCCAAATTACTCGCCTGTTCTGGAGCTTTTGACTGCATCACAGCAGGTGATGTTTACTCAGTTGGAGCTGGAGATGTTCGAACCTGACATTATTTTCATTATCTCAGGGTTGTTTTTTTTCAGGTTCATGTTCCGTTCATTGCTGCTGTTCAACTTTTTAGCCAACATGGACAATAAGTCCTAAAAGTGCTCAGAATAATGTTCATAGTCATGCAGTTCAGATCAGTTTAAAGGTTTTTCATAGCTTAATCAATTAAAAGTTTAAAGGTATTGAGTAGGATTTTCTTTTTCCGGGTGGATCATCAAAATAGTTTGTCAATCAGTCTGGTGATATGTATACGTAAGGCCGTCGTACGTGCTCGTCCCTAGGTAGTTTTCGCTTTCTGCGCATGAGCACTTTCAGGTGTATATGTGTGGTGAGCTACAGTTTCAGGCGTTCATGGAAGCTCGCCGTTCTCAAGACAAGAGTGTTTTTGGGAGACCATTTCACACGCTGGCATGCGCTAAAAGCACAGGTTGGGCTTCCCACTGATGCCTCAGTCGCGAAGTTTCTACTCGAGAGGTAAAGTTTGGCATGCTATTTGGAGAAATCCTTTTAAAATCACTGCTACTAAAAGTTGATGTAGCTAAGCTATGATTAGCGATGCTAGCCCTGGCACAAGTCACGCACCGCGCACACGGTAAACATCTCAATTTGTGAAAAAGTGCAAATCTTCTTTTGGAAAGTAGGCTTGTATGAGCCATGCCGACAGCAACTTGTAAACAGTGCACTCTCGTGCACACGTTTAATAGGCGTTCCCTCTCGGGAGCAGGCAGAGTGTTGCGCATGTGCATTTTTTCAAAAAGTACAGAGGGCGGTTCTTTTCTAAAATTTGGGAAAATCCTTCACAATACCTTTAAATAACTGCCAACGATTAATCGCTTTGAGTCTTTTTTTTTAAATGAAAATAAAGTGGATATTCTCTGATTCCTGCTTGTTAAATATGAATATTTTCTAGTTTCTTCACTCCTCTGTTAGTCGCAGCCCTAGTTTCTCTCAAATCTGTGCCAAATGTGAAAAACATGTCATCCATACACTCAAAACTGAGAGCTTGTTTATGCCAAACTACTGAAGAATTTGCAAGAATTTAAGGAACCGTTTCTTCTAAAATTGTCCCTAATCTATGTATTAACACTGGGGATGGAAGTCCTTTTCATTCCACTTCCAATAGACCCCTGGAAATCATAGTAATGGTGGTTTAAAGATGGTATTTAAGTGTCTAACGTCTGCCTGACTTAAATGTGTCTCAGTATCACCAAAGCAGTATGAAGGTATTCCAATTTCCAACCCATCCAACAAAGTTTGCTTCACACATGAAAGCTACAGTTTCAGTCCTGAATATCCACACACATCCATACCGCCCACATCTCTAATGCGGCTGTTGTTGCTCGACAGACTTCTTCCCTTCACGCTGACAGCCGTGTTGTTTTTGGCATGTGACGACGTTACATTGATGATGGATGAATATTGAGCAACAAACTTTACTGCCGCATGGCAATATATCACACGTCTCTTTTTCCAACCTGCTGCTCTTTCACAATGCATGCTTTCCACGACACGCAAGCACTCTACTGTCACACAGCCCAGATGCTTCCAGCTCAGCATGTAATTAAAATCAGGGCCATTTTATTTATTTATTTTTTTTACAGTTTTGTCTTTCATTTAGTTTTGAGTGACAGAACAAAACAAGGAAAACCAAGTTAAGTGGCTGAAAAGTGCTGTTTTAGAGCCACATGTTGACTCTGAACTCTCAAACTGTTTAATTAAGTAATCGGGTTACACTTTACTTGAAGGTATTTACATAAGAGTGACATGACACTGTCATGAATGTGTCATAAACATTATAAACAAGTCTTAAACATTCATGACATAACGCTTCTGTCATTAAGTGCCATTCGTTTTTGTCATGACAAGTTAGGGTTAGGGTTAGAGTTCATGTGTCATCATGACAATGTCATGCGTTCGTGACAGTGTCATGTCACTCTTATGAAGATGCCTTCAAGTAAAGTGTTACCAAATAATCTGTTTTGACAGAAGACCACTGAAATCACCGTACATTAACGTAGACGTAAGACTAAAAAGCTCTCTCTTTTTCTTTGAAAACCACCAATTTTCACTTTTGGAATGTCCTCTCATCTCCGCAAACACAATGCAACTTTGATAAATTTATTATTTTCTTATAACTTTTCAACATACCCCGCAATCTTACATGGAACTAAACTATTTCAGCAGAAACTGGACAGTATGCAAAGAAGTTTCAGTTATCTTATCTACCAAAACTATTGTTCTCCATCTCCTCATCCATCAACCTCTCTGATGTTCTCTGCAACGCCTCTCTTAAAAAACAGTGGAACACTTTTTTTGTCTCCACCACATCCACTTTGGTATGAAGTAGAAAATAAACTTTGCCTACCTCCAAGCAGTGCTCGAGTCAGGAGAGCGAAGACCACAGAGCAGATCTTCATTTTCCACAACTGCAGCCTCCATAAACTGCCAGTTAAATGCCTCTGAAGAGAAGAAGCCCCAGGTTTCCTCCTCCTCCTCCTCTACTTCTTCTCTTTTTTTCCCCCTCCCAGCTGAGGAGTGTAATATGAAACATTGGACACTCTGTTTCTACTCAGAACCTCCCGCCGCCCCTCCCCCGCTCATGTCACACACAGTGAAAACACATTTGGCAGGCTCACGTGCGCACGCGCACACACACACACACACACACACACACACACACACGCACACACACAAACATACGCATGTGCACAGAAAAAGACAGGTGAGCATGTGCGAGGACACATGCACGCAGGCACTAACACATACACACACACACACAAGTTTCTGGCACTATCTTTGTGGGGACCATAATGCATTCCCTAGCCCCTTACCCTAACCGTAACCATCACAACTAAATGCCTAACCTTACCCCTTACCCTAACCCTAACCATAACCTAATTCTAACCCTAATCCTAAAACCAAGTCTTAACCCTCAAACAGCCCTTTAAACTTGTGGGGTCCAGCATTTTGGCCCCACAAAGCTGCCGGGACCCCACAAGTATACTGGACTCCCGGTTTTTGGACCCAACGAATATAGTTAAACAAGCCCATACACATACACACACACACACACACATACACACACACACACACACACACACACACACACCTCTGCTCCTGGCGAGTAAGTGGGAAATGTAATTTCCTGTGCAGGAAAGAGGGGATGGAGGGGATGGAGGGGTATGTTGTTGAGATTGACGCCGAGCAAATCACACTTCCAGCTGTGTAGGACAGCAGGCGCAGACCAAAGTCAGGGCTTTTATTTTGGAACACACACATATGCTGACACAGGGAGGAGGGGGGAGGGGCTGTGTTTGTGTGTGCCGGGCATCTTTGTGGCCAGTGAAATGATGGAGAAGAAAGTTCATTCTGCATTTAAAGTTACTTAGTTATCCCAGAGTTAAACTGGCGTAATTGCTCATTTTGCTCTCATAATTGCAAGCCCCACATTACTTAAATCGTCTGTGTCTGGGGCTCTCTATCCATCTCCTCTCATCTCTTGTCTCATGTAACAGGATCCCACAATGAATCTTTGTACAGCAGCCTGTCAGCTCTGGGTTTTGGGACACTTTGCTGGCTTTTATCAAAACCTCTGAGAGCAGCGCTGTGAGGATCTGGGACACTTTTGATTTACAGATAATAAAGGAGACGGCCTGCAGGGCCTCAAGAGTGCTTCTCGTCTGGCGACGGTTTCGACAAACATGGCTGTTCCCTTGACAAAGACGTCCCCAATTTTACCGAAGCTCTATAACCTTCAGCGTTCAGTGCAACATGTGGTGTGGGGTTCACCAAATTAGGGCTCCAAACAGTGTAGGACTCCATGCTGCTTATTATCAAGGCAACTCTTTCCTTAATGCTGTATACATTTGTTTTTGACATCACAAACATGTCTCTTTTGAGATTACTTTTTCAAGGCTTTTATTATCTGATAGAGCAGCTGGAGAATGACATGAAAGCGGAGAGAGAGAGCGCGCGCAAGAGAGAGAGAGAGAGAGAGAGAGGGAGAGAGAGAGATGGTGCATTCTTTTTGTCTTGTAATCGCGACTAGTAGTCACATCCATGTCGAAAAACGAATAACCGCGGGTTGTTGCGTTCTTTTTGTCACACAATACTACGAGTCGGAGAAAAGATGGATTTTTGTAACATTTTTAGTAACATTTAGGATTCTATTCACTCAGTTATTGACATATTACACAAATATATTTCACAGTTTGATACATGAAAATTACGTTTTGATTAACGTTAACATTAGGTTACTGCTCTGCTTTCTGCTCCAGACTCGGCTTAAAGCCATTGTTGTCATATAGCAACCGAGCGTCTCTAGCCAATTTCAGCTGCACAAGCTACAAAATAACTAATTAGGCGGTATTTAACTCCTAATAAGACTGTAGCGACATGCCTATAGCTAGCAGTATACATTGCTATGTGTACGACTTCTTCATTTGGTTACAACAAAGACAAAAGTGCTTAAAATTGTAGAAAACCACAATGTTTACTACGTGTGATGCACGACGTAGCCATCCTCTGAGTTCAGACGACTTGACGAGTCGTATATAAGACCTCAGTGGCGTTCTTTTTGCAACTTGCGGTTCGTAACTCCGGAAAATGACTCGTAAATTGACTTCGGTGGACAAAAAGAACGCACCAAGAGAGAGAGAGGATGACATGCAGCAAAGAGCCGTAGGTCGGATTTGAACCCGCTGCTAATTAAGGACTCGGCATGCTGCAGGTGAGCTAGAGGTTGGGTGTTTGGTGTTTTAAGCCCCCAATGTCGTCTTCCAGGCAGCACTGCATGGAAGGCACTAGGGTTAGTCGACAGTGGGGGCTTAAAACACCATTGAGCTAGAGGTTGCCCCACACATATGTTTCGAATCAGAGTCAAAAGATAATGGATGTGGATGGGTCAAACAAACAAGGGACTTTCACCCAGTTTGTGTTCTCTCTGTTAATAAACCAAAAGTCAGCGTTGACTTATTTGAACTTAGTTTCGTAACTTAAATGACGTTACAAACATACTTATTTAACCTAGGGCTGCTCGATTATGGGAAAAAATATAATCACGATTATTTTGGTCAATATTGAAATCACGATAATTTAACACGATTACTCGTTGACTTCTGGAAAGATTATTAAACTTAAAAAAACAGTGGAAAAAGTTAAATAAATCAACAGTAAAAAAAACATAACTGTGAACTTTGCCTTAATACTTTTCCTATTTAAACTTAGTTTTTTCTTTCAGAACACAAGAGAAAATAAAGAGTTTACTTGCAAAATGTAATGAGCTAAATAATTGTTTTTCTCGATTATTCTGTTTTTGTGATCGTTGGGAGCCGAAATCATAATCACGATTACATTTCGATTAATTGCACAGCCCTAATTTAACCCAAACCATGCTCCTTTCCTGCAGGTTTAATGAAATGCTTGGTGGGAAGAGAGGGAGAGACCATGCTCTACTAACCATCAGGGGAGAGGAAGAGGAGAGGGTCGCCAGCTTCCAAGTTTCTGGGGACTCACATCAGTGGACGACCTCGAATGGACAATCAACTCCTCCTGCCCTGGTTTAAACGGCTCAACTGCGGCTCTACTTCTTACGGACACTGGCAAAGAACACACTGTCTTCATTGAACTGTGAACTGCTAAGAGCCTTTCATCACTGCTCCGTTGAAAGTGTTTCACCATACTGTCTGACTACTGTAGAAATATTTCTATAATCTAGATGTGTTATTCTCAGTATTATAGTTGTATTGCCCGTATAATGTATAGACTCGGGACACACAGATAGTTAGCTTAAGCTTTGGTTACCTTATAGTTCAGAAATGTCTATGTTTTTCTGTACCAGACGGAGAGGTGGAACGGGAGGGGGTGGCCTCTGAGTCTGTGTGTGTGTGTGTGTGTGAGAGCTGGAGAATCTGCCTGGAGAAAGGAGAGAGAGAGAAAGAGAGAGAGAGAAGGGTGACGCTGATGTTAAAAGATTAGGAATTTGACGGTGTTCATAATCTGACATAGACTTTGCGGACTTGAACTCTGTATACTTTTGTCTGTGGTTAGGGAAACTTAGTCTCATTTTTGTGAAGCCACAATTGTGTTATGTAAACTTAAATGCTTGGACTTCAGTAAACTTTCTTGACTTTAATCTATCATCTCAGTTTTGATCCCTGAGTTCTGGTGTCATTATTCCCATTAACCAACGCGCGAGAATTAGAGTGTATCGATAACTGGAGTCAGATCTTCCTCTGGCTTTCGGGCCAGTACTTTTCCCTGAATTTTCTTCACTAACTGGTGTGCAAATTGTACAGAGGCCGACAGAAAAAGTATCCAGAGACTCGTTAAAAACTGCGGGAAAAAAAGAAATCACTGAATCACCCCGCCATCTCTGCAGGACACCTTCAGGACCCGCTGTATCTGCAGAGCTGACAACATCGTAGCAGATGCGACCAACCCCTGTCATCACCTATTCTGTCTGTTCACCTCCGGGAGGCACTACAGAGCACTCCAATACAGTTTGGGTTTTTTTTCATCCAAGAGCCATCACTGAACTGAACAAAATCAAACATTTCCCCACCTAGGTGTCATGAACTAGATGTGCAAAAATACAACCCGTGCAATGCTGTTTCCATGCTTTTAAAATGCTTATTCATATTGACTGGAATAACTGTGAACTGTGTATTTATTCATTTTAGCACTTTTATTTTTCAGGTATTGCACAGCACATTTCGTGGTGCACAAGCTTGTGCAATGACAATGAAGTGTATTTTATTGTATTCTAAGAAACACACCGCTGACACTTTGTCTATGAATACAGAAAGATCTTGCAAGTGGCGAAAGTGCTACAGAAAGAAATGCGAGTTGAGATTAAAGGCTGTTTTATGGTTCTGCGGAGGCTCCACGCAGAGCTTTCGCCGTAGCCTACATAATCGGCCTGATTTTTATGCTTGCGCGTTGGTGTTTGCGTCGAGCCGGCGTGTGTGTGTGTGTGTGTGTGGGGAGTGTATGGTAGAGCGAGGGAGAAGTGAGAAAGTGACAGCGATTAGCTTCGGAGCGAAACTCTAGAGTCATAGTGAGAGAAACAAAGGGTCTCCCCTGTGCTTTCTGACCACGTTGGGAAATCTGTAGCGGGAAAAGTTAACCCTCTCCTTGATTTCATGTTGTTTATGGAGAAGGAGAACCAGGAAATGAGTCGGGGGGGGGGGGGGTTGCAACGCTACAAAGCCACGGCCGAGCGATGTGCGTCGCCGCGACGTGTAATTACGTTTTTCGATAGGTGCACGTCAGGCTACGGCGTAGGGTCCGGCGTATGTTTGTGTCTTCACGTACCTACGTGCGTAGCAACGGCATAGATTTTACGCAGAAGTATAAATCAGCCTTAAAGTGATGGTTCGGAGTAATTTCACCCTAGGGTCCTTTGCACCATGACCTCGAGCCAAACACCCCCCCAGAAGCTTTTTTCACCTGGGTCGAACATTGGGAGAGTTAGCGTTATCAGCTGAATAGCTTAGCGCAGGGGCTAATGGATCCAGGTTTGTATCTCGTAAGTTACCCCACTAATAATGCCCGAAATGATACCAAACTTCTACACTAGTACAAATAGGTTATGTACTCATAAAACGATGGATTGGAAAGTTTGTAAGTACACCAGAAGTTTATGTAACTAACACTTGCCTGCTGGCTTCTGCTCTCTGCTGCTGCTACTGCTACCGGCAGTAAGAGTGCTTAGGGACGTCTACAAATTACAACACCGAAAAGAGATACAACAAAAATATTTATTATTTACAGTTAAAAAGGATTTTTTTTATAATGATGACAAAAATGTTGCTTTATTAAAGGAAACTGGGACACATCATTATCTAGATATGATTTAATGTCCCATTTGTTTATGCTCTGACATAAAAACAAGTCATCAAAGTACAAAGAATTGTTTACAAGGCTCCTCTGGTGCTCAGATGTGAAACTGGACTTCTCTTCTCTAAGAGTTTTTTTTCTTTCTTGGAGGTAAATATCGCCCCCTTGTGGAAAATGTATAAAATGCTAGTGCAGAGGTTTTCTGCTGAGTGGAGCTATGTGTATTATGTGAGTCAGTGGAGCAGTTTGATTTTCCTCAGAGAGTGAAACGTAAAAACAAAAATACACACATATTCAGGCTTTTTTTTTTTTAAATGGCTGAAACCTTGTTTATGTTTTAAACAACACAACTCCACACCCAAATAAAAAGGAATTATTACAAGTCTTCAGACGGATGCTTATTACGAAAACCATAATGCCACGTTAGTGAGGTTCAATTACATGCGTAAAGTCGATCTAGGTTCGAGCCGCCAAAACGTGAGGAGTAACAGGAATAGGCCGCCTGGTTGACCTTACACCGAGTAGCCATGTTTGCAGGGTTCACATCATCTTGCAAATCACTGTGCCCGACATTTATTATTGCAAGTCATTGGACACCGCGGCCACGGGATGTTCTGGTTGGCTGGGAGGGCCCAAATGGAGCATTTGAGTCTGTGGTTGAGAGTAAATAAAGGTTATGTATGGGAACCTGGACCTTTTAATACAAACATGCTTCTTTCAATTAACAAAATACAAGAAAGTTAGAAAACATGTATTTTTGTTTGTGTGATTACAAAGTATTTCGGTTTTTGGATGATAGACAGAAAAAAAATAATTATCAGTAAGGCAAGGCAAGGCAAGGCAGCTTTATTTGTATAGCACATTTCAGCAACAGGGCAATTCAAAGTGCTTTACATAAAACATTAAAGAGCAGTTATAAAACAATTTAAAAACATTAATAAACAAATTAAAACAAGAATAAAATTGATAGTGCAGTATAAGAATAAAAGTTACAGTGCAGTATAAGAGATTAAAGTTAATAAAATAGATTATTTAAAGAAAAGCAACATCAAAAAGATAGGTCTTTTAGCTTAGATTTAAAAGAACTGAGAGTTGCAGCGGACCTGCAGGTTTCTGGGAGTTTGTTCCAGATATTTGGAGCATAAAAAACTGAACGCTGCTTCCCCCTGTTTAGTTCTGACTCTGGGGACAACAAGTAGACCTGTCCCAGACGATCTGAGAGGTCTGGGTGGGTCATAATGTAGTAGCAGATCAGAAATGTATTTTGGCCCTAAACCGTTTAGTGATTTATAAACCAGTAAAAGTATTTTGAAATCAATTCTTTGAGGCACTGGAAGCCAGTGTAGAGACTTCAGTACTGGAGTGATGTGATCCACTTTCCTGGTTTTAGTGAGGACTCGAGCAGCAGCGTTCTGAATCAGCTGCAGCTGTCTGATTGATTTTTTAGGGAGACCTGTAAAGACACCGTTACAGTAGTCAAGTCTACTGAAGATAAAAGCATGGATAAGTTTTTCCAGATCCTGCTGAGACATAAGTCCTCTAACCCTTGATATATTTTTTAAGGTGATAATAGGCTGATTTTTTTAATTATGTTAATGTGGCTTTTTAAAAATTTAGGTCTGAGTCCATGACTACACCAAGATTTCTGGCTTTGTCTGTTGTTTTTAACATTGTCATTTGAAGCTGAGCGCTGACTTTCAATCGTTCCTCTTTTGCTCCAAAAACAACCACCTCCGTTTTTTTCTTCATTTAATTTAAGAAAGTTCTGGCACATCCAATCCTTAATTTGTTCAATGCACATATTTAATTGTTGTATTGGGCTATAGTTCCCTGGCGATAAGGTTATGTAAATTTGTGTGTCATCTGCATAACTATGGTAAGTTATTTTGTTGTTTTCCATAATCTGAGCCAGTGGAAGCATGTAGATGTTGAACAGAAGAGGGCCCAGAACTGAGCCAGTACTATAATTATGGCCCAGTCTTTAAGGTTAACATCTTACCTCTAAAGGTGTCTTCCTGCTCCCATCTGTAGGGAAGAACAGTTTGACTTATAACTATGATGTTAATATACCAGACAAAGCACAGTGTCATATTCTATCCAACTTGCGAAATTACATGTGATTTAGATATCGTCGCTGTCGGGCAGAAACCTTGTATCTCCATATTTCATCATTTACATTTTTTTCATACACAATGCTTTTTACGTCTGTCTGTAGGATTTACAGATATTTAAACCATGACCAGGTGATTTCTTCTAAGAAAAAATCTTAATAAAATGTTTTCACAATTTCTTGAAAAGCAAAGGTTTTGAACATACAAGGTTTTCACCCGACGGCGACGATAGAAAGAAAGAGAAATTTAGGCAAATCTCAAAAGAGAAGTATAAAAGGGAGAAAGAAGTTGTCCAATGGTACAGTTCGCAAATTACGATAGTGAATGTGTGTAATATGATCTCACAGTCCATCCCCTCACCTGTGTTGTAATCACGGAAATGCTTCCTGATGAGGCAAAACTTGAAAATAATAAATCCAGCAGCCAGGAACAGGCCGATCCCACCTCCGATCAAAGCGTACTTAATTTCTGGAAACAAAAACAACCAACAGGCATCATCGCACAGCCAATAACAAACAAGACGCAACGCAATACAGTGACAGAACAGAACATCGGTTTGAGTAATGCCAGCTCATGTTCAGGCCTCCTGACATGCTAAACAACGTGTGTGTGTGTGTGTGTGTGTGTGTGTGTGTGTGTGTGTGTGTGTGTGTGTGTATTTCCCAACTTGTTTACTTAGTAGATGATAAAATTCTCAGTCATGGTATCATGCGTCTTTCTGAAAATTGTATTGCATCACCAGTGTTTGCAATTTGATTCTGGAACGTCCATTAATCCCTGAGGGGTGGGGGCAGGGCCGTACTGGGACTGAAATTCAGCCCGGGACTTTAAGATGGAGAGGCACAGTCGGTTGGAGAGTGATGGACCCTGCCTCTGCTTACTGATTGTACAGCTACATATCATATGCATGACAAGAACATCAGTTATAAATATGACGAAGAATAAAACATTTTCTAATTCAATCTGTGCTTCAGTCAAGTTATTATCTAGTATGTGGAACTATTGGCATTTTATCCTATATGTAAATATCTGATTGATTGATATGCCTAATATGATTGCCTACCCAGCCCTGCACACTGCCCCTCTACCTGTCTGTTTCCTTCTCTTCCTCTCTCCTCCTCTCTCCTCCTGATGAGAGTGTATGTGTGCAACAATAGAAAATAAACAATTAGCTTATCAAAGCAAAAATTTGGAGACAGAAACAACTCAGGTATACAGACCTAAAACTCCTAAAAACCTAAAACTGTCCTACCTCACATCACCAAATCCAAACCTGACTGAAAGTAAACTCTTTTTTCGGCCAATCGGATGTCAGGAAAAACGCGGATCAGTCCAAGTTAGGAGGGGCCGCTCGTATCCCCCCTCAATATTGAAAGTATTGGTTTGGCCCGGTCTGAAACACACACAGACACAGCGCTCCGCTGCAGCTGAACGGCTGGTGTGCCAGTTTAGCTGGTGATCCTGTTAACTGGTGATATTTGCATGAAATCGGTGAATATTCAACAAGGCCCTGCCCTGCGTTCTGCTCTGCCTCCGCCCCTCGAGTGCCAGAGGTTGACATTTTCACAAGGTGTTTGCAAGTGAGACCAAATAATGGATATCGCTGAAAACATCACCAATTTATGTGTAATACATGTCAGTTTAAGCATTATCCACACAAATACAACACATACTGTATGAATGAAAAAAAAATAAAACGAAACACACAGATCTAGCTGAGATTCGAACCTTGGATGTCATGGACAAAAAATCTTAGCAGACTGCCTTCTCCATCATCTATTCCACTACACTACCTGAAATGGACCGGCCGTTCGGGATTGTTTCCGGTATTCCCGATGGCCAATCCGCCCCTGGGTGGGGGGCGGGGGGGTTACATTCTCATGAGAAATTAACTTCTTGAACAAAACACTGGCAACCACTTTTACAAATAGGCTGGTCCTGCTTATATCTGAAGCATATTCACTTAACAAACAAGACAGATTGGAAAAATGTCCAGATTTCCGGTCAATGAGCATGAAAGGCCAAGTTCAACATACAGCAAATGCCAGATTGTGACAACTACAGACCATATTTCAACTATCAATGGAAGCCTTATTAACACAGTTATTATAGCTTACATGGAAGTTTTTTTCACTTTGTAATTACTACACACAGGCACAAACATAAGTGCATTAACAGGTGTGTTTTTTTTTTATAACTCACGTTTGAATTATATTAAGGCTATAGTAAGGTTTATATTAAAGATTTGCATAATTAAAGGCGAGCTGCTTTGAATGACAGGTGGCTGCCATCACAAGAGGCAAGCATAGACTGTAGGCTTAATCCACTTCCGCTTCAGCTCCATCCACGCCCCACCACTTTGCAGGGATTTAGCCGACTCCTGTTATTTCCTTACAAGCCATGTAGTATTTAAATGGCTATTTTTTTAAACGCAGTCCAGCACAATGCTCACCCCACAGACGACGTTATCTTCACTTCACCTGTTCAAATGACTTTACCAGTTTAGATAACACACTCGAATGTCCAGCTGTTACAGAAGTGCCTAAGCACAGACATTTCACAGTTGCCTCGTTAATGGACTCATGCAGAGTCTACTTGTGACCCTTTATCCAAGGCTGTGACCAGTTCTCCCAATCTTAATTTCTTTCCCTTTCCTTTTATCCACTCATGAACAGGGGCGGGGCTAAAAGGGGGGCGCCCCCCAGAAATATGATTACCCCCTCCTGGTGCCCCGTATATATATATATATATATATAAATAAGTTTCAAATAATTTCACTGGAGTTACCGTTATTATTTTTCATGTGATCAATACCGAATTCAATCTAATTGGATGGGAATATACTGTAGGCTACGTTGCATGTAACGCACCACTACAAGATGACTCGACAGATTCGGCCGCATTCTGCATTCATTTGCGGCAAATAATTGCAGCTTGATGGTGGTAACGTTAGCACATAGTAGTATGGACGGCGACATGATTGAAAATGAAGAAAACAGAGATCCCAGAGATTAGGCAGACAAGCAGCAAGACATTCCCAATCATCCCTGGCCTTATCTGAGAGAGATGTTTGAGATGGGCTAGGAGGCATCAAGTATGACTCCTGGCCAATGTGCTGTGTAACTCTAAAAGTATGGGGAACTTCTTAATTAATCTATGTTTAGTAATTCATATTGTATCCTTTATTTTCTTTCTATATTTGAGCACACACACATACATGTAGACGATTAAAAAAGAAACTGGATCTGTGAATTCTCACAGAATCACAATTGAATCCATATCTTGCTACTCAGTCAGAATCTTATTAAGCTGGAGTCCCAGTCTCTGTCACAATAATCATATATGTGATGTTTGGCAGACATCCATTTAAAATGTAGACAATGGCATATAAAGAGCCTGGTTTTTATGTCCACTGAAGTTTCTCATCTTGCACTCTAGTAACGTGTGTGGTCCAGGTAGCTTTGCATAAAAAGTGGTTGTCATTCGCAAGGCTACTTTTACTTTTATACTTTAAGTACATTTCAAAGCCTGTACTTTGTTACTTTTACTTAAGTAAAGAAGTTAAATCAGTACTTCTACTTTTACCAGAGTATTTTTTAACACAAGTATCTGTACTTCTACTTAAGTACGGGAAGTGAGTACTTTTGCCATCTCTGTCTGCAACCCTACTCAACCAACCCCCCCATGCATGAGTGCCCTGGTCTATGTTATGAGTAGTGATGTCTACATGTTACAGTCTTTTTTTGTTTTTTGTTTTCTTGTCTTAATGTTGTCAAAAATGCCTTATGATTTCTGCTGCAACCTAATTTCCCCACAGGGACAATAAACAATGAACTGAACTAATGTTTCCATGATGACTGTCCAAAATTCTGATACCATAGAACCAGTATTGGAATTTTGTTTTTTGTTTTTTTTGTTTGTTTTTTTAAAGTGGCAGACTGAGCTTATAAATGTGTATTGTATAATTGTTTTTCTAAAATAAAAACAAGCAAAATTTATAATGAATGTTATATGTGTGATTTAGCTTAATTACATTGTGTTGTTAAATCCTATCCAATACTTCCTATATTTCTAAGCAGATTTTTGGATTATTGGGTGCGACATCACCTAAAACAATCCTGTAATCGTCCCTGCTCATGACACCTAAAATGTATGCTGCAACCCTCTGTAGCAGTCTTGCCCCGAAGGTTGGGAGCCATTGACCTACTCAACATCAATATTAAAGTAATGTCATCTTCTCTTGTCTTTTTGTAATTTAGTCAAACTGACTTTTTAAGGTTTTGTTCTAAAAACTTTACATAAAAATGTAATAACAAACACAAATACATTTACAGTGGCATTATTTAAGTATTGTTGCTGAATGAATGTGTCAACAGATGCTACTTGGACCATGTTGGCAGTCTAACAACACAGCCTAGACTTAAGGACTCGTTGGAAATTACCTCAACAATTTACAGGTAATTTCCAATAAGTCTGAGACTGAAGACAGAGCGGTTGTGTGTTCAGCGTAACCTGTTGACCCACCTAGTTTCTCTGTAGAATCTGCTCCATCTCCTCTCACACTAGTCAGCAGACACTCTGAAACACAATTGTTTTCTGTGAATTATTTTCAGGTCACAGAAACAGGCTGTTAAAACAAACAGGAAGCAGTAACACCACAGTGATGTCGACATCAGATAACGCCAAACAGTACAAACAGTTGCACAATAGTGATCATGAAGTGAAGATTGAATGCACCTGCAGTATTCTGCAGTACTTTCTAAACATTGCTGGGGCAGTAGCATCGTAAATGCCTTGCTAAAGGACACCTCGGTAGTGGTCATTGTTCCCATTTCACCACAATCCTAGAGGGGCTGGAGAGATTAACCACATGTGTGCACTTAAAGGCTTTATACCAGTGCACAGTTTTGCAAACACTGTCAATATCAAGTCTTTAAATACAAATTGTGTGGACTTGATAGAAAGACAAAACTATAAAAATGGGTTATTAAGAACAAAATACTGTATATCAATGGTGACCAAATCAATCAAGTTTATGGGAAATGGGATCTTAGTTGAGAGAAATACAAACTACGCAAACCATCCCTATAGTACAGTAGATTAAACTGAATTGATGAGCAGATTTGAAAAGTTAACAGTTTAATTTTGTCTAAAGCATTTATTTTATGGTGTATAAACAAAGGTGAATATTTAGATTAGTAGCTAGACTGTCCACTGAAGAGTGTAAATACTTTATGTGTCAGCTTATTGTATGCAAGTGTGGGAATTATGAATTTCGATTTAAGATTATGAAATGCCACTTTGAAAAAGAGCAGGATCAAGACATGCTTAATGGCTTGTTCACATAAGCTCCATGTGATCATTATTGGACCTTGACAGTCATTCTTACATCCACCATACATGTCTGTTTCTGCGTCACACACAACTTAGAGTGGGATATTAAGTTGTAGACAAGCAAGGCAAAATATAGGAAAGAAAAATCCAATGTTATGGCAAAATATCCTTGAGCCAGACAGCTGCTCCGGTTCGGACGCGAAACGACAGAGGAGTGGTGGTACCGTGGGTGGTAAGGTATGACTGTAACTGAGAGTGGAGCAGGGTGTTGCTGCAACAGAGCATACATGCTCAGCAAATGGCTATCTTACATTTTATAACCCCCAGTCCCATTCCTCTGGCAGCTCTGGGACCTGGCCTGTTGTTGCTGTATGTGAGATCCTAAATAAAAACTAAAGTACAGTAAGTGCAGGTTCAGCAGAAATCAGACAATCAATAAACATAGAAAATGAATAACCTGTGACATTTAAAATGGTCATTTTTCTGTTAGCATATTGTAGGATTTGATTTTCTTGCAGGGGCAGAAACATGCAATTTCCCGCGGGGATCAGTACAACTACAGCTTTTGTACCTTGCTGATGGTCATAAACAGGAGTTCAAAATGTTGGCTGGTTGCAGGGTTTGAACCTGTGACTAGTCATGGGACAATATGTGTTATGTATCAGTCTATGGTAATTTCAGCTTAACGTGCCCTGAGTGTTGGGAGAGATAAAATTTCCAGTGACCAGAGCTCGACCTCTTAAATATTGTGTCACGTCCAGCAAGTAGAGCATAGGCGGTCTGACAGCTCTCCGTAGCTTCAACTCACAGCCCAAATTAAGTTTTAAATACAAGTTTTGCAGATTTAGCAAATCACTGCACATTATTTCACATTATCATTGTTGTGTTGAAATTGGCAGCAACACAAAACACATGGAATTTAATGTATTGATTTGTTTTATTTCAATAAAATAGGCCACTTCCCTACAAGGCAAGAGAGCAGTAGCCCAAGTACAGAAGCATTGAAATAGAGAAAAAAGGGATTTAAGTTTTCAGGCTGGCCGACAAAGCATTAAAAAGGTTGTAAAGCCTTCATGTTATGCCTTTAAGACTGATTTATTTTTACCCCAAGAATCATTGAATAGAACCTACACATTAGCTTACTTAAAACTGTATACATATTGCAGCCTGCCTTTGGCTCTTTGGGGAATATAAAAGAAATTGGCAGTAGTCTATATGAAAAAAGTTATTTTTGCTTTCTTTTCCATTTAACTATTTTGTTATTTGAAGCTTATAGCATTTAAATGAGTCTGTTTTGTTGTAGTTGTAAATCACTACCCTCCATCACACCTAACATACAGTACAATGCAGAAGTTATTACCATAATGTTGGAACGTTTACAGCCGGTTATCTTACAAGCTTAATTTGCTAGCTAAAGGCTAATAGCTAACTTGAACTTGACATTTCAGATACTTTACATTGCTAAAAGCTTTTTTTATCTACTCTAGGCTATTTCCGCCTGGTCATGCAGATGTCTCTCGGTTTCTTTTTTTAAATTGTTATGTTAAAATTAATATACTACATTTATTAGCAATTATTACATTTAAATATGTAATTAACAGCTTAACCACACCAAATTGTGATATCCAGTCAAAAGCTGAGATGGCAGCTCCTTGGATCTACTTGCTAGCTTAACAGGAGTTTAGCTAGGGCTATAGTCCCCTTCATTATTTGTTTAAGCTAAGACTCCATTAAGTGAAATACCAATATCTCTGTTCATCAATGATGGTATTTTTTAAGACAACAAGTGGGGAAAGTTCAAGTAATTTTTAACTTTTACTGGCTTTAGCTAAGCCTTTGGCTCTCTACCCAGCTACCTTGTGTTAGCTGTCTAATAAACTGTATGTGGCAGAGAGTGCAGTAAGATTAGCTACATAAATTAGTTACCAAAATTAGTTTTTAACCCTTGTTTTGTAATTTTTGACCTTGCTGATAGCTAATGGTTTTTTAACATCATCACCACAGCATGTGTTGCTAATACATCTGTATAAGTTTGATGAATATTATTTACTACAACATACAAGTCAATTGTACTCACCAGTGATAAGGACAGCTCTGATGACAGCTGACAAACACCCACCACACATCTGAAATGCTATCATCTCGTGTGGTGTTTCTGTGCAGTTCACTGACTTCTTGAAGTGCTGGGAGTCTTTTTTCATACATGTTCTCAATGGTGAGCTTTTTCCTGAGCTTGTGGGTTTCAAAGCTTTGCGATGAAAAGATTATACATCTATCTGACTTTCGTTCAATGTCCTATAAGCTGCTGTAATGCAGGGCCCCACCCATTTCTTGAGATGAGTTTTAGAATTAAAGCGCTTCAACAATCAAAGGAAATTTGAATTCATGCTAGTTTGCATGCATTCTTTCATGTATTTTCAGCATGCACCTCCTGATTGGCGAGCAATATTAAGAGTTGGCAGTTATATTTGTTATTATATTAGATTGTTAGATGTAGGTTAATGATGTTGTGGTTTGGGTAGAAAGATTTGTGGGTCAGATGTAACCCTGGCAGCCATAATGCCACTCAGATGTATTACTGCCAATAAAATATCAGGTCAAATATTAGGTCAAGGTCTTGGCTCACGCAAACTACACTGGATCCAATTGATAGTGTTTTCTGGCAGTTAGTGTTCGACCACGTTTATTATCTCAACTTCTTCATGCGATGATGATGTAACTGCATTTGCAGCGTGTTAATGCTCTCCTTTGATTGGTCAGCCGCCGGGCGTATCAGCCCTCGGGGGTTATCAGTTATTGCAGTTCTGTCATTACTCCCCTCACACATGGCCAATAACGACTATGTGATAAAGTTATGTTATGTTGGAACTGGAGGCTGCAGTCTAGGCTCCTCTTTAGTTTTCATACCTATGAAATCAGAAAAGTACATTTCACAACACATTTACTACTTGTGTGGAAAAACCCCTTTCATCTAAAAATGAATGTAACATATGTACTTCATTTCTACAGTGACCTATTTGACACTTTCATTTCACCATGCACAGGAAACGATGATTAAATTGCACAATGTGCTGTTCTTGTTTCAGCCATATGACACACAGTTGTCTTAAGGTTGGGTTGCTGAATATACTGACCACAAATCAGGATGCATTAACATAAAGAAGAGATTTTTTTTGTTGAAATACAATTTGTGTGGTATGATTGTCTGTCACCACATCTTCTTCTGTATATGATCTGCATCAGCTGTCCTAGACCATACCTGGGTTTACTAGCTTGTCAGTCTTGTATATCTGTCTGATTGTCCTTCCTCTCTGTGGGCATGAATGAGCATGAGCCAGGCTGCTTGCTGGCTCCCTGTGGTTTTAAAGCCAAACAGAACACATGTGGGTGTCAGTCAAAATGGCACAAACAAAGACTGAGTCCTGACCCTGGTGTACTGAAGTTTATTCTTTGGTGTTTGTTGTCCAATTAACCTTGCTGTCTGTTTTGTGCTTTTAAAGCTGTTCTCATTGTATGACAGGTAAAAATGACTGTTGTCTTTGCATGAAAGGTCAAATCTTTTATGAATGTGATGGACTATAAAATATGTTCTACGTCGTTTATATCCATGCATTCATGCAATCCTTAACCTAATGAAAAAGATAGAAACAGATAAACGAAAAGGTAGAAAAGATAATCCATGTCTCTGCTGTCCACCTGTGTGCTCAGTATTTTCCTCACAGTCAGCTAAATATAGTGAAAGAGCTTTATTCTAAAATCTCAAAGGTGGCTCTTCAAGCTAAAAAGTGCCTTGCATTGCACACTTAAGAAAGGCTCTCCTGCTTTTTTATTGGTCAGATCGTCTCTATCCTTACTATGCTGTATTAGACCATTGTAGGTAAGGAAAATCACGGAGCGGAGGGTAATATTCTGAGAAAAAATTGGATATTCTCTGAGATTATAGTCAGAAATTTAGTTCCTGATGCACAAAAGCTATCACCTCATCCAAATCAGTATTTTTCTTCTGAATATGCACAGTAAATGACAACGTCTCTATAAAGTCTGCATGCTTATGATAATATGGTGATTTTGGCTTAAATCAATTATTGCTATAAATTTTATTACAAAGTATAATTTGATGAGATTATCAACTGCAGGTATTATACACTTTCTTTTCCACATAAATTTATGACTCCGACAATTTCAGATTTTTACAAAATATTAATGAGTTTTTCTTGTAAATGTACTACTTTAATCTATCTTTTTTTTTTTTTTTACCTACAATGGCCCTTATACAGGGTCATACTATCCCAGTTGACTCATTGACTAGCTTAAATTACGAACTTGCCTAGGACCATGTCTGGTCATATATACCCTTTGTTAGCTTGCTGGCTAAGAAAAACTGAATTTCAAAAAAATTATTTCTTACATTATTCACAAATAATCATGAATCCATAAACTTTTTACAGCCACTTTTCAAGTAAACAGTTTTACAGTCTACAATTGCTCATGCTTAAAAGTTAGCTTTTGGTCAGAATTTCGCTTCAGCTCCAAATATAACATGGGTTAGCTTTGTGGCTAGGACCTAGGGAATAACTGGCACAAGCAGTGGGTCTAATTTGCTGTCTGAGGTTAGGAGGCAAAAAGAGAAAGGTGAGAAAAGGGCTAGAAATGGAGGGGGCAGGCTCATGTGAGGCCTTATTCTGGGAAAGATGCAAGTCTAGACAGTAAAAGGGAAATGCCCTCACATAGCTTACTGTATCTCTGCTTACAACATGATATGCCTACACTGCTCAGCAAGTAAGTGTATCTCCACAAAACAATGCAAGGACTTTTCCCCGTTGAAAATGAACACACTAAATGATCTGCAAGTGGAATCATTATATCCTTTGGAAAAACAAATAATGAAATATGATTTCTATAAATGTTTATATCCATTGCAAGTCAAGGGAGAACTGCTTTTAATTACCCTTTTAACCTGATTCATGCACTTTAACAAATACATTGTGCAAGTTAAGACTATTTGTCAATTCAAAATAAACTTTTACATGATTGCCTAATTTCAAGTCCATTTCTTCGCAAAAAAAGTCCATGTGTTACCACCTAAAGGTAGTCAACTCACAAGCAAGCTTAGCATTTGACTGTAGCTGAAGTGTGGAAGGTGCAGTTGGCAGACAGGCAGGCTATTACCTTTTGAAATACAACATGACAGAAATAGACTGGCTTGAATACCTTGCTGGGGCCACGGAATTGTCGTTGTGTCCAATGAGGACTTAACAGAAATTGTGTTTTCAGCCACACAGTATTTATTAATCACTCCACTTTATCCATTTAGGGAATGCACAGGGTCAAGCTTAACATGTGACCTCATCCACTGACTTCCTCTGACTCATGAAGGGTAACAAGTCAACAAAATGCCCCCCCCCCACCCACGCCCCATTTCAGCTTAATATCAACAACAGCTGCATTGGTCCTAAAACTAGACTACCCAGTCACACACTTTCATGTCCACAACACGGCCTTGTAAACAAAGCTTGAACAACAAGAATTAGCCCAGCCCCGTCAAAGTCATATCAGTCAGCAGACATACACCCGACCTCCAGCTACCAATCTTCACTTCAGGGACCGTCGCGCTAATTTGGAATTGTGTGATGCAATGGGCTATATCCAAAAGCTTGTTTCCCTGGGTGACAGAGGCAAAATGAGTCACAAGCTAAATGTTAGTCAACGGTAAGTACACCCCACCCATCTGTATTGTCTCTACAAAGACTCAGAGTATTGATGCCATCTTTTCAAAGTTGCCTAATAGTAAAGAAGGGGTCAATGAGAGAGCCTATCAGCCCTCACTACTTAGTTACAGAAATAACCAATGACAGTGTCCATTTCATCCTGCTGCCCTGCCACTCAACACCCACTGGTTATTCCAATGTGAGCTAGCTAGCTGCGCACTGTGTTGCAGCTCAGTTTGGCCACACCAACTTGTGCGTCTATTTTGGTATCTTCTGAGCTGGCTATCAGGACCCCGGCCACACCAGTGCATTTGGACATGGATCTGAGGGCTTGACTCACTTTGGTGAGTTTTTCTTTGTCACTTTAACTTCAAGAGAAAGACTTTGTTTTCATATTAAATGACAACGGCTAACTAGAATTTATTCTCAGCAGGTGATTCTGCACTGGAGTCTACACTGAGGATTTTTGTTTGATACTACAGTCTAGAGTGGCCTGTTACACTCAGCATGAAAGACCCATCACCAAGGTGAGGGAGCAGTGTGATTATAAGGATGTTTACAAAGACATGAAAAATACTGAGGGCCAGCAGGCAGAATATAAGCTATAATAAGTTTGACTTGGTCTTAAAAGTAATGTCCAAAAAGACCTACAGCACAAGGGCCCCAGGATTTTATTGCTATAAAATCATTACACATGCACAGCGTCATATCATATACACCGATATTTACACATCTTTAAGGAAAATGATGTTCCAATGGTTACGCCTATATACAGTACAGTTATCTGGGCTACTTCATACCTTGGGTATAAATACACGAGCAGATGCTGGGAAAGTACCGTTGTTGCTAACTGATCTCTGGTTATGGGAGCTGGTAGACTGTTGGTGGCCAAAGTCTCCTGGAAAGCCAAAACATTCTCCAAGTCAGGCTAAAGATACAGTAAAGTCACTAGGTTCTGGCAAAATGTACCTGGTTTGTTAGCTTCCAATAGTAATAATTATGATAATAATGATTTCTCTTATTGGCTGTTGTAAACCTCTCTTCAAATCCTCCTTGACTGTGAACATAAATGTCTTGACAATTAAAAACTGCTTTCAAACTCTACACTTTTAATGCCCAGTTAAAAACAAAGACATCATTGAATCGCTGAATGTCTGGGTTTATATTTGTCTCTGTCTCATCTGCTTATAAGGGGAGTCATGGTTTTGCATATAGTTGAAGAGTTGAGTTATATGCCAGTGGCTATGCTCCCAGGTCAGGACATATAAATGGGTTAATGAGCTATTCTAAGACCTCACCCAGATAGCTAAAGTAAGCTACAGTAGAGCAGCTGCTGCTGAGGCGCTATGTGACTGATGCCATGATTTACGTGTATTTTCTGCGCTCTGTGGTGTAAACCTGCAGGATATCAACATTGTTCTGTAGCTTTGCAGAGGATTTGTCTATACAAAAACGTATTAAATGTGAAAAAATACTGTATATGATTGCATTTGAAATGGACCAATGCGAAGCGTGGGTCTTCGATTTGAAATGCACACATGAACAATAAAAATGTTCATCCTATAAATGGATTAGTTCTCATAGCCACCAACAGTATGCTTAGTGCTCACACCTTAAGGCACCATACAGTGCTTAAAATAGCCAAGTGCATGGCATGAATTGTTTGTCTGCTGCCTGGATAGTGACAGCACGGCACATGTCTTGTACAGAAAGGTCATCGTCGAAACTACAGAGTTCAAAACCTTTTATAGTAATCATCAAAGAACCTTTTGTGAGTTTTTGAACTGCACAAATTCTGGAATGATAATTACTTACAATGTGTGAGTGAGCATATTGGTTTAAAACCACAACATTTAAACACTGACACTGACTTCACTGTCTTGTTTTTAGGACGTAAACACATCCCACCACTTCCTCAACCTGGGCTGGACGAAAACCAACGGAGCTGCAGAGCTGCAGGAGCTGTAGAGAAAGCAAGACAGGTGATGCACGAGACAGAAAGAGAGTTGTTGACATCATGACCTGTGTGGAAAAGCGACACATGAGCCATCGGGTGGGGAGCATGCTCCACCATCGCTTCCCCAACGGCTTCACCGACTTGTTAATGGACGAGACCGATCGCGAGGTCAGCACTCTCACCGATCGGGCCTTCCGAAGTCTCTGTGTTGGAGATGATGCGGCCTACAATGACGAGTTCTCGTATGGATTCTCGCCTTTCAACTGCCACAAACCTTTGGTGGGGGAGCCTCTTAAAAAGACTCATCATAAGGAATCTAAAAAGCAAGGGCAAAACAAAACAGACAAAAACTATGCCCAGCAACAACATAAGAATATATCCCACATATCGTCTTTCCTCAAGGCATTAAGTGCTACAGAGAAAAGCTGTGAGGGTATGTTAATCAAAAATGGAGGTATGCCAGACACTAACGCAGAATCATGGGATAAGTCTGCACTTCGCAGCATCCAAAGAGAGCTATCGGATTTCTCCTCGGATTATCACACCAATCTCACGGATGGACATTACAAGAACAGGCATCGCTCGGTTGACGGTTCGTCAAACAAAGCAGGCAAAGATGCTGCCCTTCCCTCTGAGAAATTCTCAAAGAGCCAAAATGCGAAATCCGCTGTCAAACTAAGGAAACTTAACATTAAAAACTTTTTCCTCCACAGTGAGTTCAGTCCTTTCCAATCATGGAGAGATTTTAATCAGTTTCCCTTTGGTCAAGATGAAACCTCTATTCTCCCCACTGATAATATCCCTAAATGGTACGATTTGCCTTTTTACAAGGAGCTGACAGAGGCACACAGAAAAGAGACTCAGCATACAGAGGAGGCGCAGTCATGCCAGAAAGCAGCCCCTCCTCTTACTGCTCCTAAACCCATCCCTCCCCCTCCTCCCCCAAAGGTTCTGCCAAAGCCCATAGCCACTCCGGCTGATAAAAGGTGCTCATCAGATGGAGGAGATGGGAGTGCTGTCCCCTGGAGGCGCAACAGGTCCAGGGCAAAAAGTGTGATTCCAGTCAATCAGCCTGGGATACCACCTGAGGGAAACAGTTCAAAAACTTTGGATGAAAGTCTTTGGCTGCTCAAAAAGGAAGCTAGATGTGTGGAGGTGAAAGCCGTTGAGGAAGTCAGCTCTTTGGCATCGACTCCATTCAGCATCTGCCAGCTCATGACTCCCCTCATTCCCTCCAGACAACCGACGGAAACATCGGAAATCCTCCAAACTATCCTCTCACCCGCTGCTCTCGACCTCCCACAAAGACCACACTCTGAGGCCAAACTGACCCCTGAACCTCCAGTCAAGCGGGACAGCTACAAATCACTCGCCTCGAGCATCCTCTTCAACCTCAAAGACAACAGGAAAAGGGTGAAAAGCCGTTACAGCCCTCCAAAATTCAAAACATTAGAAGTGCCTGAGGGTGGCACCCAATCTCCACAATCAGATCATCTGAAATATCCACAAGCTGGCTCTGAGGGCTATGCATCTGGCTTAAGCACTCCGGCTATTTTAAAAGATGGACATGCAGTTTGCAGTCCTGTTTTGGAATCTAACAGCACCCCAACTGTTGCTGTTACCAAGCATGATACTGACAGACCTCTTTCAGGTGATTATTTGTTATCAAATCTCTTGCAAACCAAAAGAGACGCTGCAGGTAGTCTTGGTGAGGAGAATCCCATCTCCCCCTTCATGGCATTAAAAGAGACCAAGAGTCCCAAGGCTAAAAAGCAAAACTACCCATCTCTGAATTTGTACAAGAAGGCCAGCCCTGTGGACAGTGATATGAAATATCTTCTAGTCCCTCCAACTGAGGCAAATGAATTTTCACCACTCACGCTGAATAAAGACCTCTCACCAAATGCACTGCCAACAAACAACGGGCTTTCGCCAAGTAATTTAAATGTCAACAAAGATCGTTCGCCCATAATTTCACCCCATGCACTTGAGAAAGAGTGGTTGTCATCTAATGTATCGGTAGGGAAAAGAGCACCAAATGTACCAGACAAAGCAAAACGACTTGTGACAGACATTAAAGAAAAAGACTTCAGCTCCAAGGAAAAAGATACTTGTGGCCAACCCATGAGTACAATGGATGTGATCAGAGCAGCAAGGGAAGCAATTAGTGCAGCCAAAAATAAAGCTTTATCTGCAACTCAGTCAGATAGCATCAATAAGCCAATTTCAGACACAGAAGAACTGAGGGAGAAAGAAATACATAAGAAGGTTGCCTATTCAAAAGAAATGTTTGGCAGCAAGAGGGATAGTTCAATACCAGAAAACAACAATGTTTTATATCAAAGTAGAAATGAAGCAACCCTGGTAGACAAAAAAGGTAATGTCAAGAAAGAACCCCCGCCAGTTCCAAAGAGAAATTTTGCTAAATCTGATATTCAACTCTCACTTGACAAAAAGCAGAAACATAATGATGACAAGCTCACTAATGGGGATTCGGAGGATGCAAAACTAAACTTATCACCAAACGAAAATAAATCTGTCCAGAAACAGGCTAAACTCAAAAATGTATTCTCAGCCAGACAGAATAATTACATAAAATATCAGAGATATGCAGTGACGGATGATGAACAAGGAGAGGAGTTTCAGGAAGGTGATCTGAATGTGAACACAGGAATGGATGTGGATAAGGAGACGATGCCACTCAGAGAAATGAGAGATAGTGGGCATATCATTAACGATTTGCATGCTTTGAAAGAGCTGGAGAGAGCAAGGCTTGGCGATCGTGTTCTGGAGAACGCGAAGAACAAATTAGGTGTTCTTAACATAGATGAGGAGGCGATGGGCTAAGAATGATTTGATCTCAAGGGAGCTAAGGAACATTAAGAAGGGCATGCTGTCTATGAGAGGGAACACAACAGCTAAGAAAGAACTATTTGCACAGAAAGAGAAGGACCAGAGCAAGCAGGAGACTTTCACAAAGATAGATGCCAACGTCATAGTAAACAAAGCACTTATAAATGATAATTATGACAGAGCCAAAATGGCACTCGAAGAGATCATCTCAGACAGGCAGAAGAGAAAGAGTAAATTCACAGAGCAGGACGCAAATCCAATATTTGATGAGAACACTGATGAAAGTTATTTAACAAGGGTAGAGCAACGTAAAAACGCCATGAAAGATTCTATGACAGAGGCCAAGGAGAAACAAGATGGCAGCACTCTTGTACTAAAAGAGAAAGATTTAAAAGAGAGGATAAGTGATCTTAGAGACCACAATCACATGAGACAGATCTTGTCACAAACTGAACCTCGACTTGGTGAGACTCACAGATCAGGTGGTAGGTTAGCGTTAC
The DNA here is from genome assembly GCA_025617405.1 of Perca schrenkii. Lineage (NCBI taxonomy): Eukaryota > Metazoa > Chordata > Actinopteri > Perciformes > Percidae > Perca > Perca schrenkii. The sequence goes on from CM046807.1 coordinate 18,947,589, forward strand.
CTGGCATGGACAAAACTGATGATCCAAGCTTTGAATCAGATGAGGTGAATTTAAGAAACGTAGTGAGACAGATTTCTGAAGAGAGCGGAGAGAATCGGATGAACCAAAATGATGGCAAAAAGGGAGACGTTCCTCCTGTTCCTCCTAGGAGCAAAAAGGGAGGCAGTAGAAGAGATGAAAGTGTTTCTAAGGATACAGATAGTTTGAAAAATGTAGTAGAAGAGGATATCTATAACAAAGATGTAAAATGTGAAAATGATGAGGTACGCTTAAAAGAGAGGAGTAGTACAGGCTCAGGAAAACAACAAGTATATAGTGACCTGCCCACAACAGAATTCAGTCAACATTACACCAGTCCTGTGAAAGAGAGATGGGATGTGGTAAATAAAGCAAATTCAAAATCTATTACAGTAACTGATGGACTTATATGTGATTCTATTTTACCTTCAAAATACCCACAATCTGAAAATAGACTGTGTTTATCACCAGAGTTTAAAGGAAATGACAAAAAGGCAATTAGCTTGCAAGCAGACAGGAGCCCCATAAGGGAAGCCATATTTGAAAATAGCAATGTCAGGGCAAAGGAAACACCCAAGGTAAAGCGGAAGGCTCCTTTAAGACCAGACCACTTAAACACACCAGATGACAATGTAACTAATAATTTAGTGGCAGAAGAATCTAACAAAATGAATAGAGCTATTGAGGAAATAAATATGGGTGCAGAGGCTCTTGGTGAAACACACAGGGATATACTATCACCCTTACTATTGGTAAATGGTAAAAGTGTCAATCAGAGCCCACCTGACCAAGCCAGCTTGTCCTCAAAATCCTCGTACTTCTCTGTGGAGAGTACACTGAACAGAAATACTGAGACCGAGTCAAATGTTTACCACTCTCTGGAGAACTTGATTGGAGAGGAGGAGGAGGTTGATGAGGTGACGCGGAATAGTTCACGAAACACAAAACAGGATTCGGACAGGACGGAAGCTGAATATTATTCTTTAAGTGACCATGAAAGTGAGCCAGTGGTTGTTGAGCGACGGATCAAATCTCCCCAAAAAGAGACAGAAGTACCATACAAGGACAGCAAAGAAAAGGATAACACCACCTCAAATCAAAGCGTGACTTATGATGGAAATAATCCAACACCAATGTCACCTTCCAACACTTCCTCACATAGTTTGGGGATCCCTGCCTTATTTAAAGTCAAAGACATCACTTTGGGTAATAAATTGATAAAGAGTGTACAACCATGGTCACCAAGAGAGAGTCTGAGCGGTTCAGAGAGGGGAGAGGAGTTAGATCAAATACAGGGAAATCCAGAGCTCCCTGCGGCCAATGAACCTGCCAGCAGAGGTAGCACACCTATCCCAGATGAAATCTTCAAGCCTAAAGAGATTCCATCGAAGAGTTCACCGCCACTGCTGTTGTCTCCTTTGAATCTGCAAAGTGAAAATCCAAAGAAACCACAAGCTGGAGGATTCCTTACTGTCCCACAGGAGGAAGATAGATTGTCTGGGGTGAGTCCGTCATCTGAAGGTGTGGAGAGTTTAACAACCAGCACAGCCGACACCGCTGATGAGATGGGAAAGACCGCTGAAGTGTCAAAGGTTCCCAGTGAACGGTCTGGGTCCACCTGCAGTGGTAATGAAAGCCAAACAGGGCTGCCTAAACCACCAGTTGTCTTACCCAAATCTGAAAAGGCTGTTCTCAAAGCCATAAAGCTGGCAAATAGAAGGATGAAGAAGGAAGAGGCCCAGAAGTCCTCCAACAGGTCTTTTCAAAGCGGCAGCAAACACAGGGTGGATAGACACAAAAGTGACAAACCTGAGCACAAAAGCAGCAGCAGTCGAAGTAGCAAGAGCAGTGAGAAAAATCACAGAGAAAAGACAGAAGACAGTCATCGTCACAGTGAAAGTCACCATGGCAAAACCAGTGATGATCAGAGTGAGCAAATACCCTGTGAAGGAAGAGGCCACGGCAGTGAAAACCACAATCACGACAGAACACACATGCGTCACAAGACTCGGAGACAGAGCCATGATTCTGCAGTAAGCAGTACCGAGAACAATGAGGCACTACCCAGTGTTGCAACAGGAAGGCAAGGCCGCAGCAGCAACAGACACATTCGTGATAAGCCAGAGCAAAGACCCTACAGTAGTGATAGAGTCATCAGTAATGTTCCTGTGTACAAAGCTCAGCTCAGCGAGAGACCCACGACGGACAGGCCAATCAACCGATCACAAAGCATCGATAGGTACTTGGGCGATCAAGTGGAGCGAAGGCCCAGCGCCGATATGTCAGTGAAGGAGAAGCTTGATCCGAGGACCCAGCGCATTGAAAAATCCATCATGGACGGGCTTCAGCAGAGAGGCAGAGCCAGAGAAAAGGCAAGCATAGACACCCCAATCAGAAGGAGTCACAGTATTGATTCGTACCCTAACCCTAAGCCTGACCCTTCAACCCTCTCCCGGCAGTCAAGCCACACCAGCCAGCTTTCTCGCCAGTCTAGCATTGAGCACGCCATCGTTACGCAGTCCTTTCCTATGACCCAACGTAAGCTCCTCCAGGATCCAGACTCTGGCCAGTACTTCTTTGTAGACATGCCTGTACAAGTCAAGACGAAAACCTTCTTTGATCCTGAAACAGGAAGCTATGTGCAGCTGCCAGTCCAGCCGCCAGAGGGTGCTGTTCCTCAGGCATCCCCCTTGGAAGTTTTGACCCAACCTTTGGTTGTTTACCACAGCTTTGTACCGGTGCCTCTGTCTCCCATGGCTCAGAAGGCTCCAATCCAAGCCTCTCATATGGAGCCAAGATTGAGGCAAATGCACTGTAAGGACGGACATCCGTATTTAGAGCCTGTCTATGGTCAACACGACCACATGTTAGGGGAGTTTCTAGGCACTGAGGAGGTGGACTGCCCAAGCTGATAGGCTATGAGGATCGAAATGAAATAAAATCTACTTATTTTGAACAGTGTGAAAGCGTTTCAGGGTGGATTTTCCCTTCAAAGTTAAGCGTTTGATCTTTTTATTGCTTTACTTGCGTTAACTCACGAGACAAAGAAGCTGCCATGGCTTTGCAAAGCTACTCTTCAATTGGTTTTGTGAGGAGGAAGGGGTGCAAATTGAGTGTAATGAATTTGTGAATCAATGATAGTTGAATGCTTTTGTTTGAATGTGGGTTAAATTATATGTGTAAGATAATGTGCAATTTTTGAGAAAGATAAGGGACATGGGCGATCCATGTACATAATGTATTTAAGTGTAAACAGAGCGGGTAAGCTTGATTGTAAATGTGGAATATTTATTGTAAATGCTGAGTTTGTTATGTACAACGACAGTGGTATTGGGTTCTCCACTGCTTTTTAGTTATTGTTTTTTTCTTTTTTATTACCTGAAAAGTTTGTTGCGTTCAGAATTCTTTTTTCACCAGACAGTTTGCAGTCACTTAAGTTGTCATTAGAGATACTTGAACACAGATAGAACTCACTCAAAAAATTGTCTTTCTTTTGTATGCTATTGATTTTAACTGATCATGTCCACACAACTTAACATTAAAAACATATTGCATGCTCAAGTTCAAATTACGGTTACACTTATTGTGTTTGATACAAAATCATTTTCACTTTTAATGCCTAAAAGCTTGAACTGGCATTGTTGCAATTAATGTTTTTTAATATGCCGAGATCATGAAGGAGAATTGGTTTTGTAAGTTTGTTGCATTGGCATTTCTCTAAACTAGAATAAAGCAGGGCTGTATTGTGTCTGTGATCCATTCCAATAAATAAAAAAAAACTGTCGTTACAGACTTTTATTGTACTGGTGTCATTCATTTCATTTCATCTAAAGCATATTACTTTTTAACATTGTAACTTTTATGATTGATCATTTAAATGTAATATGATTACAAATAAAAGTGACATTAGTTTTACATAATGCTCACATATTCACAAATGTTTATTACAATTTTGGTAATTAACTCCTTGATTAAAGGGGCTTTCACTTTGTGTTGATTCTAGCGGCCACTTTGGACAAAAGCGGTAGTGTTTTAGCACACCTGCTGTCGTAAAGGTCTTTTCTTTACGGTGCTGTATTACCCACTGTAGTTTACTGAGTTAGCATAACCGGGAGGTGATATGTTTGCGATAAATATTTTTGCTCAGACAGAAATCATTCATTTACAATAAAAGAATACATTACGGATGCATCATTGCATTTCAAATGTTGCTTACGGTAACTTTGGATGTATCATGAGCTAAACCGGGTATCACTGTCACTATGTCATGAGCCAAAGCATTAAGAGATTGTTGTGGCAACCAATGTAATAATAACTTATATTATTATAGCACATTTCATGAAACCCACTGACACTTTACACAAGTACAGGGAAACAAGTGAAAAGAAAAAAATGCTTGCTCTTGGGGGAATTACTAGAATTGTTGGGACTTTATAAATTATAGAGAGTGGTCTAGACCTACTCTATCTGTAAAGTGTCTCGAGATAACTCTTGTTAGGATTTGATACTATAAATAAAATTGAATTGAAAATAGTAGGCCAACACAAACATGGACTGATAAGAAAACGGGCGCTGAATGGAAGGGGGACATCATTTAATGTCGGCTACTGATGTACAACCACATCGTGCATTGTAAAGTTATTTCATGAATGAAATAGACATATTACATTCCCGAGGGCCGATTCAGGGTGGGTTTGGAATCATTTACATTCCCGTAATTGTCTCAATCTGATGAAAGCCGGGCTGAGCTATGACTCGCGTTTTCCCTTTCCCTTTTAGTGTTTAGTAATATTTTAATATCTAAAATAACATTAAAATACAATTAGGCCTACATAAAGAAATCTCCTGCTACCTTTTACCTGGCTGAATACACTGACACTGGCTTTTCCGGTGTTACAAAGAAATCTGTGACCCTTTAGAATTGTTACTATAGAGCCGGTCTACCTGACGCTATCATTCTGTGACTTCTCTGGAAATATCGGACTCAAGCAACGGCACTAATTAAAACTACATACAAGTAACTTTTTTTTCACTGAGCTTCAGAAACACTAAAAAGTTACATATAGTCATTTCAACAAAAAAGTAAAAATTAATTTGTGTGAAAATTTGTTCTACAAGGATGTTTCTAATTTGAATGACTGAAGGTTTAAAGTGGTTCTTTAATTGCCCTGGCTTAAGATTTTGTGTATTTTGTCAGTTTTTGCAAACTTTAAACACAATCTGAACTAATTAGTGCAGAATTACTACAATGGAATAGGTTTGTAGTCTTCCACCAGACCTCTATCACGCCATCTGCTGGTTAGTTACTGTAATGACAGAAGTGAATGAGAAAGTTAACAGCAGTATTTGTGTTGCTTTCATTTACCAATCTGCACAACTACATACTGTAAATAGGAACTAAGTCAAAAGATACTGCAGATTCTGTTTGGAAAATTCTTTCTGTCTGAATGACGCTTAACATTTCCTCATTAACTCTTTTGAATTACAGAGGTTCAAAAGGGCCCGAAACTTATTCACCATCCAGCTGCATATTCTGCTCGGATATTAAATGAAATCTAAAAATTTAATACTGTTTCTAACCTTACCATAAACCAAGTACCGACATCATAGTGAGTTAAAAACTTAATACGAAAGAAGAAGTGGTATTAGATTATTTATGAACATGGGCTGGCTAGGGATACCCTAACCCTAATTAGAATGGGCAGTGTCACCAAATCAAGGCCCTCAAGAAGACCTTGAGGTGGTTCCACGGGCCCTTAGTAAAACATGTTATGATTCAACTATAGTTTGAATTAAGTAACACCCTCTACCAACCTGCAGCAACGAATGCATTACTAATCCATAACTAAGAACAAAACCTAATCTCAACTAAGTATTCTGAAGATTTTTCTTCTCTGGCATCTAGGTCTATTGTATTCTATCTATTTGGTCATCTTCTCATGAGAAGTGTGGGTATCCTAGGATTAAATAAACTAGAATTCCCTGACAAAACCACACCATAGTTCAGTACAAAAGTAGTTTTATTTGAAATAACCAGTTTATACGGGAAGGATAGGGTGAGGCACTGCATGAAAAGTGAGATTTCCGTCCCCGTAAACGCCTGTAAACGCCTGTAAACGCCTGTAAATGCCCGGAAATCCCCCTAATTTTCGGCAGTTATCGACAATTTACAGGCTGCGAACGTCACGTTCGTCTGTGCCACAAATTGTCGGAAACGGACCATGACGTATGTGGAGAGCCCCCGCGGAGGTATTAATTGATCTAATTAGAATATGAATAGACGCCTGGCCAGAGAACGTCTGGCCTGGCTGGAATTTCCTCACTCGCTATTGGCTGAAACCACTACTTTTAAACAAGAAAAACCTCTCGTGATTGGTTGACAGGTCTGTCATGGGTTAGGCTATTGGTCAACCTGGGCCAAATATTATAATAATAATAATAATAATAAAAATATATATATATATTTATTTATGTATTATATATATTTATTTCATATATGCTATGTTGTATATTCACGTCATGGTTATCCTAACTAAAATGATTTGCCAGGAACGTGCTGTTTATTCAAAGATAGAGCTTTATTGACACAAAACACAAACGCAATCAGAAAAAAAACTGCGTACAAAGCATCGGAGACATACAGCACACACAACAAATATCCCTCGCTCATGAGAAGCAGCACCGTCAACCCCTAACCCGTGGCCGGCTCGGAGCTGTAGGTAACCGGCAGCATTCGGTCGATTTAGCAGACGTCTGTGGTGCGTTGTCCGGTTGTATGGTGGCGCACTTCCAAATGTCCACCTCAGGCGCAGCCAGCACACTCTGTCTCGCTTCCAGCAGCTGTAAAATCAATCAATAAAGATAATCAGTACTGCGTGATATACCGCTTATGGACACAACACATCTATGAATGAACCTGAAAAATATTCACATTAACCAAACTGATCTAATCTTACCCTCTTTTCTTCTCTGCCTGCTTCTGCCCGCGATGCCACATCTGGTTGTTTCTACCTGAAGCTCCTGCGTGCTGTGTCGTAGTTTACAGGCAGCTGGAAAACAATGAAATGAGAGTGGTATGAATAAAAAACATAAGTCACAGTAAAATTAAACAAGGAAAGATGAAAAAGTAAAAAATACTTACACACAATGGCGTAATTAGCGTCATGTTAATCTGGACTTGCAGACAGCTCCGAGCAAATATAGGTCACAGCCTCGTTATGAGGCGAGGTTAGTCTGTAAAAAAAAATGTTTAAGATCGGTATCTATTAACGTATCTATGTCCTTATACAGAAGAAGTAATGCAATTCATTTAATGAAAGCATATTCTTTAAAGTCCATGTTGCAAGTTTAATTTTCCAACGAATTTGTGGTAATTGCTTGTTGGTAATAAACATTAAAACTGTTATTCATGTATTTGATGTTGTTAGGTATCACAAAACAGAATATAACACGAAAAAATAGGTACTATTTTACAGCGGTTTGTCTTTCCCCCACAATGCATTGCATGACGTCACGTTGGGGAGACGACAGGCGAAAGCCCCGTCTCGGTTCACTGTCCCGGTCACGGTTTCTGCCACTGATCTGGCAAAATATGGCTTTTTGTCTCGACCGAGTCAACGTGTCTTATGTGTATAATAATATTGGGGGGAAGTGAAAGGCAGCTTGGACGGGGATGCTGTTCGGCTTTTCACAAGTTTAAACAGCTAGCTAACGATACGCCGACGTTTGCTAACGTTAGCGCAACAGCGTTAGCTTAGACTGCTAGTTAAATACCGGTATTACAACTGCCTTCGGAGCTGCGTCCACGTTGTCAACACAAGACATGTGGCGTTAGTGCTCCTTTTGTATCATACTTTTATTGAATGAAATAGTAAGCTTCGCTCCTACGAAATATGTGTTTTTTTGTAACATTACACACAAAGCTAACTGGCTATAGTTAGCCTGTACGTATGCTAGCGGGATTAGCTAACGTTGCGTAGCCAGCCAGCAACTTCGGCGATCGGGAGTAGTTTCGGCGAACTAACCGCGACAGTATGTTGCCCACAATCAACCTCTGCTGTTAAAAGCAGTCAATCTGCAGTGATGATTTGAAATGGAGACACATGGATGTGTTAGCTGTTGAGGTTAGCTCACCGAAGCTGCTTGCTGGCTATGCAACGTTAGCTAATGTCCGCTAGCATACATACAGGCTAACTATAGCCAGTTAGCTTTGTGCAACTAACTAACTAACTAACAAAAGCCATCTCGTAGGAGCGAAGTTTAACGTTTCATTCAATAAAGTTATGGTACAAAAGGAGCACTAACGCCACAAGTCTTATGTTGACAACATGGACGCAGATATAGGAAACTCTGAAGGCAGTTGTAATATTTACCTAGCCGGCTAGACGAATGCTGTTGCGCTAACGTTAGCGAAGCGTTGGCGTAGCGTTAGCTAGCTGTCTAAACTTGTGAAAAGCTGAACAGCATCCCCGTCCAAGTAATAAATAAACACCAGGCAAATATGTTGTTACTGGAGCTAGTAGCCTACCATCAAAACGTGAGATATCTAATCATGATATCAATCATATCTGTGTTTACAACCATCGGGGGATTTCACAGGTGGGACTGGCATGTTAGCACATAGCTAGCTAGCATGATGCCTTGTATTTTCTAGATCTAGATAAGTTTACCGGTACTTATCTGAACTAACGACATGATCACTGTCACTAGATATAAATAAAACGTTGACTTTCACTTGGTGCTATTCACGGACAGTAAAAAACCCTCTTCCTCATCCCAGTCAGTCACCATAGTTACAGTACCACATAGCAGTACCAGGCTGATACACGTCTCCCCAACGTGACGTCATCACCGAATTGCGGAAGAAAAACACTAATACCAAAAACGACAAAAACCTGACAAAAACTGTCCTTTAACACTATTTTGAGATATTTTTAACAATGATATACATATATTGAGTGCTATATGTACCTATTAATCAACAGTGGTGGTTAACTTGCAACATGGGCTTTAAATCTTACCCTTGCTCCGGTTCGTAGCGCCTGCTCCAGTTTATCTCAGAGTTGTGAAGAAGGCGACTGCTTTCTGGAAATTACGAGACAAAAAAAATACACTTTTATAAAACAACTCACCCTCTTAGCTCTGTAATGAATGGCGTTGAAAGCAGCCAGGTTGCCCAGACACACAGCTCTGTGCTACTTGCGTTTAAACTTGGTGGGGTTTAAAACATTACTGCCAAGTCTAAGTAGCCTGTATAACATCCAAATACAGTCATTGTACGATCAAGAGTTAATAAACAGTACAGACTAGCTCGCCGTTTCATTAATAATCATATACTTACGTTGACTTCTTTTCTGTGAGCGCATCTTTGGAGCCACGGAGGTGATATGGAGGAGAAAAAAATCCGCTCCAAATGTCTTGAACAACTCCTGTGTGTTTCCAAGTCAAGTTTGACAGAGTGTACCGACAACTCTTTTACCAGTTGGCCTGAAATATTCCCATATTTCGGCAGTTTTTCCTCTAACTCTCGGACTCATCTCCCGCAATCTCCCGCCGCTATTTTCAAATGGAAGCAGTGAGGGCGTGGGTAGGGGGCGGGCAGAGTGATAGAGAAACAAAGAGGAGCAGATTAACCAGCAGGGCGCGAACAGCGCACATACTGGCGTGGAGGTGAATTACAGTGAGTTATAATGGATTACTGGGAAAACTTAATAATAGGACAATTGAAGTCTGGATTATGAGGCCATTTCAGCAGAGCCAACAGCTTCATATGCCATGGACATGTGAATATGGTGCTGAATTTCCAGTATTTTAAGAAGATAAATGGTTGGGACCTTGTCATGCAATGACAAACCTGATATGCTTTATGTGAAGCACAGTGTTTTGGTGTCAGCAGAAAGACTTCTCTTAGAAAACTGTACAGTGGAGCCTCTGTCTCCATTCCACCAGACAATGTTGGATGAGCAAGACCAAAGAAAGGCCACTGTAGTCATGTCACTATGCACAGTGGTTGAGCTATGAGCATGGAATGCACATTTTACCTTTGTGGCAAAGCCTGATTAAAATTAATTGTTAAAATAAATTATTTTGTGTATCTTTTTTACATAACATTAGTAATTACTAATGACATACACTGTAATTAATCTAGCATACTTTCATTAAATAAATCAATTCAAGCTAAAATTGAATAGTCTACAATTAGGCTATACTGAGTCTGATCTATTTTAAGAGATTTTCTTAAAATGAAGTTAATACCTTTTAGAAAAATGTCACCTGGGGTAAAACTCCCCCTGCTGCTACCATGCTTTGCATTTGTATAGCTCACAGCATTTTCATTTACATGTGAAAGCCTCCCCTAGAATTAGAGGAAGGGGGGGTCATGGGGGGACAACTGCCAAGCAAGGCCCACGTCAATTTCCGACAATTCTCTGCAGTTTTCGGTGTTACCTGTAAATTGCCGTGTACAGCCGTAAACCTGAAGTTCCACGACAATCTACAGTGCCTCATACTGACGAAAATCCCACTTTTCATGCAGTGAGGGTCATGTTCGGTAGGACGTTGAGGGTCGAGGAGAGGGATGGAGAATTGGGTTGATTGCCGGGGAATAACAGGGTTGAACAGAGTCGTGGTGTGGCTGAACATCTGGGAACCTGGGGGGGCCAAAACTTAGGATGGGGGTACGCCTCAAAGAGCTTATGAGTTCTTCATCCCCTGGGGGTTTGAGTCCAGAACCTTCTTGTCCCAAGGCAATGGTGTTAATCACCAAGCTGTCGGGATGCCCTACTTAAGTGAGTAACGAAAAGAAAAAGGATTCGGGGGGGGGGGAAAGGAATGTGAGAACTGAGACAAACGGGGGAGAGAGGGATAAACACATGTATTGTTGCTGTCAGGTGAAAACCTTGTATGTCCAAAACCATTAAGGACACACGGTCAGACAAAATCGCCTCATCACTGTTTAAGTATTTGTGAAACCCACAGACAGACGTAAAGGGTGAACAACAGCAATGATTTACGAAGAAGACGAAAATTAAAATGACGAAATATAGAGATACGTCATTTCAGCATGACAGCGACGAGATACAGGACTGGACAGGTGATTGTATTAGTGAGTCACAGGTGGGTCAATTAGTGAGACGCAGGTGATTTGTCTTACTGGGAGAGAGAAGGGTGGTCTTGTTCCTGAACCTAATGCTGCGTTCCAGACACAATTTTTAGCCCCTAAGTTACGACTTCAAGTCACGACTCACGACTTGGTAGCATTCCAGGCAGTCACGACAAACACTTCTAGCTAGCGGCTACCTAACGTTGATGTTAACTAGTGCTAGCTGATACTAGTGATTTCTAGTCAGCGACATATTTTGGGCTTCATTTAATAAACGTAACCTGTAGAAGTACACAATCTTATGCGTGTAGTTTTGATCACAATGTGCGGAATTATTTTACGTTGCCCGTTTATGTCTATTTATTTCTATTTCTCTCCGCTAATCACCGGCGTCTGTACAGCATCAACAGGGATCGCCATTGTTGTTTATGTGTGTGTGACGTCAAAAACTGTAACTGTAATTTTAGGTGGAAGGTTGTGAAAAAACAGGTTACGGGTTGCCTGGAATGCAGCATTAGTTCTAATAACTCCATAAAGGATCACGGATTAATAGCTGAGGAATAGTTGTTTTATTTCTCAAAAATAATACAATATTTAAACATAAGCACAAAAATACAGTGTTTTAATCAAGTCAAGCAAATCATCATATCTCCCCCATCCCTCATTGTCCCAGTGTTAAAGAGTGCAGGAGATGCACAGGCAGTCAGTGACAGCCGCAGCTTAATGCCACCATGTCGTCATACTGCTTCAAAACCACGTTCTCCTCATCGTCAAAGTATAACAAACTGATGGACTGGAGTCTGTCGGGAACACAGCACGGCGCGCCCACTTCATCACTGGAGAGCTTGAGCGCTTGCATGATGGAGCGCACCGTGGCGTGGTTGGTCGCTCGGAGGCTTTCCCCTAGCGGGAACGGGCAGGAGCCTTTGCAGTGGTAGGCGTTGTACCCGCGGGGAGAGATGATCCAGCCGGACCAGCCGATCTCCTCAAAGTCGACGAAGAGGGGAACCCGCTGGCAGGACTGGGCCCGGCCGTGGGGGAGGAAACCTGGAGACGCACGTCGTCTCCTGTTGCGGTGATCGTGGAGCTCGGGTGCTGCGGCAGCATGTTGGGCTTGTCCTGTGGGCAGAGGAAGTGGGTCACATTAGGTCAGAATAGCAACATATAGGCTAGTAAAAGTATAGTCATAGCACAGACAGATGAATTTGCTGAATTCCAACAAAATGTAAACTTTTAAAAATAAGAATCACTTTACTTTTAGTGTCCCTATTCAGAGACTGTCATCCAGCGAAAAATGCTCCCATTTGTGGTTTGTTCAAGCAGCAATTAAGACCTACATGTATAATAAACGCACCCTAGTGACCGTAGTAGTAGTTGTGACGGGAGCAAAGCAGGAAGTTAGGTGACAAACAAACACAGGACTTTCAACCAGGAGAGCAGGGCTCGACTCCCGTTAGAAACTATAAGTAAACGGCGAGTTAGGATAACGTCACGTTCAGCCGGAAGTGACGTCTCATTTTAACCCAAACTGCGATCTTTTTCAAAACTTAACTGAATAGTTTTGGTGCCTAAAAAATAACCAAACTGCGATCGTTTCACAATGTTAAAGATGTGTTTGAAAACCGTAACCCTTACGTTCAAAACCTAGAGCGACGTTCTCTGGTTGAGATATGAGGACACACTATAATGTAGCACACGCTACACTGTAATGTAGCATGAGCAGTCTTGTCAAGCTAAAGCTTAAACGCCACAGATGTTAAGTTACTGTGGCTGTGTACTGAGTTTAATTACAGCAGCAGACTCTAATACATTGATTCAGAATAACATTTGTGTTGTTGCTGCTCTAGCTAACGGGAGCTAACTGGCTAAATTTGGTAGCAGCTCTTGTGCTTGCTAGCTTAATACAGGCAAGGGGACGTGTGATTGGCTGAAAGGTGAGAGGGCTGTGACAGGACTCAGGAAAAGTGACATTATGATATAAAAGCTGACAGGAAACGTGTTAGCGGGAAAAATGCCATTATGAAAAAGAACATAAATTTGAAATAAATATAATTACACTGAAATGCAGCTATTATGAAACAGGACGATGACTTTTAATAATTTCTTCAGTTATTTCACAAATGGTTGGTTCATTATAGATTTGGTTCAATTAGATATTTCTTTCATAATGCCCTTTTTTAAATTAATTTTATGTGGATCATTTTGGGGTTCTGAAGTGTTGTTGCTCTAGCTAAAATGAGCTAACAGGCAAAATGTGGTAGAAGTTATTAAGCTTGCTAGCTTAAGAGACCCAAGGGGACATGTGATTGGCTTAAAAGTGAGAGGGCTGTGACAACACTTATGAAAAGTGACATGAAATAAAAGTTGACATGAAATGTGTTATTGGGAAAAATGTCATTATGAAATAAAAATAGTATACACTGAAATTCAGCTATTACAAAACTGGATGATTATTTATTTATTTATATATATATATATACAGTACAGGCCAAAAGTTTGGACACACCTTCTCATTCAATGAGTTTTTTTTTATTTTCATGACTATTTACATTGTAGATTCTCACTGAAGGCAACAAAACTATGAATGAACACATATGGAATTATGTACTTAACAAGAAAGTGTGAAATAACTGAAAACATGTCTTATATTTTAGATTCTTCAAAGTAGCCACCCTTTGCTTTTTTATTAATAAGGGAAAAAATTCCACTAATTAACCCTGACAAAGCACACCTGTGAAGTGAAAAACATTTCAGGTGACTACCTCATGAAGCTCATTGAGAGAACACCAAGGGTTTGCAGCTTTATCAAAAAAAGCAAAGGGTGGCTACTTTGAAGAATCTAAAATATAAGACATGTTTTCAGTTATTTCACACTTTTTTGTTAAGTACATAATTCCACATGTGTTCATTCATAGTTTTGATGCCTTCAGTGAGAATCTACAATGTAAATACATAATGAAAATAAAGAAACACATTGAATGAGAAGGTGTGTCCAAAATTTTGGCCAGTACTGTATATATCCAAATGGAATCTGCAGATTTCTTTACAATTTTAAGCAGTGATCCAACATGAAAATCTGCAGAATTTAGTGAACTGATGTTCTGCTTGGGGTGGAAATGTGTTAACATTCTCAGTTTTATCTTTATTTATTTTTTTAATTTGTTCAAATCTGTGGAACCTTCTGCCAAAGTCTGTGCCCTCAGATTCCGTGCGGCCCTGCTCATATTTTAGTTCTTTCACAAATTAATTTCATAATGTCTTTTTTTGTTCATTTAATATTGATCATTTTGGGGTTCCATACACAATGGCGTTTGCTACTGAAATGCAAAGAACATTGATCTCTGAAGCCCTTGCTCAATATCTTCCACCCTATGCATCATCTTACCCAGGTAGGACTGGTTCGATGCTCCTGTCCTCAAGTCATCTGAGAATATGACCAGGTAGGCGTTTGTGTCTGTCGGCTCCCCATGCCGCTTAGATGAAGACACCACTGACTCCATCCAGTTTCCAGAAGGAAATGTGGTCACCACAAGGATGCCGTTATTCTCCTGGCTGTTGCGGATCCACTTTGACACCTGACATTCAGAACATGAATGAGCCGGTTAATACTTTAGAAACTTCTCATTGTAAATAACTATTTAATGTTTCACTCCAACTAAACAGAAATCTAGGTACATGTTGCATAAAGTCATGGAAATGACCAGAAAAAACTGTACCTAACATCGATGAAGACCAAAAAAAATGTCTTACAAAAATACAACAAATTAAAGAAAAAATAGGGAGGGCGTTACCATTTGAGTGACATTGAAGACTTCCCATCCATGTGTGTAAAGGGGCACCAGTCTGGAGGTGATGAGGTTTCCTCTCCATGGCTTCACTCGGCTGTCCAGCACCTCATACAGATCCACCTGGATAGTCCCAACACAAAGCTGTTAGTTCACTAAACTGTGAACAAGGCCATTTTTGCATCAAAACTTCCAAACCTCAGTTAGAGGCCTATATCTACTAAATGTCGGCAGACACTGAAGCAAAATGACTGCAGGGTTCTCCCTACTATTATAAGGCTTAGGCGCAGCACCCAACCTGTTTTGGGCAGCACCTAAGCCGAATGAATGCATAATCAACGTGAGCATAAAAAATAACTAACTTTTCTCAGATCTAATGATTGTAAAATAGTTGGTCCCCAGTGGACGTCTTTAGCAAGTTCAGTCTCTAAGCCTTTTGAGTGTTATTCATTTATAATCTGTTCTAGCTTTTCCAACATTTTAAAAACACAGATATGTTAATAATAATGGTCCAAAATGATGTGAAATTGCATATTTTGTTTTAGTGAAAAAAGTTACATTTTCTTGAGGAAGGGACCTTAAATCCCCCGCCAAATACTGCAGCTAAGTCTTCCATAGAAATACGCTGGGCTGTTTGTTAGTTTTAGATTACTCACCAAAATAATGCTCCAATTATTAATAGTATCTGTTATATGTTTCTCTGTTAATGTTTCCTTACTCGAAAATAAAAATATTTACATGAGAACAGATTAAATAATGTCACCCAAAAAGGCATTTTACCTTATAGAAATGAGGCCCATAGGACTTTCCGAGGTAAAACTTCTGTTTCTTTCTGAACCAACGGAACTCCGCTTTGATCATTCTCTCCTCTCGGCCAAAAGACGACAAGTTAAAGAAGTGAAACCTCTCTCCAGTGTGACCTGCAGGCGGAACAATATAAAACACAATTTTAGTTAACCATTCAAATAATCCAACGATAAAGTCAGGTAACAAAGTATTTAAAACAAGCCGTTTAACTGGGACACAAGCCGCGCGTAATCGTGCGTAAATGCACGTTTGGAATACAATTACGCACTCTAAAACCATAACATTTAATGCTGCCGTTTAGCTTAGATTGTGTGTCTCCAAAATACATTCTCACAACACCATCGTAGTTAATGCATACATGTCCGTTTTTACTCACCTTTATCCTCGAAACTCCGCACAATGTTTCCTTCCAGAATCTCCTTCTGGCTTTTCGGGGACCCGTCGGCGGCTGCCACCGCGTTAAAAAGATCCAACATAAACTGAGGCGCCTTCTTGTGAGGAACTGGAGATAAATCCTTGAGATGGGACAACGGGTCCAGCTTCTCGGTCGCCGTGTTGGTCGCATCCAAAGCGCCCCGCGGCCCTGCCGTCCCCCTGTCCGGCGGGATGGCGAGCAGCGTGACGCACCTCAGCTGCAGAGCGAGGGCGAGGCAGAGGCGCAGAGCTCCGGGTGTCATTTTTAGTGCGAGTGGACTGAGCTCTACACCTGTGGGACGGCGGGTGATAAGAGCGAGCCCCCCTGCCCTTGATGACAGGCTGCCCCCCCCCCACGTCTTGTATTCAGCTACCACCGGCGGATGATTGGACCGTGATTGATGATGGCAGAAAAAACCACAGACAAAGGAAAAGGTGAAAATGACCCGAGAGTCAGCTATAAAGATAAAACAATAATAATAAACGACTAAGTCCCCTTAATGAGTAGGCTACATAGCCTCTATGTCCAGGTTACAGTATGCCAAGGGCCATTTGTCTTAACGAACTTTTATCAGGAAGCAGAGACACGTTTGTAGAGATTTGGCAGGGGTTTCTAAGCCATCAATGCAGGCTGTTAACGGATCAGTTTAAAAAGTGATTAAGGCGTAATCACATGATTCACCATGGAAACTTATAGCCTATAAAATAGTGTCAAAATAACCGTGTTTGAACTCATAAAAACCTACTGAATGAGATGAGTTATTAAAAAAGCAAATAGACCAATAAAAAGGCAATAATAGGTTCACATGAATGCATTTAATATCAAATGTGAAGGACTGAACCGTGTTTTTGGAGAGGGAACATGCGTTCTGTTACACTGCTGCATTACAGTGGTTTTATAACAGCCGGGACCAGTGATCGGGGCCAACCAAATAAAGTTATCCCCATATGATGTGTTGTCGCCGGTGCTCCACATCGTGTCTTTCTCGGCCCAGTTGTCCGTTATCAGTATGAGGCCAGTTGCCGAGAGAGCAAACGAACATTAGAGCCGTGACGCAAATGAAGCGCGTTTTCAAAAGCTGCTTGTTAATGCGCACATTTCCACAAAACGCTCTTCTCTCCTCCGTTACTGTTTGCACAGTGACTCAGAGAGTTAACACCGAAATCAGCACGACGTGTTTATTCCCCCCGTTGAGATGAATCCGAGATCATTTGCAATCATTCAGGTCGAACAAAAGGGATCAAATTCCCAAGATCATCACGCTGATCAATACACCCCCCCCTCTCCCCGCCACGTACACGCACACACACACACACAAACACTATTAATCAAATTCATTACGATGACAGGAATGATGATCCCCTCATTTAGGGGCCATTACTCACGTTTAAAGGCCCCGCAGTGAATCTGATCTCCTTTGTATCACTTAGCAGCCACACTGTCAGATAAGCCACAGGATAGATTATAGTCATAAACACCGCAAACAACTAGATATGATGTCAAATGAAGATGCAAATGATTGGATTTGCTAAAAAACTGCATTTCATGCTGTATTATGGCATTTTTATTTGTAAAAAGTAATTATAAAAAGTTCTTAGATGTGATTATTCAAATGTAAAAGTAAGTATTTATATTCGGTTTGGGGCTACCTTTTAAACTAAGAAAATTAGCTGCTGGGGAAGCCCTTACTTACCCTTTTAAGCCCTATATGCCTCTGGCTCAGGCCCCTGCTCGAGTAATGACATGCCCATAAGGAAGTGAGTATATCTCTGCAATTACAAGATCTGTTTGAATGATCTTTTAAACCCAATACAGGTAACACTGTGAGATTTATGTAGCGGTGTAAGCATAATTATATATTGTATTTTACTGAGTCAGAGTAAATGAAGATGGAACACAGCATAAATTAAAGATTTGATTTTCGCCACATAAAACTATAGATTTTTAGAGTGAATATTCCTCTGGAATGATGCAGCTGTGGCCCAAAACCTCTAGAAACCCACAGCACAACATTTTAACATTACCTGGGAAAATATTGATGCTAATGAAGTGAAGCAGAGCAAAGTTAGAAAGCTGTTCTGTTTTTGTCTTTTTTTGCCTCTCCAAATGTGGCGTTTTGTGCACATTTAGGTACCATCTGGGCCATTTGACCTTTCTCAGGTACCAAATTTTAAAACTCTTATAAACTTTGCGTATACCTGTAGGTTTTCATTCTGTCTAAATACGAATACTAGATTTGTTTTCGGAAAAAAACAGACCTATACATTTTCCCATTCAAATAAAACCATACAAAGGAAATGAATTTTGACTCTAACTTGAGCAGATTTATTTACTATGAAACACGTAATTAAAACCAAACTGGTAAAACCCAGGTAATGAACAATAATTACTGCGGGGAAGAGCGGCAGAGCTGAATGAATATTTGCCGTGTGTCTTCCTGTGATGTATGTGATTGCGTTCCTTCCTCTGTTACATGTGTACTGTATGTGCGTTTGTTTGTGTGCGACGACTAGCACGTGGACGTATGTGAGACAGCTGGTGGGTGTGGGGGTGTCCTCAAATGTTTACACTGACCATGTGCTGATCACAGATAGACTTAAAGGGAAGCCCTCTGACGTAGATTCACCTAACAGCTAAGGACAGACGCTGGTGTCCTGTACATGTGACTGATGCTGCAGTCAAACCCGTAACTTACTACCTGTGAACTCGTACCAGATCGTTGTATTCCCAGTTACAGTTTTTGACGTCTCACACACATAAACAACAAATAATGGCGACCCCTATTGATGCTGTACAGACGCCGGTGATTAACGGTGAGAAATAGAAATAAATAGACATAAATAGGTAACGTAAAGTAATTCCACACATTGTAATCAAAACAATACACATACGATTGTGTACTACTACAGGTTATGTTTATTAAATGAATCCCAAAATATGGGCGCACGGATGGCTCAGTTGGTAGAGCAAACGCCCATACATAGAGGTTTACTCCTCGACGCAGCGGCCGCGGGTTCGACTCCGACCTGCGGCCCTTTGCTGCATGTCATTCCCCCTCTCTCTCCCCTTTCAGGTCTTCATCTGCCCTGTCAAAAATAAAGGCAGAAAATGGCCAAAAAAAAAAAAAAAGCCCAAAATATGTCGCTGACTAGAAAACGCTAGTATCAGCTAGCGCTAGCTAATGTCAACGTTAGGTAGGCGCTAGCTAGAAGGGTTTGTCGTGACTTTGCCTGGAACGCCACTGTCAGTACCCAATCCGTTCCACCGGCACAATCCGTTCTGCGCATGTGCAAGATGACACGTATGCCATGACATAGGCGCAGATGATAATGCTGCGTTCATGCCACCTCGGAATAACAGGCACCACCCCCCGGTTACGTTGAAAAGCAGGTTACAGCTAAATTAAGACTTTACAGTAATAACAATAAAGACAAATATTGAGTGATTGTATTTTAAATGAGCACAAGTAAAGTAAAACTGACGTAACAGCTGTTATATATGTTAACGTTTATTTTCAAGTTTTATTTTGAGGGTCTTTTAAAGTTTACATGCTGTCTCGGGAAAGGGAAGTTTGGGGTCCCCTGCTGGAGCTGCTCCCCCCGCGACCCGACACCGGATAAGCAGACGAAGATGGATGGATGGATGGATGGATGCTGTCTCAGCTAGCGGTTAGCCGAATTAGCTGTTAGCTAAACTAACGTTAGCTTAACTGTGGAGGTTAACGGCAGACCGCTACAATCAGCTAGCGGTTAGCCAAATTAACCGTTAGCCAAACTAACGATAGCTTACCGGTGGAGGCTAACGGCAGACCGCTACAATCAGCTAGTGGTTAGCCAAATTAACCGTTAGCTAAACTAATGTTAGCTTCCCGGTGGAGGCTAACGGCAGACCGCTAAAATCAGCTAGTGGTTAGCCAAATTAACCGTTAGCTAAACTAATGTTAGCTTCCCGGTGGAGGCTAACGGCAGACCGCTATAATCACCTAGCGGTCCGCCAAATTAGCTATTAGCTAACTAACGTTAGCTGGAGGCTAGCGTGGGAACATGCTGTGCATGCGCAGAACGGATCGTGCAGGTGGAAGCGGTGCCGTTATTCCGAGGTGGTGGTGGCATTGACTCAGCATTATCATCTGCGCCTACGTCATGGCATACGTGGCATACGTTTCCTGGAATGGGAGCAGTACATTCCTGTTGGTAACCTGGCAACCAATGGATAAATAATAAGAACTGGATACAGAGCCCCGTTCATTCATGTGGGAGTTGCTCAGTGGCACATGAAGCCAACATGGAGCCAAAAATGACCCAGATGATTGGCACAGCTTCCGCACTGTTGTGGGCACATAGAGCAGCGGACTTGAAACTTCCGCTAGCCAAGCCGGCTACTTCCGGTTTGGCGCTCCGCTAAAACAAATGGGGATTAAATGATTTAATTGTGTGGCTCTTCTAGACTTTACAAATGTTATAAGACCTAATGCAAATTCTGATAGTGAAACGAGTCATTTCGCGGGGGGTTGTGACGCTCAGCAAATTTATTTTCGGGGCCCCATGGCATCACGTGACGGACACAGAAATTGTAATTCCACCGTTTAGCCACCATGTTAAATTGGCTTCAAAGCCCGGCACACTTCCTGGAGGACTGTGGCAAACTCGCGGTGAAGGCAAGACTCCAGGAAGTCACATCCAGTAAAAACCACAACTTCACTGGGGTTCTATTTTTTGTACAGAGGAAGCAAATGGAATATAACATTTAATTAGTGAGCTTTAATGTTCTGGAAGGTAAAGATTGTTTAGCTTTGGAAAGAGCCAGGCTAGCTGTTTTGCCCTGCTTCAAGTCTTTATGCTAAGCCTCAGTGTTGTAATGTAACGGAGTACAAATACTTCGTTACTGTACTTAAGTAGAAATTTCACGTATCTGTACTTTACTTCGCTATTTAAATTTATGTCAACTTTCACTTTTACTCCACTACATTTCCTAGATAAAATGTATACTTTTACTCCGTTATATTTCCACTAAGCATCTTCGTTACTCGTTACTAAAAAATAAAATTAGAAGAAATGTGTGCTACTGCAATAAGGGACGTTTGGCGAATCACTGCTCCTAGATTGCATTACGCACGCTCCGCACACCGCGCGCTCTATTTCAGCGCTTGTTTGTTGCAAACCGCCATGGAAGCATGAGCACCTACTGGAGCACCTACTGGAGGACCTCCCGTTATCGTAGACCACCAGGCTCGACATAAGCAATGGCCCGATGGCCCGCCCGAGGGCCAGTAAATACGTATGTCGGGCTGGTTGCAGCCACAGTCACTGGTGTGTGCGTTACTTCACGCAGCACATGTAGCCTACTGACTGGAAACGTTACCGAGGATTATTTACCGCCGATGGCGCAGATGAACTAACGCTACACTCGTTACTGTAAGTAGGTAGCCTACAATAAAACCTCCATGATTAAAGAGTCAATACTTATCAATAACCCACGTACCTGTTCTACAGGCAGAAACACGTAGAAACCCATATCTCAGTCTGATCTGTCTGCGCTGTCCACTCTCGTCCACCGCGCTGTGCAAACACAGCTCTACTCTGCAAACAGCGACTTTACAAACGAGCTAAAATGAAAGATGTCAGTTTGTAGTCTAACTGTTTGTCTTAATTTGCAACCAATCTTGAACTTTGGACAAACTCTTGTAAACGTAGCTGATTTCTAAACGAGCCATCCTCTTGCTGGAGCGGTAAACCTATGGATGTATTTTTAGACCAAAACAAATACACGTGGCTACTTAATATGCACGTGAATGACGCGTTCTTCATTGTTGACGATGTTGCCAGTTGTATTATTTAGCAACAGAATCGTCTTATTTCAAATTAGGCATACAGGACTAATCTGAGATAATGTTCTAGTTAAGTAGCCTATCTAGTTATCATTATCGATTTTCCATGTTTTTAGGGGTTTGCTTACTAATGTAAAAAATATAGCATTAATTTAGTAAGAAAGTGAAAATATCAAGATGACAAGATGATGCGTATTAGGCATAATTTTATTTTCTTTATTTGAATGTAGTTGATGACCCCTGGTCTAGCTTTGCTGCTAATGGCACAACATCCAGTGGCAGTGGCTAGCTTTTTTCCTGCTTTTTTGTCCTTTTCCAATCACACCTATGATATTTCTTTCAGGGCCAGTAAAAAATGTAGAAGGGGCCAGCAAAACTCTGATCTACTGGCCCCCTGGGGGCCAGTGGGGATTTTTTTTATGTTGAGCCCTGCGACCACCCCGACAATAGTGGTGAACTCGGTGAACAGGGTAGTGGTGAAGATAACGTCATACACCCGTGTTGCAAGAAATGTCGCTGTACATTGATGTCAGCTCTAAACATATGCTGTTTGTTCTTTGAACTTAAGAGAATTGTGTCTGAAAAGTCCCTGAATATGCTTTATGCTTTACTATAAGAAAGCCACAATAAAAGTTCTAACCGCTTGCTTTTAAAAAAAAAAAAACTTTTACTTTTACTTTTGATACTTAAGTACATTAAATATCAGAAAATTACTTTTGATACTTAAGTACAGTATACATCAGATACTTTAAGACTTTTACTTAAGTAATATTCTAAAAGGTAACTTTCACTTCTACCGAAGTCTTTTTCTAGTACGATACTTGTACTTTTACTCAAGTATTGCTTTCTAGTACTTTATACAACACTGCTAAGCCTCATCAGCTATGTCTTCATCATGACCCGGTTACTAGAGAAAATCCACAGACTTTGTTGTGAGCAGTTTCATTTCAGAAATTTTTACTACTATTGGCAAGCATACTCATGGATAGAAGGCTTATGAGACATTGCTTTTGAGTCGTTCAAATGTAATTTGTGTCGCTTTGATCACTACACTAAGTTGAGACGATATCTCCACTGGGCAACTCACACCAAAACAATCTAGATTGATAAATACAGTAGCACTACAGGTAAGAAGGAAAATATGCATTTTTGATTTGGAGGTGAACCGTCCCTTTAAGCCAAATTTGTCTTACTGTAAACTCATCAATACAATCATATTAACTCGGCCACTTAACAAAAGTACATTCTCAAATTTTAAATCCACTTGTTATAAATTAAGGGGGGGGGGGGGGGGGTTGGCCTTGACCAACTGCCACGCTTCGCTTGTTTGCAAGCCATAATGTCTCTCTCTTTCTCATGGGTGGGTCAAATTCTCTGGGCGGGCAAAGCAGAGAAAGGGGAGGTAACCTTTCCCCTTCTGATGTCATAAAGGGAAGATTCCAGATTGGCCCATCTGAGCTTTCATTTTCTCAAAGCCAGAGCAGGATACCCAGGGCTCGGTTTACACCTATCGCCATTTCTAGCCACTGAGGGAACCTAGGCAGGCAAGGGGAACTCATATTACTGTTAAAAAACCTCATGAAGTGAAATTTTCATGCCATGGGACCTTTTTTACAGCTGATTTTATTATTATTATTATTATTGTTATTATTATTATTATTATTATTAATAATAATAATAATAATAATATATGGTTTTAATTTATCATAGTTTATCAGTGAGCCAACATGCACAACATGAGGAAACTGAGGCAGCTACATGGAATTCAGCCATCATTCATTTTACTATTTACACCTGTGCTTTTCCTACTGTGACATGTCCACACGTCTTTCATGAAAAAGTCCAATATCTCTCGGTGTTCCACACTGATCACTAATATTACCTTCTCTTACTTTTACATCATAATCTCAGCATTACTTTGTCAGTGATTTATCAGGACTCAAGACTAATATATGAATGTTTTCTGATTGTTCTGTTTTTTTTTTTTATTAACTTACTTACTTCACCAGCTCAGTTTTGACTTGCTACTGGTTGGATGCAGTGTTCTCAATTGAACAGCAGGTGGCGATGTTGACTTAGGCATGGTGTGCTGGAGCCTCAGTGTCATTGGTGGTTATGAGTATGATCATACTGTATTTCAGTGTACAGTTTAATATGTTATGTCATATAGTGGTTTTAAAATAAAATGACTATCGTTTCCATATGAAACCCTCATGAATGCAAAAATCATTTGCTTTCCAACTGATTTGATGATTCGACATTCAAAATAAATACAAAGTTTGGATAAACTCATAAATACATTTTGCTCAAGCTAAAACAGCAAGTTTTGTCTTGAAAGCGCCATCATTTTTTTTTTGAAAACACCCCAAGTGATGTTATATTATGTCTAATACCTAAGACTGAAAAGCCTTTGGAAAGACTAACGTCTGACACCGTCTTACATTTAAAGACATCATGTCATAATGTCACTGAGTTTTTAGTCACATACCATGAGATTTAGCAAAGACTGACTTACAACTTTTGGTAACACTTTATAATAATGGTACATGAATTATAATGAAGTCATGCATGAATTCATGCATGAAAAAACCTGAATTCACTCGTGTAATGAACATCAGTAATCAGTAATGTACGACGATTTAAAGTATCTCATGCATGACGTAATGCAGGAACAATATGTTAATTAATGCATCAATTAAGGTATTTCAATCATTATGATTTCTGATTTAATGGTGTTCCTGTCTTCTTCATAGGTAAATCTGTAGTTAAAGTGACAGGCTAAAGAAATTGAATTGTAGTGTTGTAATTATGATTAACTATACATTACTTCATCGTGCTTGTGGCCCTTCAAATAAAGTGCTGACCTGGTCCATCTTTTAAATTGATAAATCATATCTTGTAAATCAATGTTTTAATCATGATTACAACACTACAATTCTTCAGAACATATGTACACTGCTATGACTGGTCAGTTTTTAGAAGAAGACATGCACATCATTAATCAATCAGAAATCATGCATTAAAAATCATTAAGTCATGCATGAGATACTACTAATCCTTGTACATTACTGATAGTATATGAAGTACTACATGAGTGAATTCATGCTTTTTCATGCATGAACTCATGATAATTCATGTACCATTTTATATTATAAAGTGTTACTATATTTTTTTTATTTTAAAGATAATTATTAGGGCTTTTTTTTGGATAGGGCAGCTGAAAACAGGAAAGTCCTTAGCTGTTGAACTGCTGAGACTTTCACAGACTTTCTTCTCTATATTTTCTATATTACATTTTAGTAAATGTTAAACTTGCAGTATCTTTTCCTGAGGACTGATGCACAGCATGTTGGCGAGGAAGCCCTCAGATTTCTTTATCAGGCGCGGTGGATGTTGCATTAGCTTTAGTGTGCTGTTGTCTACATTTGCACCCAGGGCCGCCTGGCCCCACATCTGACAAGTGTGTCCGTGTGTTAATGACTTCACCTTGTGTTAAATAGCTCAACTGAGGCAATTAGACACACATGGAAGGCATTTGCTACAAGTGCTGGCCACTGCTGCAACTTGGTTTGAATGAATAATGAAGAGGAATATAATCACAGCCAAAGTGGAAACATATGATAAGGGTGTCGAAGTCAGCCACAATGTAACGTGATTAAAAAAAAAAAAAGCATCTTTATTGGCTCTGACCACAAACAAGCAGGGTCAAAAGTCCTCTACGGTGTTGCAGCTGAGATTACAGGGACTAACTAATATTGTAATTTATAGAGGATTGGTGACGAGTCCGATTTGCACACGGTCTTCTACTTCGTTATGCTTTAAAAGGAACAGTTTGACTTTGTGGGAAATACACTTATTTTAGTTTTTTGGCTGAGAGTAAGAGAAGATAGATATCGCTGTCATGTCAGTATGCTAATTATGAAGCCTGCCAGCGGTTAGCTTAGCATAAAGACTGTTAAAAATGGGAAACAGCCATCCTGGCTCCGTCCAAAGGTAACAAAAATCCATGACGACCAGCACCTCTAAAGCACGCTAATTAACAGGAAATAACTGCTCCAAGCCAAGATTTAATTCCCATTTGTAAGTCTTCATAAAACTACGAATTGTTGGTTGAGAACTTTTTTGGAACAGATTAAACAAAGAAGATATAACGTGTTGATAAGATTCCATTAATTAACACGTAATGTGTCGTTGATGAATCAGATATTGGACCTCGAAAAAGTTAAGTGTTAATGAATCCAAGAAGCATTCAATATGGATTGAAATGACTGACTGCTGGCCAGATGTTTAAAAGGTGTAAATGCATATGTCTCTCCAAGACACACATTTAATCTTTAGTCCTCCCAAGTGTAGCTGCATCACTAAGCAGTATGTGGATATAGCCACTCACAGGCAGTGTTGTAGTCAAGACCACCTAAACCGAGACCAAGTCATTACCAAGACCAGAGTGTATCGAGACCGAGACAAGACCAAGACTTTGAGGGCTTGAGACCAACACAAGACCAAGACTTTGAGGGGTTGAAGCCGAGACAAGACCAAGACCACGACAGGGCAAGACTGAGTCAAGACCAATACCAGACCAAACAACTGAATCATACAGTATATACACAACTAGCTAATTTGTATAGCTAATATTCACTAAATCCCTTTGGGTGAGGGGTGAAGAGATTTCTGAAGAGCTTTGGTACAGGGGCAGATTGATAACGTTAGCTAGCTAGCTTCACTAGCGTCACTTACACTTAGCTCACCTTAGTGCAAATCAACATTTTAGGGGGTCCCAGCTGTGTCAGTTAGCATTACATTGTAGAATTTACACACTGCTGTGCATTTTCTTTTAGATTTTTGAGAGAATAAAAAAATATAATAATAAAAATGTAATAAATAAATTGTTATTACTGACGATTTGGCTGCCATCTCCCAGACAGCCAGAGCTTCTTCTTCTGTCACCTACATTCACTATGGGAGTGCGTGTTAAGGGGGCGCGGGGAACAGGGGTTAACAGTAACAAATTTCAAACTACGGTCCATTTGTGTGATGTCTTGTTGTGTTCTTAAGCCCCCCCCAACAGAGCAAGCAGACTTCATATTTCACATTTACTGTTTTCCGTCAGATCGTTTATAGATTTCACCGTTTCCGACTGCACTTGAAGGCAGCTTATTTCACAGGGGGAGAGAGACAAAGAAAACAGATGAGCAAGACATAGCGAGTGCTTTGTTGTTGCAGGAAACGTTCAGCTATTACGCAAACTCCTGGGCAGTTCAGTGCTCGTGTCTCATTGTTTTACCCTCATAGTGTTTTAAAACTTTCTTGTGACAGCGATAAAGGCAGTGGTGTTTCTTTTTCACTCTACGGGACTCTAACTCCGCCTCAAACCATAGCTCAAAACACATTGACAAGCTCTGATCACCGGTTACATAATTGGCCACCACAGCGTGACGGGGGGTTGCGTTTCTCCAAAAGTTGAGTCTGTCTCTACTTTGGCTAATACAGGAGGTCTTCTGAAATATCCATCTTTAGAACAGCAAGGGCCCTATCTATTTAAAATGATCATTTTAGCATGTTTATTCTTCTGTCAAACTAATTCAATATATCATGGTAATCAGCATGCTACTTGTAGCCCCAAACAGCTGAGATAAAATAAGTCTCGAGGATGGAGCAAAATTGTGTTCCTTCAGCAAGTGAGTAGTACTACAGGACGCCCACTGTGGGCGCATTGATTGCACTGTATAGACACCATTATGGCATATCTTTGTCTGTCCTTTTATCCTACACATTTCCCTTTCCATGGTCAATCTAGCCATACCTAAATCTCTGCTTCATAAAAATGTCAAAATATCGTTTAGGTACATTTTGCAGTAAGGCAAGCCGAAAATGAGTGTTACAAAAAAAGACACATTGTAAAAGGACTAATGAGAGAAATGACAGACATCGATAGGGGATGACAGAAAAGAGAAACTGGGACGGAGCAAAAAGACAGAGTGGGACATAGAAATGTGAAGATTAAGACTGAAGCAGCCAGGTTTCTGTAAGCCTCCATCGCCATACTTGAGACAGGAGTATTAGATTAATACTCACTGGAGCCATTAGGATGACTGGAGGATATCCTCCTCAGCTCCAATAGAGCTGATGAGAGGAAGATTGTATGTGCTGCTCAGGTCCAGACTAGAGGACTTCCTGCTGTTTCCATAAATGAAAAATTGGCTTGCCTTTAAAAAATATGATTTTCATGATGGAAGAATGCCCAAGTGTGCAAATGCGTAGTTTGTGTGCAAGCAGGCATGACATGACATGACTGTATATGACTTGGCCTACATATCTGTAGATATCAAGATTATTACCATAAAGAATGAAAATGACTGCACTGGAGTTTTTAATTGGTATTTTGAACCAAAAATGACAGATATCACAAAACCTGAACAAAAAATCTGTATGAGTAAATACCATGATGATAAGTAAGAAAAAATGTGTTATTTGTTTTAAGAAGTAGCTTTTTGCTTTTTTGCCCGTTTTGGCCTTTCGTCCACATGCAAGCTGCGTTGAAGGTAACTGGAAACGGATCTCCGCAGGTGAAGATTTCACAAACTCTGCTTTCAGTGTTGAGTTTTTGGCATTACAACATTTTGTGCAATGGCGGAAATGGCCAAAATAGTGCTGCTTCTTTGCAATAACAGGACTTTTTACAAGTTTACACATTAATGTACAGTTACTCTTCCACTATATTGAGGAACAGAGGCGTCGATGCACCATTGCCAGGTAGCAAGTTTTTTTTTTTTTGCAGGATTGTAGGGGAAGACTCATCCCTGATTGGCAAGCCTTGACATTTTTACTTACCCTAACCATAACCAATCCCACTCCTCTTGCCTAAACCCAACCCTCCTATTGCCTAAACCTAACCAACCCAACCAGAGTACAAGCCATTCAGGGATGAGAAAATTTTTTGCAGCAAGGTAGGCCTTTTCAGTAATACCATTTTTTTTCAGGCTTCTGATTGGCCAAAATGGCTTAAGGTTTATCGCCACCTGTTGGTTTGGCTTGCCCTTGACAGCGCTTCAATTATGTTTTTGCATTTTCATTTCGGTGAAGATTCTTTTTAAACACTTCTTGTGTGGACAGGATTTTTTTTTGAGAACTTAGCAGTGAAAAACCCTGTTTTCAAAAAAGCCTGTATACGTGGTTTCGATCTTCTTACGTAACTGTTGCAAGACAGTGTATTGAAAATGTGATTCCCAAAATGACAAACTACCAGATGCTTCGACGATATTGTTATTGCAAAATTTGCAAAGACAGAAAGCAGAAGAGGAGTCTAAAGATGATAGTGAATAACATCTTACTCCTTTGTCATTCCCCTTTCAACAGTTTTTAACCAGTGTCTGAATTCAATCTTTCATCTCATTCAAGCTTTAATTTGGAAGAACATTTAGTCTCAGCTCGGGCTCCAGAGGCAGTGGTATTGTATGTGGCTGTAGACCAGTTGTGTTTTTTTTTTTCTCTTTAAAAAATAAAAACCCCTCTACATCCCATTTCCTCTCTGCTCCACGTGGCGACCTCACCTTTCTGTCATTAAGTCAGCCAGACGCTACTTCATCCAGCAAATTGTTGCGGTTTAGATGATATTCCTGATCGCTCAAACATACTTGTTTCCCTCATTGCTCCGTGTTCATTTGTCCAATATTTGCAGCAGAGATTGCCTTTATAACATTCACCTGTTCCTAATTATGCTGTTTGTTATCATGGTCGGCCACCTGCATGGTCTGTGTATGTGTGCATGTGAGAGTTGCTTGTAGGAATACATTCATATTTGATTGCATAAGTGTGTCTACCTTGTTATGACTATGAGTACATGCTTGTTAAAGTAGTCCTGGAGTTCTTTGTGTTTGGTATTTAGTCTCCATTTTTGTTGCTAAGCTCTCATTGCTTTAGTTCTTTTTTTTTTTTAGGAGCATAATTTTCTATTGATTTGATGAGTTTCTGTAGGCGTAGCTCATGTTAGCTCCTCTTCTTCCTGTTTACAAACTGGAAATGTAAAGCCCGAGTGTGGATAACAGATAAATAATATAATAAATAATAATCCAGTACCAATGTGTTCAGCCAGGTTGGTGCCAGTGATGGAGACATGGAGGCCTACAATGAGTAAATTGGTGGCAGAAGGATGAAAGGAAGGGAGCAAGGGAGTAGCTTAAAGGCAGAATGGAGTTGGAGCCTGGCCGGCCCATCAGTGTCCAAACACTTTTATTTCAACCAGTGACAACCACAACAGATTCTACACAAGAAGCCAGTAAGAAATGAATAACTAATGAGCCAATAAAATGCTTTGTAAGTGTTGTCGCAATATTATGAACAAGTAAAGCAAACAAATCACAAAGTTAAAGTAGAATAATATGCATATACTGTCTGTTTGGGGTTAGAGCCTTGAGGGTTAACATTAGTCTCGCATTGCCAGACCTTCCTCCACAGCGCCAAGGAGGAGGGTCTGGCTAGTCAACACAGCATTCCGGAATGAGTGAAAAACGTGCTCTGGTTTATTGGCATTTCTTTAAACCAATCACAATCGTCTTGGGCGGTGCTAAGCGCCGAGCGGAGCCCTGGTGCCGCTGCAAAATAATAATGTTTTGGTGGAGCATGTGTACGTTCAAAAGTTGTTTTAGTCGTGCAACAGAAAACTCGGATTGGACAGATAGTCTAGCTAGCTGTCTGGATTTACCCTGCAGAGATCTGAGAAGCAGTTAACCATAGTCCTCAGAAATCCATCGGAGTTTAAAATTCCAACACAAAGAAAGAGGAAGGTGACAGACATACGAAAACGGACATCCCTAAAGAGGACATGCGGCGGGATTTCCGGCAGAAGGAGAGCAATCCCGGAAGTGGACATTAAAGGATCGAGCTAAACTCATTATAAAGTGAGATCATTTACATGTAAATATTTTTTTGAGGGATGGTAGGGAATAACATCTGGGATGCCATGATGTTTGGACTATTTTTAAGCCGAAAAGACCAGCAATTAAAATTTCCAGTTTCCTGATCGTAAAACTAGAGTTAAAAAAAAAATGGGAATTATCAAAATTACTAGATAGCTGACATAATAAACAAATATAGTGTAACAATCAGAAAAAGGAGATATTTAGTAAACCTTTAGAAAATGTAATTGCTAGCTTTGTTTAGGAGGTATTATGACTAATTTATAAAGCCATTCTGTTCTTCCATTATGACTTTAAAGGTTCAGGTATAAGTATTTTTAATGAACTGTGATGGCCTAGGCCACAACAATGGTAATATGGTACACAATTTCACCCCATTCTGTTAAGTACACATATTAAAGGTGCAGTAGGTAAGCCTTATAAAACTAACTGTCATATTTGCTGAAAGTGACCCTATGTTCCAGTAAAACTACATGAAGCAGGTAATAAAAAAAAAAAAAATCTGGCTCCTCTGGCACCACCTACAGCCTGTAGTGCGATTTACAAAAATCCACCTATCCACATCATAGACGGTATATTAATGGACAGCGCATGTGTGACGTCACCCATTGGTTTGTGGAGATCTGCTATGAGTCGTTGAGTTTGCAGTTACGGGCGAAGCCATCCTGGTTGCGGATGTGACGATTTTAGACGAGAGGGAGGAGTGAGGGAGGAGCTGCTTACACTCTACGTTACGTTATAAATCAATCTGTGTCAATCGCAGCTCATGGACACGCATTCATTCTCACTTGTGGGGTGAGGGGCTTAGGAGACCGTTTTGGGCTTCAGTGGAAAGGGGGGAGGGACTGAGAAGTTGTCATTGTTCAAATGTTTGGGCTGATGCTGCGTTCATAGATATCGGAAAAACATTTTTCAGGGGTGAAAACGTCACCATTCACGTCAGAGGTGGGAAACTCGGGCTGGATTTTGCTAACCGAGTTTCCCAGTTGGTGACACGTTGTTGACAACTGACGTTTGATGTGGGCGACTTTGGTTCACTGAACATATTTCAATGACAATTGATGTGGACAAATGCCTGATGCAAGAAACATCCAGACGTAATGTTTCAAATTATTGATATTAAATAGGCCCATGTATAAAAAAAAAAAAACACCTTATAGAGAGCCGAAGTCCCGCCCCTTCCGGTGGACCTCATGGGACCTTAAGTCAGAAAAAATATGAACGGTAGTGAACGGGGAGAGGCAAATTCTTTTTGATCCCGTTTGAATTGAGCCATGGATTACAAATATGATGTTCGTCAATTTAAAAGATAATTTTTCAACCGAAGAAAGTCTCAGTTAGCCGTAGGTTTGTCGTAGTACCACTTAGTTTTGTGTGAATCCGCTCAGTGGACTACAACTCCCGTTTCACACAATCTACGTCACCTAGCTTGATGCTCGGCTTACTCGCTAGCTAGCTAGCTTAGCTCTGTTCCACAACACATGTAACGTTATTTTAACTGCTGTGTTTTATCCAGTCAAGTGTTTTCAGCAGATAAGAAAAAGAACAAGCAAGATCCTCTGCTCATTAGAGTAACGTTACATCCCCGGTACGATACACACGTTTTCACACACCTGATGCTCCAGGCTACGGCCAACCATTGGTGGCAGTCATGCAACAAGTTGTTATGCCAAAGAGAAGAAGTAGAACACGCATCCCGACTATGTGAACACTGGCAGTCGGAAAAACAACGTAACCACGGGGGCGGTCCCTGTTATTCCCAGGTGGCATGAACGCAGCATAAGTCCTGGATCTTCGCAACCCTTATCCTGGTTTTGTGCAACAGGCCCCTGGTGAACATAGGGGTACATAGAGAGCCAAAACAGAGCTTAAATGACAATTAACATAAACTTCCATCCGTCAAGTGGCCAGAAACATAACTCTAAATGAACGCTAATGTTGCTCCATGACTGCTGAATGTGTAAACAGCTTTAGCACTTTATAATAGCTTTATAAGATGACAATGTCATATGTTCCAATAAAATGAATGAATGCAGCTTTAAATGTGGATAGTCAGAATTTTTCACAGTGAGACTGATGAAAATATTAAAGATGTTAAACATAAAAATGGAGGAATGGGATGTATTGAAGGGACGGTTAGCAGGAGAGACATTTCTGCGCTCTCTCTCTCTCTCTCTCTCTCTCTCTCTCTCTCTCTCTCTTTATGTGCCAACATCCTTTGGCTCCTGGAGCTCGACTGATGTAGATTAAGGTGGAGTGGTCAAATACACTGAAGTAGCCCAGTTGTTGTAGTTATGGCTCCAGTGGCTCCAGGGAACCAGGCATGTGGACTAGCAAATGTTTGTTAATGCCATATGTGCTGTATCACTGTGTGCACATACTCTGATCTTATGTATATGTATGCGTTTTGGAGAGCGTGTGTGTGTGTGTGTGTGTGTGTGTGTGTTGAGTTTCCAGATGAAATGAGGGTTTATGTTATTTAAATTGGCTCATACATCATACTACCAGCCCATTATTACGGAGGTCTGCTATCTGAACCACACATCTCCTGCTCCCTTTTTGTGTTCTTTATTTGCATAAACTGGTCACTGGTTTGAAATTAATGTCGATCACAAATGGTGCGAGGAAAAGCTGGAGCTTTGCCTATCTGCTTTAATTTGTTCTTTCCATTCTCTTCACCGCAACGCCGCACTATCTGAGACTTTAGTCGGAGGAAAAACACAGAAAAAAAAAAAAAAAAAAGTTACTCAGTTTCTGTCTTTCAGCAGTCTTATTGCTACAGCCAAAAAGCTGACCAAACCCACAGGCTGGGATATACTGTATACTGTAGATTACAAGACTTATAGGAGAGTACAGTCACAATGCAGATGGGTTCCAGTCATACTACAAGTCTGGAGCCAGGCAGGTAGTCTCAGTAAGCCCGTGTGGAGAGCTGGGAGAAACATCCCACAGACTAACTTGACATGCCATATCAGGAAAAGCACAGGTGTAGTTATTACATTCATTAATGATGGCTGCGTTCCATGTTGGTGTTCCAGATTCCAGCACTCTGCTGCTATTAATGCTACGGAGACCATTTTAAGGTTGCTTTCACAGCTACCTCGTTTGGGCCATTTAACGCAAACCCTGGAGCTTGTGGTCGGATGGTCCGGTTCGTTTGGGCTGGTGTGAAAGCTCATCCGAACCCTGATGCGGACCAAACAAACGAACTCTGGTCTGCTTGAAAAGGGGGGGGGGGTCTCGGTTTGCGGACCAAGTGTACTAGAGTTTGGTTTGCTTTAGGTGAGAATGCAATCTGACCCAATTACAGGAAAAGGACCAAAAACAATGCATTCAGTAGCCTTCAATTTCAACCTTGCACACAATTTACCGACTTCTTTATGATTTAAGGGATGATTTAACTTTCAGATCCGTAAGCTGTTCTGACCATACATTGCTGGTCGTCTGTGCGACATCATCATCTCTCTCTCTCCTTCATCGCTGTCTGTCAGCTGCGTATATTGTTTGTCTTCTTCTAAAATATTTGAAACAAAACCAGAAACAGAAAACCCCAAACATTATAAATTTGGTGTTGCTCCATTATCTTTGAGACCAGAAGTGTTGCCGAGTTTTGGATATTCTGGCTAATAAACAAGCAACCGTAACAATTGCATGACGTATGTTTCCAGTTTTTGGTGCGTTTGACAAAGTACAGTGTGAAAGTAGTCTATATCCTCGAAGTTCCACTTCCGGGATTGCCCTGTCGCCGACGAAAATTCCGCCGGATTTCACTCATTTAGGCCGGATATCAATTGCCTTGGGCTTCCTTTGTGTTGGCATTTTAAATTGTGGTGGATTCATGAGGACTATGGTTAACTGCTCCTCAGATCTCTGCAGGGTAAATCCAGACAGCTAGCTAGACCATCTGTCCAATCTGAGTTTTCTGTTGCACAACTAAAACAACTTTTGAACGTGCACATGTTCCACCAAAACAAGTTCCTTCCCGAGGCTATTATGCAACAGCACCGTGGTTTTTCTCTGTGCTTAGCAGCACCCATGACGATAGTGATTGGTTTAAAGAAATACCAATGAACCAGAGCACCTTTTACTCCCATCCCGAAATGGTGTGTGGACTAGCCAGACCCTCCTTCGCTGCGCCGCGGTGGAGGAAGGTCTGGAAAAGCGAGACTAGTGCAAAAGCAAACCGAACCAAATGAAAAATGCTATAATTGTGCAACTTCAACCCCAAATCCAGTGCTTAATTTGCAAAGTGGGAGGTCCCGGAATGCAGAGGGTGGATGGATCTGACAACTCTAAACAGGGGTTGAAGGTAACGGAACAAAAAAAAAAAAATGTGACACTGCCTACGTAGCTTCTCTGACTAAAAAAACCTAAACAACACTGTTTGTACATCAGGGCAATGTTTATTTTAATTTCACAACACTGCATGGGTGTGAAATGTAAAACAAATTAAAAAATACACTGCAATAATCGTTTTCACAAGCAGCAACTATTAAATTACCCAAAAAACCCACTGAATGAGACAAACACTCCATCATGTGACCATGAACATGTAAACAGCAACAGGCTACTGGTGGGACTTAAATATACACATACAAATTAAAACATATATAGTATATTGCAATGATTACCACCCAATAATCAACACAAACACAGCATGGAATAATTGCGATTTCTTCCTACCATCATAAGCCTATTTGTCCAAAATGGCCCGTACAGCATCGATAGAACCCCCGCCTCTCATTCCCCTGCTTCTTTCTTTCCCCGTGTGGGTCATCCCAGCTATCGACAGGTGCATTAGCAACATTAATGGTAGGCGTACTTCTGCTGTGTCTCCACATTCTTAATCGTCGGAAAGGATTTTTTATGGTTTGGGATCCGACTGGCCAGCATATTTGAACAAGTTAAGCAAACTTTGTTCTGAGTGAAACGAGGCTAACCGCAATCTCAACCAGCACAAGCGCATGTGTCACTTGAAGTGCCTCCCCTCCCTACATCCCTCTGAGTTTGCTGTTGCAAGACTAAAAAAACTTTTGAACGTACACATGTTCCACCAAAACAAGTTCCTTCCCGATATTTTGCGCATCTATTCACATAGTCACATATTCACATAGCGCCGACCAAGACAATTGTGATTGGTTTAAAGGAATGCCAATAAACCAGAGCACGTTTTTCTACCATCCCGGAATGTTGTGTGGACTAGCCGAACCCTCCTCCGCGGTGCTGTGGAGGAAGGTCTGGCATTGCAAGACTAGGAAAAAAGCAATAGAGGAAGAGAGGCAGAAAGTGTCAGCTCATTAAACTACGTGCCCTTCCTGCTCTCCGGGATCACAGATACTCTTTCAATAATGATATAGGAGTACTAATTAACATATTATGTCCGACAACTGGAAAAAAAAAAGTTTGTGGGTTCGGCTAAAACACCGGTCCCCTTAAGTAGTACTTCCGAGACGTAAACACCCGTCTCCAGGGTGAAAGTCTTCCCCTTAACTTCTCCTGTGACGCAAACTCAACCCCACCCCCCTCCCCCCCTCCGCTTGCAAGACGTATGTTTTGGGAACCATTCACCACCCCAAACTTGTCCCTATGTAGATTTTTGTATCGGTCTTATACTAGGTGATCAGGTCATAACTACTTTACTACGGACACTATTGGTCGCTGCTTTACAGCGGCAGTCAATTATCTTTCATAGCTAATTGTACGAATTGTTCACAGGAACCGCCTGATTGTTACATCAGGCAAAAAATACAGGTTAAGGACAGCAGCTGGGCTGTGTGACCAGCTACGTATATATTGACATTTTATAGAGAAAGTTCAAAGCAACAATAAAGGTTGTTCTATTAAAGTACAACCACTCAGCACCTGTTAGCACATCTAAATGAGCTGCAGACGTGCATTAAACATGCTTGTGAAATATGAAACACGCTGGCAACACAGCTCTAAACTTTATTAAGAGTGACTAGCATTGATTAATGAGACTTGCCACCCACTTATGTTCCGCATAAGAGCCAAAACATTACTAAGTGAACCTTTAAAGAAAGACATATACAATATCTAATGCAAGATAGATGCTGATCAAGTGCATAACGAGAGACCAAATGGCTACCAGTTAACATTAAAATAGTTGGCATGAGCTACTGTTTGACATACATTACATCTGTCTTAGAAAAAGGGAAATAAAGTTGTGAAATATCACATATTTTTATATTTGAAAAAGCTGGACATGTAGCTCCTCAGCCTGGGGTGACAGGGCCTAGTTGTTAACCATGCCAGATTGCCCATGAGCAAAAGCTTGGCGCAATAATACTCTTTGTATATCATCTTGAATAAAAACATAAAGTCCATGCATAAATGTGATACATAAAAGCTTGACGGCAGAGCATAAAGAAACCCTAGATGCTGATTTGTGGTCAGTTTTCCTTTTTTTCTTCGCTGATGGGCTAGGATTGGGATTTGGGATGGGGAACCTGATCCAGGCCTGTTGCTCCCGTCTGAGAGGAGAGCGGCATATGGAACGCATCCACCACATACATCCATTTTTCATCAACACTCAGCTTTCCTTTCCCTATTGTTGTGCTGAGTTCCTAAAGGGACTCTGGTTGACCCGTGGGTCATTTATACGCCAAATGCTCTGCACTCTTTCATCCTCATGACTCCGGCAATGGCTCTTGTCTTCTAAGGTGTCTTTAAATGACACAAGGCTGTAGCATTAAGAGGTAACAAGTTTCAAACCCCAGAAATCTTGTTAGGTGATGTCAGTTAACTGGCTCAAAAAGTCATTTATTTAACTTTTTGGTGCATGTGTGGGTCAAAATGAACACGGCTGGGCTGTTTTTTTTACTCTACGGCTTTGAGAAAATAAAGTTTAATAAAGTTTTACATTACCCCAACTTTCCACTTCCATTTGTATGTCAATAATGACCCATTTCCTATGGAAATCTATGGGTCGCATTCATCCTTATAAGTTATTTTTGTAACATATAACATCAAAACATATATGCGTGTATAATACATACACTATTAATTGTGAACTCATCTGCATCATCAGCTACATTAGCATCATTAGCTAGACAAGTTAATATTAGATGCAAGCAAGCATTATCTGTATTTTATTATATCAGTTTTTTGTTTGGAAGATTACATACTGTTCATAGTTTTACAATTGTATGCATGCATATGTTGCTGCATAGTGATTGAGTGACTGTCATCTAAAACATTTGCTTGGTGTTGTATTACTTAATAATGTACTGATGACATGGCAGCTAGATAGTAGAGTGCGGATCGGGCCACATTTTTCTGTCCGAGCCCGGCCCGCGTCCAAAAGAGCAGTAACCGAACCCGGCCCGAGCCCGACAGGCATTAAGATATTTATGTCCGAGCCCGACACAGTTAAAATCTAATTTTTTTCTCATACTAATGACACATGGACATTTGTGTGGAAAGCCCGCTTTCATTAAGCAACTGTAGGAAGGCATTCGGAAATAAAATTCAATTCAAATTACATTTTAAATGTTCAATGCCTTATCGCGCTGATGAGACCGAGCCCGACCCGAACCCAAACATCATTACTAAATATCTGTCCGAACCCGCCCCGGCACGTTGGGTACAATCGGGCTCGGGTCGGGGATCCATCCTCTACTAAATACTACTAGTCAAACTACTAGAGGTTTGACTTTAAATCGGACAACGCAGACTATCAGTAAATTATCATGGTATTTCCTCAAAGAGTTTACTAAGGAGCTCGTCACACAACACATGAGGTGTGTCAACCCAGTTCATTGCAGCAATGGGAAGGTGTGGTGTGGCAAAAGCCTCAGTCCTGCCACACAAGGGAAGCAAACAGGGTCAATAGTAAAATAAATTGTCTGATGTGCCCAAGTAAAAATGACAACATTTTCATTTGCAATTATCGCAGTCAGAAAAGGTAGTTTGTCAAAAATGAAAATACAACATTACAATTATTGTAAGAAGGTATCATATTAACAAAAAACACAGATTCTAATATAGTTTTTCGACTAGTCATTTTTGGAACCTACACTCCACCTAGCAGAGTATGGATAAAGTTGGAGAAGAAAGTTCAGTTTTTGCATTCAAATCTTTAAAGACTTGGCAGAAAAATGTATGTGAGTAAAAGCATAGTTAAATAACTTTAAGTAAAGGTGGATATTTTGAACAATGGTGTCCTGCAGAACATTAAAGGTCCCATATTTTAAAAACTGATATTTCCATGTCTTTTTGATTATAAAGCAGGTTGAGGTGCTACATAAATAAAGTGAAAGTATCAAAATGCTCAATCCACAGAGAAATGCACACAGCCCGTATTGAGAAATTGTCTTTAAACGAGCCGTCAGGACTTCAGTACGTTGTGATGTCACAACTATACTATATAAAAGGTAGAAATTGTCGCTACGGTGCCGTTACAGTCATTCCCAGTGACGGACTGGGAACAAAAAACGGCCATGGCATTTCCACCCACCAGCGGCCCACCGGTGGTGGTGGTGGGGGGGGGGGGTTGCAGATAGAACTTTTGACGCACGGAAAGAACACGCACTTTTGATAGCCCCAGTGATGGTGAACGTAAACTCCCTATAAACAACTGCACCAAAACATAGACTTATAAAACAAAAAAAGAATAAATCATCAGCGCCAGCCGCTCCATAATATAATATTCTGAAGTAGTCAAATTTACTGTAGCTACACTCCCTCATGCAGCTTTGGTCTCCATCTCTGTTACTTCTGGTAATCCACATTCAGACCCACAGCACGCTTGTTGTTCTGTGTTGGTTAGTTCCATAGATTCGTTATCCATGTCTATCTCTTCATCCTCCTCTTGCTCGTTTTGTTCTTCCTCTTCCTCATATTCCTCACTGTCCTGTTTCTCTCCCTGGTGTGCTGGCTCAGCTGTGTCGCTAACATGCTAGCTGTATTAGCGTTAATGCTAGCAGAAGCTGCACTTGAGTTTAAAAACAAATCAGTCACTTTGCAGCATTTTTCAAGGTCAGCCAACAGTGCTCTCTTATATTTCTCTCTCTTTTTCTCTGCCCCCCCTTTGTGTCGCTTGATGCCTTGATTAATTTTTTTGTCAACAACTTCCAACCACCACACTGACGCAGATCATAAGGTGCTTTTCCATTACCAGTACCTACTCGACTCGCCTCACCTCGCCTCGCGTCCGTTTTCCATTGCAGATTTTAAGAATCGCCTCAGCGTGGCTGGTCGTCATAGCGACTGCCGTGGGCGTGGCTTAGTAGCTTGCTTTTCCCATTGACAAATCCCCGCCGCATTTCCTGGTTCTGTGTCTCCGTGAACAACATGATATCAAAGAGATAGTTAACGTTTACTGCTCCAGATTTCCCACCGTGATCACATATATATGACTCTAGAGTCGCTACTCGCTTTGATTCTCTCACATATAGACACATAAAGACGCAGACGCGGTCTACTCGGCTCTACTTGATTCGGTCTTGAAATTCCCAGAAGGTATTGCTTCATTTTAACTTTAGCAAAAAAATATTCAAATAAAAGAAATGCAGGTAGATTTGTTTATTTCAAACCATGCACGTTTACGTTTTTGAAGATCTGATCTGAATAAGTAATTTTGCTACAAAACAATACAGACTGATGTAAAAGTTCATGACTGTAGAGGTTAACCATGACTGTGATATTGAGAGACTTATATGTGGTATAAATACAAATCAGATTACATAACTACTACGTGTTAAGGATTTGGATACGTTTGGCCATCATTCAGCAAAAGAACTTTGTTATTGATGCTTGAAAGGGGGCCGAGAGAAATTATATGGGCCGCAGTTTACAATTAAGTGGCCACATGGCTGTGACAATCATGCTGCTCTCTGATTGGCCGGCCGGCCCAAACGGCCCATGAGGGCCCGCGGCCCCTCTGGCATCTGCCCAAATGCCAGATTACCAGTCCGTCACTGGTCATTCCCCGGCTGCAATGATGGTGCAGCAACTCCAAGAGTGCAGATGTGGAAGATCCAGACCAGATCCAACACTGGCCAATCAGAGCAGACTGGGCTTTTTTCAGGTGAGGGGGCTTAAAGAGACAGTCGCCAAAACGGAGCGTTTCAGAAAGAGTGTGAATACAGGTATATTCAGACAGTATGAGGAAAATTATGTTTTTGTTACATAAAGCATGTAAGCATGTTTTACTAGAAGCCCAAAATACAGGCATGAACCTGGAAATGAGCATAACATGGGACCTTTAAATTATTGACATTATTTATGTGTATGGGGACATGAAGTTTATTGGTGAATTTCCCCAAGATACACTGTAGAAGAGTCAGCCGGTTAAATGTTAAAATGAAGCACATGTGAAACTGAATATTTCTTTTATGTAAGTTTTTCCTTCTTCAGATAAAGGCTAAATAAAGATCACGGCCAACGCTCTTTACCTTGTTGGCTTTTCGCTTTAGGCAGATTGTGGTTTTGTTGCAAAGCCTCCATGAACAATCTGAGACAGGCCTCATTTATAAATAAGTGCCTTGATTGCTTGGAACTAGAAGATACTGTGTGTGTGTGTGTGTGTGTGTGTGTGTAGACACTCATAGTTGGAAGGATTTTCAAAGTGTTTATATAAAGTGTGAGTGGGACAACCGAGGCCAAATGTAGCAAAGGATCTTGAGTTTCAACCAAAATGCTTGTTTGAGGGGAAGCTGATAACAGTTCGGTTTGCCTGCAATTACATTTTATTAATGACCAAAAAATCTTTTGCCCCTGCCAACCCCAATTTTTTTATAGAAACACACATGCATAGACGTGCATGGGTTGGGGCGAGGTGTGAGGCCTGGCTTTGGAACGGCTACTGCTATTTGACTTCTTCTTTAATGGATAATTACATTGTAGGAATGTCTAATGTTTATCACTACTCAGATTGCTGAGCAGTATGTATTAAGTTATCCCTCAGTCGAAGCCTTAATGAGTGATGATTAGAGCCCGACCGATAAAGGATTTTTAAGGCCGATATCGATACAAATATTTGGTGATATAAAAATCCGATATTCCGGCCAATTTATATATATACATATAAAAAATAATCCAGAAACACGTAACATAAACAGATTTCCCTAACATTAGTTATTTGTAGTTTTTTATGAGTCCTCACTTTTAAAAATAAACGTATTTGTTTTATTGTCACAACAGAACAGAGGAACGTCAAAATATATTGAAGTTCTGATAAATAAAATGTATAAAAATACCAACTTAAGATATGAAACTTTAAGTCCTTTGAACAAAAACACAATAACAACAAAAAACCAAAGAGTGTTGCCAACAGGGACGTTGTAGCGCGCCATCTGATGGACAAACTATGCAACACCAACACTCATAACATGATAGAAGGGTGTTTCGTCCGTTTTTATTTTATTTTTTAAAATATTCATTTATCGTCCATTATAAATGCCGATACTGATAGTTTGGAAAATGCCTAATATCTGGAGATAATATCGGCCCGCCGATATATCGGTCTGGCTCTAATGATGATCATTGCGCTTATTTAAACGAGAGAAAGTGTGTTTAAACTTAGAATAAGTTCTGCATGATGATTTGATCTTCACAATTTCTTTATTGGCAAACAGTGACTTAAATATGACCCTGGGTGCTCAAATTGATATTTTTTGATTTTTTTTCTTTCAAACTAGTACAGTGCCCGTTCCGGCCATTTGCTTGACCTGTCGTATTGCTGCTTGCAGCTTTTTTTCAAGAACTGCTCAACTCATCCACTTCACACTCACACGGCAGTTCCTTGCGGGTCCTGAGCAATACACCTATCATGACATAATTGCATCTTATGCCCAAGTCACAGATACTCATGGTCAGAAACACCGGTGAAATACACTCTGGTTCACAGGAAAAAACATCAATAGCAGACTTCACCACCAGGCAAGGTGGGCAACTGCCTGGGGACTTGAGTTAAAAGGGCCCTAAACAGCTATAGATTTATTATCATGATTAGATATTTTACCTATTCTAACTCATTGTATCCCAAAATAACTTCCAGAAGAATACGAAGATAGATGAGTCTGTTTACATGCGTACAACAGCGTGCGAAGTGTAATGTCTTTCGTGCATGCAAATCAGATAAGTGGCCGGATGCATTGACTCACTCACTCGCAAAGTTTTTCACATTTTATTAGTGAGATTCCACATGGCTACTTAAAATGCATGTGAATGACGTCATCGCACCATGCCAATGATGTCTGCATTCTCCATTCTTTCCAAACTTCACTCAGATCAGCGTTCTAAAATTGTGTCCTCCTGAACAGTGTACTTAAATAGCCCTGCTGTTAGCTTTGTACAATCACATATACCTGGGCTTAGTGAACAGCTTTTTTTGTTTACAGTATGCAGTGTAAAGAGCCAGAGGCATGAAGGGGAACGAAACTTTTGGGCTATTTGGGCCACCAAAAATGTACTTTGGCCACCTTATTTAGGGGCTGGGTGGCCCATGCAGCCAGTGCTTAAAAATATTAGCGTCTATTCCTGTTTTTGTATGCAATTCAAGCAAAACAATTTTTTGCTTTTCTAAAAGGAAACCTTTCTTTTGTGCATTTACTATTGCTATTTACTTATAAAGCAAAAGTATTTCTTATCCGATTACTCGATTAATTGATGGAATCATCGGTAGAATACTCGATTACTAAAGGAATCGATAGCTGCAGCTCTAGTAGCTTGGTAGCTAGCTGAGCGGAAACTTGAAGGGGGAG
Organism: Perca schrenkii; assembly: GCA_025617405.1. Taxonomy (NCBI): domain Eukaryota; kingdom Metazoa; phylum Chordata; class Actinopteri; order Perciformes; family Percidae; genus Perca; species Perca schrenkii. The sequence continues at coordinate 18,991,182 of CM046807.1, forward strand.
TTTGATCACTGCAGGCGGAGGTGAGATGGTGTTCATATATCCGATGCCTCAATACAGAACTGAGGTAAATGCAGTTTTGTTTAAAACATACACTACATACTGTAGGTATAAAGAAGAATGCATCAGATTTGTACCTGAAAAACTGATGCAATCTGCCCTACGGTGACCTCTCACAAGATTTTCTTGTAATATCTTAATTTAATCCAGACCTGGATTTCTCCAAGTGAAATAATCAATAACCCTGTGTGTGTGTAGTTTGTTATTAGGACCAAACATGTCTTGTCTTGTGCGCAACACAGCAGGACAGAGATCTTGTAAGCATTGTAGTCTGCACATGGCTTTAATTATGACTAATAGGGAGTGGTGGGATGAATAGATTTCAGTCAAGAGAGCATTTAGCTGAACTCAGCATCAACTCATTACACCCCCTTTATAGCAGCATAGGCCTCTTTATATCAAATACAGTTATTTATCAGCCACTGTGTCCATCATCAACTCAATTAGTTATGCACTGATACATATCAAGAGGGGCTTTTTGACCACAACCCTATTTACATTATTGCTTACATTTCCTCATTTAATGGTAATTTTTCTGAATCAAGTATGGTAATGTATGGAGTCCCCGAGGGAAGTTGCTTAGGATTGTTGCTTTTCTCTATATTTAATAATGATATGCAACTTGATTTCAATTTATAACTAGCCATGTTTCCATTCACAGATTTAAGTATTGCATTAGAAAAGCTGGTTACACTTTACTTGAAGGTATCTACATAAGAGTGACATGACACTGTCATGAACGTGTCATAAAGATTATAAACAAGTCATAAATGTTTATGACATAACGCTTCTTTTAGTAAGTGTCATTCTGTTTTTGTCATGAAAAGTTATGGTTAGGGTTCATGTGTCATGACTGTGTCATGTGTTCATGACTGTGTCATGTCACTCTTATGTAGATACCTTCAAGTAAAGTGTTACCGAAAAGCTGAATGGAAATAACAGAATTTGATAAAATTACCCCAAAACGTTTTTAGGCTTGAAATGGGTTTTTTTTTAACGCTCCTGGCTCCTTTCAGATACTATATTAATTTGCCTTCATCTCTGGACATCTAGCTAGCAGGAAAGAACAATTCAAACTTGCCCAACTGACCCAAATTCCTGAAGACCTCTCTCCATCTCTTACAGATGGGTGACTTCCTTTGTTTCCGGTTTGCAACCTCTACTTCTTTTACTGGCAGATTACCACCATGCGTAAAGTGTAGCCTGTAGCACCAACTTCTGACCAAACTACGCTGTAGCCTGGTTTATTCACTCCTAACTAATTGATGAAAATGCACCTAATTTGCACCTAATTCGTTTTGCGACATTTCAAAAGTTTGCTTGAAATTTGCTTGACCGTATGGAAACACAGCTAATTCCGTAAACTAATGTTGATGAGATAAATAATATACTTAAGAATTAACAAGATTACTATTGTTTTACCCATTAATTCACATTATATTATTAAGAGTGACATGACACTGTCATGACACATGAACCCTAACCATAACTTGTCATGACAAAAACCGAATGACGCATTATGTCGTTTGACTTGTTTATAATGTTTATAACACGGTCATGACAGTGTCATGTCACTCTTATGTAGATACTTTCTAACCCAATGTTTTACTGTATGAGGTGTAAGTACATTTCATTCAAATATGGACCCCAGGAAAAGTAGCTGTTGCCGAGGCAACAACTAATAGGGATCGCTTTAAAAATAGCTACTCTGCTGTGTATTGTTCTTGCTATACTAGTGGCATTTAGAGTATGCAAGTCAAGAGCCGGTAGTCAACACTGTCAGCCAGTGTAAAACTAAGGTCAAGTCTCTATCAGATGAGATAAAATATTCAGCTGAAGCTTGGCTGGCTTTTTCCAAGTTGGCGGCAAACCAGCAGAAAACTGAATAATGGTCTGCTGCCTCAGAGTGAGTTGTTATTTTAGAGATAATAAACTTAAAAATAATATAATACACTATATTCTCACCAGCTGAAGATAGTGAAAGGCAAAACTGTAAGAGTATATATTTGTCGTTTATCTGCGTTTAATTTTACAACAAAGTAGCATGTGGAGGCTCATACCTCCACTAGCACATACTATAACAAAATAAATGGAAATCATCTGATCAACACCATTATTTAATCCTCAAACCAAAACAGAAACCTCCGCTGGAGTTCAGTCAAATCATGTTAATAGTTTTCTGACAGATTTTTCTGAAAAACAGTGGTCAGGAAATTTAGCCTACATTTACATATGCAAAAAAACAGAAAATGAGAATGGTACACAAAAGTGCTACTGCCAAATGAAAGCTGAAAAGTTCCAAAAAAGACAAAAGAAGAAAAGAAGTTTAATTTTATAACCAAATGCTTCCCGCTGTCATCTCATTCTCGCTGCGTCCCAAGAGCAGCCCACACAGAGCCCAAGGGGCAAGAAGCTCATTTCATGACTGAAAAATGGATTTAAGATGGAATGATTTCGTATTTTTTGTATCGCGTCAGGAATCAGATTAGACAAAAGGAGAGACTTGGTGAGGAAGACCGGTGGCTTGAAGGTAAGAGTCTTGTCTGTATGACGAATATCTGTTGAATTTCTTTCCCTGACACCACTGTCTATAACTGATGCCAAAAGTGAATACTGAACTAGACTGAAAAAAGCTCAAAAAACAGACAGAAGCTGACTTTTGAGTTACATCATTGTTTTATCGATTTAACAGACCTCACTGATGTCCGCGGACTATTGAATTGTCTGGGTAGGATGTGATTAGTTTTCAATGGAAATACTGGGGAAAGTGTTCTAATGAAGGGTGTGGTACAACAGCACTGACAACATTTATTTAGAATTTTGTGTTTTCTGCATTTTTAATATCTTATAAACAAGAGATGAGTAGAAAGGCTTTTTTTTTCCTACCCTCTAATACGAAGCACAAGAGCATTTTCCATCCTCATAATTAAACCAGAGAATGTTGATTGCGGCTTTGAACGTAAAGGTCGCAGTTCTAAACATGCAGTTAACGTTGTGAAACGTTAGCAGTTTGGTCCTGTTTAGGCACAAAAACTACTTGGTTATGTTTAGAAAAAGATCATGGTTTGGGTTAAAAATCAGACGTTTGCTTTGCTCTTGTCATTATTACAACGGCCAATAGGGGGGCGGCGCCACTAGAAATGTAAAGATGAGTTGTAATGGGAGCGTTTTTTGGGGAGGACAGTCTCACAAGATTACATTGCCCTGAAGCAGTGGTGGGAAAAGTATTCAGATTCTTAAGTAAAAGCACTGATACAATGAAGATACACTGTAACATGTAAAAGTCCTGGATGAAAATGTTACTTAAGTAAAAGTATGTAAGAATCATCAGGATAATATACTTAAAGTATTAAAAGTAAAAGTACTCAATTCAGAAAAACCCACCCAATTTTAGAAACTGGAAACGATCCAAACAGTTCTGTGTTTAAAGGTGCACCATGAGTTCCTGCATGGTTTCAGCGCCATTTCATTTTTGTCTCAAATCGTAGGCATCTCTCCTTGATCCGCTAGCTGCCTGCCCCCTGAATCCACTGTGAAAAAGCCTGGTCTCGGGAGACAACACAGGGGTCGTAAATGTCAAACACTAGGGACACAGGCTGTGCACCAAAATACAACAAACCACCTTCCAGCCAATCACCGACAAGATGGTTGGTGGAGGGGGTGGGGGTTAGTGACAGTTAGTCATGACAGTTACGAAAACGTGGGGGGAGGGGCGAGCTTGCTCTGTTTTGTTTGGTATTTACTTGGAACGTCAACAGAAGTGACGCCATGCAGGAACTCATAGTGCACCTTTAAAGGTCTAATCGTTTCGGCTTTACTTGTAGGACATTATATTGTTGGATACTTTAATTTATAATTAAACATTGCATTTCATAAACTACATGTGTTTTCTTTCCAAAATCTCAATTTGTAAAGTACCTAGTAACTAAAGCTGTCAGATTAATGCAGTGGAGTAAAATGTACAATATTTCTCTCTGAAATGTAGCGGAGGAGAAGTAGAAAGTGGCATGAAAAGAAAAGACTCAAGTAAAGTACAAGTGCCTCAAATTTGGTAAGTACATTACTTGAGTAAATTCATTCAACCACTGCCCTGAGAAAACAACCAATCAGAGCTGAGTAATCTCTCATGCAGTGTTAATTACAAAGTGTATTCCAGGCCGATGGTGACAGGGACGGTACTTGGCTTTGGCTCAAAATGTTTTCAGCATAGCGGCTTACTCATTTTTCAGCTAAACAGTACACTCAAAAATGTCTCTGAAAATGTTTGAGGTGAGAAATAGGCAATGCAGCAACAAAATCTAGAGTCCTATTTGATCAGCGGTGCCTAGTTTGACAGTTTGATTGGAGTAAATGAGCACTGATCAACTGGAGACTCCTCGGCTCTGATTGGTTGTTTTTCTTTCGGGCGCGGTTGAAACTTAACAAATTCCATTAGGAGCACTACGAGGTATCAGAGGAATGTGTCTACTGATATACCAAACATGACCAAAACTTATTTTGTATAAATATTACCATTTGAAATTTGAAAGCAGTAAGGAGCATTTACGTAATGGACACCTATGTATGAATCACACAAAAAAATCCATCACTTTAACAGATACTGTAGATGAACCAGCGATGTGACATATTCTGTGCCTGAGAAGGCTTAAGCAAGATGATACTTGTTGGTTAAACCTGAAGCTGAGATCTCTTGGATTGTAGGGTGGGGAGAAAGTGAAAGAGAATGACTGTATGAATAAAACAAGTGAGACAAATGGTTGCAAGGTAACGCAAGAGAAGAAGCAAAGGAGAGGGATGAGAATGAAATATCTTAGATCTGTGCGAGCCAAGACAAACTAAACACAAAACCCTCAAAATGCACTCTCGGTGTGCTATCCTGCAGAGGTGATAACATAAAAAAATATATATCATTAGGCAAATTTTTCTTTGACACTCTTTAGCTTCCAAAACTTTAATTACATAACTGTTTTTGACTACAACGATACACAACATTAATCAGGTTTTATATTGTAGTTTAGGTTGATTTGTGTGAAAAGTTAACACACACAAAAAGACATAAACATAGGCACACACACCACATCATTAACTGTAGAGTTCACTGGGGTCACCTGTGTGATGCTGTAGCTGGTCCAAGACAAACAGAGGAGTGCCGGGCCCAACAGCGTGGCTACGTCACGTAGCAGGACAGCAGTCTTGTTATTTTAACGTCTAGTTCACTCGTGTTTATGGCTCTACTTCTGTATTTATGACATGGAGCCCTGCTTGTGTTGGTTCCTCAGAGTGCTGCTCGATTCAGTGATACACAACGGTTGCAGCTTCTGTTATTTGTTCCTTAAATTCAGCCTGAAGCCAGTTTTCATCACTGGTCCTGTGTGTTCTTGCAAATATTCTGGGCTAGCATGGTCTTGCCAAATCAGTGGGTTTCTAGGGATCAGAGTCCAAAAAATTCTGCATCCAGCGACACCACTCAGCCAACTGTACTGTAAGACACTTATGGTTTGCAGCCTTACTGTGAAAGACATTTTTCAAGACACTTAAACATCAACATTTACAAACGATGACATAGCATATTGGAGGTAGACCTTCCATTTTCATACCTGCCACCACTCCTATTTACTCCCTGCTTTTAACCCTTTTTCCTGCCCTGCTCCTGATTGGTAATTTGTCCCGGTATTCTCCCGATTTCATAGTGATACAACTTAATTGTTTTCCAGTTCCTGTGACATGTCCAGACTGTAGGATACAGCATATGTCATGTTACTGCCTTGCAATCCAACCCAAACAACTCCGCCTGACGCGTTTTTCGTCACTCGTCATGTTCAGGCTCACGTTCTGGTCAGTCATCTGAACTGAAAACAGATGAAACTGAGCAAAACGTCAACATTTCTATCGTCTTGGTACGCGACCATCCCGTTACGAGCCGCTAGCCTCAGCAAACACCGTGCGTTTGGCATGCTTGCACGTTGGCAGGTATGCAATTTGCTTCTAAATTTGCTATGTTTACGTTCTTCATCCACTGTGACAGAGAGCGGTGATTGGTGAGAAGCAGAGAGATGGCTTTACTGAAAAGAAGCAGGTGACTGAGGCTTTCTTCAGCTTACTTAATGATGTCTTAACTACGATTTAAACCAACATTGGAAACTTGTGGGAAGAAAGCAAAACCAGCCCAAGATTACCAATAACAGTTTTAGTGGTCTCCATGTGGCGTCTCAGTTGGTGCCAAAGTAGTCTTGCATTGTCTGGCTAGTCCACACAGCATTCCGGAATGGCAGAAAAACATGCTCTGGTTCATTGGCTTTAAATCAATCACAATCGTCTTGGGTGGTGCTAAGGGCCGCAGGGAGCCCCGGTGTCTCTGCAAAATAGCCTCGGGAAGGAACTTGTTTTGGTGGAACGTGTACGATCAAAAGTTGTTTTAGTCGTGCAACAGAAAACTCAGATTGGACAGAAAGTCTACCTAGCTGTCTTGATTCACCCTGCAGAGATCTGAGGAGCAGTTAAACATAGTGCTCATAAATCCACCGGAGTTTAAAATGCCAACACGAAGAAAGGGGAAGGTGACGGACATCTCGCCGAAAAGAAGGACATCCGGCGGAATTTCCGGCAGCATCGGAGCAATCCTGGAAGTGGAACGTCGTGGATATAGACTACTGCCAAAGCAACAACGTACAGCATAGTTACATTTTTGAAGGGGTGCATCATATCTTTGCTGCCAGGGGTTTAGAAGGGGGGCCCGGAATGGCACCCCCCCCAGTGCCATCAATCTGACAAATTTGATTTCCATTGGATCACAGTACTGTCACTTTGCTGCCTGTTCTGCCAACCACTGCCTTTCCAGGTAAATGGATATACTTTAAACACACATTGAATGGCAACTGTGTATTTTGTTGAAACATTGAGGACAGTTTAGAAATAGAAACATGACATTGTGTTGTTCTATCCTATCCAGTATTTCCAATATTTTTATGCTGTATTCTGATAAAATCCCCCAGGCCACCCTGACTGATTATTGGTCCCCCCTGTGCACCCCACTTAAAAAAAAATCTTGGAATCCCCCGTTTGCTGCTGCTCACTTCCAAATTGCACGGAGAGTTTTTACACTATACACTTAAATAAATCTAATTTAATATTTAGGCTGCATTTTATTTTTATATACAGTATATAGGTCAACACAAATACAACAGGTCTACATTATTAATTAGGTTCTGGCAAAGAAGTAGGTTTTTCATTATATAATGATACTAATTGTGAAAAAACTGTACTTCACGAGGATAAACCTACAGATTGAGGCTTTAAACACCAAAGAAGTCCATTTCCAACAACCCGATTAAGATCGCTTGATTATATCATCAGAATAAAGAACAACGAGAAAAAAATCTGTCAAATATAATCAGCTGATTTTACTTTTCATCATATAATGCGGTAAATGAGAGGAACAGCTTGTGTGTGTGTGTGTGTGTGTGTGTGTGTATGTCAGAGGCTTGGGGAGGATTTGTTCCCCTTAAAACAACCAACATTTGGTTTTTGTGCATAGGTTCAAAATGCCATGATTTATCCAAATGATATACTATTACGCTGTTGGCTTTGACATCCAAGCTTGGCTGGAAGTACAGAGTGCCTGCCCACCACTTATTTTTGATTCTGTTAAAAGGCAAAAAGTGCCAAGAACAATATAAACAAACTGCACAAGCTTCTTAAAATCAAGTAGCAGTCACAGTTCCAGAGCATGTGTGCTCTTTTTTTTGCCATCAAACCTGACCCGAATTCATGTATTAGTCATACGTTATAATCATTATCAAAATGACTATTGTCTGGTTACATTCCACTGTAGCGTATACTTTTTTTACTCTACAGTAAATGAAGTTTTAATCATGGAATAAATCATCCTCGTCTTACCCACCATGAGTGAAAAGAAAAGAATTTCGAGATGCTTTATAGTTTTGTTCACAATTGGTTAACCTCATTCTTCTAGCAAAAATCTGCAACCGAGATGGATTAATAGAGCAAAATTATAACTTGTGTAATGCCTCGTTCACCTTGGAATAACCGTAAATATATGCTACCAAAAATGGGTCAAATGTTCACGAAACATTGAATTCAAATATAGTACACGCTTACTCAATTCAATACACTCAGGTGTTTCCCTGCTACAGCCTGTTATGACCAGTAGCTCATGGTTGGCTAATGTTGGCTGACTGAGTCTGTTTGCTAACTTTATGCAGGCTGTTCTCATGAACCATCAGTACCTACATAGTAATGCACTGTAATTCGTAGGTATTCCACGTATTTATTGCTGCATTCACCCCATTGACTTCTGCTGTATAAGAGGCCATGGTGCTGCAAACTGAGGAGGCCGGGGTAGTTGGCTGGGTAATAAAACACAGGGCTTTCAAGGGGTGGAACAGAGTTCGGGTCCCACAGAAAACACAAGGCTTTCACCCAGGAAATGCGTGATGTGTCCCGGGACGATAACCTTCTGTTGGCTAAACTCAACAGCAACAGCCGCTGAAATGACCCTAACCTTACCTGACTTCTTGGCTAAATTTAACTGTAAAGACCACTAAAACCTGTCATGTGACAGGTCATCACGTGACCGGCCGGGCGCCGCCGTAGTTTTGTAGGATATCATACAAACCTGTTCATGACAAATGCGTTGCTTTATTACTTCTCTATTTTGCTATGGTTAATAATCAGGATTCATACTTCTGATTCATGGGGTTACTGCATCTACATGCTGAAAGGTTATGCCTTTGGCTACATGTCAGGGCTATGGCGTCGTCGGAGTTACCACGTGGGGACTACACAACCCGGTCTCGCAATAAAAACCACAAAAACGTGTCCCTGTACACAAATCAATAGATTAAATAACGTCACCATTTCATGAACTGCCATGAGACTGGGCTGGACTTTAATGAACTGTGATTGGTGTCGTGGAAGTTTTCTAGGAAGCAGCAGAGTAAACAAATATCAATGATAAAAAATGAAAACGAATGAAGACTGTTTGAGAATTAAACCAAAGTCTGGTCTTTGAGCATTTATTATATTTTGCAAAATATGAGAATACAGATTCAAAGGTACATGCAGTACAATTGAATGAGCATTACTAACTAAAAGTCTAATATCCAAACATTACATAGTGAAGGAACTCCGTAAGCCATCCCTCTTCAAGTATCTTTAGCATACTGTCACTTTTTAAGAAAATAACATAGACAGTCAGATCATCTCTCAACCTTCCATTCTGCTCCTGTGTGTCCTATATTAGACAAAACACCTGCTTATCTCAGGAGACAGAAAAAGATACGGTTCAGACATTTCTATGGCCTTCTTCACTTCATCTGCTAAAAGTAAACAAATGAGGAGCTGCAATTTCTTTACCGAACATAACTTCTTTTATTGCTCACAGTCTACAAGGCCAGCTCTCTCAGTGGTACCTTAAAGTCTACAGGAAGAAACAGGATTATGTGGAGGTTTAAAACAATCTTTAAATAAATGGTTAATATCATTAAACAAATGGTAAGAATAAAATTTGCCACCACATTGGCTACTTGTATTTGTTGGGAGTAAAGACGGCAATTAAGAAGTTAAAGAAGTAGTCCTTTCCTTTTGAACAAACATCTAACAAAGTGTTACGCTACAGACTTTCAATTCATCGGTATCGCCGCTCTTTATGAATGAATGAATGAATGTAAACGGGGACCACCCATTTCTCCGACGTTACATTGTTCCAACCTCTCAATAACCCAAAAAAATTCCCTTTGGTCCTACAGCCCACTAGTCCAACGTCCCTTTGGTGGCAAAATTACGAATCCCACTATGGCCTTGCCAAGACTCGCCCTACGAAGCAGCTTGATTGGTTGGGGTTAGGCATTTGACCTTGAGTGGTTAAAGTTAGGATAGCTGATTGGTCAGGGGATAGGACCTGTACAAATGGGGTTACGTTACCTTGCGTAAGCACGGAAGCCTGGCCAATAAATGCTATTGAAGAGCAGGTCTTGGCATGGCCATAGTGGGATACTTAATATCGCTGGGCGTCAGACTAGTGGGCTGTAGAACCAAAGGGAATTTTTCGTGTTATTGAGAGGTCGGAACAATGGAGCGTCGGAGAAATGACATGGCACCTGCACTGCGGTAGTCTCCTACTCAACACAGCGAAATACAGTTATAAGTTGCCCTGATGCAAGTCCAGTTCTATGTGCCATAGGTAGGTGCAGCAGGACTCCCGTTAACCCCTTCAACTCCTCTCTGAGATTCAAGTTTCTATCAAATCCTTTATCCCTCTCCGTTTCTCTTTCTGGCATCTCTCGTCTTCTGTCATTGCGAAATTCCCTTAAGGTTTGGCAGAATTGGTGAAATGTCTCCCATCAGACATCTGCTCCGGCTTTCCTCTGCAGTTTCATCTGGCAAGAGAGGCAGTTTTCTGATTGCTCTTATCCAGAGCAATTCCCAATGAGCCTAACAGTTAAAAACACTTGAATATATTGTTGAACACGGTTCCCTGTGAAACTGCTGTACCAGGCTCAACATAGCCTACCTTTTTCATCCCCTGATATTACAAATGCAATTAATTATGTTTCCCTTTATAAAGAAAATATGAGATTGGAGAGAATAATGTATATTTTGTTAGCCAAATGACAGTAAAGAGAAACAAAATCCTTAATTCAGAGTGCAAGAGATACAGAGCCACGTAATATTCATATTAGAGTGAATTATTTGGTATTTGTGTAACTGTTTATAACTGTTTATAACAGTTTGGTATGTGTTGCGGTCTTTTTTTCCTAGAATAGGAACAATTAGTGAATGTGAATAATTAGTGAACTAATGTGACTTAATGTTGGTGCTCATAATTCACAAATAAGCTAATGTCAGTTTACATTTTGATTTTAATGGCAGATGAATATTCTGACTCAAGTTAATGCCACTAAAAACTTCCACCTCAACATGACTGTTTCCAACTGTCTCCCACAACCATCCTCGAAAAAAATCAGCCATCTCCAACAGGCAGGCCGTGTCCCAATGAACTTTCTCGGATGTGATACATGTTTCTAGTTTGTTTGGAAGAAACAGAAGTAGAAAGGAACCCTGAACTGTTGCAGCTTTTCGAAAGGAGCAACAGAAGACCTTTTACAACTTAGAAGATATTTTGGGTGTGTTATAAACTAGTCAGAAGACAGTGAATAACTACAAAATGTATTGGATTTTGGGCACCAATTAGCTTACTGACTCAATGGGCACTGGTACACCGATGAGCAAGTCAATGTCACAAAATTATACTCAGTAACAGAAAAATAGCATTTTTTCTGCCACACAGCATAATTGTTTCATTAATTACATGCCACTTTGCAACACAGTAATCCAGTAGACACCAAATGTAATGATATATTTGGTAACATATCCCAACAAGGTACACAAAATGTAGGTAGTTACTAAGGAAAGAATGAGGAACGAATGAGGAATGAATGAGTAACGAATGGTTAGTTAATGATAAGTTACTGATTGACTGAGTCAAGCACTAATGATTAGTTCCCAGTAAACAGAATGGTAGCTACTGTTAAATGAATAAGTAACAAATGGTTAGTTAATGATTAGTTACTGATTGACTGATTATTAGTACTTGAATCAGTCAATGTCAGGTGGGATCATGGTAGTTGTTTTCTTTATTTTTAAACAACCAACACTGCTGATTAAAATCTTTCTCGGACATGACTCAGGCAGAAATAATGTTCATGGACAAAGCAAAGCAATCAGTAATTAATCATTAACTTACCCTTTGTTACTCATTCATTTAACAGTAGCTACCATTCTGTTTACCAGTAACTAATCATTAGGGTTTGAATCAGTCAATCAGTAAATAATCATCAACTAGCCATTCGTTACTCATTCGTTCCTCAGTAACTACCTACATTTTTCTGTACCTTATTGTAAAGTGTTACCATATATTTTAATATCGATCTAGCTTACTACAACATGCTACTATGACAAGTGTCTCATGCCAGCCACCAAGCTAAGGCGTACGGTAACGTTATAACATTACAACAACGTTCAACACTCTCATAACGTTAGCTACATTAGCTGTATTGATAGCATCTAATGGTACGTTAGCCAGTTAGCTAGTTAGCACACTCAGCAGCCCCTATGCCTCACTCCCTGCCGCTAAGAGACTTTGCTGGGAGGAGAGGCAACGGACGCACATTTTTTTAGTTAGCCTCTGTAGCAACTCCAACTAGCAGCTCTGGTTGAATTCAAGTTGCTACAGTAGCTAACTGAAGGTCTGTGCCCCCCATCCATCAGCTACCACCACAAATAGAATCTAATTCTATGGAAAACACTGTGGCTATTTCATTATGAAATGAATGAAATGACATAACGTGAAAAAAAATGTAAATACATTAAAGCTTTAGTAAGTAACTTTTTTTATATTAATGAACATCCGTCACATTCAAACCATTGCTAAATGAGTTGATACAAAGCTAAGTAAGACTATCAGCGCCACAAAACTCTCTCTGTATTTCAAAGTATGGCAATGTTTAGAAAATTGTGTCGTCCGGCGACTTTCGCTCGCAGAAATTCAAGTGAAGATAATTACCTCTTCTGAAGAGTCCATGTTTTTTTTAATCCTCCTTGGCTAAATAGGAACTGTGTGGGGGAGGGGTGGGAGCGGTGTGCAATCACTGAAGGCTTGCGTCATGGGGATGCTACAACAGTGTTGTTGTAATTACCTAGAATCCGTCATGGGGGCGACAGAAACTACTCACTATTGCTTTAACTCGTCCGTGAACATTGTTTCTGCCTGAGTCACGGCCATGAAAAATTTTAATCGGCAATGGTGGTTGTTTATAGCCTGACAAGCCAGACCCACATCAAGCTGTTGGGTCTGGGAACACACCATTGGCAGGGCTCAATCTGAGGGGCGGGATAAACGGTTGTCTTTCAAATTCCCTCTGCAGGCAATAGGATAGCGCTACAACCGACCAGAGCAACGAAGAAGGTAGCGGAGCTAGTTGATAGATTCAACTTTTGTCGTATCCGTTCGGCAAAACTCTGAACACATCTTCCTTTTTTAAAAATGACTTCTGTGCCGTTCTTTGTTCTTTTCTCAAAGAAAAGCTGAACTCCAAATTTCCAGAGTCGCGGCCAAAGCCAATTCGAAAGACCGCTGTTCGGCGGCAGCAGCAGCAGCCATCTCCTTTGTTTTCAAGTAGCAGAGAATTCACGCGCAACCGTCGTAACTCTGCCATCATTATGTTAAGCCCGCCCACCGACTCTATGCACGATGTGATTGGCCCGGCTAGTGTTTGGCTTTTCCAGCTCGCAAGCCAATGGAGAGTTGCTAGACTGACCCTGGCTGCAAATTACATTTACTGCCACTAGGGTGCATCTAGATTTCTGAACTAGGTTGTTTAACAATAAAGAAAACAACTACCACGATCCCACCTACTTCGCGACGTCGTCAACGTCCATCCTTTGTTTTTAATTCAGAGACCCCTAGTGGCAGAATTGCATACTGTGAGTTTAAGAGGCCTACAGAGAAATACTGAGCTACGCTGTGCTCAATCAGGGAGGACTCTCATCAACCACAGGCTTCACTAAAACTCACCCATCGGCCCAGACACAAACACGGAGTACCCTGCAATGAGTTATCCTAATGACTCGTGACTAGTGTGTGTGCGTCTGCAGGAAGCATGGTTTCTGCTGTTAGTGTTTCAAACTTAGATTTCATACAGTAGAGTGTACGTGTGTTTGTGCACAATCTTAAACATGCTTTCCTATGAGGACCGTTTGTACTTACAAGGAGTCAGATAAGAGCAGTTCATTATTTTTTAGTTCTGTCTATCTTTGGACGTTTAAACGTTGAACCACTGTAATCTACATGAAAACGTTGCATAATGATTTCAGTTGCAGGCTTCTAAATCTCACTGTGATAGGTAATCTATCACCTTTATTTTAAGTTTGTCAGGGTTTACTTGATATCTTAATGCTACCGACGGCATGCATTGGTTTATAAAGCATGGCAAGGCCCTGCGTGGCGGTGTGTGTTCAAGTGCTGATGAAAAGCACGAATAACCAAGTCATGTTGGAAAAGAGCGGCTACAGCTTTATGTAATCCAAAGAGCTATCAAATTCATATGACTCTTTTCATGAAGTCTGTGTTTAGTTATTGGTTGTTATCGTGGATTCATTTTCTAACAATGTACTTAAGCTTTTGAATGCAGAAGAGAGGTTTAAAATCTAAACATATGCCATGGAATTGGTGCATGTTCACATTAAGTATTTCACCCCAGCTGCCTTTAAGTTCGCATTCTCGTAACCTTTTTTTTTTATTTTGCCCTCTATCCATCTCTCCAATATCAGGTGGATGAGTCTGCCAGAGAGCGGGCCTATGATAAATGCTGAAACATATAATGAGTGTTATGGGCCTTCAGGACCTAAAGTCTGTAATCTGTTAGAGTGTCCAGCTGGCTCTTACAACTATAGTCTTACAGGGGAGGGGAGAGATAATGCATTTTCCATCACAGCAGTTCTCATGATTATGGTTCAAATGATTTAATCATATGATATGAGTTTTTCTGTAAGCAGTCAAACAGAAACCCATGGTAGAAGAAATATTGAGACAAATTAATACAGAGAGTAATAATAAAAGGACCAGAATGATGGCAGCAGTGCATGACATGCAGCACAGCAACCATTTTACCTACTTATGCAGTGAATCTGAGCCCCAGATGTGAATGCTCTTTCATGCATACATGTATACATTATATGGACATGTACAGTACAGGCCAAAAGTTTGGACACACCTTCTCATTCAATGTGTTTCTTTATTTTCATGACTATTTACATTGCAGATTCTCACTGAAGGCATCAAAACTATGAATGAACACATATGGAATTATGTACTTAACAAAAAAAGTGTGAAATAACTGAAAACATGTCTTATATTTTAGATTCTTCAAAGTAACCACCCTTTGCTTTTTTTGATAACTCTGCAAACCCTTGGTGTTCTCTCAATGAGCTTCATGAGGTAGTCACCTGAAATGGTTTTACCTTCACAGGTGTGCTTTGTCAGGGTTAATTAGTGGAAGTTTTTCCCTTATTAATAAAAAAGCAAAGGGTGGCTACTTTGAAGAATCTAAAATATAAGACATTTTTTCAGTTATTTCCCACTTTTTTGTTAAGTACATAATTCCATATGTACTTATTCATAGTTTTGATGCCTTCAGTGAGAATCTACAATGTAAATGGTCATGAAAATAAAAAGGAAACGCATTGAATGAGAAGGTGTGTCCAAACTTTTGGCCTGTACTGTATATGTTCAAATTGGTGAACAATTGGTGAACATGCTTTTCATAAAAATGTTCTCATGAGCCATCTGTACACATCGCTACAAAAAGTAATGCCTTGTAATTTGGATGTATTCCATGTATTAATTGCTGTATGCAGCACGTCTGCTGATCTTTCAGAGCACGAAACGCCGCGTAGGGAGTGGGTCGGAGTGGAAGGGAGGCGCTCCTAAAACACAGCGCTTTCAAGCGGTGGATTTGAGTTTGTGTCCTGGGGAAAACAAAAAACTTTCACCCAGGAAACGAGTGTTTGTTTCCTTTGTTTTTAACCAAACCACAATCTTTTTTCCAATCTTAACTATTCGTTTCCGTGCCTAAACTTGACTGTCATTGCAGCATGACGGTCACCTTTTGGTCGGCTAAACTCAACTGCAATGACCTCTGAAACAACCAGCACCTCACGTTGACCGGTACCTGTCTGCTAAATTTAACTGTAAAGACCGCTAAACTTAGCTTTCATCTGACCGGTCGTCATGTGACCAGCCGGTCATCTATTTCGCCTATTTCGTAGGATATCAAACAAATTGTTGTGCATAACTTTTCATTCTGATATCCATATTTGAGAGTATTTGGGATATTGGCAAAAATGTTTCTACATAAACACAAAACTAGGGCTGGGCGAGATGGCAAAAATGAAATATCACGATATTTTTGACCAAATACTTCGATATTAATGTAATGTTGACTATTGGTGCTTTCACAAAATATTCACACAATGAGATTTTTGATAAATAATCATCAGTAATGTGGCTATAATGACTAAGTGGCTAAAGGGAAATAATACAACAGTTACAAAAGTAAGTTCAGAAAATGACATCACTTTACTGTAATGCAGCCTTAAAAACCAGGAAAAGACAACACTTATGCCATATTACGATATCACAATATCCAAAAGACAATATCTAGTCTCATATCACAATATCGATATATCGCCCACAAACATAATGATCTTGATCTTTTTTTTTTTTTGTTAAAGCATTGTGACCAATTGATAAATACTAACCGGAACATTTTACAGTAAAAAAATCCACTTGTGCTCCATGGAGGATGGACATCGTTTGTCTAGTGGACAAACAATGTAATAGAGACACAGTTTCTAAATGATCTTCAACCTGGTTTGGCATTGATGTTTTGCAATTTCTTGCTACTTATTGGCTGATATTTACCAATAAATCTGCAATAAGCTCATATCAGCAGATTTATCAGTCTAGCCCAAATGATAACAGTTCATTAGCACTAACCTACCCTGATCAGTATCCTTGAAATTAACATTTTTACAGCCCTATCTTTGATTTAGAATTCAAAAATTAACTGAATAACATTTTTACTTAAATTTAGTCCTAAATAGTTGCTACATACTTTTTCCTCAGGCCTCTACAGCCCCAACAACCCCCACCAATAAGGCAGAGCAACTTTTTTTTTTTTTAAACTGCTAATGTTCAACATGATCCTGTTCCCAGTAAACATTACACCCTTGGTTAAGCTCAAGTTGTAGCTCCAATGAACTCCTGTTTGTTCCCACTCGTCGCCTGGTGATTAGTCAATATTTCTACTGAAAAATATGATCTTGTTTCCTCCCCCCTCTACTCTGCCATAACTCTGATTTTGGTCACACTGTGTCAGGTAATTACTGTAGGCTGGTACAGGGCTTACAGTAAAGCTTTTCCTGATTGAATGTTGTGTTCAATGATCTGTATGGTTAGGTGAGGGTGGTGATTCCCCTCTTACATTGACACTGTCTGGTGGTGACTTATTGCAATGATAAAGTACTTTAGGATACACACCTGACTCATCAGTCTATGTTTTGACCATTACTGGATTCAAATGTCACATCTTCAATGTCAAATGTCAGGTAAAAAAAAAAACTGCAGTCCCTAATTTGACCTGATGGGGGTAGTAAAGGACCATGTAAATGCCAAATTCACTTCTCAGCAACAAGAGATGTGTGCCTCAGCACGTCTCTTACAGGAAGGAGATAATTAGAGGCAATAAATAAATAAAAAGGTATTGGCATTATAGGCACCTTTTCCCCAAAACTCTGTATTCACATTCACAGCTGGATGGATCACTATTCTTTTTTTACCAGCATATCTCTAGCTCTTATAGTGTGTGTGTGTGTGTGTGTGTGTGTGTGTGTGTGTGTGTGTGTGTGTGTGTGTGTGTGTGTGTGTGTGTGTGTGTGTGCATGTCAGCCAATAGCTCATAGATAAGATAGACTATCCCACTCACCACATATGTTTTAAAATAAACGCCAAGATCCATAACGTTCTGAGGAGAAACTCATTCGGAGCGGCCATATGTTCAGACACTATATAGATGGTAAAAAACGGACTTTTAACTTTTTACAAGTAAGAACATCATAAGAAGAAGAAGAAGTTGTGAACTGTTCTCTATGGAGAAAGCAGATGTGAGTAACTTAATAAAAAAAAAAAAAAATCGTACTGTCATGATGCCCGAATGGAGAAGTAGTAGGAACTAACTCCAGAAAGTTATAACTAGCTTTTGTGTAGACCATGTGATCTCCTGGCACGCCAGTATGTTGACTTTATATGATGGTAGCTTATTCAGATTCAGCAAATCATTATGGCTTCATGTTCATATACTCAAAAGACTCTGTTAGTGTTTCACTTGCAGTGAAAGATAATTTTAGCCTCTTTTAGGAAAAACTATCATGACATTGCAATTAAGACACCCAGCTGTACACTGTGCCATAATTCAAATATATAAAATATATATAATAAAGCTCTGTGTGGTCACGTAGATTATGATGCTGTTCAGAAACAATGTGTCGTTCTTTCAGTCTGTCCTGGAGCTTGCTATTCCTTCTTGCCAGCAAAGTCATAGTCCAGTGCATCTTTAGGGTCGTATGATCGCAAATGGAGAAAGTGGGGGTATTTGCTATTAGCATGCTACATCTGTTTGTTAGTGGCACTTTCCCTAGTACATTAAAGCTACAGTGTATAGTTTCTGTCGCCCCCATGAGGAATTCTAAGTTATGACAACAACACTGTTGGCGCGCCCACATGACGCAAGCCTTCTGTGATCGCACACCGCCCCCACCCCTCCCCCACGCAGTTGCTAGTAGCCAAGGAGGACACGGAGGATTGGAAAAAATATGATGGACTTTTCAGAAGAGGTCATTATTTTCACTCGAGTTTCTGCGCGTGAAAGTCGCTGGACGACACAATCTTCTGAACATTGCCATGCTAAGAAATACAGAGAGAGTTATGTGGAGCTGATAGTCTTAATTAGCTTTGTAGCAACTGATTTGGCAACAGCTTGAATGTAACGGACGTACATTAATATCAAAAAGTTACGCACTAAAGCTTTAAAAGGTTGGATTGCTTTTGAGCAACACTAGCAGTGTAGCTCTAGGGATGGTATTATTGGCTAAACTAAAGTATCTCAACAACTAGATGGACTGGATAGATTGCTATGAGATTTTGTAAAGACGTGTCTAGAGGATACATTCTAATGACTCTGGTGGTTCCCTGAATTTTCATCTAGCGCCGCCGTGAGGTTGACATTTGTAGTTTTGAGTAAAATGTCTCGACAATCATTGGATGGATTGCAATAAAATCTGGTGATCCTTCAGCTTAATCATCACCAACGTCAGGTCAAAAAATTTTCCCATGGTTAGTTTTCAGCCCCAGTGGTGGGGTAACAAGTGAGGTAACAAAGTTTGAGGCCGAATTCCATGCAATGAAGATTCTGGAAATAAGCCTTAGTTCGTGACGCATGTTACATGCTCATTATTACACTTTTACCTGACTCATTTTTGGCAAATCCCTGTTGTTTCACTTACCCTTACCAAGTATATTTGTTGCTTAAACTTAACTAGTTCCATTACACAACGTTATATATGTGTTTTAAATGTGCTTGTTAGGTTATAACGGTCACAGGATTTTGGTAACATGATGAAAAAAGTCTTTGGAAATCGACCTATAATGTCGTTTAGGTGCAACATTTGGAAGTAATCCCAGACCACTTTTTTTCAGTATTTCGAGTACAGCACTTTTAAATATACACTTGATTGTTTACAGTTTTTCGTAGGGCCTTTTTCAGTGAAAACTGTTGAGGTCTGTCTATTATCCAAAGTAAGAGGAACACTATTTCTGGAAAAAGATGTTGCTGCAATTTCTTTTTAAATGTAATTATCCTGTTCAGAACTAAAATTAAATTCCATCCAACTCCTTTTTTGGGGGGGAAGGGTGGCAGCAGAAATCTCAAGGACAGATATAGATAGCCTCTCTTTTGGTAGTGCTGTTGTCTTTTGGTAGTGCTGTCTTGATCTCTCCATCTCTTTCTTTCTCTCTCACACTCACGCCCACCATCAGGATGTGCCATAGTCAGTAACCGTACATGATCTCAGGGATTATCAGCCAGTAATACTTGGCGCTTGTTAACCATGTCCTCATTAGGTCCCTGTAGGGATGTTGAGGTCAGCAGAGGAACGATAAAGGGTCGTTGGTTAAACACCAGAATCGTGTTTTCAACCCCTACATTGGCAGTACAAACAAGATTACTGTGTTTTTGAAGGAAGTCAGTCTTTGGAGACTTGGCTGTGGTCGCGTACGCTGTTCCAAGAGTCTGGCTTTCTGTGGGTGGGAATAGGAAGATGGCACAGGGTGGGAGGCTGACACAAAATACTGTCTGAGAAGAAATGAGACTATGGCACGTTACCTTCATTTTCTATCGCAGTTTCTGTAGACTCTTCTCTTTGTCTTGTTAGTCATGGTGGCTGTCGCTGCTAATGCTAAGTACTGTATGCAGCATGTATGATTCTACTCTGACTATCTAGCAGATGAGGCTTCATAACTCCAAACTTTGTTGCTTTCCAGTTTTGCCATCTTAAAACATTTGAGTTTGACAACTGCAGCTGTCCTGACTTGTGGTAAAATTGTAATTTGACTTTATTGTCCATGTGGCCCTCTATTATTGTCTGTATTGCATACTTGCTGTTTATAGAGTAGTTTGACATTTTGGGTAATACACATTTTCACTTTCTTTCAAGAAGATTGATATTACACTACACTGGAGCTCCAACCACAAGCTAATTATTTAGTTTAGCATATAGACTGTAAGCCGGGAAAAACAGCTAGCCTAGCTTTCTCCAAAGTAAACCTAATGCCTACCAACACCTTTAGAGCTAACTAACATGATGTCAAATCTGTACACACGAACTGAAAAGTAAAAACAATTATTATAAAAAGGTTTCAGGTGTATTTTCGAACTTTGGAAAGAGACAGGTTCGCTTTTTCGCACTATTTCCAGTCATGCTAGGCTAATCGGCTCCAGTGCTCTCACGATAAAAGAGAGGTATCAAACTTCTCATCTGACTCGCTGCAACAAAGAGACATTTTCCAAAATCATAGACTATTTTTCTAGGTGCAAAATGATTCACATCCTATGCGCTTGAGAATTCTAAGAAAAAATGGTACCAGATAATGTTTCTTAAATCATCAGAACATAATGGAAATACGCTAAATAAACTGAAATAATAAGGTCACTGTAAAGTTGAGCGTTAGTTGAGCTCTTTCCCCTAACTTGCAGCTTTTTGAAGAAGACGGCTTTTTTGAAGAAGGAAGGCTGCCATCTACATACTGCAGTGTACAGGTGTGTTGCTGTCTGTGTTGCGTATCCAAGTAGCTAGCGAGTGGGGAAGCCCCCGGTCTGAGCTAATGACTGCTGCCGATCAGCTGTTTGCCTGAGTCAGCACATAATCTCCCTCTACTACAGCGGATGACTGACACTTCAGCACCCTCCCTTTAAACCCCCCACACTCTCTACCAGGTGTGTAACATAGGTGGGTTTAATACTGTGTGTGCGCATGTGTGTGTGTGTATATAGATGACCCTCACAGCTGCAGTGTCACTGACATCAGCGCTGCAGCTTTTGGAAGACCTCTCTAATTAGACCTGGGTGCCCTGTCATCACATGCTGCGGTTATCCCCCTAAGCAGCTGTCACACACACACACACACACACACACACACACACACACACACACACACACACACAGACACAGACACACACACACACACACACACACACACACACACAGAGTGAGGTGCTCACGCCCCAACACAGGTGTCCTAAGCTTGGGCAAATATAATAGCAACCTTTTGGGAAGCGGGACGAGACAAAACACAAGACAACCAAACAGACATGCTTCAAGTTTTTGCAAAATATGAGAAAGAAGATGCGTCACTCGGGAGTTCTCGGTTATCAGTGGATACCTATTTTGATCGTTTGGTTTTTATTTCTCCCTTCAACCGTTCCGTCCTCTTGAAATTTACAAAATCAAGACTCAAAAGGCACAAGGTACAAAAGTAGGCAATAATCAGAATGCTCTAAAAAGTGGAAAGTCTAAATTAATCAGTAACCATGATGACGTCCCTGCATATTTTGACAGCAATGTTTACAGTCTTATATACAATGTGGTAATTGTTTGCATGGAGTTTCCTATTCAACTATTTCAGTTTTTAACAGCTTGTTAAAATGCTAATTAAAATGCACAACACTGCAACCCCTGTAAGAAACTGTTGTGATACCAGTAGCAATCATCAACCCAAAGCCCAGGGGTATGGTTAACAAATGTAACCTTAAAGCTGCAGTACACTGTACAAAATAATTCCGTCGAAAAACGGATGATGTCCTGGCAGGAAATGACCAGTACCTTTTCCGTTAAGTTTACGGATATTCTTGTTAATCCCAAAATGGAAAAATCTGAAAATGTACAGTATATCCTCTGCACCTTTAATGAACTTTTCTGTTAATACAAAAAAATGCGAAAAATCATTCCAGAAAATTCCTTTATATTAACAATATATTAGCCCGTATTTCTACGGACATTTCTAACAGTGCAATCACAATGTTTGCTATAATCAAAGGGTCAAATGACTATGTGAAATGTGTCCCTTGCAGTGACCAACCCACAGACAATTATCACCAGATTTCGTAGTTCCACCTCAGTTATACAGAGCGTTCCAGGGCCTTTAAACTCATTGTTTTGGTTTTGACTCCTAAAGAGTACTAATTAATGCTAATGTTGCTCCTTATCTGCTAAATGAGTAAAATATTTGTACATACACGGTAACTACATACACAGATGACATGCTACTTTCTGCATTGAGACGTAGCTGGCCCTCTTGAAGTATTTACGTTTTCTCGATCCATTTTCGATTGCCATCTTGAATTCAGTTGTTCTCCTTCTGTTTTAGAGCAACGTGTGATGCTGTTTATTTTGATTTTCCTATCGTTGCTGCATCTAAACCAAGCTAACCCCTGTGCGGAGGCAGCCTGGGTCACAGCCAGCTGCTAACACATCAGTGGGTGACTAACCTGGCAGGATGCTGAGTGTGGCAGCTGGTAGTGATTCAGCAACACGGAGCATTTAAAAAACGGATTGAGCTTTGGAAACCACACGGACCCGAATGTTTTAACTGTGTTCTGGGCAATGGGACTCTCCTTGGGCCAAATGGCTTCAAGATTACAAGCGTCACAGCACAATTCTTCATCTTAAAGAGAGGATTTGGTGGTGTTGTTCAAGCGCGCAACAAAGACTTTATTGCTGAACAATGTTTAACATGACGTAATCTGGTAGGAAGTGAGAAAAGAAAGGGATGCAGGAATGCCAAATTGATTCCGTCTTTGCAATCTTTCTCTGCTAACCTGGATTAGACCTAGGATTAATCCTATAATACAAACTGTAATACAAAATACTCAAATCTGCTACAAGTGTTTAAGGATTTCTATAAGACACATTAGGATCCAATCTTTCCTTGAAACTTGCTCACTTTTGTAAAAAATAAAAGGTTCTGAATGAGCCCGGCCTCCATGTCAAAAGCCTGGCTGTATATAGACACAAATTACTACCTATTGCTAATTTCCCTTGTAATTACAGGTTCGGCTCCACTCTAGAATTCACTGATTATCCTGAACAACACAAACCAGAGCTGTCAGAGTGTCAAAAGAGGGAATTTCCCAGGTTGAATTCCACTGAAAAAGTCTAAAGTTCAGAGTGAGAGAAACAGAGAGAGAGACAGACACTGAAAATAAAATGTAATTTTCTGGTCTTTGGAAGACTGTTGACACGTTTTCGATGATGCAACATGAGTCTTTGACCAATGTGAGCTGACAGTGTTGTGAAAAAGATGTTACATCTATATTTTTTTGCACCTGCACTCTCTCTAATGTTACCCTTACATTTTGATATTTTTTCCAATATGGTCTAAACTAGAGTTGGGCTAGAAAGAACATTTTTGTTGTTCACAGTGATAAGAACATGAAGGGGACAAAATCATGATGAGCTGCGTAAAAAGTGCCAAAGTAAGACGGAGGTAAACAAGGAGAAAAAAATAAATCGGGAGTTTTCTCCTACCCTCACTGACACTTTTGCCCTTGCTCTCGCTGCTGTGTTGACTTCTCTCAGAGGTGAGTTGTGAAATTGAGAGGTGTCCTTTGACATCCATCTGGAGCTGCTTGCCCCGACATGCAACCACCTGTGACCTGTGTGAACCTGCAGTAGCCTGAGCTGGAGACGCAGGGCTGGCTCACACAGGGGCAGCCACAGAGGAAGTGCTGTTTAGACAATATTTGTCCTAATACAAATGCCATATGTACTGTATGTTGAGAGACGTATTGGTCGCTGTAATCATTCCTGCTGTCAATGCCTGCCCTAAATTGATCTCTTTCCATGCGGGTCTATCGCTGGTGTCGTGTCCCGACAGCAAACCTGCTGGGTGGGGGGCAAAACATGCAAGAATCCCCCTATCAATGACATGGATAGTTCCTATCAGCCAGCCATGCCAAAAACACTTAATCAACTTCAAGGGAAAATAATCTGAAAATGAAATAGCACAACGTGGTGTCAACAAAAAACACAGCGCTTTCAAGGCGGAGAGTAGAGTTCACTTTGAGGGGGAAAACAAAATACTTTCACCCAGGAAACGCTCGTTCTTTCCTCGGTTGTCAATCGAAGATATAAAGCCAATCCACGATCTTTTTCCTAAACTTAAAGTGCTCATATTCTGCTCATTTTCAGGTTCATGATTGTATTTAGAGGTTGTACCAGAATAGGTTTACGTGGTTTAATTTTCAAAAAACACCATGTATTTGTTGTGCTGCATATTGCTGCAGCTCCTCTTTTCACCCTGTGTGTTGAGCTCTCTGTTTTAGCTACAGAGTGAGACATCTCACTGCTATTCCATCTTTGTTGGGAGTTGCACATGCGCAGTAAGACAACTAACCAGTCAGAAGCAGAGTATGAGGGCGTGCCATGCTAGCAGCTAGGCGAGCATTATAACATGTGTTACAAAGTGACCCACGTTTGTCTCTGAAGTAAAGGCTGGACTACAACAGAGCTGTTGGGAGCAGTTTGTGAACAGTGTTTTCTGTTGGAGATGGTCAGTGCCTTTGGGGTGGCCCACGGACATGTCGACATGGAACTCTTTCACCTATGCAAGACTTTTTAACAACATTATGAATGAAATTTAAGACTTATATCACGACATCAAAAACAAAGTCAGGTGTCAGAGTCAGTTAACATCGTAGTCGTAATACAGTGAGTTATATTTGGACTAGCAACAGAATTGAACTACAACACCCAGAGCCGGCCCGAGGCATAAGCGAACTAAGCGGCTGCTCGGGGCCCCCTGGCCACTAGGGGGCCCCCAACCGAGTGTTGTTTTTCCCTCTTAACATTCGCCGACGGTCCCATCTGGGTTCCCGTAGTTTCGAATGGGCCCAGCCCTCCCCCCGCGCGTTTGCCATAGTGATACACAAACAACATGGCAGCGACCATAGGCAGCGACAGTGGCTAACATTAGTTATTTTCTTAACTACTCGTTTCATTACTTACTTAACTGCAATATCCGCCAAACCTATTTGGCCCCATGGAGCACCGGACCCGGTGTTGCAGAACTCTGATGCGGCTCAACACATCTACTAGCTAAAAGCCGCTGATACGAACGAGCTGTGACGGAGGTCTGTAGCGGCTTACAACCATAGATATTTATATGCTTACAACAACTAGCAATCGCCACTCTGTAGCACGGAGCTCCTCTTCGACGTTTGTTTTTACCGCTAGTTACTACGAAGGAGCTTGCTACAGGTAAGCTACACTCATGAGACCATGTCATGTTAATGTACGTTACTCAGCAACAAGTGAAAACAGGAGCAAAGTTGCGCGACTAAAGTTAAAATGAATTGAACTTTTACAGAGGAACGAGAAGTGAATTACCTGTATGTGTGAAAACAGCTTTATCTCACTCATCCGTTTAGTGGTTGTTGAATGTATAACATTATTATATAGGGGAGAGCCGGGACAGTTGAAACACTTTTTAATTAAACGTAATTTACAAAGCGATCGTATCGCACTGAAAGCTCATATTTTGTCACTAGCAACCTACACCTGTCTTCTGTCAAATACAGTTGCATTTTCAGCTTTGAACAAAACCGTTCAGGAATTATTACAGCAACAGTGGGGCGTGCGTAATGTTTCATTCGTCCCTCCTGGTCGGTAGCATGAAACAGCATAGGGGGACGGATGAAACATACAGTTTAAGCCATATAAACTTCCCACAACTTCAATATTTTACTATATATCATGAATGGTACTCCCAAAAGGTGTTATTTTAGATAGATTGTTGCTGGGCTATACGTCTTGGTGAATATCTGTTAACCACTAATTGCCATCACCTTGAAGCATGTATGAAGCGGTTTTTGAAATATCTTGCACTGTGGGTGATTCTGCCATTTTTATAGCTAGAACAGTACGTTTTCTCATTTAAATCATGTTTCTATTGTGGAAAATTTCGTTTCACAGGTTTGTTCAATATATAGCATAATATAATTTTTTCACTCGTTCACAGAGGGCGCCCCCCCAATACAATGATAGGGAAAACACTCAAACCAATAGGCTATTTACATTAAATTGGCATGAATAATCATAATGGTATACATGCCCCGTGTGTGTGTGTGTGTGAGATCTTGTCATTTGTCATCTGCAGATTAATTTTAAGTGTGTGTGTGTGTGTGTGTGTGTGGGGGGGGTCGATTTAAATCATGAATCAGATTCTTTGTGAAAAAATCAGGGATTTTTTTGAGGCCATATCGCCCAGCAGTACTTCCTACTAACACAGACTATGTCAGTATTGTTTGGCCCTGAAGCCCAAGTAGTTGTGTGAAGTCACTACCTTAATAAATCAAAAAGCAAAAGGTTATGAATCTGAACAAATTTAGGTATTGCCCTTCTCTAGCTGACCATCCCCAAAATGCCCCAGAATACAGGAAATCACATCTACCATATATATATATATATATATATATATATATATATATATATATATATATATATATATATATATATATATATATATACATATATATATATATAATATAAACCTCACTGTATTAATACATAACCTCACTGTATTCATTTATAATGTAACATTATAGCGTGACATTTGTGTCAATAATCGTCAAGCACTGGTGACTCCGCGTGGTGGGAGGGGGGGCCCCCCAATCAAATTCTGAAAAAAAAACATTCTAAAGCGCTGCGGGAGCATTTCAATGAGCATTAGAGGTAGCGTTACCTTGACATAGGAAAATTAAGACCTGTTAAAAATTATTTAAGACCTAGAAAACAATACTTTAATTCACAAAATTTTATAAAATTAAAGACTTTTGAAGGCCTAGAAATTTGATTTTGAAATTTTAGACTTTTTTTTTTTTTTTTTTTTTTAACTTTGTAAGACCCCGTGGGAACCCTGGAACTGCAGGGCCAGGAATTAAACCGCCTGCCTTCCAATCGGTAGGCGACCGCTCTACAACCTGAGCCATAGCCGCCCCGTACTTCCAAATCTTTTACCAGGAGGATTTCCTGAGCACACCCGGAAAGTGACACGGGACATATACCATAATGCGCGAGACAGGATTTCTTTGTTCCACAAAGGGATGTCGTCTAGGAACAAGCGCTCCAAGTTGGTGGTGCTCTGTTTGCTGCGAAAAATCAATTGCTGTCATTAGGAGAAACTCATAAGAGGTAAAAGAAGAAGAAAAGAAGGGTTAGGAAGGTGTTGTCATTGGCTCACGTGTTCACAAAATAGTGCGTTTCCGCACGTTACTATTTATAGTCTGTTTTATGTGGGTGCAACAACAACTTTGGACCGTGTCGCAAATGCAGCACATACAGTACAGTTCCTATTGTTACAGGCGACCCCTCCCCCAGGTCTCCACACAACCTGTGTCTTTCGCTCTCATCGGCTGACATTCCCCGCCAGACTCCCCGCCAGGTCCACAAATTGAGCCTCTTGGCTTGCGTCTGTGAACGGTTTACACATAGTGCTTTTTGTCCGAAGGCTGCCAAAAAACGGTCGGCAGGTGGAACATCAGGGCTCAAGTCGTCTAGTGTAAACTAGGCATTACAGTGTAGGTGCACTAGAAAGGATTGCTTCACACAGGAGCGGATCTACAGGGGGGCAAGGGGGGATAGCTGACCCCCCACTGTAGGGCCTAACTTTGGTGTTCAAAAAACCGTGCTTGTAAAAATGTCACTATGTCCACAAGCTTCTTAATACATTGAAACAAACAATTTATATCAATTAATTATTAAATAATAATTGTAAATGTAATCTTAGCCCTCTGCCCTTCAAATACTTAGCTATGTCCCTGCATCAAACGTGCAGAGCTACGTTCACACAGCGAATCTGCTGCGGTGCGGTGGCCCTAAAACCCGGCAAAGACTGGAGTGACTGAGCTGGAGAAGAACACAGAAGGAGATGCAGAAATAAGTGAAAGAGAAGAGGGAATGGAAGAATTGACTGTGAGGGATAAAGAGGAGGCTGCAGATTCAGAGAGAGGGGGAGAGATGCAGGGAGTGATCAGGAGGAGGCAGATGAAGATGACAGGGAGGAAGAGGCCTGCAGTTACCCCTGGGCCATATGGTTTGTTTATATTCTCCTTCCATATAAATTGCAGTAATGTAGCATAACATGTCAGTTATGTCACTCAGTAAAATGACATTTTCGGTAGTATATGTTATAGGGTTAGATATGTAAAGATTTACATATATATACATACTGTATATTATCTAATGATGTTTTACAGTTTCTCTATCATAGCATTTGTTTGACCTTTTGTTTGATCATAATTACTGATAAAATAAGAGACATTCTGTTCTATTTGTCTGTATCAATTTCAGCTAAAATCATTTTATTTAGTATCAAATTGTAACAAGAGTTCACTCTTCTCAAGACACTTTACAGATAGAGTAGGTCTAGACCACACTATAATTTACAAAGACCCAACAATTCCCCCGAGAGCAAGCATTTGGTGCAACAGTGGCGAGGACAAACTTCCTTTTGGGCAGAAACCTCAGACAGACCCAGGCTCTTGGTGGGCAGCCATCTGCCGCTGCCGGTTGGGACACAGAGACGGATACAGGGACACAGATATAGAGAATTATGATTCATAATAATTATAGCAGTTGGTATGATGAACGGTGGCAATTATAGTAACAACAAAGATAATGGAACTATGACTAGAAATAATAGTTGTAGCAGTTCAGGGCGTAGCAGGGGGTTGCGGGGCATAGTAGGGCAGAGAAGTGCATTTACATATCGTCACCTTCCTAAAATAATGGACTAAGTAATTTTTTCAGGTATTTGAGAAAACACAAAAAAACTGAACCAAATGCTGAATATACAGTATATTTATTAATAATTTCACTCAAAAATGTTATGACAATAGATGACTACTGACAATAATAGACTAATAGCAATGTCAATTATGCAACATAAGAGGAATAAATGCCTTTGTGACTTAGGCAATTTTAAACCTTCAACTCTGTCAAAAATCAGTGTGTTTACATGCACAGAAACCTCATCACTTCCCAATTGGGGACGAGCCCTGAATCATGGAAATGACTTCAGCGATAGAGTGGTAGATCCAAGGGGGTAAGCTTCGCTTCAGAACTCGAACCTCCTATGGCGCCATTTTGATGCTACAAAGCGATCACCTCCTGTTAGCATTCCATTGACTCCCATTCATTTTGACGTCACTTGGACAGTGAATAACTTTACATCTGAAGCGTTTAAAGACTATTTGTCCATTGTTTATTTCTAAAGAAACACGACAATGTATAAAAGGCTCCATTACCTTGTACCTCACGTTATGGCTCCGTAGCAGACGTTTTTATAAAAATAGGCTAACAATTGTGTCACATAGTAGAGGAATTACCGTATAGTACAGGAGAAGCTTGCAGGCAGTTTTGACTTACATGAGCTGTTTGGGTTTAATTACTAATGTTAACTAGCATTTTAGTTAGCAATAATTAGCCTGTGCCTATGTTATCTCCTTACATATACCTACGCTCTCCGTCTCTGCAAGATTGGAAATGATTGAGATTTCTCTTGGCACAGCTACCAGAAGATTTACAACTTTCAGACACGTTGCTCACATCACATTTACGTTGTCTCTGTCAGTTGGAGGCTGCGCAGTAACGCTCAGCACTCACCGGAAAAGTGCTTCTAATATTCTTCACTGGTCTCCTTCCAGAGCAACGGGATCTGTTGTTCCATTCTTATATACTGTCTATGGGTAGATCTTTGTTCTTCTTGAAGCGGCTGCCTTTTTGAAAAGCTTGTAAAATTGCCTAAGTCACATTGTCTTTCGACTTAGGCAAAATAAAACTCAAAATCACACTGGCATTTGTAAGAACATATAAATCGCTGAAAATCCAGCCTCAGAACATAACCTTACCCAATACTCATGTGATTCGCCCCATATGTCCAGATAAGGATGGTACATAAAAAAACTTTTCAATATTGTTGTTGTTAATATTTCTATATTTAGCAGCCTTTGATGAATTCAATTTCCCATGAGCCGCAGACCGGGGGAATCCTTGAAAAGTCTATCCTTTATTGTTTTTATTTCATTACTCTGATAATAACACAGACCGTTCTTTTTTTTATCTTTACACAGTCAAAATAAATGCATGTGTTAATGTCAGACTGTAGTGTGTGTAGATTTGTTTTATTCTTTTAGTGTATTAGCCATTAGCCATGATAGTAAATGTTTATTTTGCATTACACTTTTTTCCTTGACCTACTTAAAAAAAAAAGGAATCTGCTGCTTTTGTTTCAATTGCCCTGAAACCAGTGTTGTGCCTGAACGCGTTCATTGAACGATAGTTCATTAACTCATTCATATTTTGGGCGAACGTGAACTGAACGTACTGTATTACTGCCTGATGAACGTTACTGTGAACTCGTTCATTCTTGGGTGTGTGAATGGTACGCTCTCTCAGTTTAACTTCGTTCAATAGTGTGCCAGATTTCTATAGAGCCTTCCAGGCGAAAACCTGGCTAAAACACACCGTAAACAGGCCTTAATATGTAGCGGAAAAAAACACCCAATCTGGCAACACCAGCCACCAGTGTCGCACCGCCTCAAAAAGCAGCATGGAGGCGTTGTATGATCATTTAAACGAGTTTTATGACAAGGTCGGTGAGGAATGTGAAAAATCGTACATTTCTGTGCAAACCTTGCCCGCCGGCTACATCCACAGCAAACCTGAAACGGCACATTGAACTGATTGGATATGAAGATGAAATCAGACGCATAGTTTCAGTGTTAAAACTGATAAAATAATTGCTGTCTGTGGTTCTATATGGGCTGTGGCAATCATTTTGAAAAATAATAAATAAAATTTTGAAGTATGAACTATGAACTGAACTAGTTCATTTTAAAATTTGTGAACTAAACTTTGAACTAGTTCATGCAGAAAGTGAACTTTGCCAACACTGACTGAAACAAAGATACAGTGCATTCTTGCGAGGAGGAATGACAGTAAACTTCGACAGAAGTATGTGTGCCGTTGTTACAATCAACCACTTGCAAATCTGCAATTGGATCTAAACCCACAAAGACATTCAACATGTAATCTCTGCCTTTTTTTCTCTCCCTCATTTGACCGTTTATGAAGAAATTAGTCTAATTATGCATAAATAGAAAATGGCTTTGGTAAATTTACCTCATTTTGTTTGTCTAAATGGGCCTTGTTACGGCTTTACGTAAGCAGCACAGACCGGGGCCTGATCCGCAACTCAAATGATGTTATCGAACACATGTGCTACCCAGGTTTTACCGTGCACTGTGGAAGAGAGGGTAGAAACAGAATAAGGAAAGCCACAGAGCAAGGAAAGGATAGTAAAAAAAAATTTAAATAACATAGTTGGCTCTATAGGTCTTCCCATGTTATTGGTGTTACACCTCGAGTTGGCAACTGACATTTCTTGATCAGGCATAGGTAGCTGTGCTTCATGGGAATTATCACTATGGTTTGACCGCACAATCGTCCAATCAGACTGCTTGGCTGAAACTACCTACCTACTGTATAATTACATTTACATTATGACTAGTCGCAGGTCAGTCCTCGCCCAGCCAGGGCCACATATTCCACCTCCACGCCTTCACTCTTCATGCTCTGCAGGCAGACATGTAGATAGCCCAGATAGAAGGATATGACATTTATACAGCCCTCGGTCTCCAGCCATTATAAATAGAATTATGTCACGGTCAACTGTGCGCTATCTGATTCTGAGTAATGGTCAAAAATCCCCTCCCACGTATGCTAATGCTGTTTTTGCAGCCCCTGTTGGGAGAGACACTGCAGACATGCCAAGAAGTTCAGAGCTTGAGAAAAGTGAGTGGGCGAGGCAAGCGCTTGATGTTTTTCCAGTAAAATATTTGAATTTGCTTAGAGGGCACTTAAAACGCATACAGATGACATATTTGAACATTTCCGTGATGCTTGATTTTGGTATTCTGCTGTATAATCATCCAAAAGGGAATGTTCACTGGCCACGAGGGCAGGATTCCAAATCCACCTTAAAGCCTCAATAAACTGATGGCAACTGAGCTTATAAATGCAACATATTGACTAATTCATGAGCAACTTAACACCAGGCTGAAAAGCAATGTTTCATTGGCCTTTCCTGTCTTGTTCCAAGTCGGTTTCACCTCAGACCCGTTGTGGTTACGTGTGCTCAGAAAGTGTGCTACATTGCACCTGTAACCACACCCAACAGTAGCCATGTTTCCATCCACACATGTTTTGCGAATTAAGTTTTCAAATCAATTTTATTTATAGTATCAAATTATAACAAGAGTTATCTCAGGACACTCCACAGATAGAGTAGGTCTAGACCACTCTATAATTTACAAAGACCCAACAATTCCAGTAATTCCCCCAAGAGCAAGCATTTAGAGCGTAATAGCGATAATAATAACAGTTTTCTTTTTCTTTTCACGTTTATTTTTCCTTATCACTCAAACTTCAATGTGATACGTGTTTTTGTCTTTTCCACAGAATAGATAAACTGTCCTTACCAGACGGCGTACAAGCAGTGACAGCAGAGCCAAAATAAAGGATGTAACAAAAATCAACTTTAACTCAATCACGTTCTGTGTAGTACTTGAAACAGCGGTCAAAAAACCGTATGGCTACAAACCAAAAGGCAGCTAACTGAATGACAGCTCCTGGCTTTTATACACCAGCTGAAGCAATCACTACCTCAATCAGCTGATTGTCAAAAGGCTGTGACGATATGCCATGCATCAAGATCAATTAACACAAATTATCAATTTCCATCAAGCCTAGTTTACTGCAATTGTCACTGCATCAATGCACAATTTATTAAAATAAAAGTTAATATCCAAATCACACTTTTGGCTCCAACAGTACCAACCCGCCATAAAACGAAGAAGAAGTTTTAGGTCATTTCACCCAGGTTTTTTCCACTTTCTTTGCAGACATGGCGGGTGTCAACAAAGACAGATATAAGTGGAGGAATGAGTAGACGAGAGACTTGAATTCATGAGCAAAATATAATGGCTTTTTTTAGATAGCAACGTGCATCTGCATCATCATAGCGATGTTTTGATAGCGTCGTTGTTGTCCTATTATAGCTTGGTACGTTGCTATCAGCTGGTACATAAGCACTATTACAACTTGTGCAATGTTAAATGATTTGTAGGTGGATGGCATAATCCATTTTTTCTAGCAAACTTTGTTTGCAAATGTTAGCTTGAATGTTGTGCGATTCAGTGCGAAAATGAATGGAAACACCCTAAAATGTCTCAAATATATTCAATATACCAATTTGATCGCAAAACAGCATGGGACGTCCTCACGCAAAGGTTTTTATTCGCTTAAAAGCCATCGGATGGATAAACACTTTCAACGGCTTTATTCGCCTGAATGCTTTTAGCCAACTTCAAATAATTCGATTAACAAGACTAAGCTGTATACATGGCTAATGAAAATTAATATTCCACTAATATTCCTAAAAGTCGGTATGTTTCTTTTTTTGGGGCATTCATCTCTACCGCAGCCTTGCAAACTGTTGGCTGGTTGCTTTGTGTACAACAACCATAGCAACGCACAGAGCTGACCGTAAGCTGTTAACGGGCCAGAGGCCGTAAACTGGCTGCAAACTGCGGTAAAAACCCAGATTGAGAAGCATATTCCGAAGACGCTGTTTACATGTCCAAAGAACGCTTCTAAAAAACCCGAATAATACCGGCATGTCCCACATGTCCTCATCGGAAAATGCTCCATTCGGAAAAAGGGCTTATTCTGAATATCCAAACAGAACATGCTGTTTACATGACCTGTATCAAATTCAGGATATTGTCATATTCGGAATAATTTGGATACTCTAATGAGCCCGCATGTGTAACAGGAAGGGAAGCCACATCTGAATGACTTGGTAGGTAAATCCCATATTTTCTGATCTAGGCAGGACACACAAAAAATGACTGGGTTGTCTTATTTCACAGTTCATCGGTAAGTAGGCATTCAGAACAGATATTTAAATGTATGTGCACAACACCTGAAAAGGTGAGTTTTTCATGATATGTCACTTTCAAAGATAAATGAGAAACATAAGAGTTGATTAAGTTAACGCAGAATGTTGAGCCACGCTGGCTATAGGATTAAAATGTTAGTCTTGGGTTGGTCCAGACTTAAATATCTCTGCATCACATTGTACAATGCAAACATCCTTAACTAAGATGGACATGGCAAACATAGTCTCGCAAGACCAGACCTAGGGGTGGGAATCACCAGAGGCCTCACGATACGATATCACCACGATACGTTATTATTGCGATTTTAGGCACACAACATTCCTGGATAGGAGAAAAACATGCTCTGGTTTATTGGCGTTTCTTTAAACCAATCACAATCGCTTCTGTATATACATACACACACATATACACATATACATATATGTATATATACATACACACATACATACACACACACACATACAACACACACACACACACATATATATATATATATATATATATATATATATATATATATGTGTGTGTGTGTGTGTGTGTGTAGTGTATGATATACTGTATGTATGTATATATATATATATATATATATATATATATATATATATATACATACATACAGTATATCATTTGATTGTAAGTGGAAGGTGAGGAACATCCGACTGAAAATAAGTGATATCCGCTGGCATGAAACGTCGTCAATATAGACTATGGCACACATAACCTTTTTAACATCACCATGTTAGCATGCTAATTAGCAGTTAGTAGCCTCACAGAGCTGCTAAAATGGCTATATCCTTCTAACTTTTTAAAGTGCCCATATTATGAAAAAAAATCACTTTCTGGGATTTTGGATGTTATTTTGCATCCCTGGTGCTTCCACACACATACAAACCTGGAAAAAATTATCAATGCTGTTTTGAGTGAGATACGGTTTCTGAATGTAACCTCCCTTCAGTCTCCAGGTGAGCTGTTCAAAATCTGCAGGGCTTTCTACGTCACTAGCCAAAAAAACAAAGGGGCTAACCGTAGCATGCTAGCTTGTTCTCAATGGCAAAACACTGCTACAACACACACTAGTTCACCATAATCTACAAAAGATCTACTTCCATGTCCCTGTTCTGCAGGTATTCCACACAAAGTTGGAAGTGCGCCCTCGTTTAGAAGAAGTCTCCCGGCTAATCCTGCCTCGTAACTGACGGAAGTTGTTTAAACAGCTAGCTAGCTGATAAGATCCTTACCTAGCTACTGCACATGTGCGATTGCCAACAAAGATGTTACAGTTGAGAGGTCTCACTCTGTGCTAAAACAGAGAGCTCAACAAACAGGGTGAAAAGAGGAGCTGCAGCAATGTGCAGTACAACAAAAATATGGTGCTTTTTGAAAATTAAACTATGTAAACCTATTCTGGTACAACTTCAAAATACAATTATGAACCTGAAAATGAGCATAATATGGGCGCTTTAAGGAGCAGTGGTTGGCCAACATGCAATTAACATCCACAGAGCAGCTCCACGTCTGAGTTGTACTCAGAGCCATTGCATAGTTGTTGAAGCATTAATTACTTCTAAATGAAAAAGGAATTACTTTTTTTTTGCCTACAGTTGAACAGCATCACCTTGTGTTACTGTTCTTGCCATCACTATCCCCATTGCTTTTTCCAGCTGCATGTTTAAAGTCATACTTCATTTCTAGAGGCTTGTGAAGAGATATTCTGGGAACTGTAGGCAACTAGATTAAATAGTCGAGCCAGAAGCAAGTTAATTACAACTCTTTTTAAAAAAATAACCCTGTCTTAACAGTGTAAGGGTATCTGAGGGGGAGTTTTCCTCAGAGAGCTGGACTTAAGCAAACAATCAGAGAACAAGAGCTAGACAGAGGGCTGAGGTCGATGATGCAACCGCATCTTTGTTTTTAAGCCTTGAAGTCAGACAGTTTGGCCTCAGACCCTTTTAGTTAACATTTGAGAGGTGCCGCGAGAGATTCAGACATTTTCTTACTAAGTCTGAGCAAATAGGCCCGCAAGACGACAATATTTGTCTTCCAGCTGCAGATATCAATAAAATAATAGAGTCAACATCCCTCTGGCCTCAGCGCTGGCCAAAGGATGGCTCATTCTGGTACACACTCACATACTCACACTCACACACACACACATAGGTGAACCAACCTGCCAATATTTGCACACACTCTCTGAACAACAGTAGATGTGACTTCTCTTTTCTAAAAAGAGACAGATGTTCCAGTGTTAGGAATTGCTGCCGGGAGGTGATGAAGTCAAAATGGGTTTACAGGGACTATAAATCCAAAATATTTCTCATCTTCTACCTTAGGCCAACAAAATAAACAGTCTAACCACCGGAGATGAAAATATTTCTTTAAGTGTGGCACTCATCCCAAGTTGGAGGGCGGTGAGCTATCCCAGGACATGCCAGCTTCAAGACATCACTACAATGTTTGTCACTCATTAAAGCCCCTACAAATTTGGTTTCAAATCTCATTTTTTTATAATATTGAATATTCTTGACTAAATTAGCAACAATAAAGTGCAACAGAGTTCAAGTTTTGAAAAAGCAACATTTTAATTAAGTTTAATTTATTAAGAGTTCAACCTTGAATAACTTAAGTTTGTGACGGTGTGGTTTGATCAGATTTGATTGACAGTGGCCTGGCAACATAAGCAAACAAACCCATATGTGTCAACAGATTTGCAATCCAATTTAGCTAAATTCTGGGTGGTGCATGACATCACATTTTTCCAAAGAAGCCCCGCACACTTAAACACAGGGATAAAAGCACATATAAAAACAGAAATACAGAAATCTCTTATGTGAGATAACCAAAAACATTCTAACTTTGACAGATTATGTGTTTTGTGGTCAAGACTCCATTGCCCATAGTAGAAAGCTTATTTATCAGAGCCTTCAAAAGGGGCAATACATGACTTTTTCACTGCCACTTGTCATGACCTTCCTCCAGAGCACTATGGAGGAAGGTCTGGCTAGCCCACACAGCATTCCAGGATGGGAGAAAAACGTGCTCTTGTTTATTGGCATTTCTTTAAACCAATCACAATCATCATGGTAAAAACCCGACAGAGCCACGGTGCCGCTGCAAAATAGCTTCTGGAAGGAACTTGTTTTGGTGGAACATTCAACACGTTTAAAAGTTGTTTTAGTCATGCAACAGAAAACTCAGATTGGACAGATAGTCTAGCTAGCTGTCTGGATTCCCCCCGCAGAGATCTGAGGAGCAGTTAACCATAGTCCTCAGAAATCCACCGGAGTATAAAATTCCAACACAAACAAAGCGGAAGGCAACGGACATCCGGCCGAAAAGAGTGAAATCCGGCAGAATTTCCATCGGCAACGGAGCAATCCCGGAAGTCGAATGCCGTGGTTATATAGACTAGTGGTTATTAGTAATTGGACTACATTTCCAGCTCATTTTTGCATTTCCTCTTTGATCTCTGGGCAGTTGTTTGTGATTTCTGTTCTAATTAGCTGATGTTCTCCTCTCTACTGTAACTGAAAGCTTCTATAGCCAATCATTCATTTTATATTGACAATGGATCAAATGACTACATGTAATTTGAAAGCAATTACTCGAAGTGATGAACCACCAGAGAATCATCACCTGACTCTGCTGTTCCTATCAGCAGGGCACCAGATTAACTTTTTACATTTTAGGTGCACCATCACATAATTTAGGTGCACCAAAAAAAGTAATCGCACCTGTTTGCGCTGCAATAATACATATTAAGCGTTTTTAGGTTATAATGTCTCACATGTTATTACCATATTATTTATTTATTTGGGTTGCATGTACTGTTTTAGGCTAAAGAGCTCTACATACCCATTGTACGCTAACTGCTCAGCACCAAACGGGACACAGACAAAGTTAGCGACTAGCTAGTGAACCTGTTGGAGCATTTAGCATCTAATAAGCTGGATGTTTCCTTGGTGGAGACCAAAACAGAGCTAACAGTAGAGGGATATGGACTCACATTCATGTGGTGGACACAAACACGACTTCAAATCAATGCTAATGTTGCTCCATGTCTATTTAATGTGTACATTTGCCACCGTTCGCGAACACGATCGCCATATGGTGATAACATGCTAATGTTGAGCTTACAGGTTTTAAGATGCCCCCGACAGGTTAGTAGTAGTCAATGGCTTAATGTGAATGTGTTTAATGCGAAAATTCTGAAACTAAAGTACAAGGTAGGCCTATAAAAGTAGCAGCGCAAGGATTATTTCTGGTCTCTGTTCTTTGTAAATTTTCTTTGAAAATTGGTCCAAGTATACCGTAGTTTCACACATTGACAGGGGTATGTGAGTAGACTAGACACCTGTCTATTTTCAGCTGTTGCAGGTCAAAAATGTTGATTACGCCTTTCATAAATGTCACTTCTTTTAAATTTTCCCACTTCTGCTCTATTCTAAGGAATTATAGCAAGGAATACATTTGCGCACTAAGCCTTCCCACACATGCTAGGAAGACCGCGAAGCCAGCAACAAGAAAACAGGATGTCTGTGTAATGTTTTACACCTTGGCAGATTGGTAATTATATGTGAGTTTCACTGAAAAACTGAATCATTAGTGGCCAAATGCCATAAACACAAGCACACTTGAGACCCAGTTTCCTCACATCATCATAAAAGGTCACAATTATGATGTTGATCCCATATTATTTAAAAGAAGATTAATGAAATGATGTACCAGATTTAATCAATGACAAAGTTGCGTAAAAGTAACCTCCCTCACAGTGTGGATTGTGTTCTTTAATAAGCCCTATTGGGTCACAAAATATGTCTGGGGTGCATCATTTTGGTTTACCATTATCCTCTTCTTTTGAAGGGTCAAATACTGTATCTCTAGAGCGTAAGCCTCATCAGTTACTGATCACTTGCTCTTGTGAAAGTAAATTTCACGTTTATCCTCATCCAAAAGTGTCCTCATCCATGTTGGCTACATGCTGAAGTGACTGTACTGATGATGAAAGTCTTAAAAAAAAGAAAAAGAAAATCAGTAAATTAGTAATTTTCAACATTTGTCTGTAATACATGGATTTGATTTATTCTTTGGAATTTCATATTTTACTGTCATAATTAAATACTGTAATGTTTTGCAAAACGATTCGGGCAGTAGAACACGTTTCACTGGCGCGCTGCCATCTTGGATTGATTGAGATCCGGTACCGACTCTCCTGTCACTGGGTCACTTCTGATTGGTGGAGCGGACCGCAGGCTTGGCACTGCTATCTCATTATTTCTGAATGGTGGAGCCAACTATATGCTCAAGCCACAGCAAAGGAACAATTAAAGCTCTGCACAGGCACAGAAGTAGAGGCGAAAATTTACTTTAGGCAGAACTTTACT
Organism: Perca schrenkii; assembly: GCA_025617405.1. Lineage (NCBI taxonomy): Eukaryota > Metazoa > Chordata > Actinopteri > Perciformes > Percidae > Perca > Perca schrenkii. Next base: position 19,030,830 of record CM046807.1, read on the forward strand.
GCTGCACAGCGCAAAGAACTTGGTTGTAGCTACAATCCTTTGACCAAGAAAAATAATCTGTCCATTCATGATTGTTAGTGCTTTGCCATTTCCTTTCATGATTTTGCACGGTTTTGATAACAAGAAAACATGAACTAAAGTAGACTTAAACTCAATAAAATGACATCATAGCGTCAACTACATGGATGAACGCAACTGTTTTACGTATTGTTCCTTTCAGGGGAAACTTATAGTAAAAGTGACCTTTTAAAAAGCTGAAATTTATTTTTTGTTTGTTTCACACTTTCCAGGTGGACCTGTTTTTCATCAAAGAAAATCAAGTCTGAAAGAAAAAAATGGAGGTGTTATAATTGGATTTCAATTGCTGAATAAAACCTCCAAAACTACACAGCTTATTGAACAGTAGCTTTTATAAAGTATGCATACCGTGATTTGATCATGTTTTGTCTCAATGTGTAGAGAAAGTAAGATAATATCTGTAATGTTCCTGAACACAGAAACATGCAGAGAAACAAAACTAAAAGAGTTATTGCTCTCTGGAATGACACAAAAGGCCTGTTTTTCTGATCAGCAGGACAACATCATTTATCAGTGCCTTCCAAAACCATAAAACCCTTTTCTCATCTGGCACCACTAGGTAAAGTTTGGTCAGGTTCAGGCACAAAAACGAATGGTTAGGGAACACTCAAGGTACGAAAGAAAAGTCCAACGTTATGTTGACCCACTTGTCCACTCCAACCTCCTCTTTCTGAGGACATTGTGGCTCTATGACAACATCATACTATTTTCTCCTTTGTTCAGTATGGAAAAGAATAAGAATTCTTACAGCCACTAAAAGGTATTTGTCACTTCAACATATGACGTTATTAGATATTTGCTAAGAATGACTGACACTGGTATTTTTCTGGTGGAACAGTATTGAAACACGGGATTCTGCTTTATAATTTAAACATACTATATGTTTATGTTGGGGTCACTGCTTTTATCATTCAACATTGATTACTGAGACGTTTCTGAAAAGGTATTAAACACTACAATGCCAATGACCGGTATGAAGAAGCCAGTCAGAGGCCCAGGGCAGAGCTGTAGCAAATTTAAAATGTTATTACAATTGGGAAGGAGCCACATATTATAGGAGCCACATTATAGATGCCAATGGCATCCAAAATTGACGTAGAATCCAAAAGTTAACCAACATTATTCAGAGTTCAGACTACATAATTTCAGCCCGACTGTAGCCCGACGGCTCGGATCGGGAAAACAATGGCTGATGGCTGTGTTAATTGATTGTTTTATCACGTTTAGCGTCCTAGTAGACGCCGGCAACATATGGCGCATCTGGGATGCCTCAGGGTGTCCAGATAGAAAGACAAGCATTTTGGATGGGTTCCCTCATGACCGTGACTTTGACCAATAGGAGCACAGAGCAGTCTTGAACTGTAAACATGGCGAAGCGAAAGAGGAATTATGTCATGATGCAGGCGGAACTGTGAAACAGAGGAAAGGCCAGCCAGTTTTTTCTTTTTGTTCTTTCTTTAGGCCTTTGCGAACACAAGGCTGCCAGCAACATACACATCGCTATTGATATTTACATTCTTGTTCCTGGAAGCTAGTCCCTAGCGCGTCCTTTTTGATGACATCACAAGCGTTGGGAAAGATGGCGAGCTTTGACTGGTCGTGGACCAGTGTGTAGTCTGTCATGTCTCTCGGCCGAGTCATTGCAAGATTTTGTGAATATAATCGCCTATCTGACACAGTAACCATTGTCACTACCCGATGTGAGTCGAGTGCCAATGTGAGTCGCACATGCGTCACTTTGCGACAAGTGCAGATGTGAGTTGCGCATGCGTCACTTTGCGACAAGTAGCCTACAAGATGCTAACGGCATTTTGAGCTAACGTTAGCAATGAAACAATCATAGATGGCTAAAACGTTTTTGAAATGACTGCTAGCTACAAGTTAGCAATCAAACACAACAAAGGCTGTCACTTGAATAGTGTTGTGAGCTAACGTTAGCAATGAAACAATCATAGATAGCTAAAACGTTTTTGAAATGACTGCTAGCTACAAGTTAGCTATCAAACACAACAAAGGCTGTCACTTGAATGGCGTTTTGAGCTAACGTTCGCAATGAAACAATCATAGATAGCTAAAACGTTTTTAAAATTATTCTTATTATTCCATCTTCTGTTATTGTATAAAGAGAAAAGTTTATTATTTTACAGATTTCACAAATTTCAGTACGACACTGTATATGCCATAAACCGTTTAAATCTTAGCACGCACGACTCACATCGGCTAGTGACACCATTGTAAAAATATTGTGTAGTCTGAACGCTGTTTAAGCTAGCCGTTAGTGGCACTTTGTGATTGGTTGTTTCTTACGAAAATGCTCCTTGGGAGTTGTAGTCAACTGTTCTACTTGTACGGGTTGACCGTAGCACTGAATGAGAGAGACATTTTCAAAAGTAGGTTGTTTGGTTGATAGGTTGACAGAGATAAGAGTGCATCTGTTTCCTCTGAAAGCTTCAGCACAACAAAACTGGAATGATGCACTACAGTTAAGCTCATCATGTGAACTGGCTGAGAAATAAACGTGGAGCAAAGATGCTGTGGAAAAGTAAACTTTTGGAAAAGGGTGCGTTTATGTGCCCTCTGACTGTACAACTCAAGATCTCTAGAGATTCAAACACTGAATCTGTGAATCATGGAAGAGTCTTCCCGGTGGTGTAAATTAGAATTCAAAGTGAAATAAAGAAACAAGCCACTGGCACCAAGGCTGCGTGGCTCTCATTAAATCCACACAGACGGACGCAGAGAATTTACATTTCCCCTGAAGCTGAATCTGAATGTGGGTTTTTACATGTTTGTAGCTAACGAAAAGACAAACCGTAAAGCCAGAATGTGTGTGTATGTGTGTGTGTGTGTGTGTGTGTGTGTACAGTATGTGTGTGTCCTGCTGACTGCCCTGGTTAATGAAGAGCCAGTGTTGGAGAGGAACCATGACGGGGCCCTCAGAGTAGTGGAAGTCCCAGAAGAACAGTCTTGGCTGGGATTCAACACTCTTATAAAACACCACAGAGGCCTTATGGCTGAGCGAGCAGAAACATTGAGTCTGTGTTATGGCGCATAGCCGTGGTACTCAACCTGATGGAAAGTGAGAGAAATAAATTCTGCCAACTAAAATTATTATTCTTTTGTTAATTTTGTGAGAATCACGGGAATATTTTTTTGTCTGTAAAATGACAATTGTCTTTTTAACTAAATCTACAAGAGGGACTGCAACGGCAAAGAGTCTCGCAGAGGATGTCGTCTTCAGGATTTTCAAATAATATAATAATAATATAATATAATTAATTGTTTCATGGATGGATGGATGGATGGATGGATGGATGGATGGATGGATAATTAAAGCAATATTTTTTATATTAAAAATGGATCTATTAGACTATGTCTAATGTTAATGGGGTTGCTTGTAGGGACAAACCAATGGAAAATGATCACGCAACTCTGCAGTTTTCAGGTCTACAGTGAGTTTTAGCATGTTTTGTGGTCCACAACCTTCATGACTCCTGACCCCTAAACTTAATTTTACATACGTAAGAACATTTGAAAAAATGTTTTCACCCATTGTATCTTATAGAGAACACAACAGCAACAGCAGAATAGCTAATTAGTGGAACGTGGAGACGTTCCATTGCTGATGCTACAATTTGCATGACAAAATCTTGGGATTATCAAAACAGAAAGCTGAAGAAAAACGAGCTGTGTCTGACATATCGATTATCCTTGCCTAAAGTCTTACATGTGGACGGACTGTGGTCCCTAATAGCAGTGCATATATACTGTCAGTGTGGCTCAGAAGTTCCCAGTGAATAGTTATCTTTTTATAAGATCATGTTTAAGTGCTTTGGTCTGGCTGGAGTATGAGCTCATCCAGCAGATCTGAGAGGCTGGGAAGAGATGGCCTGGACGCAGAGTGAGTGTGCTTAGAATGGGTAACAGAGTAGCCATGACAGCACTGATGTGTGTGTGGCGCTGCATTCATACTGTCAGAACATTTCCAACGGAAGCCGAGCATCCAGGGAAACTTGCCAACAAGTTTAAGGGACTCAAAATGGTCTAAAATTGTCTTATATTGGTAAACCAAAATCACAGTTAAAAAAAAAAAAAAGTCTTAAAACATGCAGAGAAACTTCTCAAGCCACTTCTGTAGCATTAGCCACTACGTCAATGTTGATCAGTGTGTTCTTTATGTTTCAATCCAAACCACTATCGCTTTCCAACTATTGCCATGACATTTGGTACAGACATAGAGGATCCATGGTCATGACTTTGGGGATCCGCTGACTTTTCATCTAGTACCATTATGTTAAAATTTAAATGTATCCAATATTTTGCTTTATGACTTAATACCTGCCAAATAAATGACATTCCCATAAGCCCTATGCTGTACTGTGGTATTTAGCAAATGTAAGCATGCTAACAAGCTAAACTAAGATGGTGAACGTGGTTAACATTAAACCTTCTGAACATAACTGTGAGCACAGTCTATATCCACGACGTTCCACTTCCGGGATAGCTCCGTTGCCGCCGGGAATTCCGCCGGATGTCCCTCTTTTCGGCCGGATGTCTGTAACCTTATGCTTTCTTCGTGTTGGAATTTTAAACTCCTCAGGTCTCTGCAGGGTAAATCCAGACAGCTAGCTAGACTATCTGTCCAATCTGGGTTTTCTGTTGTACAACTAAAACAACCATTGGAACGTACACATGTTCCACCAAAACAAGTTTCTTCCAGAGGCTATTTTGCAGCGGCACCAGGGCTCCGTCCGGAGCTTAGCGCCTCCCAAGATGATTGTGATTGGTTTTAAGAAATGGCAATGAACCAGAGCACCTTTTTCTCCCATCCCGGAATGCTGTGGAGGAAGGTCTAGCAAAGTGAGACTATTGGGTGCATGCTAATTTAGCTCAGAGAGCCGCTAGCATTATTTATTACTGTTTATAAATGGGTCACTATAAAGAAATATATATCAATATTTTTTAAAGATGAGAAAAAAATGAAATGGAAATGGATTGTGCCATCAGAATAACAAGTGTTTTTAATACTGCCCATAGACTGCAAATAAAGATAGAGGACAGCTCCACTTCCTCCCACTGTATAAAAACTGAAGCCAAAATATCCTGAATACGGGTCCTGCTATCTTGCAATTTTGAAGCCGTTTTTTTTTAAACACCAAATAACTAATAATAATAAAACCAAACTTATCAGAAAAATGGAAAATACTTTGGCCCATGTCCCGTCTGCTAACATGGAGGGGGGCGGGGTTTATGACCTATACTGCAGCCAGCCACTAGGGTGCAATCCAGATGTTTTGGCGTCACTTATACAGTCTATACATCAACCCCTGAAAAAGCCTAGTATCCTATAGGAAACAACATTCATATTGAAGAATTCCAAACCAAACATTTAGTGCAAATGCAGGAAGTATAGTTTTCTCTATATGAAGTGAAGTTTTGAGGAAGTTTTGTTGCATATTTTCAGCCAGCAGATTTCAGGAAGCTACATGTAACAAACACAATGACTATTTATGCAACATTATACTCATATTTCTCCTCCTGTATGTAGCAATAATCCAGGATGGATGCATGATTAATGCATGAGCTGTGGCTTTTACAATGGCTACCACTGTACAGTATGCGTATTGTGCAGATGTGGTTAAAAAGAGACAGATTATATATATATATATATATATCTAAATATATCTCCCTGGCAAGCCCAGCGCTTCCTCCTAATGCCAAGATGTTACAAGCACATAAAACAAAAGCTCCCATGCTTGCTTGGCTTCAGCGCAGTGGGTCAGGAGGGGAATGTCACAGGGAGCAGCAGGGATTTTTAATTATTTCCTTGGGAAAAGAGAGGAGGGCGAGATGGAAAGAGGATCAGGGAGGAAGCGTAGTTATTTAGTGAGGGATGTATGTGAAAGTGAGTGCAATGAAATACATCAGTGTGGACACAGCGGGAGAGCTCAGCGGCGTGCAAGTCAGAAGCCATGTTGGACATAGAGGGGGATAGATGGATCAAGACAGTGTTTTTATGTGTGTGTGTGTGTGTGTGTGTGTGTGTGTGTGTTTTGAACCCATACAGAAAGTGTTTCCTGAGCTGAGACGCCTGGGGCTGCATCAGTGTCCTGGTAATGGTGATAGTGTCAGTTACATCAGTGGTTCCCAAAGTGGGGTCCGAGAGCCCCTCGCTTCCTTGAGGGGGGTTCCAAGGTGTCCCTAGCAAAAAAAAGGGCGAAAACTTATTTTGACTTTATTTCCATCCGTAAGTGACAGAATGTATGACTATTTTGGTCATGGGTTTCAAACTGTACACTTTCGATAATAAAACATCTAAAAGCAAAAATCCTATCAGATGGGGGACCATGGGACAAAATCTTATCAAATGGGGGTCCATGGTCTAATTTGTTTTTCAAATTAGGAGGTTCTTGACATGGAAAAGTTTGGGAAGCACCGAATTCTATCACACAAAGACGATACATGAACCCCCTAGAGAGACGGAGGAGTTGAAGAGCTTGAGCAAGAGAGAGTCAAGTCAGACAGAAGCGCTGATATATGCAGCAGTTATTTGCATGAAACAGAACTGGAAGACGTTGAAGAGAAAGAACACAAACGCTGCGAAGGTGAAGGCAACCAATAAAATAGGCGAAATGCATGTATTCAGACATTTATGCACACAGGCAGTTGCTTTCTAACAGATGCTACGCTTAAAGAAGTCCCAGTTTTTGCAGTACAGTAGGTTTTGTTCCATCACTCTCATGGATACATATGGAAGTCAAAGTTTGCAACTTTTCAACTAGAAACTTTTTTGGGTTTTATGCTAAAGTAACTTGAACCTACTTTACATTAAATTAGAGGCAGAATAAATGCATTTCTGTACCTTCTATAATGGCTACCGCTGTATGCCCCCCGCAAGCTCACACACCCAGAGCATTTTGTACCCACAATTTAAAGTAAGTTCCATTAAAGGTCAAGCTCAAGAAAAAGGGAGATTTGGAATTCACTTTGGGGATTTAGGTTCAATTGCAGATTCACAGTCGATAAGTCAGAAACCACACACAAACACAAACGCATTCAAACTTCTGAGAGATTAGCCACTTTAACTCCAGCGACAGTCACAGCCCAACAAAGCTATTTGGGCTCATTTGTCACCGTAGTTGCTCCCTAAAGGCTGCCACATTGTTCTCAGACGTGTTGGGGCCACGTAAAGTTTGAATTAGACCAGGCGCCCGACTAAAACCACTGGGGTAAAATTAGGCATGAGGGCCGGCTTTCTCTCCCAGCTTCTTTTAGGGGATTAGATGACGTTTGACGTTATTGGAGGACTGATATGCATGATTAAGACGACTGATTATTGTGCAAAATGGAGGTGTATTTTATTGGCCTCAGCTCAAGGCATGGGGCTGGGCTTTGGGGGAAGGGTGGTCAGAAGGGGTTTAGAGTAGTTTAAGAGGCTCACTAAGGGTCCAGGGTGAGATTATAATGCCTTATTTAACACTCGATTTCAGGATAGCAGGCGCTGAACTGCTAGTGAACCGTCATGGCCAGCATTGGAACAATGTGTGTAAGCGGTGGCTAGCCATTTAGTTGCTTTTTGTAGTTTCAGTGCAGTGTTTTCTTAGAGTAACCTCTAGGGCAGTAAACCGGGAGTTAAGTCAGCCCAGGTATCAAATGACACCCACGGGGTGCCCAAATTAAATAGGGGCACTTCCCAGACTGTGAACCAAATTCTATCAGGGTCAGTGGGGATCCCGCTGCAAAAATGACAGTACTGACTGTTCTCAGTTCTCTCCCAAAGTAGATTTTCATTGTCAAGTGTGATTAAAAGCAGTGTCAGAAACTGGAAGTAGCCAGAGAGAGGTGGAAGTTGCTCCATGTTCCTGCACGCCATCAAAAACATCTGCTAAAGAGAAATACAGGCGCAGCTAAACAAGTCTTGTTGGTGGCCTTCAATAAAAACTAACCTGGAAAACACTTCTGTTTACTAATTGGACCAGTAGCCGTGGTAACAGGGTGACATCATGTCATCATTAACAGGTGCCTCATCCGGTTGGTTGTTCATGGGAAAGTTTGAATTAAAGCTTCCCGGTCGCCGGGCGCACCAGCGCAGGCCAGTGATAAGCTGCTAGTTAAGGGCTGTTGTCAACGTTAACGAGGTGGCGGAGGGACGAGACGCAGGCCTGTTGTTACTCTGCCGGGGGTCAGAGGTTAAGGAGAGGGAGAGCAGGGGGCTGGCCGGAGGAAAGCTCAATAAAACAGAGGAAATGACGCTGATCACTGTTAAGCGCTGTGACTGCTTGCCTGTTTGCTAGCTCCGCAAACGAGGCCGTGCTTTTTCGGGCCTGTTTGTCCGTTCGTCATCGAAATGTCTCAAACACCACTTGACAGATTTGAATGGAGTAGGTAGAACTGGTTAGTTTTTGGTTTGGATAGTGGCTACAATGTGGCCATTTAAAAACCAGCGTTTTGCTCTTGTGTATCGCAAGATGTAGAAGTGGATTTATTTTGTGGATTCCTTAATCCACAGTGTATCTTGTTCATATACAGTACACAATAGGCCCTTTATATATAAAAAAAAAAAATCACAATTCCTTTTTCTAAAAACTCAGTCAGTGACACATCAACCAATTAGCATGGCTGTCTATTCTGATGCGGATAGGAATTCAGGTGCAGATTAAAGCACCTAAAAGTACGGAGGCTGACAGGGGCAAACACACCGCAACTTAAGAAAACACATGTAAATAGACAAAACACAAGCAAATTAAGAGAACATCTTCATTCATTATGACAACACATGCACAGCATTCAGCAAACGCGCTGCAAATACACACAACACAACCAAATACACAGACGATGCAACATTATTTTCTATTGCATTTGTTTTCGGGGTTTAGAAATTCGGGACAGAGTCAGAGGAAATGTACTCCGTAGCTGTACATCATATAAAACACCACACATTTGAACAGTGCAGGGCTGTAGTCAAGTCTACCTTTGTTGAGTCCAAGACCAGGAATAGCCAAGACCAAGTCAAGGCCGAGACCAAAAAGGTTTGAGTCCAAGTCAAGGACGAGGCCAAATGAGAGACAGTCAAAACCGAGACAGAAAAACCTATTCATAATTGATGTGATGTGAGAGACAGTATATCTTCTATTTTAAGATTATCATTTTGCTTTATTATTTGTAATAGTCAAAAAGCCAAGTGCAGAGTAGTACACGAGAGCATCAAATTAGGCCATATTATTTACTTTTAACTATAAAACTGTCAGAGCAACTTCACATTTTAGATGTTATTCTGGTGTAACAAGAATACTCTGGACAAAATGAAAAGGATTGATGCTTGATGATTGAGGTTCAGTATATGACACAGCCAGGTACTGTATATACCAGGCAACCAATGCCAATGTCTGTTCTAGAAATTAAAATTATACCTGTTTTCTGAACGAGCGCGCTTCATCAATGGTTTTGTTTTGAAGGAGGAAGTCACTTTAAAAAAAAAAAATACAATATTTGGCGAGTCCAATGGCTGAGTCCGAGTCCAAATACCAACGAGTCCAAGACAAGTCTGAGACAGTAGCAAAACGTCCTGATTCCAGACTCAAGTACTACAGCCTTGGCATAGTGCTGATCCAACCTTGGTGAATTTAGGGTTTTCTAGAGACATATTTGTTTCCCTCAGAGCATGGCAGTGGCACAGTATCAAAACATGCAAATCCAAAAGTATTTCACGTTCACCACTGGGACAGATCTGTTTGTATCTCCTGCATGTGAAGGTGATAGGTAACAGCAGGATCAGCCCAGATTCCACAACAACACAGAATATGATAGATTACCACAAGACAGGGAGGACAGCTCTTGTTGGGATTTCTCCTTCTTTCTAAGAGGAGGTCCTATTAATCAGAGTGAGAGGCAGCATTTATCTGGCTCAGTGCTCTGTTTGCAGGGCTGCTGGAGGCTCCTTAGACCTCGCGCCTGGCTGATTTGCAACAAACCACTCAGCAGATGAAAAAGGGAGATCCCGTGACTCATTAAGAATACACAGATGAACAATATGTCACCACTTACCGTGTGCGTCTGACTAATCCCTGTTCCATCAGTATTATTCATTTTGTATTTATTAGCAGTTTGAGTCTTAGCTACAGAAACATTTCTTGGAGACAAAGTGGCTTTAGAGGGACAAACTATGTCGTTGGTTTAGTCCTTTGGCTCTCGCCCATCAAAATCCAATGTGAGACAAATTTCAATTGACAGTTCACTAAAACCTCTTCCCTTTTATACTGTTGCTACACCTGCCAATCTTTCCGGTCTTGCATGACCATAGACTGTAAGAATAGTAGACGTAGCATCCGTGACGACACCCATTGGTTTGTGGACTGCTGTTTTGAAGTTTAGAGTTTGGCGATACGGGTGATACACCTTAAAAGGTGACCATTGATTTTGCAGCAATAAACTGTTATTGGCAGATCTTATAGCTGCAGCTATCTACGGATATAACTGATGTTTAGAAACATAAGTTACTTGGACAAGCAAGATTGAGGGTCATTTTATGCTTCATTATATTATAGATAGTATTTCCAAACAATAAGTACCAGCTGGTGCTAGTTTGGTTAAGATCATCTCAGGTGAAGGTACAGCTGTACACCTTTTTGGGACCAGCAACCCATTATCCATCCATTATCCAAGTCCTGGAAAACCTCAACTATCTAAGCTTAACCATTCAATATCAATGCCTATACCGTTGTGTGAGAGAAGCCAAATCCAATACAGAGCAGGACAGAGTCACTGATATGTTACCAATTTTATATATACTGTGTTACAAAATATTCTAGGCAATAAATTAGAGATGTTCCGATACCGATAACAGTATCGGCTCCGATACTGCCTAAAATGCTGGTATCGGTAAGTACTGGAGTTTATGCACCGATCCGCTACCACGTAATAAAGACCTAAAGAAAATCTACGTTAAAGTAGTTTATTTATGTTCTTTTTCCGTTATAACGGACTGTCAAACTGGATATAAAAGAAAGTTCTGGGGCATTCATTGTTTGAGTTTGTTCATGTTTCACAAAGAGTTCAACCTGAGCCAGACCGACAACAAAGATAGAAATAATATCACATCCATACAGGGATAGTAGTATACAGTTGTTAAAACATAATAAAATATATGACACACTGGTATCGAATTGGCAAGTTCAGGTATCAGAATCGGTATCAGGAAGCAAAAAATGGTATCGGTCCATCTCTACAATAAATGTGTCAGAATTAAATGAAGCTTTTTCTGTAGCTAGTTAATATGTTAACTCACGGCCTTGGATGTAAACTAGCGTTACTAGCCAACAAACTCTGTGGTATGTGGATAAATCCAAACTAGATTTAAAAAAAAAAAGTGGGCAAACCGACAGGACACGACAATTTAGGCAGGCAGGCATGCATGCATTCAAACTGGCAGGCTATTTACAGACAAAAGGTGCTGGAGGTTTGGGGTCTTGCTCAAAGACACTTCAGCAGGCTTTATAACTGTTGGTGGATACAACAGACTACTTGAAAGTGGGGGTGGAAGCCGTCATCAAGGGCCTACGCCATGCAAAATCAGCAAAACGTAATATGCTTAAGGGCTTTAAAGAGCCTCAGTGAGCAGCACACCAGTTTAAACCATCTACGGAGAACGGAGCATCCACTGGGATCCATTTGGCAATATTTCTGGCCACATTGAGCCTGAGCAGAAAGCATATTTTCTCTCTCCGTCTCTCATTCTGCATCTCGTTTTACCTCTTGGTCTCTTTGCTGCAGTCTAGACACAGAAAGGAACAGAGGAGGAAGACATGCTGATGCCAAGTCATGTGCTGTCCAGAGTGTAGGTGACACACACACACACACACACACACCCACCCACCCACCCACAGGAACACACACACACACACTCAGCTGGTGAGGTCTGGTCGAGCAGTAGAAACAAACAAAGGTGGATTATGACAATTAGTGGCCTGGTCCAAACCCTGGTGTTTCCAGAGCTTAGTGGATAGGTCCAATTAATCAGAGCACGCACGCACGCACGCACGCACGCACGCACGCACGCACGCACGCACACACCTAATGAACAGAGTAATATTCAAACATGTGGGAACCATTTCTCCACCCACCTCCTGCGCTCTCTCTCTCTCTCTCTCTCTCTCTCTCTCTCTCTCTCTCTCTATGACAACAGAGAGGAACACAGCAACATTAGGGAGAAGAAAACATGCCACTGAACCAGACTGTGATTAGCAAGCGACGCGTGGTTGTAATGGACCAGGTGCAATACGGATACGAAAGAATAGTTCAATTCCAGTGCTGCAAAGTCCCTATTTGTCTGTCAGACAGTTACAGAGCTGCACTCAGCCATACATGTTAGCTTTTCATAAATGATGTCATTGACTAGATCAATATCATTGTAACTCTAATTTTTGAGACTTTTAATGCTCTCATTTCACATGCAGGATGGCCTACTCTGCTTTTGAGGGAGCTCTGCAATCATGGACCGATGAAACACTTTCATAGAAATTTTGGATACTCCCAAGTAAAGGCGACTGCAACTTCAACACAGTGGGAGAGCGCTGCTTGACTTGAGGTCAAGCCAATTTATTCCACACAGCGTGCTCCGCCTGACTCCATGACAGTCCAGCCTACTAAATACAATAATCCATAATTCAAAAGCTGGAGGTTAAACGACTGCTACAGTTGCATATTCAAACACTCGTGAAGGCACACACACACACACACACACACAAATGCAAATAAACATGATTGATTTGTTCTACGGCAGATAGAGCCTGTTGGGAAGGTTTGCGGTCCCCCTGATTGCACATACATGAACATATGAGTATGTTGGTTATGTAAACACTGGTAGCCAGGGAACCGGAGGGTCAGCTGGTTTTGCTAACCTTTCCCTCTGCAGGCTAGAAAATCCCTAACCCTGGTTGTGACGCAAGAATAAGTGAATGCGCTATTCATATGCACACCCATGTTTTTGCAGTTTGGGGATACGGCCTTGAAATTCACCAGTCGTTGGAGCAACTCACCCAAAACAACTTCTGTCCTCGTGTGACCTGTACATGGCAGAGTGCAGTGGTGGCCATTTTTAGAGGAAACGAGTAAGAGGCACCCTGGAATTCCAACCAGGTGCGGATGCGCCACGTTCCGACTGCGCTATGATTTTTTTCCGTCTTTTGCCATGCGTCATACTAATCCGTTCTCATTCCAAACTTGTCAAACACCGATGCTTGGGTCAGTGGCTCTCAGTGTCAGATGGGATAGGTCGACCGCAGCCCTGTAAGATGACATAGTATGACAATCGAGTGGTAGCCTGGTTGGCACAAGACCCTTCTCGGTTGTAACTGAGAGTGGGTCTGAGCAAGGTTCATTCGCAGCTCATTTCCAAAGGGGGCGTCACCAACGGACGCCGCTCAAATGCCTCTGGGCGCAATTGGATAGTCATTCAACCAATCAGACCAACGATCCAGGTGACGTAGCAGCGACAGCGGCATCAACGGGTCGCTGCGCTTCGGTAGCCGTCATGTTGAATGTAAACAAAAAGCTGCTCGCCGTCGCTGCGCTATCGTCATCGTGTAAAGACTGCCTCAACAGTTGCGATTTGGAAAAATTGGAAATGGGCTGGAACGGGCTATTGGCCAGACTGACTTGCAGAGCAAATCTCAAATTTGTTTGAAGTTTGTCAGGGTTTTTCCAGGCTAATCGAGTGGTAGCGAGTAGTATGAAAGACCGTGGAAGGAGGCAGGTTGGGTTGGTGGATAAGTCAAACACCACAGGACTTTCACCAAAAGACCGGGGTTCGTGGCCCGTTCTTGTCCTGCGTATAACTGAAATGTACATGTTTTGTAAACCCACCCACATTCTTTTCCTAAAACTAACTGGCGCCGTTCTTGTGACGCATGTCAGTTAAACGTACATCGCCACCAAGTGGGTCGAAAAAGTGACGCCAAGAGTCCCAATTAAGCGCGTCAAAATATGATGCCAAAGAGCTAGACGCTAAAGGAGACTTTTGCATCAGTAACAAACGGCAAAGGCACCTGACCAAACGTCGCCCTTTGGCATGCTGGGAGTGGGCATGTGTTGGTCATACCCCAATGGGAGCATCTAAAAAAAATGGAGCGTTTTGCCTGACCAACTCACAGATTTTGTTGTTTTGGTCATTTTTACTGGATAGTTGTGCTTCTACATAAAAGTAAGTACTATACGTTAGTTTTACGATGTTTGCCCTTCTCAATTTTCTTCCTACTCTCCATCAGTAGCACAAGTTCCTGCAGTCATTCCATCCGTCTGGCTCACCTCATATATCTCCGTCCACAACGCTCACTTCCCGTTTTTGAGGTTATACCATCATTTTCAGAATCTCAGAAGGCATGACATAACCTCTTCTCTTGGATCCAAGTCTTTATGAATATGAGTTACAGGCACACATTTATGCGCATAAAGTCAACAGCACGTTGAGCAATGGCATGATGTGATCACAAAAACAGACGGAGGAGTAATAGAGATCGCATGAGGGAGTGAGTGAAAACAGCCTTGCCCATCTCTTCGTCTCTCTGCTTTCTGTTTTATCTCCACCCTGTTTGGCCCCTCTTTCATTGGTCCTGGACACAGGTATGCAGGTAGGTGGAACCCAACACTCACATCCATGAGTCCTATTTCTCCAAAGAGACTGACCCAGTAATATATCAGAACAAAAACTGTGAGGGATAAAGTAATAAAAAAGAAAATATAGACATAAAGAAACATGTTAATGTCCCAACTTGCCCCAGATTGTCATGAGTTAATAAAAACTGTGCTCGCAATTTGTCAACTTTAAAGCTGCACTAATATATCTTTTTACGTTAACAATGAGTCAAATTACAATGTGCAGCTCATTGGTTTGGTTAACTTCATTACTTTGGTTTAGTATCTCATCAAGTTTTCAGCTGCAGCAAGCCGTTCTTTTTAGCAAAAAACTTATACCACTAACTAACTGCACAGGACTTCCGGTTATGGCGGCACGTTGAGCAGGCGTGGCTCCTCACGCCCTGTTGCTAATCCTAAAACAAATACTACCTACATAATCCCAATTGGAGTAAAACCATCACAACAACAACGTAGTTGTAATACAAGTTAATATACCGAGGACAATTATAAACAGCTGTAGGACTCGCTAATGAAAAAAACGAGCCGGCGTCTTGTGCAACCCCTCCACAATGGATATCACCAATTGTACACCAATTAAAAATTTTCAAACCGACGTTCAAAAATGCAGCGGCCGCAATTGCTGAGGCTGAACAACGCATAGCCACAGCAGAAGTCGAGATCAGCACGCTGCAAAAAGTTGGAAAAACTTGAAAAAACAACACTAACTGCCCAGTACTAAACCACAACCAGATGCGAACCGAAGTTAGTCAGACGTTTCACTCAGGGGTCGGTGGAGACTTGATCTCTATAAACCGATATCTACATAAGAATGCAGAATCGGTTGGCAACCAGACAGAATCTGGGTATCTAAAGCGTTCTGGTTTCCGTTTGTAGTCTGTTTGTCTTCTGAGTAGTATTGTAAATGTAAACGTAAATGGACTGTATTTATATAGCGTTTTTCTGGTCTTAATCACTACTCAAAGCGCAATTACTGACAATGATATTGACAATCATGTTTGAGCGGGCTTTGGTTGAAGCAGGTAAACAGTCCGTGTTAAAAGAGGTGGAACGCAATCTCGGAACCCATCGGCTATTGTCTGCATTTATCTGTATTCATATGCAGTATGTTTATAGAGTTCTTGTCTCCCAACTCCATTTCCGCATCTCAAGTTGCTAATTGGACCCAGCGCACAAAGAGGCATTATCCGTTATTCTGATATCCGCTGGCTACTTTTAAAACCCCAGAAATATTGTCCATTGCCGAATGTCTACATTGCCAGTTGTTTGCTACCAGCCAAGACAACTTTATCAGGTGATAATATATCAATGTTCTGTCTAAAGTTTGTTCTGCTGCCTCCAGTGGCCCAAAACATCAATTGATTTTGCTCAAAGACAGGGGAGAAAGCTATCACTACCATTAGCTACTTTACATAGTTGTACAAAGTGTTTTGGAAATTGTATAACACAGGGTACGAAATCACACAAACAACAATTCTGTCATTAGTGTGGTGTCTGTTATTGCAAAAGGACTGCACACACAAAGGATGACACAAAAGTAGTTTGCCACAAAAATACAAGGACACACACACACACAAACACACACAGTTTTGGAACTATTAGTCCAACCAACAAACAAAAGCTTGAGGCCAGATCTCCAGTTTGGCCAGAGGTCAGCATGGAACTGCAGAAGTGTTCCCTGCTGGACTTTGAGGTCTGTCCAGTCCACTCTGATGCAGCAGGCCAAGCAGCGGCCCACTGATATAGAAACCATGTGTGATCAAATGTCCCAAACCACCAACATGACATCACCATGCTCTGCAAATCTCTGGATAGGCCTCCCCACCCACCCAGTCTTCCTCTTCTTCTTCGAACCCCCGCTGTTGTTGTTTTCTTAACCTTGGTTTTCCTACAGAACACAGACTCAGCACACATGTTCGCCCTCAGCACACTTTACAGTTAAGACAATTTCACACCTGGTAACAAACCAGAACAAGTTCATGCGTCAATGCAAAAACAAATGTCTGTCTTGCGCACACGAGACAAAATTACCTCCAGTTGATTAAGCTATGAGCATTGCACATCAACTTTCCTTGTTCAAACTTAGTCAGCTGTTCCAGGAACCAGAAACCTTACGGTAACAAGTTGGCTTTGATAACAAGTTGGCTTTGTTACAATCTAACACTATATTAGGGCCAAACATGAGTTACTTCAAGCATGTCATTCAATAAGGTCCTCTTTTATTACTTGCATAATTTCTCTTGCAAGCATACCTGATGCCATTATTAACATCCATTGGAAGATGGAGTGTGCATAAATAATGTAGCATAATAAGTAGCAACTGCAAAGAACTGACATGAAACATGTGCCATGAAATGGGTATAACTAGTGCTTTTAAAGTCAAAGCAAATCCAGCAAGTGTATAACGTAGAGTACATATGTTACCTAAGTCACTAATGTAAGCAATGCACTAACAATATTTACATCTATATTGCCAAACATGAGCTAATTTCTCCCTCAGTGTCTAGATTCATTCAGTCACAGTATTGCTGTGAGGCATTTTGACACTCGCAACACAATCGTTGATCTAGTTGAGTATAGAAGTTGAAAGAATATAGATTGTCTAAAAGGACATTTTGGGTGAAACGTTAGCAGCACCGTGGCTGGTGCAGACCGCTGCTGTGCTGATCAGCATCGAAAGGAATCTGCTCCTTCATGAAACGCGAGAGGCAGACGACTGTAACTAAAACGAGTTGTACATTTCATGCAACGAGCTGTTCACAGCCTCGTTTGCCAAGTCCTCCAGTGGGTCTCCACAGGCTCTGTTCCATCACTCCAAGGTCTTCCTAATTAGTTGTTTCAGTTACATCAGCGTCATACTGCGGAGTTTCTCCGTCACCAAGCTGTGGCCACTTTCAGCCCAGCACTGTCCCCCCCCCCCCCAGTCAACAGAGTGGTAGTGCTCCGCATGGAGGCTGAAGTTAAGGCTTTATTGGAGGCTTTTCAAGGCTCAAGGGTTGAGCCAGCAAGCTAAACAGATGTTCTCATAAAGCAAATACAATGGCGAGATGTCCAACCTCTGTGTCAGAGAGGAGGTGGGGATAGATTGATCGATTGTCGAAGGGAAGGAAAAGAACGGAGGGGTGGGGGGGGCGTGCGCAGAGTGCCAGAGAAGTGGATCAATGAAAAGATAGATGATGGGAACGGGGGGTTTTTGAAAAAGCTCAGTGGATTATAACGGAGGAGGAAGATAACAGTCAACGAGACATAGTCCAACACACCTACACTTGATTTCTTTTTTTCTCTTGCGTTTTCCTTGGGATTTTTATTTCCCAGAGCTCTCATCCGACCATCCCCCCCCCCAATACACACACACACACTTGCAGAACTACAGGCCCCTGTTGAACTTTCTCCCCCAGGTCAAGCGGTGAAGGAGGACAAAGTGCTATCTATGTTCTGCAGTTCATATTTGTGTTGGAGGCGCCACGCGGCCTGAGCTCCGTGTTAGCTCGAGGTAATTACACCTATACACCACCAATATCCCCTCCCATTACTGCACACTAATGGGCCTTACTGCTCGCACTCACACACACCAATGCAAATACAATCACAGTCACACACACCACTTTGTCCGGGCGGTAGAGGCCAGTGACAACATCAGTTAGCTTCGATATGTCACGTCAACGTTGCTCGTGTTTTTCTGTGGTCAGGCTCAAATCCCACCCTGGATTTATTCAAGTGTGTGTTTGTGTTTGTGTTTGTGTGTGTGTGCGTGTGCGTGTGTGTGTGTGTATGTGTGTTTTTGTGCGCGACAGTTTAAAAAGGGAATTTTGCTTGTCACAGTGTTGAGAAAAGTTAATTATTATGGTTCATGTCTTTTTGGATTTTTTTTTTCTTTTTTTTTTACCTGGAAAGCTGCAGAGAAGAGGAATGGGACAAAGATCCCACTCAACCCACTTTTAGTATTTTACCCTTTGTTTTATGGCTAAAAGAAAAAGAATTGAGGAAAATGAAAGACAAACTAAAATTTAATTTCTCCTCTTTCTCCTTGTTTAAGCAAATACAGTATATAATGATACTGCAGATATATTTTTTTATTTTCAAAAGAGTTCAATAAGCAGTTTTTGAACAAATTTCACAACAGGGAAAACAGTGTCAAAGATTCAGGGCTCTGGGTTGGTGTCTCCAACCCAGTATTTCAATTACAATACTATGGTGTCTTCCATGGCATCAGTTGTATACACAACAATTCAATTCAATTTTATTTATAGTATCAAATCATAACAAGAGTTATCTCGAGACACTTTACAGATAGAGTAGGTCTAGACCACACTCTATAAATTCCAAAACCCCAACAATTACAGTAATTCCCTCAAGAGCAAGCATTAGCAGTGGCTATTGCGACAGTGGCGAGGAAAAACTCCCTTTTAGGAAGAAACCTCGGCAGACCCAGACTCTTGATAGGCGGTGTCTGACGGGGCCGGTTGAACAGTGGCAATAACAGTTACATTAAAGATAATGGAACAGTGACTTCGAAGGTCATCGTGGAAGTTCATGTCATAGTACACAACAGTATCATAATTGCAATACTAATTTCATTGCAAAAATGAATTTTAACAAAATTGTATTTTATTGTTAGTCAGACTCAAGCCGTTCTATTCTTTGAACTCTGGACAATGTCTGGAGAATCAGGTGCGGAGTTGCCATCTCTCACTTGAAGCACACGACAGGAGAATGTCCGTTCTCACATAACTGGAAATAGTCTGTATGGTTTAGACGAGTGGTGGCGGCCTGGTAACGTGTGCAGGAGGCAGGACATGTTGCGGATTACATGGCGGTCACGGAGCTAGTTCGGGGTTTGTCATAAACAACCGAGACCCTTGCTCTCCTTGGAATTTGTCTGAAGATTTCGGCTTCGGCCCTAACACATACACTACCCTGGAAATCCGGAGTTCTCGCAAGAGCACAATGTGAAAGGGGCTTTAGAAAAGGACAACAGTAGTGGGGCAGAAGTAGTGAAAAACGCACGCGTCATCCCATTAATACCGCAAGACAGGTCATGAATCTTGAAAAATGAATTTGTCACTTGGGGAAACAGTCTGGAACAAAGAGCACAAGTGAATCTTGTAGCAGGCGTCGTTGCCAGCATCTCCTTCTGGCATTCCTCCAAAAATAAACTCATTTGATGACTTTAAGAACATTTCACTCTGTGCTTTATTGGCCCGGGAAAGGTCTGATAAGGCAGTAAATAACGGGTGATTTATGCAGTTGGATCCCACTGCTGCACCTATGTGTCTCAGCCGCAAATGGGGATCAAAGCCAGGTATGTGCCGAGGTTAGCTGTCCTCCGATAAAACGATTTTGATATTTGTTTCAGCCTCTGAGATCCAGCCTGATTTGTCCTGGTTAAGCCACGACAATAAATCTAGATGAAATTCAGCAAATGCTGGGTGTGAAACTGCTCTGAATAAAGTCTATTCAGCATATCTGAGCAGCCAATGGTAGCCATGTCTTCCAAAATAGTGCTTTTAGAAACTTGTGTGCCGGATGAATTTTTTAAATATGTCAACTTTTGGCTTTGTTTAAACCCCTCAATCAAATTCAGATGCAATCCTTGTCTGCAAAATGTACGGCCTGTGCCGCCCTCTAAATTTCGAACGGACACGTCAGCCCTCTTTCTTTTTACCGAGCAGTCACTGCGCGGCGGTGCGCACACACACACACACACACACACACACACACACACACACACACACACACACACACACACACACACACACACACACACACACACACACACACACACACACACACACACACACACACTTCTGAAGCCAAACGTCGGGGTGTAAACCTGACTGGCCTGTAGCCCGCTCCACACACTAAATATAACAAAGTGGTAGTCCAGCATTGAAAGATCTGAGCCAGGACATAACTTAGCGCCTCTTTGATTCTTAATTGCACTCTCGTGTAAATACATCACACACATTAGCAACAAGCTGGCAAGGTTTTCTCTCTCCTGTGTTTAGTCGTGCGCCTCTGCTGTGAGCTCTGGTTAAAGTCAAGTAGGAGATGGTGAGGGACCTTCAGATTGCAATAACAACAATAATAAAGCGCGATCATAGAAACTGCGTAAATATTTTATATGCTCCTGCGCACAGAAAAAAAACACACTCACAGCACAAATAAGAGGGTAGAAATTAAAGGAATAAATAGGATGTCCTCCCAAAGTACTGCAGTCCTTTTCAGAAGGAGAGAAAGGTTGATTCCAACTGTGAATGTGTCGCTTTCACTGCCATTTAAATGGTCCGACATTATCTTGTATCATTCAAAAGTCTCCAAACTGCAGTTTCTGTGTGAAGTGGCTTCATTTAAAAAAATAAATAAATAAAAAATGTCTAAGACCCTGTTTACACGTACATGGTTATTTTTTACAAACGGAGACATTTCCCTTCGTTTGTACCCTTCCTTTACACGCAAACGGAGAATTCGCCTCTGAAACCGAGTCTTTCTAAAAACTCCGGCCAGAGTGGAGATTTTTTAAATCTTCGTTTGCACGTAAACTGAGACAAATGGAGGTTTAGGCAGCCGAGAGAGAAAAAGAGGTGATTTGTTGCTGTTGTTGCTATTTTCGGGATTCTGATTGGCTAACGTGGGCTTGAGATTCTCGTTACTGCCACCTACAGGTCTGGCGTGCTCTTGACGGCATATATATATATATACCGTATTTTCTCAAATAAAAACCGGGAGTCAATTAAAAGCCGGGCCTCTGATAGTGGCCGGGGGCGTGGTCAACACGGACAAATAAAGGCCGGCCTCAAATTAAGGCCGGGGAAGAAATAGTGTGGATAATCTCCTAAATGCCTTACATATAATATTAGGTCAAAATAAATTTCAAGTTCATTGTACATTTCTACCAATTTAATTTAACAGATTCAACAATATATTCATGCTTTTTTCCACACTTTGTTTTTCTGGATTATTGTCCTATGCAGCTGTATGTGTAACTCAGCCAGGTGTAGGTGCAGTAACGTACAGGTGCCAGCAGATGGCAGTAGCTACATTGGATGTAACACGGGGCTCATTTAGTGCTAGCAGAGAAAGACGGACTCTGGTGCTAGTGACGGACTTTTCAACAACAAAACGAAAAGAGTTTTAAAGTATGCAGAGAAAAACTCGGGTGAAAAAGCTGCGGGACGTTTCGGTAGGATGAGCTGACAAGATTAGCCGAGAAGTGCAGAGCACGGCTAGCTAGCTGGAGGTGGGAGGAAACACGTTAGCCTGGAGCTAGAAACAAAGCTACCGTTAGCTAGATACGTCTGTAACGTTACTCAGATACTGGTGTCACTACTGTATGCTCTTATTGTAATCTACCAGTAATACTGTAGTACCTGTATTTGAAATAAATACCCGGTACATTTACAGGGTTCAAACTGACACATTGGTGGTGTTTGATTCATTCTGACCCAGATTGCTTTGTCGCCCTTCTGGCTGTTGATGTATATGGTGATATTTTTGCAAATGTGAACGCTATGGTTTTTCATTTAAAACAGTTTATTTAAAATAATTATACTTATCAAACAGATGGAATTAGAAATAAAGGCCTGCCTCTAATAAAAGCCTGCTTCAAATACAAGCCTGGTCCCTTCTGCAGTTCAGGTAAATAAAGGCCCCGGCTTTTATTTGAGGAAATACGATACACACACACACACACACACACACACACACACACACACACACACACACACACACAAACACAAACACAAACACACACACGGGTACATGTAAACGAACACTTTTCTGAAAACTGACAGCTGTGCACAATGTTATTTTTGAAAAACGGAGAGGTTGAAATGTCCGTTTATGAAAATAGCCGGCCACGTGTAAACGTAGCATAACCTGTTGCCTCCCTGCATAAATCAGATCGGAGATCAGCTTGACACATTTAAGAGGAATTGGGCTTTATCAATTTGAGTATGGGGATCATAGTTTTTATCTCCTAGTTATAAATAACAAAAATTAACCAGAAGGACACTCCGAGATCGCAGACCTCCGCCAAGGCCATGCCCTATCTCATAATGTTAACAAAAGTGAAAAATAATTTTCTTTCTACTTTACATTTCAATCTTCTTTGAAAACTTCTTTGAAACCGTAGTGCTTTTTTGTACAGCACTTTGGTCAGCTTAAGCTGTGTTTAAATGTGCTCTAGAAATTAACTTTACTTACTTACAATACTAGTATGCAGGGTTCAAAATTAGCACCATTCACCAGCCAAATGCCGATAAAATATATAAGAAGCTGGTCGATTTGCTTCACTCACCAGCCAAAAAAAACAAAATTTGAGCATTTACTAGCCATTTGGCTGGTAGGCAAAAGAGTTCATTTTGAACCCTGCTAATATGTCAGCAAAATAAGCTAAAAAAAAAAAGATTGCATGCCATTGGAAACCACATCATACTGTTAGTGTCGCTGGCTTTCTTTCCTTCCCATTGTTCTGAACAGTGAGAAATTCCAGCAGTGAGGCATTATCACACACCAATGAATAAGGGAGTACAAAGTAACCATTACTTTACAATACATATGCCATTGTATACAACACTCAATTATTTAATGATGGCTTCAGCCCGGGCTTAAGAGGTCAGCACTGTCACCTATCACCAAACGTGTTGATGTATTCTTCTACTCGCTTGCTCCCAACTACAGTAGCTTGTGTTTCAAGAAGAATTTTAACAAACGGAATCCCATGAGGTGATGAGGTTCCCTTAAGTATAATAATCACAATCTCAAAATACACAGTGACCATTGCCAAGTAAGGTTATGTTTTTCGGTCCTCTAAATATCTCAAAAACTACTGAAAGTTTTTAATGACTACTGTATTTCCTGATTTAAGATAAAACATTCACTACAGTATTTGCCTATATTCCTAAACAGGATATTTCAGAAATCAACATGAAAAAAAACTTGCATTTTCTATTCTTAAAACTATAAATTTAGAGGACTTTGCAGCTCCCAAAGTCTATTCTGATTTGTTTTGTATCCAGCTAAGGTATGGAAAAAAAAAGCCTGATGCTATTTGTGGAATTATTACGGCACTTATAAAAGGAACTGTTTAGGAAATGTCTTGTGTGTTGTAATACTTAACATGTCTATTTAGACATTCAAGAAAAGACTACAGTGTGTGTACTAATACGATACTACTAAATACATGGTTTGTTCCTACAATGGCTACCACTGTCAATGTGTGATTTATTCTTTTAATCTAAAATAGTTAACTTTTGTCAAGCGGTTGATGGTGGTGTACGTTTCAAGTAAAGACTGATCAATGGAACATTCTGTAAACATTCTGTTTTTTTTTTCTTCTTTTTTTAAAGATAATTTTTTGGGGGCATGTTTAGGCCTTTATTGTCACAGGACAGCTGAAGACATGAAAGGGGAGAGAGAGGGGGAATGACATGCAGCAAAGGGCCGTAGGTCGGAGTCGAACCCGCGGCTGTTGCGTCGAGGAGTAAACCTCTACATATGTGCACCTGGTCTACCAACTGAGCTATCCGGGCGCCCACACTTGGACCATTTTTATCAGTGGGAGTCCGATTTTTAAGTGGCATGTGGCAGCCTGAAGTGACATGTCCTGAAATGTGCCACCAGAAGTGGCATGTTTTTCACCGTAACATCTAAAATATAGCCTAAATTATAACTTTTATATATAACTTACAACGTAACATTTCGTTAAAATATACGTTCCACTTTCTAAAGCCACGTGGCGTGTTATCGCAAGGCTACGTGAGGCTACGTGACACGCGAGTTGTGTTCAGGAAAACAAGAAACGGTTGGGATTAGGAAAAAAAGAACGGGGTTAGGTTAGGGTTCACAAAAACAACAACTGGTTGGGTTTAGGAAAAGAATAACAGGGTTAGGGTTAGGAAAATAACAAACGTGAAAAATAAATATCAATCGCGGGACACAAAGTCAAACGAGGGACTCAATCCCCGCTCTCCTGGGTGTACCCATCCTTCACCCTGACCAATGTCCCTAAACGGATTTTCGCCCTTTTCAATTTGTACGCAATTGCAATTGGCATACGGAAGTACCGGAAATACATGCCACTGGCACGTGCCACATGCCACTTAAAAATCTAACTCCCTCTCATTTTTATCATCATTTCACATACTAACCTCTAACCAATCTCCCACTGGAGTTTAGCCCTGTATTTGTTGTACTTAGGAAGTCACTATTAATTGTGAAATGTATTGAACCTCTTACAAAGATTCCTGTCCTTGTGTTTGCAGCCCTGGCCTCATCTTGCCTCATTATTTTCAATGGCAATAGTGTTCCGTTACATCTGTTTCCTGCCAAATGCAAGAAGTTAAAAACACTTTAATGCTTAACAAAAAAGAAAAGAACCACACTTTAAGTAGGTTTTCAATGGTTGCTTGGCAACAGCAGCAGCGACAGGCAACGCCATGTGCTCTAAACTTGCTTCTTCCAAGCCAAAAGAAAGAATTGGCCAGTGGAGAATGAGGCTAAAACTTCCTGTTAGTGAAGGACGCTATGTGAGGTGGAAATCCAGCTCTTGAGGGGGTGGGAGTGAAGTGGAAGTGGATTCGAGGGCACATGCATGCGCATCAACATACAGTACAGGCCAAAAGTTTGGACACACCTTCTCATCCAAACTTTTGGCCTGTACTGTATGTGAGGGCAATAGTGAAATAGGAGATGAATTGTAGAATAAGGTACATTTTTTAAGACTTTTTCCATACATGATATTGGAAAAGAAAACGGCGTAATTGCACATTGTAGAAGCAGTCTTCTTTATTGTTCCTTCCTCTGGGCTGAGTGCTTTCTAAAATGCTAAATTCTAATTTTATGTGCTCAGGTTTTGCATTATGCATTAAAATGTATTCTCTCTAAACCCAGGGGTCAAACGATTGTCTGTTAAGCATAAAAGTGTGGCGTCCACATTACACCGCCATCTTGTCTGCCCTCTCATTATAATCCCAACCTTCCTTTCCCTCTTATCCTTACAGCATGCTGGGAGTTATGTTTCAAGCCGCTGGGGGCTGGTGTTCATTTTGTGGCAGACGTCAAGATTCCCCCATTGATTTTTTTCCGCGATAACTGACTCACAAGGTGACTAAAGGATTTAGTGCTCATGTGTATTTTATACTCAAGTTTATGCCTTGGAGTGTGCACGCACATATGGAACATAATCTGGCAGGATAACACACTATATTAAAGAGGATCCAGACAAACGACCACCCGCTGTGTTGAGTAACCTGAGCAGTCATATAAGATCTACAGTGGAGGCCACTGTTTCTAATAATGGTTGCGTTCACACTGGATGTGAAAATGTCTCAGTTCTGATTGGTTTATTCTGTTACATATTTAACCAAACATTTTAACAGCAGAAATCTAATTATGTTTTATTTCTGAAATGCAGAAAATAAAGGAAAATCCTTTGACTGGGTAGATTTCTGATACAAAACTGGAACCGAGGATGCTTAACATTTCTTTAAATTGGGATTTAACATTGATGGGACAAGTAAAAAGCCATATGCCAGCTTTCAAAGCGGTCATGGTGTAATTAATTTAGGAGAACACACAAAAATAGACAGACAGACAAAGTGA
This sequence comes from Perca schrenkii, assembly GCA_025617405.1. NCBI lineage: Eukaryota > Metazoa > Chordata > Actinopteri > Perciformes > Percidae > Perca > Perca schrenkii. The sequence goes on from CM046807.1 coordinate 19,057,161, forward strand.
CTGGTAATTGTGGAGATTCTTCAATTCCATCCAGACCTGGGCTTACAAAGACACCTAAATGTTCCCAAATTTGACCAAAGCTAAAGCAAAATAAGGGTAAATATAAACTCTGGGTCATACAAACCCCAATTCCAATGAAGTTGGGAAATGGACCATCCAGATTGTTATCAGCACAAAGTTCAAAAGCCAGCATCTGTGATGGTATGGGGGGTAGGTTAGTGCCCATGGCCTGGGTAACTTGTACATCTGTGAAGGCACCATTAATGCTGAAAGGTACATACAGGTTTTGGAGCAACATATGCTGCCATCCAAGCGACGTCTTTTTCAGGGACGTCCCTGCTAATTTCCGCATGACAATGGCGAGCGAAATCCTGCACGTGTAACAGCGTGGCTTCCCAGTAAAAGAGTATAGGAACCTGACTGGCCTGACTGCATTACAAATCTGTCTCCCATTGAAAATGTGTGGTGCATTATGAAGCGTAAAATACGACAACAGAGACCCCGGACTGTTGCGAAACTGAAGTCGTACATCAAGCAAGAATGGGAAAGAATTCCACCTACAAAGCTTCAACAATAAGTGTCCTCTGTTCCCAAACGCTTATTAAAGGAGAAATCCGGCGTAAAATGACCTTAGTTGTTAATAACACATGTGTACCGAGTCAACAGTTCTCTGGGATATGTTTTCATGCTAATCGAATGTGACCAGTTTTAGCGCAAACCGCTAATTAGCTTATAACGCTAGTCGTCGGGGCACGGATAAAGTAAAAAGAAATCGCTATTTCTATACCACTAACAAGGCTCAGAATAGCAGAACACTTCCAGTGTAGCATAACGAGGGTCCTTACATGTAAACCGAAGCATTGAGAACTTTGTAAGTGTACAGACAGTTTATTAAAAAGATAATTTAGAAAGACAGTACCTTTCACATATACATGCGGGCGCCATCTTGGGAAAACAGTCACGATTAGTCGAACGACATGCTTGAGCTATGTTACTGGTTACACGGCGTTCATCGTTCGTCTGGTTGGGACTGTTTTCGGTTTGCACTAAAACTGGTCACATTCGGTTAGCATGAAAACATATCCCAGAGAACGGTCTAACTCGCTACACGTGTTTTTAACCCCTAGGTTCATTTTGCGCCGGATTTCTACTTTAAGTGTTAAAAGAGGTGATGTAACACAGTCTTATAATATCTTGTCTTTGTAGAGTATTCAATTGAATATAGGTTGAAAAGGATTTGCAAATCATTGGATTCTGTTTTTATTTACGTTTTACACAACGTCCCAACTTCATTGGAATTGGGGTTTGTAGAAATCCTCATAGTGGTCAAATATTTCAGTCTAGACTAAAGCAGTAGGTAGCTAGCTACGTGCTAGCATGGCTACAAACATGGACATATCTTTGACATCCGCTCTTTGAAGTTGCTGCTTAATTATTTCTGGATAAATACCAATAAATGGAGACTATGTAACTTTTGAAAGAAGAAAAGAAATCTCTTAAAAAGTAAAAATGTAATTTATAATTGATAAAAAACACCCTTGCTTAATTCAATATTTGTTCTATTTTCACCAGTAGCTTTTATTAGCAAATGTTAGCTAACTTTAGACATATATATTAACACTGCTATTTGCTGACTTTCTGACTCTTCTCTTCTTGTGCTACTGTTACATGTTTTAGCAGGTAGAATTATCCCTTGATTGCAACTTGTTGCCAGCATGTTAGCTTTAAAGCAGCATTCATTTTTTTGGGGGGGGCATTTTTTTAATGTGTTAGGAAACAGTTGTCATATTGAGCAGACATAAACCAAACTCAGCATTCATTTGTTGTTGTGTCTGTGTCCACCTAATCAATGCAAGAATGTAAAAATGTACCAAATGTACTCTCTTTCCATCTCCTGAGAACAATATCTGGCTCTTTACACTGCCAAATGCTCAACTATGTTTACCAGCCAGTTGCTAACGGTGTCTGTTGTGTGGTGCATGGGCAGGTTAGCAATGAGCCGACAGATGCTAAAATGCGCAGCAGAGCTGAGAGGACCTGCATAGGTGTGTATGAGTAAGTCTGTGAGTATGCCATTTCATATTACACATAGTCATTAACCTATCTTTAGTACAAAATATTGAGTATTGCATTTTTAGGGTCTGTAGTGCGAATGTAGCCTCATGGCCTCTATGGATGATGATTGGGGCAAAATAAAGCAAATGAACCTGGTTATTACCTCCATGTCAACTCAAGTTCACAATAATGAGCTGGTATTGACTGATATGTCACACAAGGCTGTACAGTATAAGCATGCACAAACACACTCACACACTTGGAAGTGCACTAATGGCTCCCCCTCTCTGTGGTTGGTTGACAAAGTGGCCCTTTGAAACACCAACTCAAACCTCACCATTTCCTACCAGTCACTCTGAAATTATAGCCATATCATGTTCACTATCTGCCTCTGCTGGTATGAGTTAATCTTACTTTGTGCTCTGAAAACAGAAGTCAGCGCTGACACGTTGCAAACACCCAGATTGTATGTTGGATTGAATGGTGTCACTGAAACCGGACCTCTGCGTAATCATAGGTAATCACTGCGTTAACAAGGTAGATTACATGATTCAGAGACGCCAGTGGAAGAAGGCGATGGAACCCAGAGCCAGGCGGAGACGAAATAAACACACACACACACACACCCAATGTACACAAATCTTTACAAACCTAAATGCATGTGCAACCATCCTATGTGCCACCGCAATGGACGGAACAAACGCGTAGGGTTTGTTTGACCTTTAACCCTATCCACTGATCCAACTCCATGCTTTCAGTAATGGGCCTCCTCTTCCAGTAAACTCTCTCCTTTTCCTTCCCGTAACTTTGTGTATACATGGTCTATAAACCACAGAGCGGCACGTGACGGAAACTGATGTGAACATTTTTTTTTGAAGACGGAGTGACTAGTCATGTATTATTTGGACAAAAAAAAAAAAACGGATGTGAAACATTTTGTCCAGGTCTTAAAATACAATGGTTAGAAATGATGAACATGCTGAATCCATTAGAAAAGGAAACCATGCCATATTCCTGCCTCTACTTTGTATTTATGCTGGGAAAAGCAATTCAAACTAGTCAGGATTTGTCTCACCGGCATACCTGAAAACTGTCAAATAAAAAATATATAAAAAGTGCTGTATAAATGCTCATGATCAGGCTGTGGTGTGACCTCATTGGCCGGGTCATTATTAAGCAGCGTGGCAATTGGCTGCCTGTCGCAGCACTGGCGGGTTATGGCTCCTGCTAAATCTCCAGGGAGGGCTGTAACAGTGCAGAACAACAATAGGGCCGATGCTGTGTTTAGTCTGCGTCTGCGGGGGCTTACAACAGATTTTGCACTTTGAAACAAGACCCCGACTTTCTACCAAAGACTTTAAGACTCTCTTGCAGCTATAGCTTATTACATCTTAGTGGACTTTTCATCGGTGTCCAAGGCACACACAAACACGCACATCATCATCACACCCAGGCAGAAAACCAGAAGCATACGCTGATATTCACTGCTTCTACGTCCATCTCTTTGTGCTGCTTCGCTCTTCTTAGGGACTGTATGGAAATTACTGGTGTGGGCTGAACCTGCATTATTAATACAAAATAATTCAACACCACATACCTGCCCCCAATAGCTAAAAAATAATGACACTATTGAACTGGTAAAACTCACTTTGCCATTGATAACTAAAACTACACAAGGAATTTGAGACACTTTGTTCTACTAAAATAATATATGAGTAAGTAAATGAGAAATAAATTTCACATAGCACCCAAATCAAACAATATCAGTGATTTTGCTTGAGTTAGTGTCGGTTGGGCCTGAAGACTACACGTTTTAAAATGATAAAAATTAATGAATGGGAGTGGAGACCTCTGTAGCCTGCTCCCTCTCCGCTTGAGGCTAGAGGCTCATAGCTATATTAGCTGCAACTAGCATAACACACCTATCTCCAGCCCAGTTGTTGGTGGTCGAGATCAGTTGGGTGAAATATAGGTGCCAGATTTTGACAAGGGAGAAGAATAGGTAACATGTTACTGGAGGGTATCTACATAAGAGCTACATGACGCTGTCATAAACATATGACACTGTCATGACAAATAAACTCTAACCCTAACCATAACTTGTCATGACAAAAACTGAATGAAAATTACTAAAAGAAGTGTTATGTCCTACACGTTTATGACAGTGTCATGTCACTCTTATGTAGATACCTTCAATTGAAGTGTAACTGAAGAATGTGTGGATTATGTTTCGCTACTGTTTAAAAACAAACCTGCCAATGGTGAGCTCACGTTATGCTAAATCTCAGACGGATGGAGTACTCTGTTAGCATTTTTTTCTACGTATTTAAGATTACTGTAATTTTGCGATCTTTTAAATCCAGAATAAAGTGAAAGTAGGAGCTAGTTAACTTGACGTGCCAGATGGTCTGTTAACACAGAACCATGTGAGAAGCAGTCATTGGAAACTGTTTGGAAAAGGGCAGGCACTTTCAAAAAAATACCTGACATGTGATTCGATGAGCCATCTGTCTATCACGTTCACCATTGTTATTTGAAACTAACAGTCGCGGCCGTCCCGCACATCTAAACCACGGCCATAGCGGTCGGTAGCTCCGTAACGGATGCTGATTGGTTCGGTCCGCTGCTGTTTGAATACAAACGCATTTACTTAAAGCCCGACAAGATGGATTTTCGTGTGAAATGTGATCCCAGGGATTCTCGCGTGATTTCGTGATACCGCGAGACTCCAGCTGCCGTGCAAGGTAAGAAGCCAGTGCAGGCTCGTGACGAATAATACGCTCTCTGGAGATATAACGTCACTAATTACAAGAATGCACATCTATTCTCTATTTTCAGAACTGACACACTGATCCTATTACAGTAGCTTCTACTGTAGTTGATTCAGATTGTTGTCTTAATATGTCTAAGTACATATTTATGCCCTTTCATAAAATGAAATCTGACTTAGAAAAACTTAAAGCGCCCTTCCCCGCTTTCCCAAAAAAAGGTTGAGTACCCTCCTGTCAGCCAAAGGCACAAAAAACAAACCCCTCTCCATAATTTTTATACTGTCCCTTAATCTACCTCAAGAAGGTGCTACGTAGCGAGGCAGGTATGTAGGTTAGTTTAGAGCAAATTGCCTGTCAGACCAAACACACACACACACACACACACACACACACACACACACACACACACACACACACACACACACACACACACACACACACACACACACACCATTTAATACTTGTCTCTGTCAGACATCTTCTGGTTTCTGTGGCTTCTCGGCTGCCCAGAAGGAGCCTTGTCTAAATAAATGTCAACTTGCGACCAGGGTTTTAAAAAACCCGCAGCAACATACTGAGGGAGAATAATCCTTGTCAATCACGTCACGCATCCGCCTGCCCCCGGGGTTACGAGCGACGACTCTGGTGGGCTCCCCCCCCCGCCTCCCTCTCCATCTCTCCACCCCCTCTCCGTCTGCCATAACAATGGGGAGGGATGTGGAAGTCCAAAACACACAAATGATCAGGTGCTGAACATTTACAGTGCTTGGGTCTAACAGCTCAGCCCCTGGGTATAAGTGGGCTAAAGCCAAACCGCTCCTTTTTTGTATTTTTTATTTTTCCAAGACAGTGCTCAGTCCTTGGCTGATTATTTTTAAGGCTGGGGGAGTTAAGGCTTCTGTCTGGCTTGTGGTATAAAGCTTTAATAAAGTTCACCTTTAGCCTTTTGCTGAACCAGAGCGAGACGGGGATGGTGGATGCTTATTTTCAGTTTACTGATACGGACATATATACGAATCGTCTCTTATACGGAGACGATTCTGTTATCTAGTCTACCCGCATTAATATACCTGTCAGTATGTTGGAATGCAATTCAACAGCACCACTAAGTGCAGCCTCCGGAGGATTAAAAAAACAAAACATGATGGACTCTTCAGAAGAGGTCATTATCTGCAGTTTATTGGGACAGGTTTAGGGTGAGATTGTGGGTGGGGTTACAAATTGTACGTTTAAGCGGCACACGGGACAAGAAAGGGATACGAACCACGGTCTCCTGGGTGAAAGTCCTGTGTTTTTAAACCCATACACCACCACAACCTGCCTCCTCATGCAGATTTTTGGTCTTTTATACTACTCGCTACCGTTGCCACTCTAAGGCGCCGCCTTCACACTGGCAGTTGAAATCAGCTCCGTAATACGCAATACGCCCCCAGCGGACGTCGTACTACACCGTTGAAAAGCTTCGGAAGCGATTTACAAAAATGGCAGAACAACTAGAAGGACTGATAAGTGTCTGAATGTCCGATTCTCTCTGACCTCTCTTATACAGCTATAAATAGAAAGGCTGCTGCGTGGAGTAAAGTTGCCCAGGACGTTGACATGTCAGGTCGGTTAAATGGGATATAGCGGTATAATGTCAATAGTTAGACGTCTGTTGCTAGCTAACCAGTTAGCATTAGCAGGTTTGTTTATCAGTACCATGGCAACGCTAACTTCCGTCGGATAGGAACCGTCCGTAGCTTTTCGCAAGAGTTCAATTTTTTGAACGCATCCGGATGACCAACTGACACGATTTTTTTTCGCACCGCACTCGTTCGGACCCGGTTCGAACCCATTCGCATGCGGTCTGCGAATCTCCATAGGAAATGAATGACTTCCGGCCGTTTCAAAGCCGTTTTGGGGCTGATTTCAACTGCCAGTGTGAATGCGGCGTTAACACTGAGGCCCTATCTTGCACCCAGTGCAGCCCAAAGCCCGACCCAAGTGTCTTTGCTAGTTTAAGACCGATGCAGTTGTCAATTTCCCGTCCAGCGCCCGCGTCGTTTAAACAGCAAATGCACCTGCGGTCATCTGTGCGCCCATGGGTGTGCTGGTCCTACAGGGAGGTGTGTTCAGGTGCATTCTTGGCGTATTGCTATCTTGAGGCAGCGGGAAGCGATTGCCCATTGACCAACAAAAACTTGGTCTAAAGTCAATAGCGCAGCATTTCATTGTTATTTTAACAGCACATTAGTAAAATGCTCCTAGGCTTATGCACAGCACGCGCACACACACGCACACGCACACACACACACACAAACATGCAAAAGATCACAAATAAAAGTACTACGGTGCAAATCCGCCATCTTAAAAGCAATGCGCCAAGGTCCAGACGCGCCTGGCTTTTAAAGGGAATGGGAGATAACACTCTGATTGGTTTATTGCATGTTACGCCCAAAACACACCTATGAATTAATGAAGACACTAAGTACAACCCTTTTGTACCATGCGCCCAGCGCACGGACCCTTTTTTTGTGCGCTTACATAGTTAAAATTAGGGCCTTATGTCATCTTACAGCGCCGCCGTCGAGCTGCTGCTATACCCGGTGCGTCCTATAAAGATAGATTTTTTTGGGTCGGTATCTGACGCTGAGAGACACTGACCAAGCGTCAGTATTTGACTTGTTGGAATGAGAACTTGTTGGTCCTTTGGTGACCCTAATACATATTCCATATTTCATAATAAACAGGTTTCAATGTATTGAAGGTCAGTTAAAAATATGAGCTAACATAATGTAAGAAAAAAAACAATGTGGAACACACACAAACAAAGTGCATACTAATAGCAACGCACACTCATGCATGAAAACGCCAAAGTGGGAAATTACTAACAGGCATTTAACCATTCGGTTTGTGAGCGGTATGTTACAAAAGACTAGTCACTTTGGCAAAAACCAACCGTCATTGGAGGTATTTGATATTAAATATCTCAGTTGGCTGATAAAAGAGTGACAGTAGCAAAAAAGTTGGCGAAGAAGTTAGGTTCCGTGTTGAATATACACACACAGAAACGCACAGCACATTCACATACAGTATAATGCACACTCTGAGTGCAGCCATGTTCACGTTTAGCTGAACCCTGATTAACAGTGTCACTCTAAATCACAGGATTGATTTCAGCGCTTAACCAGACCCCGGGCTGATTGGGGAGGCATGAAGAAAATGACTGAAAGAGGGAGGGGAGAAAATAAGGAGGACATGGAGAAGAGGAATGGAGGAAAAGTGGAAGCGGGGAAGAGGAAGAGTAAGAGCAGAGGTGGACGAGAGGACAACAATCAGGGAGAGCTCCGTTACATAGAAAAGAAGTTATAAAAGACACACAGGGATTTCCTCCAACACTTCATTTTTTTGTTGTCAGTGAAAAGCAGTTAAACCAAAAACACATTTCTCTGTGATATATTTCAAGAGTGTCGAAAACATTTACTGCTCAGTAAACCTTTTTGGGACAGTAATCGAAGTTGACATCTTGAATTTAATTAGACGGTGTGAGTTTGTAGCAACGGTAGCAGCGAGCGCGGGGAGTGTTTGTCTGTACACGTGTTCCTATTTTATTGTGAACTCGGCTGACCGCACTTTCAAAAACGCACAGCGGTTGGGCCAAAACCAGGACGCCAATAAAACCCAAGTGGAGAGGGAGAGAAAGGGAGAGAGAGAGAGAGAGTAAAGCAAATTGTAACACAATGTAAAGAAGTAGATCAGAATGTTATTTAACCCTTAAAAGAGATTAGAGATTAGCAGATTATCTCTACTGTCAGAGATAGAAAGCAGAGACAGATCCTAACAGAGTACAGGCTCAGTGACCACAAACTGGTAGTTGAACCTGAGGCCTGTACTACCAATCAGGATCAACATGGCCTGGATTTCTTTCAGTTATCCGGCTTCACTAACCCTAACAACCACTCAATATCACTTCCCCATCAGTCAGGACCAAGATCTGACCATAATTACACTTGTGCTTTCCATAAACTGTCGTTGCTTTAGCCTATGATATCAGTTGCAACCCTGGCAGTGGAAGCGATCGTGAGAGCAAATAAAAAATATAAAAACATAATTCAAACCGATGTGCGTATTGGCGACACACTGCTCAAGAAGCAGACAAATAGCCCTATTGTAATTCCCTCCCATTAAAAAAAATATATATATATATATATATATACATACATACATACATACATACATACATACATACAGGAAAATAAGTATTTGAACACCCTGCTATTTTGCAAGTTCTCCCACTTGGAAATCATGGAGGGGTCTGAAATTGTCATCGTAGGTGCATGTCCACTCTGAGAGACAATCTAAAAAAAAAAAAATCCAGAAATCACAATGTATGATTTTTTAAACTATTTATTTGTATGATACAGCTGCAAATAAGTATTTGAACACCTGAGAAAATCAATGCTAATATTTGGTACAGTAGCCTTTGTTTGCAAGTACAGAGGTCAAACGTTTCCTGTAGTTTTTCACCAGGTTTGCACACACTGCAGGAGGGATTTTGGCCCTCTCCTCCACACAGATCTTCTCTAGATCAGTCAGGTTTCTGGGCTGTCGCTGAGAAATACGGAGTTTGAGCTCCCTCCAAAGATTCTCTATTGGGTTTAGGTCTGGAGACTGGCTAGGCCACGCCAGAACCTTGATATGCTTCTTACAGAGCCACTCCTTGGTTATCCTGGCTGTGTGCTTCGGCTCATTGTCATGTTGGAAGACCCAGCCTCGACCCATCTTCAATGCTCTAACTGAGGGAAGGAGGTTGTTCCCCAAAATCTCGCAATACATGGCCCCGGTCATCCTCTCCTTAATACAGTGCAGTCGCCCTGTCCCATGTGCAGAAAAACACCCCCAAAGCATGATGCTACCACCCCCATGCTTCACAGTAGGGATGGTGTTCTTGGGATGGTACTCATCATTCTTCTTCCTCCAAACACGGTTAGTGGAATTATGACCAAAAAGTTCTATTTTGGTCTCATCTGACCACATGACTTTCTCCCATGACTCCTCTGGATCATCCAAATGGTCATTGGCAAACTTAAGACGGGCCTTGACATGTGCTGGTTTAAGCAGGGGAACCTTCCGTGCCATGCATGATTTCAAACCATGACGTCTCAGTGTATTACCAACAGTAACCTTGGACACGGTGGTCCCAGCTCTTTTCAGGTCATTGACCAGCTCCTCCCGTGTAGTTCTGGGCTGATTTCTCACCTTTCTTAGGATCATTGAGACCCCACGAGGTGAGATCTTGCATGGAGCCCCAGTCCGAGGGAGATTGACAGTCATGTTTAGCATCTTCCATTTTCTAATGATTGCTCCAACAGTGGACCTTTTTTCACCAAGCTGCTTGGCAATTTCCCCGTAGCCCTTTCCAGCCTTGTGGAGGTGTACAATTTTGTCTCTAGTGTCTTTGGACAGCTCTTTGGTCTTGGCCATGTTAGTAGTTGGTTTTTTACTGATTGTATGGGGTGGACAGGTGTCTTTATGCAGCTAACGACCTCAAACAGGTGCATCTAATTTAGGATAATAAATGGAGTGGAGGTGGACATTTAAAAAGGCAGACTAACAGGTCTTTGAGGGTCAGAATTCTAGCTGATAGACAGGTGTTCAAATACTTATTTGCAGCTGTATCATACAAATAAATAGTTAAAAAATCATATATTGTGATTTCTGGATTTTTTTTTTAGATTATGTCTCTCACAGTGGACATGGACCTACGATGACAATTTCAGACCCCTCCATGATTTCCAAGTGGGAGAACTTGCAAAATAGCAGGGTGTTCAAATACTTATTTTTCCTCACTGTATATATATATATATATATATATATATATATATATATATATATATATATATATATATATATATATATCATAAAAAATACCCATCAGGAAATGTTAACAGGGTGAGAGAGAGTGACCGACATCACTCTCTCTCTCTCTCTCTCTCTCTCTCTCTCTCTCTCTCTCTCTCTCTCTCTCTCTCTCTCTCTCTCTCTCTCTCTCTCTCTCTCTCTCTCTCTCTCTCTCTCTCTCCACCGAGCTCCGGCCTGATCTTCTATAAGAACGGTGACACCGTTATCAATCAACCTATTGATTGGTCAGTAGGCGGTGCTTCAACGTCGGTTGATCTCTGATCCCGACCAGGTTAGGTGTTCAGCATGAGTTACCACGGCGATTTAACCCGATAACTAATCCATCCTGGGATGAGCCTTAAGTTAGCTCGTTAACGCTAAATCCTGCTTCGTAGTACAGGCCTTAGGAAGCCAAAAAAAAAAAATCATGGCCACCAAAAGAAAACAGGACATCTGGTTACTGTTTGCCAGGTGAGGTTGAGACAAAGATGGGCTTTGTCCTAAAATGTAAAGCATTAAAAGAAAGAAGAAATATAAATTTTTTAAATAAATACTATACTGTATGCATAATTAAAAGATGCTCTAAGCGATGTTGGGTGACGTCACTTCTTGTTGACGTTCGAAGTATTGTCAAACAAAATGGAGGCTAGCTCGCCCCTCCCTCCTCCTCGTCCCGTCCCCTCCCTACCTCACACTAATCCCCCAACCCCCAAATCCTTCTTGTTGGTTATTGGCTGGAACACTGTTTGTTATGTTTCATGGTGCAGGTTGGCGCGGTTTGTTTTTGTTGCCGTTTGTGGCGCCAGGGCTGTCTACAGAGCTGGTAACTTCAGGGAAAGTTTGCCAATTTTCTGTTCAGCCGTACACGCAGATGAATGGCGACAGTACCCAGAGGTCCGCGTTTATCTGCCGGTAAAACTCCCGTGGGATGACACGCTTCAGGAGGGTTGAATATCGGCAACTTTCCCTCTTTAGCGTTTAGCTTAGCGTGCCGCCATACCAAGCATAAACGCTGGCTCTAGCAGTTTGCTGCTTCCTGTTTGGTGTAGGAGGGAGCGCATCCATTGGTTGTTGACAATGTTTACATGATTTAACTTCACTACCAAGACTTAAAACTTAAGATAACATCAAACCCGTTTGAGACGGGTGAAAGACTGACTCGGATTGAGTTTTTTGACCACTTTACACCAAACGATGCCCCAGCTCAAGCAAGACTCTAGGAAGACTCATGATTTCATTCCGATATTGAAAATTAGTCATTTTCAAAATGTTGGAAAGAGAGAGTGAAAGACAAAGTTTGAAAAAAAGAAAGAAAAAAAAAGAAGAAGAGAGGAATGACCAGAAACAAGTAGGAAACCTCCGGTAAATGTCAGGAGAGCAAACGTGTGACGTCAGCCTGGAAGCTGACACCTCTGGACCAATGAAAGTTTCCAACACACACACACACACACACACACACACACACACACACACACACACACACACACACACACACACACACACACACACACACACACACACACACACACACACACACACACACTCACTCTCTCTCTGTTTGGGTTGCTATGTGTTTGTTGGGCAGGTTGAGAGGTGTGTGTGTTTTGTGATAGTCATGAATATACATGGTGACTGTGTTTGTGGCGTTGGGTGGGTATATAGGTGGTGGCATGGGTGTGTGTAGGGTGGAGTGAGTGAGTGTGTGTGTGTGTGTGTGTGTGTGTGGGTGGGTGTATGAGGGCGTGTGTAAGGGAGTGGCACTCACAAATGTGTGTTTATGTCCCGGTGGCACGCAGTAGCAGTCTGTGCATAAATAGGAGCACGTCAATGGTAGGTAAAGTGACGGTGATGTCATGGGTAATTTCCAATATGTGCTTCTATGTTTGTCTGTGTGTGTGTGTGTGTGTGTGTGTGTGTGTGTGCGCCTTGTATGGATTTGCAGCGTCATTTTAACACTCTTGTTTTCCCCTGTGTGTGTATGTGAGCTACATCCCGGGACATTTCAAACCTTGCCCTTTCTCTTCACAAAGCTTTATAGATGATCAATACTGCAGGTCACTATAATTGGCAAGTTATGACTGAATAAAATATACACTTAATACCCAAAAATAAGATGGTTTTGCTAAATTGACACAAACAGCAAATTGACAAACTCTAATCTAATTTAAATGAATTTTGGGGGCAAAACAATTGCATACAAAGTCAATGTACAGATGTGAGTGGATGCAAATGGACTTGAAATTTACACCAGGCGATGCAAATTCCCTAGGCTGAGGTGAAAAACGTTCACACAGTCGAAACTGTTTCAGCTAGAGCAAATCATTTGCACAGATCGCATAGCTTCGTGGCTGATTTTAAATAGTACAGAGACAACGAGAAAAATGGATGGTCTGGAGCAAAACAACAAAAAGAACTGCAGTTTCTAAGATGTGGCACAAACACGTAGGCACTAACAGCTAACCTCGTTAAAAGTCGGTACATTGGCTGTTAAAGTTGTAAACATGGACTTCACATTGACTTAAGTAGAGGAAATCTTTGACCTAAAAGGCTGTACCTGTGGAACATATCCACTTGATTTGTCTAACTGAGGTGGCTGAAGCTTCATGTTAGCTTCAGATAAATGTTTGAATACATTTTTTCACAGAATGACGGCTGTGGATTTAGATCCCCATCACTTACTTTGAAAGCACAAGGCCAGTATGAACAGTATGATCAGGTCCCCTAATACTGTATCTGAAGTCTCTTTTATATAGACCTCAGTGGTCCCCTAATACTGTATCTGAAGTCTCTTTTATATAGACCTTAGTGATCCCCTAATACTGTATGTGAAGTCTCTTTTATAGAGACCTCAGTGGTCCCTTAATACTGTATCTGAAGTCTTTTATATAGACCTTAGTGGTCCCCTAATACTGTATCTGAAGTCTCTTTTATATAGACCTTAGTGGTCCCCTAATACTGTATCTGAAGTCTCTTTTATATAGACCTTAGTGGTCCCCTAATACTGTATCTGAAGTCTCTTTCCCAAACTTCAGCTTTGGTGCAGAATTACAGTCACTAGAGCCAGTCCCACAATGAGCTTTCCTTAGGATGTGCCTTTTCTGTGTCTGTAGCTTTAAATGCTATTGAGGAGGATATAGGGGGGGAGGAGGGGGGGGACCAACTGCCACTTTGCTCGTTTGAAAGCAATGATGTCTCTCTCTCTCTCTCTCTCTCATGGACGGGCCAAATTCTCTGGGCGGGCAAAACAGAGAAAGGGGAGGTAACCTTTCCCCTTATGATGTCATAAAGGGAAGATTCAGATCGGCCCATCTGAGCTTTCATTTTCTCAAAGGCAGAGCAGGATACCCAGGGCTCGGTTTACACTTATTGCCATTTCTAGCCACTGGGGTTAAAAAAACCTCATGAAGTGAAATGTTCATGCCATTGGGACCTTTAAGACAGACTTGAAACATTTTGAACCTATACCTTAAAGCCATAGTGTGCAAATCTTTTATATTAATTAACGTTGGTTACCTTTCAAGCCATTGCCAAATTAGTTGATACAAAGCTAACTGAGCCTATCAGCTCAACAAAACTCTCTCTGTGTTTCTCAGCATGGCTATGTTTACAAAATGGTGCAGTGTAGTGATGCGTTTTACGTCACCGCTGAGAAAGGACAAGAGCAGCGTTCAGCTTTGGATGCGAAAAGGACAAAAATGACTAGATAATTAGCTCTTCTGAAGAGTTCATCATGTTTTTTTTTGGGTTTGTCCTAATTAGTTATTGGAATATGTCATTTTGATTTTAAATCAAGTTGTCTTACTTCTGGAATGCAACGCAATAAAAAATGTATCTTGTACCATTGGAAACCTGCCCCTTTCCTCACCTTCGTAACATACTATTGGTTATAGTTTTAGTGATTACATCTTCCTGCATCATGTCCCAACCAAAACATAAGCTCTCATTCCCAACTCGTCGAATACAGACGCTTGGTCAGTGGCTCTCAGCGTCAGATACAGGCGCAAAAATCATCCTTTAGCGTCTGTATGGGACGCACGGGGAAGAGCAGCAGCTCGACCGCGGCGCTGTAAGATGACGTGGTATGAAGAGCGACAACGAAAGACCGAAAATCTGCGAAACACGGGACTTCCCCAGTGTCACTGAAGAATTCCTTTTTGTAACCCTACCCACAATCTTTTCCTAAACACAATGTCTCATTCTTTGGGCCGCATGTCAGTTAAACGACCGTCCCGACCCAGAGCATCAAAAAGTGACAGAAGCAAAGGCATCTGACCAAACATTGCTTTTTAAAACGCACTGGGGAGTGAGAGTGTGTTGTTTTCAACAGTAAAAACTTGAAATCGAGTAAAGAAAATGCTCTCAAAGCAACAGTACACATTGCTTAATAAAAACGTGGTCTCAAGATATTTCTCTTCCCATGATAGGTTTTTGAGAGCCCTAACTGGAACATTCACGTTGACTGATGTTTGTGTGTGTGCTGTAAAGTCTTCCCAACACCATTCGGTAGCCAGTTCCAGGCGAGCCAAGAACATTTATGCTTGCATACACACTTCTGCAAAATGTGTTCCAAGTAACTCATAAAACACAAAAAATCTGTCCCGATTATGTTAACGTTGATCAAATTTGCACATCATATTGCAGCTGCGAGATCATGTGGCGCAGCTGTGTATTCCGATGCTTAACGCACGGCAGATGTGTGACCCTTCAGGAGCAGCCACTGTGGGTGCAGGCCTCCCTTGTTGTGCTGGCATGGCACCTTCAATCAGCGGCCTGTAAAGCTGTCAGTAGGGACCGCAGACCCTGGAGGTACACAGCACTGAGCCCTGTTAAAAATCCAAAAGATCACCTTGCTGCTTTTTGCTCCTGAAAAACACAGTGCTTACATATTTTAGGGCATAGTTGGGGTGAAAAAAAAAGAAAAAAGGGAGATTAAAGGAGAGGGTAGAGGAAGAGGACTTAAGAGAAAGATATGTTGCATATAGTGTTGCTAATCCCCTTTTATAAGCGCAGAACATCGCTTATTTTGTTTTCCAAAACAGAAAAACAGAGCGTTGTTTACCGGCTAATTATTTGTGTAAACCCGAGCAGGCTACTGCTGCCGAGGTTTATAGGATATATTAGTTATTTCAAATGACGTTGAACACAGCAGGAAAACAGTAACAGGTAGTTAAAAAGTGTGTGTGTGTGTGTGTGTGTGTGTGTGATGATTTGAGGTAAACTCAAGAGTGAGGCCACACAAGTATTGGGCCTCACAAAAGTAAACCATCAGATTAGCTTATCTGACATTATTGAAAGAATTATTATTATAAAAAAAATATTCTTCTTTCACTAGCACATAACCTGGGTACTGGAATAGACCCAATACATGTTTGTTGCTAATAACTTCAGGTAGAAAATCCCCTCGTCCCGTACATGCAATTTAAAGGAATACTCCACCGTTTGTTGAAATAGGGCTTATCACGGTCTCCCATGGCTGTAGATAGGTTGGCCAACGCATTTTTTTCTCAGTGCAAGTAATTAGGTTGTTTTTTTGTCTTTTGTTGGCTAACTTTTACTCACAACATGCTAACCGGCAACATAGGATTCCATTCACTACGCTAAGTTAACTAGCGGTGGTGCTGCCGGTGTTGCACCGGACTAAAACAATGCTTGCACAAAAAATGCGTTGGCCCACCTATCTACAGCTAGGGGAGACCGTGATAAGCCCTATTTCAACAAACGATGGTGTATCCCTTTAAGGGACTACGTAGATATGCTCTCATCTCATTTATCTAAAATGCATGTTTGATGCTTTCATATGTCATCGCTTCACTAACGTTAGGTTGGAGCCCTAATTCACCTGCTGGGCCACAGACTAAAGAAAATGACTCTGTTTGTAAAATTAGATTTGGTTTATCAGACGCTAGCAAGGCATTTTTTTATACCTTATAGAATTAAACTGTCCTCCCCCCAAAAAAACGACCCCATAGGTTGTTTGTACGAGCAGCTTATTACGACCCATATTTCCGTATATTGTAAGGCTGAGACCTCTAGTGGCCGTAGTTTTCTAAACCTAGCCTAACTTTGAATAAAATAAAAAGGTGCTTTCATCTCTTAAACTTTGGCTGACACTTCAACTGCTTTCACATGTTACATGTCAACTGACACTTCAACTGATTCTCGTGCTGCGTTCATGGACATCGGAAAAACGTTTTTCCGTCGGAAAAACAATGTAATCACGGGGGCAGTCCCTGTTCTTCCGAGGTGGCATGAACGCAGCATTGTTCCTGCACTGACAGTTCAACTACCCTATTGGTCCGAACATAAGACAAAAAGTCTGAAAAAGTGGGGTCGTCTTATAATCGGGGTCTAGACTTTCAGCAAGAACCTAAGGGACGTCACCTGTTTCAACAGCCAATAGAGAAGTCAGCTATACACTATAGAAACAAAATGATCCAAACAGCTGGTGGAAAAAGCTGATTTTTAGACGGAGCCTCAACGACCGCCCAAAAGCACATTAACGTTATATGGTGGAAAGAGATAGAGAGTGACTGAAGAGAGAGAGAGAGCGAGCCCAGCGGCATTAGAACAAAGCCGTGACTCAGAGAAATAAAACGTGTTTGTGTATGAGCAGTGATTGACACGCAGTTAGACTATCTGATATAGATTATCAGCCATAATATCTAAACCATCCGAGGTAGACTGACCACGAGCTATGTGGATGTGAAACGAAAGTTTCTGCAACTGTAGAAGCTAGAAGTCTGTATGAAATCAACCTCAAATCAACCTTATGTAGAAAAACGACACTACCCACAATCCTAAGTGTAACAGCAACGTCTCCGATTGGTCCAACTCGCTGTTACCATAAGCATTTTGACTGATTTGAACGGCTAGAGCGAGCTTCCACCATTGAAGTCTATGATAGTTTCTGTACACTGTCTTGTACCTTTTGCAAAATGTTTTTTTACTTTGAGAGTGTTCATTTACAATCCGAACCACATGCTCGTAGGGGACTTTAGGCAGGTTGCGGAGAGACTTGATCGAGCAGTATCTTTCGGGCTCCGCCACTGTAAAAAGCTAACTGGAAGAGCCGTATCCCCACTCAGAGACCTTCTTCCCGTCTTCAATTTCGGCGTGACGTAGGCCTATTCAGGTGCTTTCACCACTTATAAGTCAACTGACTGCATTTATTTTGTTCTTTAACTAACATTTCTCATGCCAATGTTTACACTTCAAACCCTTTCAGGTATGCCCATACTGCTTTCAGTTTTTTGCATTTCAGCTGAAGATGCGGACATCAAATTTCAGTCTACATCACCTGAACTGGCACTACCTTCTTTGAGGACTTCCACATCAACGTAGACTTCGATTTATCACCCACACTTCAATTCAGCTCCTTCCAGTGCTTGAACTTCAAGTGACATTTTAACTTCACTCACGGCCTACACTTAAAACTTCATCTCTTTTCAACAATGCTGCTTCAACTGTTTTCAGTATATATATATATATATATATATATATATATATATATATATATATATATATATACATACATATACACACTGAAAAAAATCAGCAACTTGAACACCCACTGTTTCAGAAGTTCAACTATTTCAAATGTTTGAACTGCACAATTTCAGCCGTGAGCACATGTGAGAAAAAGAATTATAAAATCATTATTTTCATCATTCAATATGTCCTAAATATAGCGGCGAAATTATGTGAAGTGTTATGATTGTGCCCACTGAGAAACTGTAATATCTTCTAAACACGATCATTTATTTTATTTTATTTTTATACCATCAATCATCTTGTCAGAGTGCGCCTTTTCTTCTTCCATATGGTAAATACCTCATTATAACCTCTTGTATATACTGAAAATATAAAAGCATGTACACATGTTAAATCACATTAGACCAGGTCGGTGAGGACTGTGGGGTTGTTGCTTTTCAAATTGTGGTTTGGTGCAGAGAAGAAGGTGAAGTCAGATAGACAATCTGCAGACCTGTGAACAGCACCACAGAGCAGGGGTACCTCTGCCAGCCAGACCCGCCCTGGGGCTCAATCCTGGCATCGGCCCGCTAAAGAAAGACTGCAGAAAGACCCAGAGCAGTCGCCTTTCATGTTGCTTTCACAGGCTTAGCTCCTACTTGACAGACTGACATTAGCGGCCATTAGAACGGGTCTCCCAGAACCTGTTATGAAGTGATGTCTGTGTCCGTTTCTGCGTTTTATGATCAGTTCATCTCTTTCTACTGTAACGTGGCACTTCACAAGCCGCGGAAAGCTTTGTCACGTGTGAGATTTCCATTTGCCAATTCAAATGTGCCAGCCGTTGACACGCTGTAAACACACACACACACACACACACACACACACACACACACACACACACACGAAACCAGCAGGCACGAATTTGACTGAAGTTCAGCCAAAATGGGAACGGAAGGTCGACACTGATATGAGTACTATTGTGTTGAGTTGTTAGCATTTTCTGCAGACTCTTACCTACGGAAACTCTTCTGAAAAATGTTAATGAGAAGTTAAACTTGGGGACACAGTAGGCTACATCAATCGCTCCCAACCTTTTGTGTCCGACGTTACCCCCACAGCAGGGATAAAATTTACTGAGACCACCTATCACGTTCCACTTTTAAGTGGCAGCTAGAAATTTATACGAAAGCCACGAGATGAGCCAGCCACGCTAAGGCCTCCTGCACGCTGGCTGCGTTAGCGTGGCGTTTCTATCGCGTCAGTTGCGTGGCGTTTTCTACGTCTTCGCACACCAGAAACGTGTCTGACGCGGCGCTGCTGCTGCTAGCCTTGTCTGTACACAAACTGTATGTTACCCATTGATACAATTAAATAATATATACTGATTTGATTACAGCAAAGACAACGTCGGCAGTATTGACGTCAAAATGACTTATAAACATCTTTGCTTATTCTATTTTGAATGGAAACGCTTCCAACACGCTTGCGTGTCGCGTGAGAAATAGGCGTTGGTCCTATTTCTAGCATGCACGCGTTTTCTGAGACGTGCGTGTCACGCGGGCAGTGTGCAAGCTCTAACCTGTTAACATGGGAGCCGAAATAAAAAACAGACATGCCACGCAGCTGACATGCTCACGCCACGCAGCCAGCGTGCAGGATGCTTTACAATCCGACTGTGACGAGCTACGGCGTCTGACACAGCCGTGCAATCACCTGCTCAGATATAGCGCCGAATGGCGCCACCCAATAATTAAGATGCTGGTGCATCATTGCTAAACTGAGGCGCAGGATGGTTTAACACCGAATTATCCGAGAAGCCGTGAATTGAAACGGTTAAGAGAAGTTAATCTCAGGCCACTTCACTAATAGAGTAGGTTTAGACCACATTCTATAATTTACAGAGGAGTTTTAACACCGAACCATCTGAGAAGCCATCACTGGAAAAGGGCTGGCACTTTCCAAAAAAATAAAATAAAATACCTGGAAGGTGATTGGATGAATTATCTGTCTATCATGTTCACCGTTGTTATTTTGAACAAACAGTCACAGCCGTCACACACCCAAACTACGCCCATAACTGCCAGCATCTCATCACCGGACGCCGATTGGTTCGGTCCGCTGCTGTTCGGACACAAGCGCGTTACTTGAAGCCTGACAAGATGGATTCGCGTGCGATAGACGATCCCAGATTCCTGCGTGATCTCGTGATATCGCGAGAATCCAGCTGCTGTGCAAGGTAACATAATTGCATCCAGCTGGTGCCAATTTAGTGGCCAGGCAGAAAGGAGAAAGCCTTATCAAGGTAGGGAGAAAAACAATCACAAACTATCAGGTTTAATAACAGAATGTGAATTGCTCCGATATTCTGCTTTAACAATATTTAGCTTTTCACAACATTGTACTATACATTTGATTAGCATTTCAGTGTTCAGAGTAGAGGGTTGTCTCACCTTGTTTTATGCTATTGTCAAATGATATCAATCAAATTTTTGTAGTCTATGCACACACACGTGAACCTTGGGCAACTCTGGAACCACAGAGCCCCCCCCCCTCTCCCCCCACATAACAAATCCAAATGTAACCCCTGCTGTGTTATACCTTGTTCCTATAATCCACCTGCATTTGCTTGAATGTGGACAATACTTCTCTCTCTCTCTCTCTCTCTCTCTCTCTCTCTCTCTCTCTCTCTCTCTCTCTCTCTCTCTCTCTCTCTCTCTCTCTCTCTCTCTCTCTCTCTCTCTCACTCACACACACACACACACACACACACACACACACACACACACACACACACACACACACACACACACACACACACACACAGCAATAACACGGTCAACATCAGCAGTGAGACGGGCAGGATTGCAGCCCTGCCACTGTCTGTCTGCCACCTTGTCATATAAATCTTTACAACACAACTCTCTGGCACACGCTGGGGTGTGGATGGATGTTCCTTCACTGCGTGCACAAATGGTGTGTGTGTGTGTGTGTGTGTGTGTGTGTGTGTGTGTGTGTGTGTATGAGAGTGTGTGTACATGCAAAAAGCGGTTCATAATCGAGACCATATAAACCTGTGTCTGTCAAGAACATGTAATTGGTTGTGTGTGTGTGTGTGTGTGTGTGTACACACTGACAGTATTACTGAGCTGGTCAGGATGCTGAGTTATGTACAGGCCAGAGGTGTTGAAGGATGAGGGGTATGCTCAAGTGAAAGGTCTACACTGCTCCCTAAGGTCCATACCAGTGTGGGTATCTCGGATCATATGAACTTCTGCTCACCTGTGATGACATACGTACCCGAGACACAAGTTCGATTAAACAGAACAAAGCACAAAATAAAGAGTGTTGGAAATGTGACACTCTAAAGATGCCCTGTCGACATTTTGAGCACCAGTGGTGCCATCTAGCAACGTTTCGGTGAGCGTGCCAGTACCCATTCCTGCTGATTGTTTCCAGCAATTTCACCAATCGGCAGTTGGCGGCAGCAGCCCCGGCGTCAGGGTGGGTCAAATGGTACAGATGACACGGGGCCCAGGGGTGGCCCATGTATAGGTTAATGGTTGGCCCCCAAATGGGATCAATTAGAACAATTTACTGACGATACAAGGGATATGTATTTACATGGTAGTAATGGGTTAGATGCGCAGAACACACACACCTGTCGCTAATGTAAAGATGTAAAGCGGACTGCAGCCTGACTAGCTAAGTCAAAATGCTTCCACCAAAAAGCAGGGGCTCAAAACACGAATGCCAGGGTACAGATAGAACAAAGAAAAATGGAAGGAGCAGAGAGGCAATGGCCAAAATAAAGTGCGAAGAAGCACCAGGGTGAAGCTGAACATGGCAAAGCTGTGGAGCCAGGCAGAAAAGCAAGTTTTAAAGCTAGAGTGAAGATACTGGTATCTTATGAAATTAGACGACCTAATGCATCCATTGGTACCAATCATGTCATCTTGACGGGAAGAAGCTAAATAATGCTCCAAAGTTGGTCTAAATTTTGGCGAGAGAAAAAGTGGAGGGGTCCCTCGAGAGGGTTCCAAGGGGTCCGGAGCACAAAGGGAAATAATTTATTTGTAATATAATTCCATCCATAAGTAACACAATGACAGAATGTATGGCTATTTTGGTCATGGGTTTCGTACACTTTCTGTAATAAAAAAATCTACAAGCAAAAGTCCTGTCAGATGGGGGACCCTGGGACAAAATCTTATCAAATGGGGGTCAGTAGTCCAATTCGTGTCAGTTCAGGGGGCCTTTACATAAACATGTTTGGGAACCACTGGTCTATAACACTGGATTTGGAAATGCTGGTTAGCGACTCCATCTCTTTCACTACCAGGCTAATGACCAAGAGCTGATTTGAAATTACCTGCGTTTGTATTAGAGCCAAAGGTGGGTTGGTGGATGATAGTGGGGCTGGAGTTGGTGTGAATGGGGGGGCCCAATTTGAAAAAGAAAAATTTCCATAATTCCTAATGTCTGGCCTAGATGGCAAAGATATATTCCAGCAAAAGGCAGAGAAGAGAACTGCTAACTGGTGTAAAAATCAGTGTCAAAAAGTCTCAAAATATTAAAAAAAAGGTATCGTTCGTATCCTTTCACTCTTGATTTACGCTGATGAAATAGATGTATTGTTACATCAAATCCAAACTCGTGCAGCTTTGTCTGCAATTCCATTGTTCATTAAAGAGCAGTTCCAAGCGTCTACCGTTATTGAAATCAAATGTGTGTTTCTAAATGGTCAGAAAAGCAATAAAGGATGTCATAATCAATTAAAGTAATGACAATCCGTATTGACATTCAAGTACAATAAAGCAAAATGAAAATTCGGGGTGATTAATTACAGTGACCTTGATGTTAAAAGTAGTAAAGTGTGTGCGTATGTGCTTTACCTCAGTTGCTGCCGGGCACCTTGTCTGAATCATGTTCATTATCCCCGCTACTGCAGCCCTAATGTGGCTTTATGGGGAGCATGTGGCGTCCCACAGGACAAATTAGGCCACAGATCACTACATTTGAGGAATAAAAGTGGCCATTCAAAAAGCAGATTGTTCCAATTTTGTCATTAGTTTTACTGCGAGCCAACGAGAGGACGTCTTATTTGGCTTGTCAGAAATATTTGCTTCAAAGGTTTTATTCCTTAAAGCTATAAAGCCATATTTTTGTTTTACCTAACGTTATACCTCCCCCCCCTCCCCCACCAACTATCTTTAAGATATTGGTAGTGCAAATCTCATTATTCTATTTAAAAAAGTATAATGTCCATCTTTTATCCTTTAATATTTACACTTACATGTATTTCATATTGAATACATAACACAAAAGGTGCAGGGCTGCAGTGTGCACGCTGACTTCAACCATGCATGTGCACAAACACACACTTACCTCTCAATACAGGAGAACATAATCAAACACACACATGCACAGACAGTCTCTGTTAAAGATACACACTATCTGAGGATTATATTCAACCCTTGTAAAAATACACAGAAAAAAAAAAGTGGCGGCAGGCTACCGCCAATGAACACTAATTGTGTGTGTCGTACCTCTTATAAAGAAGCAGTTCACCAATTCATGTGGAGCTGTTATTGCGCGGCTCACGACCCTTGTGAAAATGTTATGGTAGCGAGGCTCTGGATTAGGTGTCAGCATCGGGGGTCTACAGCTACTGCAGGGCAGCAGGGGTGCAGAGCGCTGCTGATGAATGCACTGAATGGATTGTGAGTGAGTGTGCTGGAGTTATTACATATGGAGTGATGTCCTTTGTATCTATCGCAGTGGCGAGAGAAGTACTCAGATCCTTTACTTAAGTAAAAGTACACTGTAAAAATACTCCGTTACAAGTAAAAGTCCTGCATTGAAAATGTTTCTTAAGTAAAAAAAATATGCAAGTATCTTCAGGAAAATGTACTTAAAGTACTAAAAGTAAAAGTACTCAAACTGGATACAATCATGGCAGTTCTGTCAATCAACCCAGTGTTTAATTGTCTGGACTTGTAGGCCTGTATAATGTTGGGTAGTGTAATTTGTAATAAAATATTGTATTTTGTAAACTACATGTGTGTCGTGTGCAAAAATCTTAATTTGTAAATTAAGCACCTAAAGCTGTCGTATTAATGTAGTGGGAGTAAAAAGTACAATTTGCGTTAAGGCAAAAAAAACGTAAGTACAAGTAACTCAAATTTGTATGCAAGTACAGTACTTGAGTAAATGTACTTAGATACATTCCACCAATGATCTATCGTATACCCAAGACTGGCTGTTTCCTCTAATGTTTTATGCTTTCCAGCATTATAGCAGTGAACATTTTAAAATTTTTATTTTACTGTTCTCAGTGGTGATCAAGAATGAAAATGTGCGGAATTTAGCGGACAGTTTTTCTGCTTTGGGTGAAGATGTGTCAACATTGTGAGTTTTATTTTAATTTGTTTAAAATGTGCCAAACAATTATTTTTTTGCTAAGAGTCTTGCATATTGAAATTGACATGTGAAAATCCAGCCAAATTAATGGTTACATGTTGTAAGGTGATGTCACTGTTAAAACATAAAACTGACAAACATTTATTGTTATTTGGCAAATGATGTGACTCAGATTCTTGTAATGCTGGTTCTTAGACAGTCAACGTACAGGAGAACAGTTGGGGTTACTTCATCATGTTAAAAGCTAGCTCTTTCTTTTTGCATATTTACAGCTATTCCCTAATACTTATGGCGCGTTCCAGGCAACCCATAACTCATGTTTTCACAACCTTCTACCATGAAAGTGCCCTGGAACGGCAGTCAAACCCGTAACTTACTACCCGTGAACTCATACCAGATCGTTGTACTCCCAGTTACAGTTTTTGACGTCTCACACACACATGAACAACAATGGCGACCACTGTTGATGCTGTACAGACGGTGAGAAACAGAAATAAATAAATAAATAATAAATAAATAGGCAACGTAAAGTAATTCCACATATTGTAATCAAAACAATACACATAAGATTGTGTACTACTACAGGTTATGTTTATTAAATGAAGCCCAAAATATGTCGCCGACTATAAATCGCTAGTGTCAGCTAGCACTAGCAAACGTCAATGTTAGGTAGCCACTAGCAAACGTTAACGTTAGGCAGCCTAACCTGAACCCTGCCAACGGCACAATGTTTAGCTAGCAAGCTTTGACGGTGTGCCAAATGTCATTATTTTTAATCATCTGACGCACAAATCTGCTGTACATAAACGTAACTAAACCGACTTTCACTCAATTACAGTTTATCTGGATGATGACGTGCTGGAAAGCTACCAAGTCGTAAGTTGTGACTTGAAGTCGTAACTTACAGGCTAAAAATTGTGTCTGGAACGCAGGGATTTGACTGGGACTTGAAAATGGCTGCCTTCGTTCTGCACTTCACTGTACTTCTTCACTTATCGGGACATACGAAGGCTGGAGTTTATGTTTACCACTCGCCAACATATTTATCAGTGACTGTAGGGAGAAACCAAATTGGCCAAACTGAAAACAGGGGGCCACCTGTGGGTGAAGCTGATTGGATGTAAAAGCGACAATCAAAAATGGGTGTGACTGGCTTAAAAGAACACTTTGAATTGGAAAACAACTGTTCTAACTTGCCCCTAAAACACATGATGATTGACTGATTGACAGTAGAAGTAGGAGAACCTTAGTAGTGCGTGTTGTTGGAGAAGTGCAACTTCCTTGAAAGACAACCTATTCTCAACCACACACACGTTATTGTCTATCAGCAGTGATACTCTGGCCAGTTTCAGTGGCGGCCCTGTCAGCAGTCCACATGGTGGAGATGTGCCGTCAGAAATCTCCTCCCTCTCCCTCTCTCTCTCTCTCTCTCTATCTCAAACCCCGGGGGAAAAGCCTGTACAGACCAGCCAGACTATCAGACTCCAAGAGCACCGGGACCCCCCCAACCCTCATCATTTCCCCCCATCCACATGAGTCAAAGAGCCCTTCTTCTTCATGCCAGCTGACTGCAGGAGGAAAGAGAGGAGTGAAAAGGAGAGGAGAGTGGCCTGGGGAGCACAGAGGGCTGGGTGGGGTGAAGTGAGGGGGGCAGAGTAGTTTGGGGTGGATGAGGGGCAGTTCAGACAGGAGAGGTTGTTATAAACATTGAGTTTTAAGCCTCGAGCCTCAGATCTCACCAGTTGTGTTGTGCGTTCTCTAATCGACTGCTGATTCCCTCCTGTGAAAAGTGTCTAAATATAGCTTAGCTATAATGTAACTGTATCTAGGTAGATTCTGAGTTTGAGTTTGACTTTCTTTCCTTGCCTTCCAAAGACCCAAAACAGAAGAGTAAAAATGTAAGGAATTGATTAGAAGGTGTGGTTATCGGCTCTAACATAAGCTGCCATCGTTAGTATGCCCAGCTAACTATAACTACTGTACTTACAGTACTTGCCTAATCGAGGGTCAGTTCCAAGGCTAGGGAGCATATCATACATTTTATGGGGTTACAGTTACGTTACAAAACATTCACAACTATGCCATTGATTGTGTAGTATTTTCCCACTGTGTGAAAGCCAGTCCTGGATGCTATCTGAGTTTAGGCTAACATTAGTAGCTCTGGGCTGCTCTTTATTGAATTTAGTGAAGTTTAAACTCTACCAACCCCAACCAGTGCTAGCTGAGATACTGTTATTTGCCAGATATTGGCAAATCCTTATGCTACAAGTATTTTCTCTTGTGATGTTAAAAGTGAAAACACATTGTTTGAATATACAAAAAAGTTAGCTCTTCTTGTCATAATACTAGACTAAATAGCTTTTCACTCTATGCAAGAACAATGCTGTTTTTGTTCCATGGATCATCAGCTGGTGAGGATGCTAACGTTTTGGGATGCAGCTTTAGCATCAACCTTATAGCACACTAACACATACAGTATGTAGCCATGAAGTTTATATTTAAAAGCCCTTGTCAGGGTTGTTGTGTTAAAATGAGTCACCTGTAAAAAATTAAAAAGTCCAGCGGATATGGCTTTTTTAACCAACTATTCGAGCTAACGCTAACTTACTAACATAGTAAACTAGCTAGCTACAGCTGATTTATTTATTTTTCGCCAGCAACAGCTGTCACTTCAGCTGGCAAAATATATGGTCGTCATTTTAAACTGCATTAACGCTTTACGTGAAATTAACACAGATTATTTCTACAAAAATAAGAAAATATATTTGTTTTTCTGTTGAATATTGTGAAGTGACATTTTTGGTCAACCGCAGATTAAAAATTACAGCACACCTAAAGATGCTGCAATGAAATACTACTACCAGCTCCAGCACACACACACAGAGACACACACACACACACACCGCCAAGCCTCCATTTCCCTGTCTCACATCATATAACACCTGAACTTCACTCACAAACAAACACACATGTCCAAAGTGTTAAAGACGAGACCCACCTGCTAAACGCTCAGACAGTCTGGCTACTGTAACCAACACACACACACACACACACACACACACACACACACACACACACTTAATGAACACACCTATTAACAGTGCACACACTTGCCACGAGCGCCTTCCACACACAAAGTGAGACGAGGTTTCCCCTACATTTCCTCCCCCATGGGCTGGAACATGTTCCTGCAGCACAGTGCACCCTCACAGTGCTTGGCTGAACAACCAGCACTATTTCTAATAAGCCAGAAAAATAAATATGGAAAGTCAAATTACACTCTGAGTCATATCGCATTGCGTGTTAAATTGTCGCACAATAACAAGTCATTCATGGGTTATGATTAATGTAACGGGATGAGAATACTCATTTAGTTTGGGCTTTCAGATGTGCTCGCAAACTGACAAACAATTTGAAAAAAAAAGATTGAGAAAAGCAGTAAAGAAAAACGTTTGTTTTTGACTGGGAGGTATGTGGAGGCAGATGAGAGAGCTGTGTGTTTGGAGAAAGAGGATGTTGGAAGTTTGACGAGTGAAACTCCAGAACAGGATGCACCAGGGATGTGTCAAAGCTGAGCCTGATTGAATAGCTGGCACCCTTCAGGCATGTAGTAGCACAGGGACACACACACACACACACACACACACACACACACACACACACACACACACACACACACACACACACACACACACACACACACACACACACACACACACACACACACACACACACACACACACACACACATATTCAAATACACACACAGAAACACACGTTTCAGAAGCTAGACGGGCAGGCGTCCATCACTCGCGACGCTCCTCAGCCGGCCCTGGCAAATTAGCAGGAATTTGTTGGGGAAGGCCGATTGTTTTCTCTTTAAACGGGGCTTGTTTTCGCTGGGTAAGTCTCTCTCTTGCATGAATATTGTGTGAGTGGAGGTGAATGGGGGCCTTCATAAGCGGCGAGGTGGCTGTGGTCTCCGCCGCCACGCTGCCAGCCACGCGTCCTCTCCCACAACTCTCATGCTGATTGGCCGCCAGGAGGTAGGACTCTTCGGGGCCTCGGCTTAAACACATCTCGAACTGCTGACGACTGCAGAATGACTTCATTCAAGAGACGGTAAAAACTGATTTACCAATTAGAGTATGATTGTGTGGGTGAATTAATAAAACATCGGTATGAAGTTTAGGATAAGTTTCATCAATCTTGGTGCAGTTCTCAACTCTTAACTTTGGTCAAGTTTTTCATTTTCCACTAAACCTTAACACAAGAACTTGGTTATGTTTAACCATAATACTAACATTGATGGAGTGCTTCAGTTGGCCAACATTAAGTTAGATTTGGCTGGATCCCATCACTAAGTTGTGCTTCACAGGGCTGGACCATGGGCGCGTTAACAGAGCCAGATATGGCACGCTGAGTCTACCCCGGGTTCCTATTCATCCCAACAATTTGTCCTGCCAACTGAAACTAAAACCATAACAGTCTGGAATAAACAGGTGAAAGAACCTTTTTATGCTGACTTTGCGATAGGCGAGTGCAACACCTGTAACCATACCATGGTAACTGTACACGTCAAAAATGCCGATAGGTGTAGCCTCAAAATGCTTCTAAGACAAAACATTGACAAAGACGAGACAATTAGACGAGCAAAACTAAACTATCACATAGCAAATGACTAAAACGTGAATAAAAGTAATGCGCATTTTGTCAAAGCTCTCTGAAATGATATCAATAATTACAATTGACCCACCGTGTGGCGGTTTTCTAAATGTACCTAGAATAAGATCTAGATTTGGTAAGAATTATTGCTATCTAGAAATAGCAGAGAGTCCTCACCCAGAAAACGACCATATAGGTCGATTGAGAACGTCATAATGACGCATATTTACGTTTGCTAGAACTAAGTCTGTGTCACAGTTATGTCCTCATTTAGTAGTTTTACGTGACTCATTTTAGGCCAATCTTTGATTATTTCTTATTTATTTGAAGTATTTTTAGCTGTCTAAACTGTTACGGTCATGTGTTTAAAAAGGCCACAATGCGGCAGTAAATAGAACTGTCATATATGTCATTTTTGGGAGTCTTTGGCAATCAACCTATTTTGTCGTTTGAGGAATCTGTTGGTATGAGGATGTGTTGAATAGTTCCTAGGTTTATTATCCTGTCACTGTATAATTGCAAGTTTGTGTTTTATGTCTGTGGAGAGGATTTGGGGTTCTACACTACCACATGGTTTTATTTATTATTCATGTATTTTATCCATTATATCCTTCTGTAAAAGTTACTTGATGCTGTATCCATTTTAATGTGAAGCCTACTGGGCAATGAAGTGTGCTGCATAAATAAAGTTGTCTAGCCCTGTGTTAAGTCCTGTAATGTTTGCTAGAAATGTAGTGTTTTTTTGAACAAAGTGAAGCTCTGTGGTGAGCTTTCCAATTTTGTCAAAAGTGGGAAATACGTGCAAATAAATAAGAATGAATAACAGCGACATATTGAGGCCTGTGTGTCTCAGCCACGGTGTTCTCTCGCTGTCACCAGGACAAGTGGACCTCCCATTATCCCTTTCAAAAACAATATGCTTCATTTCACTTTGCTTCACACTCGCACAGTTCCGCACATTCACACCTGGGGGCTGCCCAGTAACCGCAGTCCTCTGTTGTTGGACGCTGAGCAGTAATAGCAGGCTGCGTGCCTTGCTTAAGGGCAACATACTTCCTTTAAAACACCCACACACTCCACCAGCCTGGTTTTCGCAGCTGTTCTTGGCATCTCAGCGTCGGCAGTTCAAGTCAAGACATTTCTATTAATCACATTCACATCCCGGTTAAACCTACTTCTTTTCTGCTCGCTCTGCTTTTCCAGGAAGAGTTGTATATCCGCTGTCAAGCTCTCCGTACTGATCATCCCATGTGACAGGTGTGTTTACATGTAGGATCTGAGGCAGCTAATGAGGAAAGACTCAATGGAACATGACGTTTTGAGAGATTTGTGGACATTTTCCCTCTGAAGTGACCCACGCTCAAGAGTGGTGTGCATGGAGCGAGTGCTGTGAGAAGACTGACTGCATCGACTCTGAGGGAAGCAGGTGAACGTTTGCGTGTGCTGAGTTCAGAGAGAACGCTCAGAAATCAATAAAAGAGGACAGCGTTCTAAATCTAAAAGAGTTCTTGCCTCCGCTGTGCATTTGCCAGTGTTCTCTGTTTATTTGGTGTCTTCTCGAGTGTGTACGCAGACCGCAGTGTCCTCTATCTCCACAACACTGTGTCTGAATCACAGCAGTGTCTGGCCTCATGTCCGCTAAACACTCACCCTGCCCTCACTTCCAGTAACAGAAGCAAAAAGGGGGGGGGTAAAATCGACACGCACGACACGGTTCGAGCCCAGTTTCTGCCCTTTCATCGGTCGGAACCGTACTCATGTTCACTGGCTAGCTAGACGAATCTGGCACATCATCGGTCTAAATCAGTGGGCTATAATGTTGGTTAGGCCAAGGACCCCTAGCTGAAAGACAGACAGAACAGGGACCCCCTACTACATGTAAATTGAAATAAAATTAAGTTGCATACTAAACTGGGCCTACAATGACGTGTAGGACGGCCAAAACCTACACATACCTTTTTATGCATACAGTACTGAGTTATTAAAACAATCATTATTGACATATTTGAATATTTATACATCATGTTTTAATGTTAAACATACATGTGGCACAATATTTGTGGATGGCTACCTTAGTGACTACCTTACAGGCCAGTAAGCCTTTCATCAATGTTGTGTAACTAATAATAATAATAATACAAAAAATCACAAATAGGCAGATTCCTCTTTGCTAATAATATGCTGGATTCATGTTTATGTACATTTTCAGACATATTAAAGAAGATCAAACTATAATTTGGTGACACCCCCCCTCCCCCCACCCCTTCAGTAAATCAGAGGACTCCTTAGTGGTCCCGGGACCCATGTTGAAGATCTCAGGGGCCTCATTTATAAAACTGCGCGGCGAATTTGTGTCAGGAGTGGCGTAAGGACGAAACATAGGATGCAATTACGCACAGAAATATTCTGATTAATAAAAACGTGCAGACGCATGTCCTACGCCAGATTCCCTCTATAAAACACCTTCGACTCTAAATGTATCGCAGCTTTGGCAGCTTTATGTCACGCCCATAATTCCCCATAAATTGTCAGCAAAACGCCCAAAATTTATATTCATCCATACCGACTGTAGTAGGGCTGCCACCTCTTAGTCGATTAGTCGACTAATCGGTCGTTTTGGTCTTAGTCGACTAGTCATTTTTTATGCTTATTCATGCTTAATTACTTATTTCCAAGAAACTTCTGAGCACATTTATGGTAAACACAAGATTTAAAGTGGTGCTTTTGCAGGATTAATTGAGGAGAAACTAAGTTTTACAGATGGTTAATTAACTACATTTATATTGTGCTTTTCTAGTCTTACCCACCTCTCAA
This sequence comes from Perca schrenkii, assembly GCA_025617405.1. Lineage (NCBI taxonomy): Eukaryota > Metazoa > Chordata > Actinopteri > Perciformes > Percidae > Perca > Perca schrenkii. Next base: position 19,089,239 of record CM046807.1, read on the forward strand.
AGAGCACAGCTCTGTCAATTAAATCAACTAATCGATTAGTCAACAAAATCGTATAAGTGTTAGTCGACTAAGAATTTCTTTAGTCGAGGACAGCCCTAGACTGTCGAATGACAACATGTTGCAGACGCAGTTAATGCCACAGTCTCAGAGGTCGGACCGTGGCCCAAATTAAAAAGAAATGGTCCGATATTAAAGTTGACGCAAAAATCGCCTAGATTCTGCTACACAGAGAAAGTCATTCTGCCACGGGACGCCGGAGCGGACCCCTCTTGAAGTGGGACAGGCAAGGTGTGTTTTTTTCCCCAAGCGTTCCTCTGTACTGCTGGGCCCAAAACAGCACAGAGATCCAACTGGACAGCTCGAGGCCGTCGGAACCGGCTCTGAGGCCACTCAAGTCTTCTCGCTGTCGGTTGCCACATCTCCCAACAGTGCATAGCCAGCCGTTGTGCGTCATTACGCAAGGCATGCCTTTTTCTACCCATCAATTTGATCGTATCTAAATCGATAAAAGAGGACAGTGTTGGGGAAATCCACAAGAGTTTTTGCCTCCGCTGTGCATTTGCCAGCGTTCTCTGTTTATTTGGTGTCTTCTCGAGTGTGTACGCAGACCGCAGTGTCCTCTATCTCCACAACACTGTGTCTGAATCACAGCAGTGTCTGGCCTCATGTCCGCTAAACACTCACCCTGCCCTCACTTCCAGTAACAGAAGCAAAAATCGGGGGGTAAAATCGACACGCACGACACGGTCCGAGCCCAGTTTCTGCCCTTTCATCGGTCGGAACCGTACTCATGTTCACTGGCTAGCTAGACGAATCTGGCACATCATCGGTCTAAATCAGTGGGCTATAATGTTGGTTAGGCCAAGGACCCCTAGCTGAAAGACAGACAGAACAGGGACCCCCTACTAAATGTAAATTGAAATAAAATTAAGTTGCATACTAAACTGGGCCTACAATGACGTGTAGGACGGCCAAAACCTACACATACCTTTTTATGCATACAGTACTGAGTTATTAAAACAATCATTATTGACATATTTGAATATTTATACATCATGTTTTAATGTTAAACATACATGTGGCACAATATTTGTGGATGGCTACCTTAGTGACTACCTTACAGGCCAGTAAGCCTTTCATCAATGTTGTGTAACTAATAATAATAATAATACAAAAATCACAAATAGGCAGATTCCTCTTTGCTAATAATATGCTGGATTCATGTTTATGTACATTTTCAGACATATTAAAAAAAAAAAAAAAAAAAGAAGATCAAACTATAATTTGGTGACACCCCCTCCCCCCACCCCTTCAGTAAATCAGAGGACTCCTTAGTGGTCCCGGGACCCATGTTGAAGATCTCAGGGGCCTCATTTATAAAACTGCGCGGCGAATTTGTGTCAGGAGTGGCGTAAGGACGAAACATAGGATGCAATTACGCACAGAAATATTCTGATTAATAAAAACGTGCAGACGCATGTCCTACGCCAGATTCCCTCTATAAAACACCTTCGACTCTAAATGTATCGCAGCTTTGGCAGCTTTATGTCACGCCCATAATTCCCCCATAAATTGTCAGCAAAACGCCCAAAATTTATATTCATCCATACCGACTGTAGTAGGGCTGCCACCTCTTAGTCGATTAGTCGACTAATCGGTCGTATTGGTCTTAGTCGACTAGTCATTTTTTTATGCTTATTCATGCTTAATTACTTATTTCCAAGAAACTTCTGAGCACATTTATGGTAAACACAAGATTTAAAGTGGTGCTTTTGGCAGGATTAATTGATGGAGAAACTAAGTTTTACAGATGGTTAATTAACTACATTTATATTGTGCTTTTCTAGTCTTAACCACCTCTCAAAGAGCACAGCTCTGTCAATTAAATCAACTAATCGATTAGTCAACAAAATCGTATAAGTGTTAGTCGACTAAGAATTTCTTTAGTCGAGGACAGCCCTAGACTGTCGAATGACAACATGTTGCAGACGCAGTTAATGCCACAGTCTCAGAGGTCGGACCGTGGCCCAAATTAAAAAGAAATGGTCCGATATTAAAGTTGACGCAAAAATCGCCTAGATTCTGCTACACAGAGAAAGTCATTCTGCCACGGGACGCCGGAGCGGACCCCTCTTGAAGTGGGACAGGCAAGGTGTGTTTTTTTCCCCAAGCGTTCCTCTGTACTGCTGGGCCCAAAACAGCACAGAGATCCAACTGGACAGCTCGAGGCCGTCGGAACCGGCTCTGAGGCCACTCAAGTCTTCTCGCTGTCGGTTGCCACATCTCCCAACAGTGCATAGCCAGCCGTTGTGCGTCATTACGCAAGGCATGCCTTTTTCTACCCATCAATTTGATCGTATCTAAATCGATAAAAGAGGACAGTGTTGGGGAAATCCACAAGAGTTTTTGCCTCCGCTGTGCATTTGCCAGCGTTCTCTGTTTATTTGGTGTCTTCTCGAGTGTGTACGCAGACCGCAGTGTCCTCTATCTCCACAACACTGTGTCTGAATCACAGCAGTGTCTGGCCTCATGTCCGCTAAACACTCACCCTGCCCTCACTTCCAGTAACAGAAGCAAAAATCGGGGGGTAAAATCGACACGCACGACACGGTCCGAGCCCAGTTTCTGCCCTTTCATCGGTCGGAACCGTACTCATGTTCACTGGCTAGCTAGACGAATCTGGCACATCATCGGTCTAAATCAGTGGGCTATAATGTTGGTTAGGCCAAGGACCCCTAGCTGAAAGACAGACAGAACAGGGACCCCCTACTAAATGTAAATTGAAATAAAATTAAGTTGCATACTAAACTGGGCCTACAATGACGTGTAGGACGGCCAAAACCTACACATACCTTTTTTATGCATACAGTACTGAGTTATTAAAACAATCATTATTGACATATTTGAATATTTATACATCATGTTTTAATGTTAAACATACATGTGGCACAATATTTGTGGATGGCTACCTTAGTGACTACCTTACAGGCCAGTAAGCCTTTCATCAATGTTGTGTAACTAATAATAATAATAATACAAAAATCACAAATAGGCAGATTCCTCTTTGCTAATAATATGCTGGATTCATGTTTATGTACATTTTCAGACATATTAAAAAAAAAGAAAAGAAGATCAAACTATAATTTGGTGACACCCCTCCCCCCCACCCCTTCAGTAAATCAGAGGACTCCTTAGTGGTCCCGGGACCCATGTTGAAGATCTCAGGGGCCTCATTTATAAAACTGCGCGGCGAATTTGTGTCAGGAGTGGCGTAAGGACGAAACATAGGATGCAATTACGCACAGAAATATTCTGATTAATAAAAACGTGCAGACGCATGTCCTACGCCAGATTCCCTCTATAAAACACCTTCGACTCTAAATGTATCGCAGCTTTGGCAGCTTTATGTCACGCCCATAATTCCCCATAAATTGTCAGCAAAACGCCCAAAATTTATATTCATCCATACCGACTGTAGTAGGGCTGCCACCTCTTAGTCGATTAGTCGACTAATCGGTCGTATTGGTCTTAGTCGACTAGTCATTTTTTATGCTTATTCATGCTTAATTACTTATTTCCAAGAAACTTCTGAGCACATTTATGGTAAACACAAGATTTAAAGTGGTGCTTTGGCAGGATTAATTGTGGAGAAACTAAGTTTTACAGATGGTTAATTAACTACATTTATATTGTGCTTTTCTAGTCTTAACCACCTCTCAAAGAGCACAGCTCTGTCAATTAAATCAACTAATCGATTAGTCAACAAAATCGTATAAGTGTTAGTCGACTAAGAATTTCTTTAGTCGAGGACAGCCCTAGACTGTCGAATGACAACATGTTGCAGACGCAGTTAATGCCACAGTCTCAGAGGTCGGACCGTGGCCCAAATTAAAAAGAAATGGTCCGATATTAAAGTTGACGCAAAAAAAAAAAAAAATAAAATCGCCTAGATTCTGCTACACAGAGAAAGTCATTCTGCCACGGGACGCCGGAGCGGACCCCTCTTGAAGTGGGACAGGCAAGGTGTGTTTTTTTCCCCAAGCGTTCCTCTGTACCGCTGGGCCCAAAACAGCACAGAGATCCAACTGGACAGCTCGAGGCCGTCGGAACCGGCTCTGAGGCCACTCAAGTCTTCTCGCTGTCGGTTGCCACATCTCCCAACAGTGCATAGCCAGCCGTTGTGCGCCATTACGCAAGGCATGCCTTTTTCTACCCATCAATTTGATCGTATCTAAATCGATAAAAGAGGACAGTGTTGGGGAAATCCACAAGAGTTTTTGCCTTCGCTGTGCATTTGCCAGCGTTCTCTGTTTATTTGGTGTCTTCTCGAGTGTGTACGCAGACCGCAGTGTCCTCTATCTCCACAACACTGTGTCTGAATCACAGCAGTGTCTGGCCTCATGTCCGCTAAACACTCACCCTGCCCTCACTTCCAGTAACAGAAGCAGAAGGGAAGGGGAAAAAAATAAAAAATATCAGTGGGCTACAATGTTAGTTAAGTCAAGGACCCCTATCTGAAAGACAGACAGAGCAGGGACCCCCCCCCCTACTACATGTAAATTGAAATAAAATTTAAATGTCTAAAAATATCTAAAAAGCTAAAGGTGTCGGAATTATTCTAATTGTAAATGACAAATAGTTCTGTGCAAGGCGCAGGTAATTAGTAAAACTTTCTCTTGTACCTTTCACAGTGGTTAAAACATGCTTTAGACCTACAATAAAAACAAACATTTTAAACAAAAATAAAACTATTTAAAGTAGAGCTGGGCAATCTATCGATATTCTATCGATATCGTGATATGTTTCCCTTTTATTAATAAGGGAAACAATTCCACTAATTAACCCTGACAAAGCACACCTGTGAAGGTAAAACCATTTCAGGTGACTACCTCATGAAGCTCATTGAGAGAACACCAAGGGTTTGCAGAGTTATCAAAAAAAGCAAAGGGTGGCAACTTTGAAGAATCTAAAATATAAGACATGTTTTCAGTTATTTCACACTTTTTTGTTAAGTACATAATTCCACATGTGTTCATTCATAGTTTTGATGCCTTCAGTGAGAATCTACAATGTAAATAGTCAAGAAAATAAAGAAACACATTGAATGAGAAGGTGTGTCCAAACTTTTGGCCTGTACTGTAACCTACAATATCGTGATATCTGATTTTCTCCATATCGCCCAGCCCTAATCTAAAGTCCTAAAAATAAACAATGTATTAAACACTATGATACTGTACATGATGACCATATTAAAACAATGGGTAACACTTTACTTAGCAGGTATCTACATAAGAGTGACATGACACTGTCATGAACGGGTCATAAACATTATGAAGAAGTCATAAACGTTTATGACATAATACTTCTGAAATTAAGTGTCATTTGGTTTTTGTCATAACAGGTTATGGTTAAGGTTAGGGTTCACGTGTCATGACTGTGTCATGTGTTCATGACAGTGTCATGTCACTCTTATGTAGATACCTTCAAGTAAAGTGTTACCAAAAATGTTTTTTTTCCTCAGGGGTAATGTTTCTTTTCAGAACTGCAAATACAATCAAAGTGCAAAATTTAACAGCTTAAACGTGAAACGTGATCCAGATCTATTTCTTTCTTCCCGATATTAGTCCGATCCGCGCTGCGACCTCTGTCCGCCTCCAGGTGTTTCACTTTGACCCAGTCCACCCAGCGCTCAGTGTGGCAGCTGCTGCAGCTGGGCCGCTGCACGGACCAGCTGCATGCGTGTGTGAGTGTGTGTGTGTGTGTGTGTGTCCGTCCAGCCAGCCAGCTGTGAGGAGAGTGAGAGGTCTTTTCCACCGTAGTCAGCAGCACCTGGGCCAGCTCAGGGCGGCAGCAGCAGCCAGGCCGGGCCGGGCCGGGCCAGGCCAGGCCAGGCCACCCAGTTTATCCTGCGGCCTATTAGTCCCAGACTGTCTATTGTTGTTTTAAGGGAAAAAAATCCCCCTTGGATACTCTTACACTGCTCATCAGTCTGCAATGTGCCCCTGCATACCAGGAGTTCATTTGACATCAATTGTATCACTCAACCTGCTCCTCTTATATCCTACGTTTCCCAGAATGCTGTTCAACACGTGGAGAATGGCTGTATTCTGGTGGCGAAAGTGTTAGCAATTTAATTTAAAAAACTGTTTGATAAAATGAGGGCTTAGATTTAGAATTAGATTTCTTTTTCGTTTGCAAATTCATACAATATTTTTTAATAAGGCTGCAGATTGATACCCTTTGGTTCACCTTCCTGCAAGGAGCAAGGAAAAGGGAAATAATCTTATTTATTTTATTTTCATGAATCAGAAGGAAGGCTGCCATTCATTTGGCAAAGACAAAGCGTTCCCCCCCCCCACTATCCCATAATAGATAAGCTGTAAAAGCCAGACTTAGATCGTATAATTCTGGCGCCGCTGGATGTCCCTCACCTTCCGCTTTCTTTGGGTTTACTTTCTCAACTCCGGTCACTTATGTTACACGCTGAATACGGCAATTGGATCGTGCAAAAAGGCAGGCTTGCTTGGTTCTTTCGGGGAATGATCGTAAAGGATATGTGTAGGGCATTTACTCTCTAACTGTGCTTTTTTTTGGAGCCAATTGGCAGAAAATACACACCCCGCTGGTAAGAGCGAACTACATTTAACCATATATCCAGCTTATTTCTATAGCTTAAATTACTGTATCGTGTGAACAGTTAACTTCATTTAATATTTTACGTGGCAGTTTCTTTAGCGGGGTAAATATGTTCAACCAAAACAAGTTCCTTCCGGAGACTATTCTGCGTCCGGAGTTTGGCGCCGCCCAAGACGATTGTGATTGGTTTAAAGAAATGCAAACGACATAAACCATATATTTTTCCTTGTATCGAGGAGTGGGTGAGTGGCAAGGCCAGACCTTACTCCACAGCGCTGTGGAGATGGCTCTGGCAACGCCAGGTTAGGTTCAACGAGGCTGCTGCTGTCAGTCGAGAAACTAGGAAGCCGTAACGGATTTGTGCAGAATGACAGCTGTTTTATGTCCTAACCAGATGATGAATAATGACAAGTTTTTGTAGAATGGTCTTTAAATACACACTGTAGCAATTATCTGTTGATGTATTTGTCCGTGTATATTGCCATGCACATTTAACAGACTGAAAAAAAATCTCCCTCCCATGAACAATAAATATCCATTTATCCAGTCCCTCCAGAAAAACGTGATTATGCGATTGCATAATTCAATGCATAATCAGCCAAAGTCTGCATATTTATGCGGGGGCCAATCACTTTTTTTTTCTATTTTTCATCAAACTGCAAGTTCCCGCAATTTCGTCGCATAAAATTGCATAAATAGAACTTTTTTCTGGAAGGACTGTCTATCTATCGTAGCCGGGAAGTAGCCGTTTTAATTCAGTTTACCCCCTTCAGTTGATGACATGTTGGCCTAACACCCAAATTCCACTACTGTCATTGTCCGCCATCCTCACGGCAAAATAAATAACAAAAAAAGCTCTTTTTGAATCACACCATGGTTCAGGGGAGGCTCATGGCTGATTCAGTTGAAACTGTTTAATCTCATTTCTTCCCTCTTGCTGCTTAAAGCGAGCAGGCACTGGTCCTGCAGAGGTTAGGGCAGCTTTTAGCATGATCAACCAGCCGTGAAAACCCTTGCTCAGGGAAAGAGCAGCCTCAGGATTTGATCCCTGTCTCTCTCTCTCTCTCTCTCTCCCCCCCCTCCCTTCTCCCTCTTCTTTTACCTTGGACAAACAGAACATAGCCGGCTATTCACGTCACATCTTGCCAGTAGCCATCAACCTCGATGGGAGCCAGTGCTCGGCGAGAACGCTCTGGTGTTGAATTCCACCAATAGGAACAGGTTACCGGCTCCCACTGCCAACAATGTCCGCCGAGTGCAAATGTTTATTTAAGAAGTTATGTTCGAGTATTGATTTTATTTCATTTTTTTCCCCCTCCTCTCAGCCCGGCTGCTCTTGGCTCAGGTAAAGTGCCTGTCCATCATGAGGTTTTCCCGCTGGAGCCGGGCGTGTTGTCTGTCTCATAAAAAGCCGCTACTATAGTATAATGTAGCCCCGTGGCCCAAAATGTCCGCCTCTCCTCTCCAAGCACGCTGAGCTTCAACGGAGGATGTGTGCCCGTGTGCGTTTGCGGTGTGTATGTAGTGTGTGGGCCCTGTCCAAGAAAAATATGTTAGGGGGCCTCATTCTTATAATAGTCTGGACATAGAATATCTCACCTACTAGTAGGGAAAATATAACAGTTAACATTTATACCCGATTTTCTTATTTTATACCCTGACCCTGTATTTGTATTCGATTAGCTTTAAATGGGTTAATGTTTAATATAAGGAGTCCCACTAACATTCTCTCCTCCCAAAACATATAAAATAAAATATATTATCTTTCGCTCTTCCTGTCAGAAGGGGCTGCGGCTCACTTTCGGCAGTGCTCGCGCTCGGCTGGAGCAAGTTGATGGGGTTTTCAAAAAAGGTTTTTGAAATAGCTCCATCGCCACACACGTGACAAGAGCCAGACATGCTGTCACGCTTTGCAGCATTCTGGAAGCCCGGCTCAGACAAATGATAGCTTTATAATGTCTTGATGGATGAACTTTTGTTGATTTGAGGGTTAAGATGAAATTGGATGCTAGCAGGTATAGTGGTCACTCTGTAGACGCTGTATTTTTTTTTAAGTCCTCTCCTATTTCTGTAGTAGGTTAGAGCTGCTCCTTGTAACTTTGTATTAAATCGTTTCAAATGGCACCAAGAAATGTATTAAATGAATAAAAAAATATCCCAAAATCCTGTTATTGGATCACAGTAAACCCAAGACAGCTAGAAGAAGAAGCTGAAAGAGGGAAGGGGGATGTAAGGTGATATTTCAGTGTAGATGCTCACGGTTTGGTCTTAGACCCCAATCAAGCTCCCAATGTTTGAGTCAAACATTTTAACCAGAAAATTAAACTTTCCAAATATTTTAATGAACACATTTTAAGTCGACATGTTTTCCTAAACCCAACCGTTTGTTTTCCATACCCAACCGTCCTGTTGTTCTTTTCCTAAACTCAACTATCCAGTTCTTTTCCTTAACCCAACCATCCCGTTCTTCTTTTTCTAAACCCAACCATCCAATTCTTCTTTTCCTAAACCCAACCATCCAATTCTTCTTTTCCTAAACCCAACTGTCCCGTTCTTCTTTTCCTAAACCTAACCATCTCGTTCTTCTTTTCCTAAACCCAACCATCCATTTCTTCTTTTCCTAAACCCAACCATCCCATTCTTCTTTTCCTAAACCCAACCATCCCGTTCTTCTTTTCCTAAACCTAACCATCCCATTCTTCTTTTCCTAAACCTAACCATCTCATTCTTCTTTTCCTAAACCCAACCTTCCCATTCTTCTTTTCCTAAACCCAACCATCCCATTCTTTTCCTAAACCCAACCATCCCATTCTTCTTTTCCTAAACCCAACCATCCCGTTCTTCTTTTCCTAAACCCAACCATACCATTCTTTTCCTAAACCCAACAGTCCCGCGTGTCATGGAAACGAAAGCCCAACCACGACCTTTTCCTTAACTTAAGATGCCGTGTTCATTTCACGGAATTCTTCCGTGGGCCCATCACGGAAGTTTCTGTGATTCCGTGAAACTGCCACAGATTTGGAGTTAAGGGGCCGTGTTCATTTCACGGAATTCCGTGAGATCAGGTTGTCCAATGACTGGCTGCTTTCACATACATGTAAATGCAAGTTAAATCCGCTCACACAGGCTTTCTCTGTATGCTGCTGAGAGCATCGCTAATTTGCGTGACCTGTGTGCATCTCCTCCTCATTACACATCCTACCTGTTTGCCCACAACAGCAGAAAACAGCCAAGATCAACTCCGTTCCAGTCATGCCAACACCCTGCTTTTATTGTGCCAGGGACTTTAATACGTTTGGAGGACTCTTCCAAGAGTAATCGTAGAGTTCCTGAACCCCAAGCTTCTTCCATGATACGATTGTCTCATGGCCTCAGCGCGCACCAAGGGGAGGCACTGTTGCCGTGGAGTTCACATCCAGCTGTGTATTTTTAAATGCATAATATACAGTATGTAGGAGTGCAAGCGTGCATTCAGGCGTAGCTACACGTGCGTGCATGCAAACATACACACTGCACACTGAGATGTACACATACTAAATGCGTCTAGAAAATAAAGACAGAAAGGCTACTAAACTGTATACATTGCTTTGGAAGGGGATTTCAGCCGCTGCAAGAGCCTCAACAGACTTTTTCAACCATCACAAAATATCACTCGATCTTTTCAAATAAATCATTTCATATCAAAACGATTGCATTTGCAATTGCATGGGCCCTTAAATCTGATTAGTTTACTTGTTTTGGCATAAATATGGAGCACAATACTTCTCATATCTAAGCACTGGCTCATAAATTGAGCAATTATGGCGTCGCAATTACAGTTTGGTCTGCCGTTGAAGCTTATAAACCTATCAGACGGAGTATTAAATAATCTGAGAGTCGCTGCGTTATGCCCTCTTTGCTTCTTATTTTCCCCAACATTTACAGCGAAAACTGTGAGAGAATCCGTCTGAAACCGCTCAGATGAAACTGTTGCAAATGTCACACGTATTTCTGTGTGCTTGCTCAAGTAGTGCTTGTGCAAAAACGACGGTTCTTTGAAACCGTTAGAAGTAGCCAAGAAGAGATTATCTAAACTTTGTCTCCATGAAGTTATCACATCTGACTTTTCATGCCATTGGTGCTAGACAGTATTACTGTAAAAGGGCATTATGTAATCTGTGGCCACCATCGTTTTTTTTTTGTTTTTTTTTGCCAGGAGAGTTGTAGGAGTAGCACTGCTTATGACCCATGTTCCCCATTGACTATGTCTGGGCCTGTACAATGTTTCACAAAAGCCACAGTGAGCTCAAGCAGAGCTCCAACAGACTCAAATGAAGTGCCTGTACAAACATATGACAAATGAGGTGCACTACACAATACTATTAGCATTCATGCTCAATCCTGCTCTGTGACTGTCATGTATAAATCTCTATTGTTGAACAAGACTGCAGGAAACAAAGAAGAAGTGACGTTGAAACAAGGGGCATTATTAAACTTAGTGTGACATCTGCATTTACATCTTTGGTAGAAGCCTCAACAAATGGTTCAGAAATTGTCGTCAAAAGTGCACGTTCAATTACTATGATGCTGGACAAGGGCAAACAAAAAAAAGCAACTCCTCCTCAGGTATATGAGAATGTCAATGCAGGACGCAGAGCTGGAGTTCCAAACAGACTAAAAGGGGGAACCGCCCCGGACCCTTAGGGTCCCCAAATTCCCAGGTTCACTGTGTGTAAACCTTTACTAAATTCCAATTGAAAATTAAACCAGAAGGTCCTTTAACTAGATACTCTATGGATTTATAGGACCTGTCTTTTACATGGGCACTGTGCTGAAAACTAGTTTATATTTTGCTCCCATGGTGGATATTCCAATATTAATCTGTTTAATTGACTCACTTGGAGGTGACAAGATACATTAACCTGACGCTCAAGCTGGTTTGTTAATTCAATATTATTTATAGTGTCCAATCATAACAGAAGTTACCTCAGGACACTTTGCAAATAGAGTAGGTCTAGACCACACTATTAACTGAACCATCTGAGAAGCCATCATTGGGAACCGTTTGAAAAAGGGCCATTGTTGTTTTGAACAAACAGTCGCCACCGTCACGCACCTAAACCACGCCCATGGCTGCCAGTTGTTCCTCACCGGATGGTGATTGTTTGGACACAAATGCATTACTTGAAGCCTGACAAGATGGATTTTCACGAGAATCTAGCTGCCATGCAAGGTAATTGTACAAGGGCACGGTTTCAATTTCAATTTTCGGAGTGCATGTATAACATACGCTATTTTCCTAGCATGGTTTGGTCCCTGCACTGCAAAACAATACACCTATTCTGAGTCATCACATATGGCCCCTTCCACAACAGATGAGGGGTCACTGAACGATTTGATGAGTATAAAAATAATGTGACCTTTAACAGTAGCCAGATCTCAAACCAACAAGTTCCACAGACTTGTATAATATATGCCAACTAGCACTGAAGCTGCTCTGAGGCATGTGGTGGCCCAACACCTTAATTAGACACTTAGTGTCCTCTCCTTAATTTGATGCCTTAAAAGGTCCCGTGTAGTAAAAAGTGAGATTTACATGTCTTTTTTTTATTTCGAAGTAGGTCGAGGTGCTATATAAATACTGTTAAAGTATTCAAAACGCTCAATCCACAGAGAAATACACACAGCCAACTGTGTCTTAAACGAGCCATCAGGACAATGTGATGTTACAGTGCAGACACTCAGAGAGTACAGATGCGAAAGACACAGAAAAACTGACCAATCAGAGCCGACTGGGCTTTTTTGGGAGGGGGGCTTAAAGAGACGCGCTAAAACAAAGTGTTTTGGACAGAGGGTGAATACAGGTATATTCAGACAGTATGAGAAAAATTGTGTTTTCTGAACATTAAAGCAGTGGTTCCCAATCTTTTTTCCCTGGCGCCCCCCCTACTTATGATTAAGAAAAGCTGAGCCCCACCCCCGAAACCAAAGTTGAGGTAACTCTCGAGATAGAGCCTTACTTTCTTTTTTGATACAGAGCAGTTATCAGGACTTTGACGTTTCTCCACCATGTTTCATCCATAAAATAGTGATGCCGTGGCGGCAGGAAAAACGAGGATGATAGCAGCTAGCAGCTAACAGCTAGCAGCTAGCAGCTAGCAGCTGACCTGAAGACAGCAAGGGTCCCAGGTTAAGAGGTCCCGGAGGTTTGGCCTACTAAGTAGCCTGCATCCAATTTTAAGCGATAAACAAAAATATATAGTTTTTATACAGACTTTTGTATACATTATATATTCTAGTGTATTATCAGAATTTGTTTAACATGTGCAAATATATTTTTTTTTACCTCAACCTTAAACTAGATAAAGACTTGCGCCCCCCTTGTGATCTTTGCCGCCCCCCTAAGAGGTGCCCGGACCCCAGGTTAGGAACCACTGCATTAAAGCATGCTAACACATTCTACTAGAAACCCAAAACACAAGTATGAAATTAGCCTAATATGGGACCTTTTACTTTATATTCAATGCTGTTGACTCTATTTCTTTTGACTATTTTTACCATACCAGGAGTAGAAAATGTGGAGCTACATTTTTCATTGTCTGTCTCTGTGCTGGAAAGAAACAGACGGGTTGATTAAGTTTAAAACAAAAAGAAAAAAAAGATAGGGAACAACAGTGAGACAGAGTTACACTGTAGGCGGGACTTTGGTGAATGGGATGTGGCTCATTACCTGGGAATCAGATATAAGCAAGCCACTGACGGGAGAATTAGGGAGCAATTAAGTGTGTTAACCAGCTGACAGGCCTCGCTGGCACAAAGAAACACTGGCTGCTCAGAGCTGGCACACTGGAGCGCTTTATAAATACATTATATCTGATCACAGAGAAAGAAAAACACACACACACACACACACACACACACACACACACACACACACACACACACACACACACACACACACACACACACACACACACACACACACACACACACACACACACACACACACACACACACACACACACACACACAGCCAAGCAGAGAAGCCACTTGACCGTGTCTTTACTCCGTGATGATGATGAACACACCGTGTCTGTCTCCGCTGAGGATGGATGAAGGAAGCTGACGAGCATGGACGGTGAGTAGGAAGAGAACAAGGTGGTGCTGTCAGCCCGTCCTGCTAAATTATGGGATTCGGAGTTCGACAGGGCAAGGTTTCACAGCCTGTTGGGCTTCAGATGTATGCAGTCAGCCTTACCCGGCAGAGGGTAATCTGTGGCACATGTGCCTCTTGGTTCCCATTGGCATTGGAACAGGAGTTAGCAGGATCCTATGCACCTATTGCTAATGCAGCATTCATTTTTATTTATTTTTTTATTACGGGAAAAGGTCCCGATTTTTCTAGAAACTACAAATTGTGCTTTAATAGGCACTGTGCACGTTTTAAGGAAGCCTTATTAATACCAAATTTCATCCCACATTTTATCAACAAGTAATTGATGACTAAAGGTCATCACTAATTAATACTACATTAAACATATTATACTTTACTTAACAATAAGGACACTTATGCCTACCATACACTAGAAGACTCTGAAAAGACATTGAAAAGACTACAGTTGGACACCATGTCATATCTTAAGACAATCTGTCATAACGTCAGTGAGTTTTTGGTCACAGACTATAAGACTTCACTACCAAGACTTAAAACTTACGATAATATCAAACACATTTGATTTTGTCAGAACGTGAAGTCGCCCCTAAAATGCATATTTCTTTTATTAATAAGGGAAGGAATTGGATTACCGGTATGTATGAAAATTTTGCTCTAATGACGACAAAAAACTAATTAATTAACTACATTAATTATTGGAGCATATGAAGTAGTGGCAACAGGCTTTGCTAATGTTGTAATTAATATGCTTTCAAATCTATAAATATTTCTCAGTTGATAAAAAGTGGTCATCCACTGGGAGTAATTGCATGTCTATAAGACCATTTTTTATAACTTAGGTCAGGGGTGTCAAACTCAACTTCCCAGAGGGCCACACTGGAAAAAAAGAATCACATCAAGGGCCAGACATGTACATTTTATTGACATGCTTTATTTAGTCGAAAAAAGTCAAACATCTTTTATTGTATTATTGCATGTCTCATATAGTCTTCTCACTTACAGCTAGGTCGACATAAATCCCCCAAAAATGTAACTTAGCCATCAAAGAAAAAAAGGCAACACAAAAACATCAGGAAAAAAACGTCTGATAAAGTGGCAAGAATGCTGAAAAAAAGCACCAAAAGCGTTGGCAAAAGTGTTTAAAAACTACAGATAAAGCAACAAAAAGTAGTTGGGTATTAAAAAAATGTATTATGAACCTAAATTGATATGCGGGCCGGATCAAAGTCTGCGAGAGGCCCGATTTGGCCTGCGGGCCTTGAGTTTGACACATGTGACTTAGGTGATAGTGTAGTATTTGCAAAGGTAATAGTAGTCCAGCTAGTATCTTTAAAACAGGATCTAATGAGGCCTACATGAAAGACAAAAAAAAAAAGATATGCTAGCCATAACCTATTGTAACCCCCCCAGGTTAATAAATAGAGCGACAGCGGGTGAGGATGAAAGCAGTTTGCCACCAGACTTCAACTGATGACAGCTTACCGGTCTATTTCTGCAATGCTTGGAAAACACATAATCCTCAATAGGACTATGAGGATGTCGGTATGTATGTATGTATGTATGTATGTATGTATGTATGTATGTATGTATATATATATATATATATATATATATATACACACACACACACAGTACAGGCCAAAAGTTTGGACACACCTTCTCATTCAAAAAAGTGTGAAATAACTGAAAACATGTCTTATATTTTAGATTCTTCAAAGTAGCCACCCTTTGCTTTTTTTTGATAACTCTGCAAACCCTTGGTGTTCTCTCATAGTTTTGATGCCTTCAGTGAGAATCCACAATGTAAATAGTCATGAAAATAAAAAGGAAACGCATTGAATGAGAAAGTGTGTCCAAACTTTTGGCCTGTACTGTATTAAATATATATATATATGTATATATATATATATATATATATGCTTCTATCTCTATCTACAAATAACACTGATTTATCCCTGAAATAAGTTTCAGCTGTCTTCTTTTAAGCAGCAGTCTTCCTTTAAATAAACTCAAAGCAAGCTGAGAAAACTTCAGTCTCGTCCACAGCAGGGCAGCTCGGAGTATTAGAGTTGACAAACGTCATTAAAATTCACCGCTCCAAATAAATCTTTCAGCAGCCACACACACACACACACACACACACACACACACACACACACACACACACACACACACACACACACACACACACACACACACACACACACACACACACACACACACACACACACACACACACACACACACACACACACACACAGACCATATAACACACACACACATACACACAGACCATATAACACACACACACACACACACACACACCTTTCAGCCACTCAGCCGAAACAGCGATACGCTAACCTCGGCAGAGGATGTCCATCGGGACACCGTGGCCAGACTTGGGTTTCCCTCCTGGGACCGACTCTGGCTAGCACACATGCTAATGCTCGGATGCCTCTCCCTGCCTCTCTTTCATTCTTCATAAAATAATCTGCTTCATCTGGGCCTCCGACCAGGCTTTTCATCACCTATTAGCTCCCAAACTCGTGGTGGTGACAAAGGAAGGGTTGTGACAAAGCGCCAAAACAGATTGTCGCAACGTGTAGGCTTTCAAAAACTCCCTCGCGCTGCCTGATTACTTCCTCCGACTGGAGGGCCGCTGATTAGCAGCCGCTTGGGAAAACCCCAACGTCCAGAAGGGTTTGCGAACGATTTAGTCATTCAAATCAGCAGACGAGTCAGTAACGGGGAACGGACACAGCTTGGGTTAGGTGTGCTTGAGCCTCTGTGGCTAAAGACGAGCCGCCCGTGCAGCTGAGTAAAGCTCAACCCCAAAATCGTTCAAAAAGGGCCGACAACAGGAGTGCCAGCCTGCTCCAACCAGGGCGGAAATTTGGCACTTTGGAAAGGTGCAAGGTTTCAAGGTAGAAACGTAAGCTCCCAGCAGCCGCTTAACTCTGCTTTCGCTGCAGGAACTTTGTCATCACTGTACACTCTGCAAAAAAAAAAAGGATTTTTGGATAACTTTGTCTAAAACTAACAAATTATGTCAATTTTATTCAAATATAACAACCTGCCTGGTACCTATAACCGGCATACTCCGGTGTAAATTGGGCCAACATTTTTAAATGGTTCACACTTCACTTGCAGAAAACATTTTATTTCCACGTGTGCCCAGCAACATTTTTGCATGAACAGCAATTATTGTGTGAATAAATACACATCTATGTTGTTATAGCTGCTCAAAAGCTATAAAAAGTGGAACCAACAGAAATACAGATCTTGTGCAGACAGCAGCTTTCATTAAAATAACAGACTAGATTAGAAGATGGACGTTAGATAGACATTGAGTTGCTTCTGCTGCACCGGGGAGTCAAAAATAAAAGGAAGCGATCTTGGCTGTTTTGCTACATCCCCTTTATTCAAACCTCCTCTGTTAACAGTATTTTAAAAGAAAAGAGGAATGGCTTGCAGACAGTTACGTTCAATGGTAAAAACGCATCTTCTGAATAAACTGCGATCCTATTGTCCCGTTAGCAACTATGAGCAAACGAGCTTGCCAATTTCACAGCAGAGACGGATTAGAAACCGAGACTCCACAATTCAAAGTAATTTCCTGTTTCTGTGTCACATGGGTTTTCATCACTGGCACGACTAGCTGCAGGTCCCGAGCGGATTGATTCCAATGGGAGAAGTGCACCATATAAAATAAAATTGTGTCTAATCTGTCTGTGTCTATGTCTGACCTGGGCTGGCTCTAAGTCACACGCAAAGTGTCCCGGTTTTAGTACCGGGGAAATCTGGTCACCCTATTCTATGCTTGTATAGTTAAAGTGACTGTGTTATTATGGCTCACATCAAACCATATAAAACTATTAATCATGCATCATTACAATCATCCAAAGACATACAGATAAAACAGTATGTTAGCAATGTTACATGCCACACTGGAAAAAGCCCACTTTAAAAATAAGTTTAAAAAAAAAAAGACAATGAATACAAGGTCCTTTTTGTTGTAAGAAGTTAAAACAATCTGCCATTGGAACAAGTGAAAATGCACTTGGTAACATTCCTTGAAATGAGATATGATCTTCAAACAAGATGGTCCGCCTTTTACAAATAACAACAGCTTAAAAACTTTATGAAATGTCAAAAAAGATTGTTTCATCTCATGTTACTTCGACTGGGTATTAGATCAACACACTTGGGTTAGATATATATATTTTGTTATCTTTGCAGTACATTGAAAAGACACCAGTCTCCTTGTCGTGAAACCAAAACAGCAGACAGGCCACGCTTCTCCTGCACACGTTGTAAAGCCGAGGGCTGCTCAGCCTTCACAACAGGCAGCACCGAGACTGACTGACTGCTGACATACATGGCACAGGGAACATGCCGCCTTTTGTCAGACTTCCACATGTGTTTCCAATGGGGGGGTGGGAAAGAAATATTAGATTGTGAGCTGGTACTGAGTGTCGGCTGCAGCTGAGGCACATGTGTGCACAGGACTTTGTCTGCACGTAGACACACTGTGCGTAGACTCAAAATATGGTACAAGATGTAGACAGGCTGTGATAGGAGTGTGGTGGCAGTGGGTCACTCCGAGTGAATATAAGTGTGTGTGTGTGTGTGTGTGCGTGCGTGCGTGCGTGCGTGCGTGCGTGCGGGGCTTCAGGTTACCGTGTGGCTGCTGAATGTCTAACGAGGGAGGATGTCGGTCTTGTTTGAGAAGCGGGTGTGACAGCAATGAGATTCGGAGGAAAATGAAACCTCAGCAGAAAGGATTATGTACACGGTAGTAGCCATTTTAGGAGTTGTGAGTTTGTCATGCTCTTAGAGCCCACGGGGGCACTGCTGCGAAGTGTGCTTTTAATATTGCAGGCTACATTTAGGTAATCAGTGTGTTGTGAGGCAAAACTTAAAGTAGCTGGTCTTTCCTTTCAAATAGCCATGTGGAAGGAAAACATAAAAACATGCTGCAGATTGGAAATCAGTACAACTGCATTGTTGATGGTTTTTTTTTTTTTTTAGCAAAGTTAAAGCTACATTGTGTAAGAATTTCTCCCATCTAGCAGTGAAATTGTATGAGACAATCAATTGAATGTTACTTTCTAGCCCCTCCCATTCCGAGCACGTTTTAACTCCTACTGCCAAGATTAACATGCCTTCCAGTACGACTTTTCCGTTCTGTATATTGTACGAGATTAATAGTGTAAGGCAATGTTTACAGCCTAGGCTATATATTTTTCTCCGTGAGCAGAGTCACAGATCAAGTGGATGCGACGGAGGTGCGAGGGAAAGCTAAAGGAAGAGGGAAATAAGGTAAAGAAAAACCAAAAGTCGGTGAGACCGTCTAGGCAAAGATAAACTAAAGAGACGCTCTCCAAAGATGACGAGACGACTCCGTTACATGTCCTCGAGAATAGGCGTGATCCTCCATCGTCAACAGGCTTTCAAATCTGCCGGCAGTTGCGAGTAATCTCCCGGCTGGCATTCGTCACGGTGCAGCTGATTGTAAAAGCGCGAAATGCGGAGGTTTGGCCCTCTTTGGCTAATGTATTTTAAAGATGGAGGCACAACATGGCTGCCGGCATTCAAGCGACTCGCTCGTATGTATTCGGAATGATTCTGAATGGCAGATTCTACGCTTACCAGAATACTTTGATTAGTTGGTGGAAGTAATTACACATGAATGAGCACATATTTGTGAAAGAACAAAGTTTTTTTTTGCTAGAATCAACTCATAAAATGACACAATGGGGCTTTAAGTAACGGATAGAGAAGAGGCATATAGACTAATGATAAGGTCTGAGAATATAGCATGTCAGATAGTGTACAGACTGTAAAATTTTACTCTTCTACTGTATTGTTGTGTTTGGCCAGCAGCAATAGGGCAGAATGGCTAAACTTCATCTTTCTCACATTTTTCAAGCAAAGCTAAATGGAGATTCAGAAATGTTTTTTGGTTAACCAAGACTTTTTTTAAGACCAAAAAGTCTTGTGATACCACGTCTGTGATACCATGTACATTTCCTGTAGACAAATCAAACCCACTTTTATTCTCTGGCTTTCAATTGTGTTAAACCGGTTTTTCTTTTCGGTTTTCTGATTCCCTGGGTTTTCTGGTGTCCTGTGCTTCACCTTGTTTCTATTTAAATCTCGTTTTATTTCTATGTAGTCAAGTAGGTTTTATTGTCATTTCAACCATATACACTGTATATAGTGAGACGAAACAACGTTTCACCGTGGATCAAGTGGTGTTACACGCTGAGCACGCTGTTACATTTAAAATATATAAAAACGACATTTGAGACAGGCTACATTTAGTGCACACACATTATAGATTATACATAAAGTGAAATTTCTACTGAAAGTAGAGCATTTAAGACAGACAAGAGTGGGACAAACAGACAACAAAACAGGGCATAAGAAGACTTGAAACAGAGCGCTGATTGTTATAAGTTAGGTTCACTGTGAGGTAAGAATATACAGTGCCCTCCACAATTATTGGCACTCCTGTTTAAGATGGGGTAATGGACTTCTAAAAATTCTCCTTTTTTTTTTTAAACAACATAGAACCCAAATGCAAAAAGAGAAAAATCCAACCTTTTATTTAAGTACATTACTTTGGTGGTAAAAAAAAAAAAATCACACATTTAGAAAAAAAAAAACTTGAAATCATGTGTCCCACAATTATTGGCACCCCTGATGTTAATACTTTGTACAACCCCCTTTTTGCCAACAAGACAGCACTTAATCTCCTTCTATAACATTTCACAAGATTGGAGAACACAGAGAGAGGGATCTTTGACCATTCTTCTTTGCACAATCTTTCTAGATCATCCAGAGTCCTGGGTCCTCTCTCATGCACACTCCTCTTTAGCTCACCCCCACAGGTTTTCGATTGGGTTGAGGTCTGGGGACTGAGATGGCCATGGGAGGACCTTGAGTTTGTGACTGCTGAACCATTTTTGTGTAGATTTTGCCACATATTTAGGATCATTATCCTGCTGAAAGACCCAGTGACGACCCATCTTCAGCTTTCTGGCAGAGGCCATCAGGTTTTTATTTAAAATGTCCTGGTAGTTCAAAGCATTCATAATGCCATGCACCCTAACAAGGTTCCCAGGGCCTTTGGAAGAGAAACAGCCCCAAAGCATCACAGATCCTCCACCATACGGTGCTTTTTGGCATACTCATCTTTTGTTTTACGCCAGACCCACTTAGAGTGTTTGTTGCCAAAAAGCTCAATCTTAGTCTCATCTGACCAAAGCACACAATCCCAGTTGAAGTCCCAGTGCCGCTTAGCAAACTCCAGACGTTTAAGTTTGTGAGTGTTAGTGAGAAAAGGCTTTTTCCTTGCATGCCTCCCAAACAGCTTGTTGGCATGTAGAGAGCGTCTGATGGTTGTTTTTGAGACTTCGTGACCCCCAAGATGTCACTCTTTGATGCAATTCTGTGACAGTGAGCTTAGGACTTTTTTTTTACCTTTCTTACCATCCTCCTCACTGTGCGTTGTGGCAAGATAAACTTGGGACCTCTTCCAGCCTAGTTTGTCACTGTTCCAGTTGTTTTAAACTTCTTAATGATTCCTCTGACTGTAGATACGGGCAAGTTAAGGCGAGTGGCTATTTTCTTGTAGCCATTGCCTGACTTATGAAGGTCGACACACATCTGCCTTACTTGAATTGTGTGTTCTCTTGTCTTTGCCATGTTGACAAATGGGTAAGAGAATTAGGACTCTGTGTCACGTCATATTTATACCCCATGGAAACAGGAAGTCATGAATTACTATTTAAAAGTTCCTAGATACCCTGACCAACTTTAGCTACTACAGAAAAATATATTTAAAAAAATATATATTACATTTTTCAGCGGAATTGTTAGGGGTGCCAATAATTGTGGGACACATCATTTCAAGTTTTCTTTTTTCTAAATGCGATTTTTTTTTGACCACCAAAGTAATGTACTTAAATAATATATATATATATATATATATATATATATATATATTTGCTTTTTAAAGTGCTATATAAATTAAAAAAACGGAGTGTCTATTTGCACCCCCGGTACGAATAGCCTCGGCCACACAGCTGAGCTATTTACACCCTGTGACGTAACAACAAAAAAACGTTGCTCGCGTGCACCGAAATCATGGTGGACGTTCATCTTTCATGACCGCAGAAACTGGCATATTAGGGAAGTTTTGTCTCTAAAGTTTATAACAATTGCATTTCTAGCGGAAAATGGATACTACAGTTGCGCTTTCTGTCTTCAGTGAAAGCATACAACCGTTAGTTTGTTTTTAGTACCTATTTTTTTTGTATATAGTATGGTTACCTAGCAACCGAGGCTTGAAGAAACCAAGTGGTAAACAGTTGCTCAACTTCCTGTAAGAACTGCTAGGTGAGTGGTTAGTGCGCTTACCTTTGGTATGGGAGTTTGGAGTTCTATTCCCCAGTGTGGCAATCTTATTTTTTTAAATTTGGATTGGATAATTTGCATGCAATTGCGCAAGTCAGGACCCGCAAACGCAAATTTCTTTTGCAGGGTGGTAGGGGAAGACTCATGAATATGCCTGCTCTGGTTGGGTTGGTTAGGTTTAGGCAAGAGGAGTGGGATTGGTTATGGTTAGGGTAAGAATGTCAGGGCGATAATATTCCAAAAAAGGTGTAATACATGAGTAGTATGGATAACTGTATATGCCAAGGTACTGTAAATGCACAGGGGTGCAAATAGCATACATTGATATTTGTACCAGACAGGGTATTAATAGAACACATTGCTGTGAGGACCGGCGGGGTACTAATAGCATTCATTTCTAATTGAACCAGGGTACGAATAGCACCAGGGTGCAAATAGCATACACTGCTAATTGTACCAGGGGTGCAAATAGCCTCACCCTTAAAAAAAACGTACTTCATTTTCTGTTTCTCTATCCTCATTTGATTTAAAGGTGAAAGGGGGGGGGTGGTAACATAGATTTCGGTGATACATAATACACTCTTAATACCGCCTTTGTAGTGCTTGTGTAATTGGAACATAGAGTTAGAGGTTACCAGTCTTCTCAGCAATATTTTTGTTTATTCAAAGTCATGATACATTATGTATCCAGATTAACATGCTAATGATTTATTGAGGTTTGAATGCTTTATGTAATGTAGAAGAAGATTTATTTATTTATATTAGGGACAATGCACATTAATCAACATCTCTGTAAATGCGCCAGTGTTAGCCAGTCGGCTAATTTTCAACTGTAGTCCTAGTTGTCTTTATGGTGGGAAGAAACCGGAGTACCCGGAGGAAACCCACGCATGCACGGGGAGAACATGCAAACTCCACACAGAAAGGCCCGGGACGGCCTGGGTTCGAACCCAGAACCTTCTTGCTGTGAGGCAGAAGTGCTAACCACTGAGCCACCGTGCTGTAATCAGGGACAGAACAGAAAAACTCAGGTCAAGAAACACACACACACACACACACACACACACACACACACACACACACACACACACACACACACACACACACACACACACACACACACACACACACACACACACACACACACACACACACACACACACACACACCAACCACCTCGATGGAAAATAGCTTACATTCTAATAACACACAGCTAAGTAAAAGTTTATGTTTTCAGCGGCCAGCAAAATAAATGAAACAGAGCAAGGACGCTGGCGTTTAGACTTGTTTTTATCAAAGCAACGTGGACTTGAGGAAGTGGAGAGAGCCGAGGGGTGGTGGAGCACCTGTATATTTGTACAGACCTTAAGTCTTGTGATGTCATCTCTTGAGAGTAAACATTTATCTGTGTTTTAGAACGGCAATCCAGATCCAGGGTCATTAGCGAACACAGAGTCAACGAGGGAGACCACCATCTGAGGCCTGAAACTGGCCCGGGTTATGCTGTTTGGAGGTTCTGTCGCCACGTTAAATTTATTAAAACCAGGATGGTTTACTCAAGGAGCTTGTAATGAGTTGTTCTCGGTATCCTGAACGTGTCCTGTGTCAGAGGGTCAGAGTGAGGACTCATCTTTGAAACGGGATGTTGAAAAGAAACGTAATGTTGCTGTGTTCAGCACGGTAATCACCAAGGTGGCGGAAGTCTGAGCTGAGAAAGCAGGGCAACTATGTGTCGACGGTGAGCAAGAATAAGGATATGAATTAGTGTTGAGTACTTTTCATATTATACCAACATTTGCAGCATCCTGAGACATTTTGGTAAGGTTACTAGGAAAACTCTTTATTCTCCCCAAAACAAGTTTCCTTTTATTAAATTAAATTATTATTTAAGAAGTATACCAAAAACACCGTCTCTCGCAACTTCATTGCAACAAAAATACAAATGAAATCACAACTTCTATCAATTTTTTTTTTACAGAAGCTTCTGCAAATTCAGACATTTTGGACAGAGACAGGAGACAGGCGCTAAAATGGACCGTTTCAGACAGCTAGTAAATACAGGTATATTCAGTATGAGAAAAAGAATGTGGTTTTTTTTACCATTAATGCATGTATACATGTTTTAGTAGAAACCCAAATACAAGTATGAACCTGAAAAAGAGCACGATGAGGGACCTTTAACTAACCGAATGCAAGAGCTGGCTACTGTAAAAGGATGGATTTACTGTAAAGATCCTAATATTGCCCATATCAGGGAATAAGGTGAATAGGATGTAATAAACACAGACTTTAGGCATCCTCTGGGTACAGTATCTCAGATGCTTCGAATGGTTCGTCCCTACTCTTTTCTGTCATTTCCACAGTGTCAACACGGGATTTGACCAACCCAAACCCTACTGTACTTATAATGGCTGGTCAGTGTTTGTATTCATTGTGAGTTATCAGGGAAGTTGGTTAGGCTGAAAAGCCTCTTGACACACCGTGTTTGAACAGGAAATATGTTGTGGTCGGACGGTTCACGCCTCGCCATCGTCCGTTGTTTCCCTGACAATGGACCTGCACAATACCAGGGCCTCTCCTAAGTGGAATGCAGCCATCGTTAATGGTTTTGAAGACACCTGTGCTTTTCCTACTATGACATGTCAACATGTCTGCCGTGAAAAAGGTCTATTGGACACCTCGTCGGGCATTGACCCTTACTTCACTTCAACTGAGATGGAAAACAAGGAGTGGATTAAAACAGGTGAACAACAGCAGAGAGCAACATCAAAGCTGTGCGACCCAAAGCAAAAATGAAGAGCCACCTTACACAAGATGTGTGACAACTGCACGGGTTACATTTGTGTACGCTCACGGTGCCGACGATAAAAGTATCTAACGATCGGCAAGCTCCAGGGGCTTTTTTTTACGGCTCACGCATGACGAATTCTGGATAGCAAGTCAGCCAGATAATGGTGCGGAACCTGTCCGTACAGCGGGAGGTGATATTGGTGTTGTTCACACTGCTGACAGTAGTTCCACGGCCAGGCTCAGCGGGGGTCTGGCCCACACACAGCTTTAGTATAGTCCAAGCGTGGAGAAGGTAAACAGTGATGAAGCTCTCGCCACCCCCCACGCAGCGTGGCGTCTCACCACATACAGAAAGAAAAACAATGAAAGCCAAAGTGATGATCCATGTGAAAGGTTTGGACCAGACAACTGTTGCTGTAGGCCGTGACAGGTAGCCAGTAGAATGTTATACAAGTCTCCATTTATTAGGGCATCTGTTCTTGTCTCAAGAACATCATGCCATTTGTCGCACAACCCAGATAGGCACTCTTTGATTCTGTGCAACTTCCAATCGAGCATCGGATCTCTATTCTCCTTTGTGTTGACTAAAAGAGACCATTTCATAGATGTCGATTTTGTACAGCTGTGTTTTCTTAGCCAACACTGAACATTTCAAGGAGTTTGGTTTCCTTTGTTAACTTACAGTTGTTTTTAGGGCTATTTTATCTCTTTTTCATTGACAGTAGCCAAAAGAGTGAGTTACAGGAAATAAGGGGAACAACATGCAACCAAAGTCCCCAGCTGGTCTTGAACCTTTGAAACCCCACTTGTGGTTCATGGTCGGCTCTGTAAATACTGGGTGACCAGCGGGCCCCAAAATTGGGTTTCATAGAGACCATGTTAATGTTCTTTAAAGCAAGGCTTTAGACAAAGTATATTTTTGCCAACAGACACTTGTATCTGTAAAATAAAAAATATAAAAATATATATATAAATACCCAGCAATAATTTCCAACACACTTTGTGTGTGTGAATAATCTCTCTTTGGTTTAGTTTGTAGCTCAAGCCCAATGTAAATTGTGTTAATAGAAACTAAATGCATCCAAAGTAAATGAGCTATTCAGGAAATGTAATGGGCCTTTATGTCTAACAGTAGATGCATTTTCTGGGGAAAAAAAAAATCATTTGTGCCAGGCTGCCCTCCATTTAGGACTTATACAACTCCAAAGTCAGGAAACAGGCAGCTAACATCTGATCACTACAGACCCATCACACCCCGGACACAATCTATTCAAATTTCTCGCCTCTGGTAGGCGCCACAGATCACTGTACGCCAAAACCAGACACAAGAACAGTTTTGTTCCGCAGGCCATCACTCTGATGAACAGTTAACATCAGTCATATACAGTATAGTGTAAATAACCCTGTTGCACCAAACATCCACTGTACTTGACTGTGCCTGTTTATGGTATGTATTTTTTACATGTCAATTTCATCACAGTCCATATGAACATAGGCACACTGTATATACTGCCTCAAGTCAAATTGCTTATTTTGTATATACTTACTTGGCCAATAAAGCTGATTCTGATTGGCCAAAACATAAAGATGTATTCTTGTGGAATTCAAAGACCTTGGAGAGTTTTCTAACAGTGCTCCTTAGGGTGGACCTTTTTCACTGTCCAGTCCCATTCATCAGCAAACAGACAGACCTTACCTTTAAGCATCACTCCACCATCCTGTAAATGAGTTGCTCAAATGACCTGCACAGACTCTCCAGCTTGGAACCTCTAACCAACTTGCCACTAGCTGATTGCATTGTACTGTAAAAGGCCCTTATAAGTACTCTAGAACGGACAAATAGGGCATCTGTGTATGCAAATATATTCCACACACATGACCCACAACAACATGACAACATTTACGTCATCCAGACCCATGTGGCTACACAGATGCATAAATTAAATTTCCTGTAGACCACTTCAGATACTGATGGGTCTAAACAGCAGCAAGAGGGTACTTCATATTTTCAAAATCAGCACCAACCTGACCATTCAGCCACTGTTTGATGTTCCTCTCCGATGCCATCCTTCTGCAAGACCTGGTTTGTAATTGGCTGTGTCAGTGGCCGGTCTGTGATCCTGATCTCCATGCTGACAGTGACCCCCGGGAGGATTCTGGGTTCTGGCTCATTGGGCTGTGTTCGCCATGCGACTGAGAAAGCACGTTCAGAGAAATAACAAGAGAGAGAAAAGGGTTTTGGAGTCAGGTTTGCCTTACTGACATCCATTTTCAACATCAGTGTGGACACATGGAAACAGGTTTCATGGAAACATTTGTCTGGGGAGGACACTTTTATCCAAAGATCATCTTGATACCACAAGTATGCATTTTTGCCATTTGTGTTCCGAATGTGTAATTGTCACACAAAAGTGGTATAAAGTGGTAACCTCTTGCACTCACACTTTATTTTCTTTGGCTCATAGTTCTTTTTTTCTTAAGATTGGTCCGTATAATTTATCAGACACGTTATACATCCATGCTTTTGTTTCAATAATTTTATAACTACAAATAATTTACTGGACACACGGATTTGTTTCACATACAGTATATACCTTATTTATTGACAGTACCAAAGTGTCTTTTCTAGCGCATTAAGTTACGTTTTTATTGTCTGTTTCCTACTTATAACCCTTATTTCTTTTAAGCTCACCAATTTTGGAGCTTCCACAATCAAAGACGGTTCCATGCAATCTGCTGGGCAAAATGGTGGCACCTGGAGCAAGAGCTGCTTAATAAGGGAGGTGGCCTAATTGGACACTACCACTACTCGCAATGTCATGGGGGAGCTTCATTCATTCTTTATTACTTTTTGCTTGATATACATTATACAGTGGTGCTCATAACTTTATGAACCCATGCTAAAGTTGACTAAAAATAGGAATAAAAAAAATCATCTTTTGGAAATTGATCTTAATACCTTAATTAAAAATAAATTGGAAAAATCCAACCTTTAAGGACACCAATTTTATTTGTGAATGAATAATGTTTCGTAAATAAATTAATGTTCTTCCTTAAAATACAGGGGGCATAAGTATAGACACCCCTATGTTAAATTCCCATAGAGCCAGGCAGGTTTTGATTTTTAAAGGCCAGTTATTTCATGGATCCAGGATACTATGCATCCTGATAAAGTTCCCTTGGCCTTTAGAATTAAAATAGCCCCACATCATCACATGCCCTTCACCATACCTAGAGATTGGCATGGTTTTATTTCAGTTAGCCTAATAGCTGGTTTGATTTGCATTGAGAGATGATCTTATGGAAAGTAGCCCATGTCAGTCTCTAGGTATGGTGAAGGGTGAACATCATGAATTAATCTCAGACTGGCTTTTAGTCGTTGGCGAGAACTTCACTAAATAAAAAAGGTTGCAAGACGGACGGCGAGCTGGCCATGTTGCTGTTGGACTGGTCAGTGATATTCGCTGGCTTGTTTTGTTGCGCTTGCTTGTTGTTTGGCTGTCTTAGCAAAGTTGTTGACTCACTAGTAATAGATAAGTAATAGTAAGCGTTTAGATAAAAGTAATAGTAGTAGATGAGTAATGTAGTCATCAAATGCACGTGTCATATGTACAGCTGTCCATATTTATGACAACGGTGTAGAAGAAAATTGCACTATGATATGACAAGGCACCAAATTCCCCCAAAAATACCAATTCTTACACAATGTTACTTTAATTAAAGAGAAATAGGTCAACCAACAAGGTCAGGGGAGGGCAAAAAACAGGAAGTCCTGACCACAACATGGAGCAGGACTGTTTCTGTTTCTTTGACACCTCCATAATTACAGCTCATAAATTACACTGCTGTGCCTGGCGGGCCGAGAGGTAAACTGGAAAAGAGAGTTTAGGGGGTTTTTGTAGTGCATGGATGTGTGTGCACAGTGTCTAGGAGGCCACCAGCTGATTTATGCCAGTTAGGTAGAGTCCAATGATCTCGATACCGAGATGAAAGGAGTGGCGGAAGACTGACATTTTTTCGTAAAAAAAGAGGGATATTGTAGATAAGGACAGATGTAGCAGAGGGGGAGTTGACGTCAGATGGCAGGGTGATTGAATGTAGGGCTTCTCAAACATGTCTGAGTAATTCTTGTCTTCTAAAAATAAACACCTACAGAGACGGCCCTCTGGGCTTTGTTTGATGTGTTTACATAAGACAGCTTTGTCTTAATGCAAAGAATTTGACTATGTGAGAGCTTTTGGCTGTGTAGGATTTTGACCAAAATGTGTGTATGTCTGTTAGTTGAGCTCATATGTATCTCTGCACGTGTGTGTGTGTGTGTGTGTGTGTGTGTGTGTGTGTCGAAGCGTTCGGTTCAAATGAGAGTCAATCAAGCAAAGTTTGTGTACCTAGGCAAGGCATGAAAACTCGACTTTGCTTCCCACAATACTTTAATGTGTGTGTGTGTCCTCCTTTCTCACTGTCAAGCACACGCAAACGTAGAGACAACCCCCACAGGCCGAAAGACATTCCTGTGATCTACGTTCAAGGGTAATGACCTAAATCTTAGCCTTGACCCCCCCAGATTCCACACTTGTCTGTTTAATCCTGTCCCATCCCACCGACGATCCGTTTCCTCCCTTCTCGCTGTCCCAGAATTTATCCGCGGATCTGACAGAAAAACATACATTGCTCCACAAGTTCAACACACACACGCACACACACACACCACCCCCTACCTCTTTCTTTGGACCCCACTTTCTCTTTCTCACTCTCCCTCACGTAACCTTTCTCACCTTATGTTCCTTGTTTGCTTGTGTGATCCACCACTTTCTCACTCCTCCCTGCTTTTAACCCCACTCCCAAACCTATCGTTTGACCTTTGTCCCCCTTGTGTCATGTTTAATTATTTTTTCTTAAATGGCTAAAGAAATATGCACATCTATTTTGTTAAGGCGCTGGCCTGGCGGGTAGACATCTCAATGGAAGCAGCATTACTAATAACTCGGATGAAATCTCGTTATTTCAAAATCTAGGGAGCATCTTAGCGTCTTCTACCCATGGGTCCAGCATCTATATCTATGTTCACATTGATTGCCTGGTGAACTCAGTGATTTGAAACACCTGTCCTATGTATTTTATATGTTAGATGATGGCTATTTTATCCAACAAATACGTTTCTAATCAAAGTTGGCCAATGGAGAGATTGGAGTAAATGAAGGGGTTAAACAAACACAGGACTTTTCACCCATGTGACCGTGAAACTGCGACTTTTTTCTAAACCTAAACAAGTAGTTTTTTTCCACTTCACAATGTTAGCCACGTGTTTAAATTGACCGTTTCACGAAGAGCGCCGGTTGCTGGAAAATAGGGTTTTCCCTTGAAACATATTTAAGAATGCAGGTTCATTCCATGGGAAAGTCTTCATATCTTATGAAATTTAGTATTAGATGGATTAACATGAACGTCTGTACAGACGTTCGCAGTCCTCAGAGGATGAATCCTAATGACAGATGATCCTCTGATGATGACGGATAACTTTTCACAGAGAGCTACCAGAAGGTACAGTTTGTGAATTATCCAGTGAAACATCGCAACATCTACTAAATGGATTGGAGGTACATTTTGACCATCTATGGTCCCCCAGAGGATGAACCTCAGTGACTTCAGGGATCCACTGACCTTTCCTTTGTCACCACCATGAGGTATAATTCATTTCATAACATTTGGACATTCTGGCTCTTCACAGGCACATTTTAATAGCTTTGGATATCCGACCAATCCTGACCATCAGGTAGAAATGTACGAACAACTTGGTTTGTAACCAAATACCTTCAAAACTAATGGCATTTCCTTTAATCACCCTCAGCTATACTTTGTATTTAGTGCTAATTAGCAAATGTTAGCATGCTAACATACTAAACCTGCATGTCATACATTGTTAACATCAGGATGTTGCCTCTTTGAGTATGTTAGAATGCAGATTTCATAAAACAATGCAATATTTGCTAAATTTTTTTTAAGGTATGAAAAATGCATTCACTGCACATTTTCTGAACTCTGATTTGACCAGCACAGGTTTCAGTCTACCAAACCTACACTAAACATGCTTCTCTAAACTCTAGTGCTACCAGCGCCCTTCATCTGTTTCAGATGGGCTTGTTTGAGAAAGACCAGCTGACCCCCTTTTGAAAAACCGAGTGGTCTGTAAACACTTAGGACGGATTAGGTTAGAGTATGAAGGAGGGGAAGGCGGGGGGAGGGAGGAGACGAGGGAGATGGCGGTGATACTGAGGGGCGGAGGGGTTAAGGAAAATGATAGCACAGACAGGAAGTTGAAGGTGTTAGACAAGGATCATTGTTACAGATTGACTTCGACGAAAGGGAGGACCTGACCTGGACCTTTTTAAATGGACTACGTGACGTCGGAGCGCAGCAGAAAGTGTGTCTCGAGTTGAGTGATTTTTACAATTACAGTTCAGGAAAGAAGAATAAATCCCCATTTCATGAAAGAATAATAAGTGGATCAATAAAAGAATAAAATAAATTCCCCAGACGTTTGCCTAATGACAATTTCTTTTTTCTATTTTAATCAGTCACCGTAGGGACAAATAACAAATGTGTATAAAAAAGATAAATGATAAGATGCTATCAAAGGTGAAAAATTAAAGGCTGCCAGCATAACAACAAATGTAATGGGTACAGACTAATAAGCTTAAAGAATGTGGCAGCACAGATCCAGATACATTTATCTTAGATTCCATTGTCCTAATATAAATAAATCTTCTTCTTCTTCTTCAACAATGTGTGCCATTTCTTTTTTAGGAATCATGTACATCTCAACAAGAAAAATCTATTAGAAAAGGAGACCTTGTTAAAGTCATGAGCTCCAAAATTTAAATCTACGTAAAAGACGTGACACAAATCACAAGAAATCACATCTTCATTTTTCACTCTCCTGTTGTGTTCTTTAACATGTAGCGCCGGTAGACTTCATATTCCACAGTTCTCGACTTTTCCGACCGCACTTGAAGGCAGCTTCGTTTCACTGCAAGGTTAAAGGTGCTCTATGCGACGTCGGGTGACGCCACTTCTTGTTGACGTTCAAAGTCTTTTCAAACAAAACGAAGACTAGTTCGCTCCTCCCTCCTCCTCATCCCGTTCCCTCCCTTCTGGGCTCCAGCGCACTAATCCCCCCCGCCCCCAAATCCTTCTTGTCCGTTATTGGCTGAACACTGGAACACGGTTTGTGTATGTTTGCATGGTCCAGGTTGGACCACTTTGTTTTTGTTGCCGTGTGGACCCTGGGCTGTCTACAGAGACCGTGTTTTTTTGTTTACAGTGTGTTTGGGGGACCGGCAGCTCGTGAATAATGAGGAGAGGTTTGCTGTATGTGACAAAAAATGTTGTAGCCTAAAAAACGCGTGACATTGCTTAGAGTACCTTTAAGGCGGTATGGTTCACTACAGGGGTGTCTGAAAACATTGGGAAACATATACAGGTAAGAATACATGTTTTGAGCCCCCTGAACAGTTATTTTGACCTCTTTTGGGGAGTGGGTTGTCTTTAATATCTTTCGAGGGGGACAAATCTACCTTTTCTAAATATGTGTATGTGTGTGTCTGTGTGTATGTCCCTGCATCCCCGCAAAATCTACGCCTATGCCGGACCTTAACAGGGCCAGTTCTGTCTCCGTACAGTAGTATTTGTGATCTGTGGTGATTATGTCGTGTTCTGGACCGTTTTGAAGCAAAAACCAGAAACGCAGGTTACGGCCTCGCTGGGATCAAAACGGAACGAAAGAGCGGCCGATTGAGAACACTCCCACAACTGAACTCGCCTAATTGATTCCCAAATCCTTTAATTGGTATAACAAGTCACAAACGAAGGGCAATGTGCGCCCTTTACAAGCCCGGTGTTCCTTTTACCAGCAGGTGGCTTTCCGCCCTCGTCCATCATCTGCTCCGTTTCCAAAAGCCGATGTTAAAGTAATGCATATAAAATGTCTTGGTTTCCACAGCGCTGCCAGAGTAAACTGGGGGGGGGGGTACGGTTTTAGAGACATTTCCTTCTCCAAGAACGAGGGTCCCAGGTTCCCGGTTTGTGATGGAACAGTCCACCACTTGCCAAGCGCCGGCCATTTCTTAGGCCTCTTTGTGGCTCCGAGGAACACTTTGAAAACCGCAAGTTATCATTGGAGCAGGGGAGGCCTGAGGCGCGCAGGACGACCATCACCGTCAACCTACACCCCCATTATACTCTCCTTTACTGACCCTGCACACCTTGCCCAAACCCCACATTCACCATCTGTCCGTCCGCTGCCAGTTTACACACCTTTCTCCTTCTCCTTCTCCTCCACCCATCTGGCAGTGCCAGCCTCCACACCTTTCGTCTTTCTTTCTTTCCTTCCTTCCCTCCGCGCCCATCCATCCACCCTGTCGGCACTCCATCAGTCTTGTCCCGGCCGAGTTGTCGGGATGAATGGCAGCACTGCCTGCCAGGTACGTGCTGTTTTATAAACATGGCTGATAGCTTGGGTCTGCCGTGCGGCCTTTGCGACGGTCAAAATATGTAGACAGCTTTGAATGCCCCATAGCCCAAAAATGACTGTAATATAGCTGTCGACACCACGGACTCAGCCATTGTCAGATCGGGGGCTATTTGCTCCTCAAGTATGGTGGGACAGCTTCAATGTGCATGGTATAGTTTATTTAAAAACCTAAATATTTTTGTAGCGATACATTTCCATTACTCTGTGGTAATTAGATGTCATACTCCACTTTAACTGCCCCTATTTTGCACTTAGAAGCTATACATAAACAGTTTAAAATATTTATCTGCTCACAACTTTGTTACACTGTGGTAAACTGATTTGAAGTGTTTAATTTGTCAACAGCTATAACTTCCCCTATGAAGCATCTGTAACTGGCGTATGAACATTAACGTTTATACGCCATGAATTGAGGTTAATGAGTGACTACTAAGGCAGTATAACATAGCTGTAATCATGTTTAATGATATACAAATGGACACTTTTTTTATACACATAGTTTTACCTTAGGCAAGGAGGTCATGTTCTCGGCTGGGTTTGTCTGTCTGCGAGCAGTATTACGGAAAAACTACTGGCCCAAATTTCATGAAAGTTGGTGGAAGGGTAAAGCGTGGGCCAAGGAAAAAAAAATCACTTGGCACATATGCAAACCACAGTATTTGTCACTTCCGTTAACATTGTGAGATAGGGCATTTTTGCTGCATTCATGTGGTGTCGGAATTTTCGAAACTGTCAAAACTATGAGTTTGTAACGCTGGACAATACTCGCACTACACGTTTGCCGTCTTTGATAAGGAGCGGAGGCTACGGGACCACCAACACATTTAAACTTGTGAATAAGGCGGGTGAGGAAGCTGCAGCAGTTATTATTGAAAAGGCAAGACACAAACTACAAAAATTTAATATTTGCAGTACGTACAATGTGCAGGGTTAAAAATGTATCATTGCGTCCACCAGCCAAATGGCTACTGAATCTTCACATTTCAGCAGCCACTCAATAGATTACCATTGGGTTTTTTATGGCTGATGAGTGATGCAAATCTACCAGCCACTTGCGTATTTTAACAGCATTTGGTTAGTAGATGGTACTAATTTTGACTGCCGTCAGTTAGTAAGAAAACAAGCCGGTATTAAGTTTTGGTAGACGACAATAGGGGGCGGTAATGTTCCGCCCAGCTGCAATTTTCAATTAGACAGAAGAAGATGAGTCATTGCCAATCAGTGCATAACGGCGGGGTGCGCGATTTGAGACAACACCACCCTGTCGAAATGTAAGCACTACATAAGTGAGTACATTTATTTATTTCATTTATATAACCTAAATATTTAACATTTATCCAGGTAAGATGATTGAGGACAAATTCTCATTTCCAACAACGACCGGTCACATTCACACAGTTACACATTCATACCTGGAAGCTACAACCACACTCTGATCTGCTGGCCACTAAGCAGCTTTTTTTGTAGCCTGGTCCTACCAGACTGTGTACAGAGAGTCTGGCCTCTCTCCATTGACAAGTGATAACTTCCTTGAAGGCGGGTACTCTGTTGAAGTTTAAAACTACTGAATCTGCCCAGAGCCACTCTGGATCTGCCATAACCAATCGCTAACATTTGGCCATGACGTCAGCTTAATCGCTAGTGTTAGCCTTAGCCAACTCCTTCACCACTAACGGAGCGAGCTGGAAAATCTAACTTTTCCCGAACCCCGTGGGGGAGGAGGGGCCACAACATCATGGCCACCAACAAAAGATTGGTCTTGCTCAGGGGCAACGTTGTTACAACCTCAGTGGTGGTAATGAGGGAGGGACAAGCTTCCACTTCCCCACCCAAATCCTCTCGTCCTGGGTATTGAACCAACGACCTCACCGTCACAAGCTCGCTTCTCTCACCTATAGGCCACCACTGCTCATACATAGTGTACACAGTGTACTACATGTAAGTGCACTCACAGGAAGTATCCGAATTGAGACACACTATGAATGTCTCTAACTTCTTCAACAAACTTCCACATATACCGTACCTCCTGCTCCCCACTCCCACTTCATGTCCTCACCTCCGTGCACTCCATATAATATTTTCACGGGAAATAGAGTGGGGTCTTATGAAAGTAATTCTAAAAATCATCCTTGTCTATTTTCCTTGTGTCAGCCAGTCACGCGTATGTGCAAGTACAGTGCCCCGAGCAAATATTATGATTTGGTTTTGCAGTTATTTTTAGTTGCCTTTTCCTGTATTTCATTGGACATGTATGGTGCACCTTGTTCTGTAAATAATGAAAATGTGACTTGAATTATGGATGTTATTTTCTTCTGATGAATGTGGCTCCTTTTCCTAATTTTTTCTTCTTCTTAATGGAACACACGATAATATACATGACCTGGAAAGTACACATTCATATTTGGTGGGGGAGCATTTAAAAAAAAGCCACAATCAGTATTAAGCTGTAAAACTGCTCTGAAAAGCATGAAATATGCAGTCATTTTAGAAAAAAAAATATACAAGGCTTAGCCTGGAGGAATGATGATCCTCTGGTGTTTTACACCCACTTACATCCCACTGCGTTTCATACTATTGTGCCGGGTAGATTGTGGTTATCATTAAAAGAACATTGACGTGAATTTGAATCTGAACTTTTATGCTTTACTAATAAGCAAATGGCAGCAATTGCTGCAATCTAAATGTCCTCATTAATCAGAAAGAAGCATCATGAGTCCTGAGGGGATTCCTCTGACCATAGCATCCCTTTTCACTGCACTGCTGGTAGATGGAATATTAAAGCTAAGTGATCCAGAATATTCTCTCCTGATTAGACAGAGGCTTGCTTTCACAGCAGCTCCCGTGGCGCTACTGTAGAGAGAGCAAATATAACTGAGATTGGCACTTTTTTCTTTTTTTTTGTTTTACTGACAACTTGGTTCCGCTGGCAAGAAAAAAACTGATGAGTAATACCATTGCAACGCTCGCTTACTAATTCAGGAACATATGAACATTCGGGACACGGTCCAAGAGCAAATAGTCCATATTTATCTAAATAAAATGATTTACGGTTGCAGTTAGGTTGAGAGCTAGAATTAGACGCAGAGTTGTGGAGGTGTTGTTTAACGTGGCGATAATGCCCTAGAGAGGCTGTGATTATGTGAACAGCTCTGATGTGGCCGTGTCCTGAAACACTGACAGCACTAGACAGCACACAGTAACCATAATGATAGCAAAGAATGCCCACAAAGGCCATTATGGCATTACGAGATGGTTACGCAGATCCACTGCCAAGCTCAGAAAGAGCTTTTTGACTTACTTCCGTATGCTTCTTCTTCTTCATAATATTTCAGATTTAACCTTATTGTACCCATACCCAGAAAAGAAGCTAAGGCCTCTGATAGTAATCCTGAAACTCATTCTCGAAAATATTTGTGCACATTGAGCACATGTGTGTCTTTAAAAGCAGCAAAACGATTAGTTGAACCTCAAAAACATGCTCCAAATGACTCAAGAGTAGGGCTGTGCAATTAATCAAAATTTAATCGTGATTATGATTTCGGCTCCTAGTGATCACAAAAACAGAATAATCGAGAAAGACAATTATTTAGCTCATTACGTTTTGCAAGTAAACTCTTTATTTTCTCTTGAAAAAATCTAGTTTAAATAGGAAAAGTATTAAGGCAAATTTCACAGTTGTATGTGTTTTTTACTGTTGATTTATTTAACTTCTTCCACTGTTTTTCAAGTTCAATTATTGCAACATCTTTCCAGAAGTCAACGAGTAATTGTGTTAAATTATCGTGATTTCAATACTGACCGGAATAATCGTGATTCTATTTTTTTCCATAATCGAGCAGCCCTACTCAAGAGTCAAAGTAAGTAAGAAGTTGAGATGAATTCACTTCATTCAAACGTCCCCTGATGCTGAGGAGCAAAAACCTAGAAACAACCGGCTGTGATTTGTAATTTTCATGTTCTATTCCAACTCAACTATTTGAAGTACTTGAAAAAAATGGAGTTAAAGCTGATCATCGTGGTCTACAGCTTCTTGGTTCTCTATTATATAATTGCTTTATCGTATTAAGACTCTATAACCAAGACTTTCAACTCTCACCATTTCAAAATGTTACAAGCCGGTGACTATTATGCTGGAATTAGACTACAAAAAATAGTTTTGTCTTTTCGAAACGTCATTTTCACACCTATAGTTTGTGTCCTCTGGTCCGAATCAGTTCCACATCTGGAAATATCCAAACGTACCAATATGCATCATTGCAAACCATGCAAGAATGTTCACTCCGCTTATTGGTCAGATGCGTCTGGGGCGGGAGCAAGAAAGTTAATACAGGAAGAAGGCCCGGTGTTCTGGACTAGAGCATATTTCTTGCATCTCCATGGTCAAACCAGCTCTGTTCATTTAAATAATCAGACAGTCACAGAGACTTCGCTCTGCTCTCCAACTTTAGCAGCGGCTGGTTTGACCACGGAAATGCGAGTGACGGCGAGCTTGACCGCAGTATATATCTGTGAGAGAAACACTGCAAGCTGCTACAGTTTTCACGTTCTTCCGCATCGCGGATTGCAAAGCTACTACAGGAGACATTTAGCTCAGAGTTGGGGAGTACACATAGTTAGGGCGATTCGAGATCACTTTCTCACCACAAACTAACCGCTCCAGAGTTTGTTTGAAAGCGTACCGAGACCTCTTCAAGACAGGTCTCGGTACACTTTTTGGGCTTTTAGTATGCATCCGAGTGGGATTGCTGCATTCACACCTGCCCAAATGAGGAAAAACCAACCCTATTAGATACAACCAAACAAAACTAGGCTGTGGCTCCGTGGTAGAGCAGTCGCCTGCCAATCGGAAGGTTGGTGGTTCAATCCCTGGCCCTGCAGTCCCATGTCGAAGCGTCCTTGGGTAAGACACTGATTGCCCCTGATGCTGGGCCATCGGAGTGTGAATGTTTATCTGATGAGGAGGTGGCAGCTTGTACAGCAGCATCGGCCACCAGTGTGTGAATGGTTGCTGTGGTTAACTATGCTAAATACAGTCCATTTACATTTAAATGAGGCAGGCATGAAAGCTCCCTAAGCGAGTCATACTACCAGTGATGCCAACTGTTCTAGCCCAAAAATAATTAAAAGTCACCAGATGACGTCGTTAGATCATTTACATATCAGTGACGCCATTGCGTATCCTTTGCATAAAGCTTAGCGGCTGTGTTGCGCATACAATATAGTATACCTTGCTTTTCCCCCTGATGGTCTAAAGTCGCTAAATTTGTTGCAAGTCAGATTTTCTGAAATAAAGTTGCTAAGAGGATCTGAAGAATCGCTAAATCCAGCGGAAAAAGTCGCCATGTTGGCAATACTGCAGACTACACCTCGGACCGCCATGGATTCATCTGTGGTCACAACTTGCATCATGTCCATACTGTAGGTGATGAGGGTGCCAAGTCACATAACTTTTCAAATTAGACAAGAGCGAGCCAAAATTAGTCTGACATGGCTAATGGGTTTTTGTCAAGATTTTTTCAGCCCAGACAACCCGGTCTCACGGCAGTTTGTGTAAATGTCAACGTTATTCTTAATCTATTGATACGTGTTTACGGAGACTTCTTTCTTGTTTTTTATGTGTAAATGTGACGTTATTTTTCTTGTGTTCACGGGGACGTTTTTCTCGTTTTTTACGTGTAAATGTGACGTTATTTTTCTTGTCTTCCCGGAGATGTTTTTCTCTTTTTTACAGGGGAAAGGACGCCGAGAGGCGGCCGAA
Organism: Perca schrenkii; assembly: GCA_025617405.1. Lineage (NCBI taxonomy): Eukaryota > Metazoa > Chordata > Actinopteri > Perciformes > Percidae > Perca > Perca schrenkii. The sequence continues at coordinate 19,128,530 of CM046807.1, forward strand.
AAGGACGCTCCATAAGCCGGGAGGTGCCTGTGAGGCGGCCCGCAGGGCGGCCCGCTGGGGACGCGCTGGATGAGGCGGCCGGGAGGCGGCCGAAAAGGATGCTCCATAAATCGGGAGGCACCAGCGAGGCTGCCCGCTGGGGAGGCGCCACAAAAACGGGATGGTGGAGGTTGGGTTTAGGAAAAACCTTACGGGGAAAGGGCGCCTTAAATGCCGGGAGACGCGCCACAGTAACACACGGGACAAAACGCCAAACAAAGCACCACACACGGGACGCGATCCCCGCTCGCCCAGGTGAAAGTCCTGTATTGTTTGACCCATCCACCACCCCGACCAACCTCCCTACGCGGATTTTCGGCTTTTTATATTACTCCCTACCATTTTCGTGCTGTGGCCACAAAATATGCTTCCCATTGAAATACATTACTTCACATTTTTGTGTTGTCCGCCACGTAAAAACCGACAAAAACGTCTCCGTGAACACGTATCAATAGATTCAAATAACGTCACATTTAAACGAACTGCCATGAGACCGGGCTGGCCCAGACGACCCACATCCGTCATGCTCTGGCCATCATCGGTCGGAACCCTTAATCGTATTCACCCCCCAAAAACTGCCACTGTTGCTCCACAGGCGGTCATTACTGCACTTTATGCTCCCTCGCCACGCGACTTATCAGCATCCTGCCATGGACTTTAGAGCTCTTTGGCAGCTCGACCCCATCGCCTGAGTACATGAGTGTGTCCGTCCGCTGTGTGAGCTCTACTGGGAGCCTGCAGGGGAGGAAAGCAGCAGCAACAGCAGCCAGAGGGGGGGGTCCGCTGCATGGCCTTTCTGAGCGAGCCCGCGAGAGAGCTCCGTACCTGGTAAAGAGAGTAGCCGTGGCCACTGCGGACGAACAGCAGTCACATATGAAACCCGAGGATTATGCACAAGCGTGACTGCTTTGCCAAATGAAAATGTAGGTTTTGGCCCGGACATTCGAATGATTTTATTATTACTGTTTTTTTTTTTTTAATCCCTCCACTCCCCCTCTGCCCAAAGAGTCCCCAAAGTACACGCTGCTCGGATGCTATAAAAAGTCTTTTGTGTACTCAACAATTGCTTAATAGTTATATAAAATGTCATTAACTGCTCTCGCTGGTTCGGTTACATCCACTCTTGCTACCAGAGCGACTGAGGCCTCTCACCCTACAGTACATCCCTCGCTTCTTTGCCCTCTCGCATCCATTCCCTTTTGTCATTTTCCACCACATCTCCTTCACTTTTTCCACCTTTCCTCCTCCTCTGTTCCTCTCCAAATCCCCTTTTTTTCTTACGTCTCTTTCCTGGTACCTTTTCTCCCCCCCCCCTTGCACTCATACATCCCTTCTTCCATCCGTCACCGTCCTCCATGTTAGCGATCCCCCCCCCCTCCGTCTTGACAGCCGAGACATCTGCAACTCCCTGGCCTGTCAATCTGCGGCGTACGGGGTCGGTCAAAGTGCTCACGCCGGGCCCCGCAACAAACACACATCCGAAATCCCCCCCCCCTCAGCCCGACTCACATCCCATCAGCCAACACTTTCAGACACTGAAGGGGAAGAGGAGGGCCGCGGCTTCCTGTATGAGGTCATCGCTGCGCTGCGGGCAATTATTGCCTTCCGCTGCTTCCGACTATATCCTCGCACCATTCTTTTCTCAGCTCCATTAAAAAATAATTGGCATATCGCTCCAGAGTAAATGCTGAGAGGGGGAAACCACAGCTGGCCATTCCTGCTTGGTTCAACATACAAAGAGGATGGAGAGTATCGGCACATGGTGTAAAAGTTCACAACGTATTTATTCCCCCCCACCCCCCAACCCTATCACTTACCCAACTTGGCGGTCAATATTAGCTCTGGTGATGGTCGCTTCCAGTGGTTAATTTTCTGAAAAGGATATCTCTTTACTTTGGTGTCCAATGCTGCCAGCTCATAGCAGAGAGCACGTTGAAAGCATTACTCTCACCACTGTATAGTTTCCCCTCTTAATCCGCCTCACTAATGACGTTAATGAAAAACAATTCTAATCTAATTAGCTCTTCTCTACAATCAGTCTCATTTCCTTCTCAGGTTTAACTAGTCTGCGGTGTTGGCAAAGAGGTATCTGATTCTCTCCAACAACATCGCTGCACATTTCGTGGGGAAAGTCTGAAAATAGACAGCAAAGTTTGTTGGATATGGGTTTTTGTATTAGACTGCATTAGACAAGATGTGTTATTGTATTAATGTATTATGTATTTTCCACTGACATTCTGAAGTCAGTGAACGTCCTACTTGTCAATGTGATGAAGCTTCTAAATAGCTTTTAGATCATCACTGACCTCATATTAAGTCAGTGATGCCCGTACTGCATGGAGTGACCTAAAAACCACAGTTCTGTCAAATAATGTGCTCAAATTGCCTTTGGCTTTAATGTGCATTTATCCATAGCAATATCTTCACTCGTGACCCTCATACCCCAATATACTGTGACTTTTTTCTCACTGTGTTGGCTGAGTTTGCTAATTCGCTAATAATGGTTCTCTTTGCTCCACTTGACGACTCCAGTAGCAATCCAACTATTGCATGATGAGTACTCATCAAGCCTCTACTGGTCACCTTCCAAAGCTAGTCATCTTTCTGAAAAGATGTTATGTGTTGCCATAGGTACAAAGAAACATACGAGTGTGTGGGAGTCAGCACACAGCTGAAAACTCTTAAAGCTGGGGTGAAAAGGACAGTGTGCAGGATTCAGGGTCAGCTGCTTAGTACTGTAATACCTGTTCTAATCATGCAGTCTGTGTCTGCTTCTCTTACCTGGATAAGGATGTTAAAGCATAAGTCATCGAGTATTATTGTGATATTTCTGGACAAATGGTCCTACTGTTTAGTACCATTCATCCAGAGTCAGTTCGAAAAGGTCAGTATATTGTTGTCATCCGATTAAAACTTCACATCAGTAGTGATGCGTAGCAACATCCGATGGCGTGTACGCGTTCGCTCTGCAGTCTCCGTTGATGTTTTTTAAAAGCAGCTGAAGACTCACTTGTTTAAACTCGCTTTTGTCTCATGTTTGTAACTTTGGGTTTTCATTTTTATTTACATTGGCATTGTAATGCTTTTTTGCTTGCTCATTTTACGGTTTGGGTCTTATTTTAACAATTGTATCATGTGAGGCACTTTGTGACTTTGTCTGTAAAAGGTGCTATATCAAATAAACGTATTATTATTGTAATAGGTAGTATATCACAGAGATGGGGACTCGAGTTTGAGACTCGGACTCGAGTGCGACTTAAGTCGCACACACACTGACTTTAGACTCGACTTGAGACTCGTCCTCAAAAGACTTCAGACTCGACTCGGACTCGAGCTGCGGGACTCATGAACAATGTTGATTTTTAGGAAACGTCTGACGAGCTCGCTATATACCTGCCTACGTAACACGTACGTATTGCTGGCTGGAGGACAACAAACAAACATGTCAAATTCACCGGCCGCTGCTGTGCCATTCATCGTAAGTTTTGCTTTCAAAAACTTTAAACAAGAGGGCCAAACAAAAGAAGCACTCAATGCAAAATATGCGGTATCACGATAAAAGATTCTGGCTCAACCACATCTCATTTTATCAGGCATCTGAAAACGCACCCTGATAGGTGAGTAAACATGTTTAGCTCAGCATTGACCATCTACCGTTAGCTTGCTTCTTGCTTTAGCTACGAGCTAACGTTACGGGAGGTTAACTCCGACTGTCTTCCTTATCAAATATAAAATGAGCGTTTGTTTAATTGCCAAACTTGTGGTGGTCAATTAACGTTACGTTAATCATTTAGGTGCCGCTGTCTGCCATCATCTTAATTATTAACGTTGTCTGCAAACAGGTTACAGGATTATTGTTGATCATATAATGTTACAGTTTCATTTAGTCATAACGTTACACTAGTTTGAGAGTATGGGATGTGTTGACTTACAGTAGTTTATAAGGTTTGATTAGTTGCATAGGCAGTGCACATTACATGGATCTGCCACTAAGTAAATAACAAATAATTGAGGATTCTCTATCATAAGGAAGTGCACTGTAGTGTGTTAAAAATTTCATTTGGTTGCAATAGTGTTTTGCATTTAGCTACACTGTGATGTTTTGCAGTTTTGAACTAAATAGGAGTATGTCAATTTTAGTGTTGTGAGTTATAATATTTTCTATATTTGGTCTTATGGCCCCACAGAGCCAGCACAATAGGAGCAAAGGCCTTTCATTATAATTCATCAACACACAATGGAGTCCTTTTTCTTCAGAGCCTCAATTTTTGGTCTGTACTGTACTGTATGTTACTTAAAGTACAGATATTAACTTAAAAGTAAAGCATTCTTGGATGTTATCATGTTGCAATAGTCTGTTTACACTGATTATATACCAAAATCAAAGCTGATACTGTATGCTGATAGATAAAAGGAGTCATAATAACATATTGCATGCTTTGAATTTCTTATATTTAGCTATGCAGTGTTCTAAGCAGCCTGGATGGGTCGCTGTACGTGATGCAACACTTATTATAACCACAAGAGACTTGAGACTTTGACTTGGACTCTAGCTCAGAGACTTGTGAGCATCTCTGGTATATCATCTTATACTGTATGCATGTGTGACTCCACAAGTATGGATGCAGGGTGAAGGTGGGTACTTTCCTCTCTTACGTTAAGATCATTTGTAATGGATATCTTCCTGTAATACATAAAACAAAGTGTAAGATTAAGAAAGACGAACATTTAGCGTAATGTGCAGCGGTGAAGGCCACCATCAGGATTCGGGGGTTGAAGAAATTAATATTGCAAACCTAGGTGCTCACTAGTTTAACAATTAAGTGTGTGTGTGTGTGTGTGTGTGTGTGTGTGTGTGTGTGTGTGTGTGTGTGTGTGTGTGTGTGTGTGTGTGTGTGTGTGTGTGTGTGTGTCATGCTGTTCTACACTGGGTGTCCCATCTTCACAGCAGGATGATCTGCTGGCTCTAATTCCCTTCCATTAATCATTGAACTAATTTGTTTTCACAGTGCTGTGCTGACAGCCAGAGGTTCTTGTTATAGCACAGGGGCTCCCCGAGACAGTGTGCACATGAATATGTGCATGTGTGTGTGTGTGTGTGTGTGTGTGTGTGTGTGTGTGTGTCTGTGTATATGCATATGTGTGGGACACAGGAAAAAGCTGAGGTGATCTCCCAGTTGTCATGGATATGGATAGTTTGCATTAGCATTAACAGTTGTGAGCACAAACAAATGTTAACATCTATTTAGGATTCTAACATCACAGACGAGTACTGGAGTAGTGAAGTTGGACTGAAGTCCCTCTTTTCATGTACTTAATACTTCAAATGATGTTTGAAAAAAACTACTTCAGACTTGCCCTGTTGAAACAACTCCACAAATGTGTGTACTAAAAGTATGGCATTCAATTATTAAAAACTGAACTGATCCCATATTTCTGGTAGTAGTTATAAAACTCCACTTATAAGTAAAGGTATTCTGTTCTGCTAACATATTCTTTTCGTTACAGCACACATTTTAAGAAATAGTGGTCATGTCTCAGACTTTCTTGAGATGGGATCATGCTAAAGGTCCACTCCGAACATTAAAGATCAAGAGAGAAACATCTTTGCCTCTAAAGGGAAGCAAATGTACACAAGTTACAGTAACTGGACATGCTCACCTTGCTTCTGAAAAAGAATCGCTGACCAGGTTACGACCATCTTAATGCTATCTCATAATACTCTTACTGCAGTTCATTCAGTTTAAGCCAGGGGTCTTCAAAGTGTTTTAAACTAAGGACCCTTTACCTGAGAGAGAGACGGAACGGGGACCCACCTACTACATACTGTATAAAAGGAAGTTGCATATTAAACTCGGCCTACAACACGTGGGTGGCCTAAAGCCTTTATACATACATTTTAAGCGCATAGAATTCTAAGCTATTAAAATGTGTGTTGGCATGATTTTAAAAAAAATCATGTTTTATTGTTGAAAACACATGTGGCCCAGTGAATCCTTCGAATTAACTATCTGTGGATGGCTACCGTGGTGACTACCTTACCTATAGGCCAGTTAGCCTATCATCAATGTTCTTTTCTTCACAAATAGGCTGATTTACATTTGCTAATAACATGTTTGGTTCATGTTAAGACATTTACAATTTTGAAAAAAAACTAATTAATACTAATTTGGTGGCCCCGTTGCAGTAACTTTGAGGACCCCCTAGGGGCCCCTGGACCCCCTGTTGAAGATCTCTGGTTTAAGCCATGCACCACTGACAAAGGAGACACGTTTTCCCAGAAAACCTCACACAGGACCACCCAGACAGCTTCAGCACTACTGGGCAAACAGCTTCAGTGTTCTCCGTGATGAGCTATACAAACCACCACGCCAATGCAATTTCTGTGTCCAGTGGTTTCAGTATGTACTTGTGATAAAAACAAGTCATTTTGTCATGGTCTATAAAAAACAGTGAAAAATAAATAAGTGAGGTTGTTTTTGCTAAGCTAACTATACTCTATTTAATTGGCATTGTAGAAAATAAAGGCAGAACAAGTCATCTGACAACTGACTCTGGTCAGACGGCTGGCCGGGACATGGTGGCTGATTCAGCCTCTGGAATATCTTTTCCACCACATTCCTTGTTCAGTCAGCATTCTGTGCAGTATGATTTTGGTAAAACAGTGATGGGACCTCTAGCATATGCTCACGAGTTTCTTCCCTTTATTGGGCGGCCTCTTTGCCCTAATTACATACTACGGGGTTAGAGCTCCTACGACATAAAATGCTGCCAAGGAAGAAAGTGGATCATCAAGGAGCACAACGGATTGGTGATACTTAAAGGGCTTTGTCTATTGAATGAAGTGTAGTCTCACATTGCCAGACATATCTCCGCAGTGCTGCGGAGTAAGGTCTGGCTGCTCAAAACATACATTCTGGGAAAGGAGAAAAACTCTGGGTTGTTTGCATTAAACCAATCACGGTCGTCTTTGGTTGGCGCCAAGCTCCGGACGCATCGACAGGTGCAAAATAGTCTCGCGAAGGAACTTGTTTTGGTGGAACATTTACACCCATCAAAAGAAAACGCCACGTACAATATTTAATGAAGTTAACTGTTCACACATTACAGTAATGTGAGCTATATAAATTAGCTGGATACATGGTTAAACGTAATTTGCAGTCAGTCCCAAAATATCCCAGTTAGAAGTAAATGCCGTAAACATATTCTTGTAAATCTTTACAATCGTTCACCGAAATAACCAAGTAGGCCTGCTTTATAACACAATCCAAATTTTCTTCAAAACTTGCCATTTTCAGCGTGTAGCTTGCTAGCTCGAAGTTTGTTGTCGTTCCCCAAAGCGAACTGGAGTTTGAGAACGGCGACCCACAGAGAGCAGAAGGTGAGGGACATCACGCGCCGTCTGTCAGGCAATTATCCTGGAAATGCACTTCCGTTGATCCAGACTAAATAAAGCGTAATATTTTGGTGAGAAGGAGCCCTCTACAGATAATTTTTCTCCTGGTAACACCTCCTAAACAATGAACATTGAAGAAATCCCAACTGGGAGAAGCTGACTACAATGTCAGGAACAGCGGTGAAGAGTAGGACTGGGCATCGAGAACCGGTTCCAGCTTGGAATCCCTTCTAGAATTATGATTCCAATAGAATTGTTTTTTTCATTGGAATTGTTTGGAAAATTGTGCGCAAGTTTTGGTGTTGCAGCCATGGAGCACAGTAAGCGGCACTCTAAAGTGTGGTTTTACCTTACATTGAAAAAAGCCCGGTAAAACTGTAAACCACCTATGAATAAAAACTAAATGTCCCTGCTCTCTGTGAAATAAGCATGTGAACCGTTTCAACTCCACCCCTCAAGGAATAGGAAAAAATCAGTAAGAACCGGAATTGAAAGGAAGAATCGTTGTCGAATTGTTCAAAATCAAAACAATGGCCAACCCTATTGAAGAGGGTTAATCTTGGTTATAGTTTTGACTAAAAGTTACAGAAAAGTAACACATCGCACAGTTAAATGAGAGAACCAATAGTCGTCAGGGATTGTATTCCTCTGCCTTTTCACCAGCCCATCAGACACAGTACGACAGTGGTCCCCAACCTGGGGTGACAAGATGAAACTGAGGGGTTGCACGATGCTCCAAAGTACGAGGAAAATAGGATTTCCAAACTAATTTTTTATGACTTTTCTATAAACGTTGCTCTTTTTGTATTATGAAGCACCAGATAGATTTACCTCCTCAGGTAATGAATGAATTTTTTGAGAGAGAAAACACATAATGGTTGAACACAGGAACCAGTGAGAAGGGACTGGAGGTCGCAGACAGGGTCTCTCTTTAACACGGTTACAAGTCTAAAAGGTTGGCACCATTGTACATTCTATTGCCTAATTTCTAGTTTCCAAAGTGCTACAGTAGGAAGCCGTCAAACAGTTTCTTCTAACTGCCACTCGGTGCTGCCAAAGTGCAAAATTGCCAAATGTAGCTTCAATGTTAAACACACAGATCTACTGTAAGTGTGTGTGTGTGTGTGTGTGTGTGTGTGTGTGTGTGTGTGTGTGTGTGTTTGCACTGTGAAGTGCATGCGCACAGCGAGACAGGCTTGTTTTCCTCCGAGTTAGTTTGATTATGTCTTTGTCCGTCATCGGGGGGCTTTTAAGTGCAGGAGCAGAACCCCGATCCCAAGGTGACATAATGTTAAGACTCCGCAGGTAATGCATGAGGCTGTGCGGCTTTTAAATAAGCAAGACTTAGATGGGAACGGAACCAAAGAAAACACTATACATCGAAAAAGCCAGGGCTATAAATTTGTTAATGCGTTGGTGGAGAAAGAGAGAACGGGACTGCATACGAGGTACTAATTTGTAGATCACTGACAAAACTTTGATATCATTCCTATGTCTGTTTTATATATGCATAGATTTATGTTGTTGTTTTTTTTTAAACTATAATGTTTGCACATACTGCACACACCATAACTCATAGACATACATTATGAATAATAATTGAAACTCCTACTCTGCTGATTAGTGGGAAAGCAGCTGAATCACATAATAAAGTCTTTGCTAACAGGTTTGTTATTTCTGCCTGTGACGCCATTAGCAATTCATTCCAATCAATAAGAACTCTTAAGCCTTTCCTCATTTGTTTTGTTGATTTTATTTCCTCTCTCTGAAGGAGTGTGAGGCTTATCCAAAGTACACAAACAGGGCACTGCACACACGAGAGCCATGGAACCTGAACCTGCGTCCCATCCTATACTGGCGCTTCTAATATCGTGCAATGAAAGCTGGCTTACTTGGATCACTTGCAAACTACAGACTGTGTGTGTGTGTGTGATTTGTTATTGCCAGGGGTTTCTGTGCATTTGCAATTTTTGCATCAAAACAGAAACAGAAATAATGAGGCTTACACCTTCTCGAGTGCATTTTTTGGTTACTATCAGGGCTGCCAACTTTTCACTTTAGTTTGGAGTGAGATTCAGTATCAGTGAAGTTAAGGACTTCTGAAACGTTACCATCCTCATACCTAAACGCCACAAGAATAGGTACAGTATGACGATTAAGTATGGTTGATCAGCATTATTGCCAACGTCCAAACATCATAACCTAAATGATGCTGATTAATCACCCTGAGTTCACTTAAAAAGTTGAAACTGGCCAAGTGTGAAAACATCCCTTATTTGAATTATTATTATATTTTTAGTCATTATGGTCCTACTCTTTGGAATTCTCTACCACATGTACTAAGTTGTGCTACAACAGTATCTTCTTTTAAAAGCAGACTAAAAACATTTTTTTTTCCCACAAGTTTATAGTTAGGTTTAAAGCTTGTGGTTAACAGGTAGGCCTACAGTTTTGATCACAAAATCAGTATTTCTCAGTATTATTATTCCTTTTTCAATAATGATAATAGCTACTGCTCTTATTGCATTTTTATTGTAATACCATTGTACATTGTTTTTATCTCTTATGTTTCCTCATATATAATACCTCATCATCTATTATGTTATTGTCATGGATAATTTTTGCCTATTCTTTCTTGCCTGCCTTTAATTTGAAGCACATTGAGTTTACGCCTGTCATTTAAAATGTGCTGTATAAATAAAACTTGACTTGACTATTTGACCTATCTTTGATATATTTAGGGGTACCGCATGAAGAGAAACATAACATGAACTAGTCTGGTAATATTTCGAATGTAGTTAATTGTGACAGCAAAATAACTATTCTACAATACTCGGGGGATCCAAAGTCGAGTCTCAGAACCAGAGGCGATTGTGCCAAGTAAACAAGAGCCACTGTAACAGGCAACAATGGAAAATGACCAGCGGGTACAGAGCACCAGAGGTCATGTTACATATTCTCTTTAGTGAGGCCATTGTCTCTGGGCCCGGTCGATGCAGAACTGGTTACAGGGTTCCACTTTTACCCTGGGGAGATGGACTATGATGCGCTGGGCTTCGTCATAGAAACTATGCTAACTATGCTGCGTTTTAGTCTCGCGTTGCCACACCTTCCTCCACACCTTCCTCCACAGCGCTGCGGAGGAGGGCCTGGCTAGTCCACACAGCATTCCGGCATTCCGAACGTGCTCTGGTTTATTGGCATTTCCTCAAACCAGAGATCTTCAACAAGGGGTCCGGGACCCCTACTGGGTCCTCAGAGTCACTGCAGGGGGGCCTCCAAATTATTGTCAAAAAGGTTTTTTCATAAATTAAAATGTCTTAACATAATTCTGACATTAGCAAATAAAACCACATATCACCACTGATGATAGGCTCACTGGCCTATAGGTAAGGTAGTCACTAAGATAGCCATTTACCCATACAGTTAATCCTAAGATTCTTGTGCCACATGTTTAATATTAAAAGATGATTTATAAAATAATGCCAACAATTATTGTTTTAATAGCTTGGTATTCTATGCAAAAATATAAAGGCTTTAGGTCGCCTACACGTTATTGTAGGCCCAGTTTAATATCCAACCTCATTTTATACAATATATGAAGTAGGGGGTCCCTGCTCAGTCTCTTTTTTACTAAGTTAGTTTAGTTAAGGGGTCCTTGGCTTAATAAACGTTGAAGACCCCTGCTCTAAACCAATCACAATCTTCTTGGGTGGCGCTAGGCGCCGCACGTAGCCCCGGTGCCGCTGCAAAATAGCCTCGGGAAGGAACTTCTTGTGGTGGGACACGTGTACGCTTAAAAGTGCAACAGAAAATGCTATAAACATATTCTTTGTAAATCTTTACAATCATTGCCTGAAAAAAAACCAAGCAGGTCTGCCTTGTTGCACGATCCAACCACTCTTCAAAAACTTGCAGTTTTCAGCATGTAGCTGGCTAGCTCGTAGGTGGTTGTTGTTTACCGAAGCAAAGGGATTTTGAGAAAGGCAATTATGTCAGGCAATTATCCTTGAAATGTACTTCGGTTGATAGTATTTTTGACCAAGCCTCTCCTGATTGAAATAGTTTTAACTGTAATGTGCTCTGCTTTGACTGGGCAATGTCTTCTTCACTGGATATTCATACTGTACAATTTTCCATACGGTTTATGATACATACAAATATACAAAAATATTTGTGTATGCTAAAAATGTGGGCACACTATTTCTACTCATAAAACGGTATATAAACTAAGTGTCACCCACCACTACCTCTGAGGCGTCCATGATTTCCCGACCCATCTGTGCTTTATGGGACATGTTTTGACCACCACCATCACATGACAAAAACCACACGGGCAAGCAAACGTCCAGATAAACACACGCCGGGAGCACATGTGTACGCGACGCAGCATTTACAGTCGCTGTATCTATTTACATTATTCTAAAGTTCTCGTGTATTTATTGCTTCTGCCCTTGAAGTGATGGGCGAGTGGAAAGCCAAACAGAGGTGAATGAGCTGCTTGTTGACTTTCCTGTGGGAGTTCGAGAGACAGATAAGAAGTAAGCAGTCTCTGTGGAAATACAGAACCTCTCTTGGTGCCAGCGTCCAGTTTAAAAATGTTATTGCTGCAATATGGGATTGTCAAGCAGACAAACTGACCAACACATATATAATAAAAGATCGATACTTGGCATCTGTGTATCAATACAGTATTGCCAAGAAAAATATCGCGAAACTATGCTGTATCGATTTATTCCCCACCCCTACTAATTCACTGTTAAAATAACAATGAAATGCTGCGCTATTGACTTTAGACCAGGTTTTTGTGGTGAATGGCGTGATCACTTCCCGCTGCCTCAAGATAGCAACACGCCAAGAATGCAAGAATATTGTTTTTTTTTTAAACTATAATGTTTGCACATACTGCACACACCATAACTCATAGACATACATTATGAATAATAATTGAAACTCCTACTCTGCTGATTAGTGGGAAAGCAGCTGAATCACATAATAAAGTCTCTGCTAACCGGTTTGTTATTTCTGCCCGTGACGGGCAGAAATAAGGGACTCCAAAATTGTACTTAAGAAGCTCCAGAATACCTCTGTAAGTTAACTTTCCAGCATTAACAGATGTATTTTCAATGCTGGCAAGGTGTCTGATAACTACCTCTCTGAAGGAAGAGCTTCCTTCTTCTGATTACATTTATCAATATTAGGTATTTGTCTTATTTATAAGATTCGCTGTGGCCGAGCCAACCCCTTTTTATTGCCTTCCCCTCAGCAAACCCCCGGCGCTACTAGTGCCCTCTTCAGCCGTATGGACGAACGCCAGTTGCCCGTCAGCGGGGCGGATGTTTTGACCTATACTAAAAAGGAGTTGCTTTTGACGCTTCCCTGATTAATTTAGTTTATAGAGACACACGCTCTCCGTCTAAGGAGAAGCCCTCGCCCGGATCAGGCACATTTTAGCCTCTGTTTAACAGAGGTATTTTAAGCCGCTTCTCAGAGATAGTCTTTTTTCTTTTTTTCTTTTTCTTTTCCTCCCTTACACTCAGCGAGCGCAAGGGAACCCCTCTCCGGCTGGGAGAGGCATAATGAATCTTCCCCAATGCAACAGAAAGTGCAAGGGTAGATGGAGAAGGCTTCCTGGCATCCCGATGCCACGTAAAGCGTTCGGGTAAAAGAGCCCAAAGAGAACCCAAAAGGGACCCAAAAGAAGGGCTGCTACTCGCCAAAAACACTCATATTTATACACGAAAAACATTTTACTCCTCCCAAAATTATCAAAAGGGACATACTATATGTACTTCCCTATCCTTGTAAGGTAATGTAGGAAACACTTCACAAATAATGTTACAGTAATGAACTTCATGAACTCTACAGCTTGTGTGCTGCGTATGGCCACACATGTGCCTTCAAGACACACACACACACAGCTGCATGCACCCATCAAGGCCGCAGCTCCTGCCTGTGCTCTTCTTATCGGTCTAGGTGCTTTCCTACACTCTTCACATTTTCTCAATGAGAGCTCTTTCTGTCATAAAATGCAAAAACAGATCAGTATGTAAGCAAAAGACAGATTAATATATGAGCAAAAACAGATTAATATATAAGCAAGATATATGTTATTTTTTTGGGGGGTTTCAACACACACACTCTAAGCAATGATATAGTTTGCTTTTCAAAACACATCTATCTAAGTGATTATATGGTTATTCTGGTATACTGACAACGTTATATATGTTGTAAAGCAAGAAATGACAGATTCTGCTATTTCTTTGTTTTTGGGTTTTCATCTGGCCTTGCGGACAACAGAGTAAAGTCCTGCATTGAAAATGTTACTTAAATAAAAGTATGTAAGTATCATCAGGAAAAAGTATTGAAAGTAAAAGTGCTCAATGCAGAAAAATCCTCATATTTTAGAAACTGGAAAGGATCAACAGTTCGGTCAATCATAAACATTTCAGCTGGCCTATATATTGTTGGTTTAATTGATAATAACATCATATTTTATAAACTACATACTGTATGTTTGAACCTTAAATTGTGAAGGAACTGGTAACAACAGCTGTCAGATGAATGTACAGTATGGAGTACGATAAGTACAATATTTCTCTCTGAAATGTAGTGGAGTAGAAGTAGAACGTGGCAAATTTGTACTTGCGTAAATCTAATTACTTACATTACACCACTGATATGAGTATTACACAGGGTTCTTGCAGGTTTAAGCAACTCAAATTTAAGACCTTTTTAAGACCATAAAGATTGAAATGTAAGACCTACAAAACTGGCTAATTGGCCGAGTCTGCTGAAGGCATTTTGCGGCTAGCTTGTATTTCTCCGCTCTGGCGTGTGACTCCAGCGCCTTCACACCCAGAGTCTCTGATTGAATTTTTTTTTTTACGTTTGCAGCGAGCCTCGTACCTGGAGCTGGGTACCGCTTGTAACCAACAGCGGAAATCGCTGTGATCTAGCCATGTCTCTGTTAACAGTACACTTTCCCATTTTCCACACGTAGGCCTAGCCGAACTTTAACAAACTCTGAGGAGACGCAGACGTAATACGTGGGCAGGTAATGCATTTATCACGGGATTTGTAGTTTTATCACTGCGTATGTACCAACACCAATATCCCCAGAAAGAACTACAACACACCGAACCAACGTTCCGACGGCAGCGTTCTGCTGGTTCTGTTACAAAGCAAAGACTCTATAGAGCTCCGCTTTGTAGGCTACAACTTCATACGTTATCTTTCTGTGGCCAGTGTTCCTGGAAATAAACGAGGGTAAAACCTTTTTTTAGAACTGACAAAATTAAATTTAAGACATTTTTAAGATGATTTAAGGCCTAAAAATTTAAAGTTCAGAATTTTAGACTTTTTAAGACCCCACGGAACCATAATTACAGGTTTTGTTGTTGTTGTTTGCTTTGGTTCCATAAACTCAAAAAAATATAAGGTTTTCAATATTCAAAGGACTATTGAAGTTGCACCAAAATTCAAGATGAATAATTTAAGGCTGCCGTGGAGAAGCAATCAAACCTGAATAAAAGTGCTTTTGTTCATTCAGTCACACGATCTAAGCGCCAACGCCGTCTAAAATACAACAAAATATAAAATACAAAAATAATACCAGTCAATACCCTTGTATTATTAGTATCCTTGGTAGACCGGTTGTTCAAGTTTAACACTGACAGATTACGTCTGTTCAAAATGGTTTGGTTTAATAAGGTCTCAAGCCCCCCTTAAAGGAGGGGCCTCAGAGGGCCTGCAGATATTAAGAAACTTTGAAGCAACACTAGAGAACTTTTCCCGCTTCGGTCCCCCTACAGGTTGGAAGCAGAATTGTCCATTACATTACATTACATTATGCAAGTTTGCCTGATCGGTTAGCGGATCTGTAGTTCGAATGAACTGGACAATGTAATGTAATGGACAATTATGCTTCCAAACTGTATGGGGACCGAAGCGGGAAAAGTTCTCTAGTGTTGCTTTATGTGTGAGTTTAACCCTTGTGTTGATGTCAGGTCAAATAGACCCGTTTTCAATTTTTATTTTATATCATAAAATATGGGACGTAGAAATAAGCGCTGAAAATGTGTAATAGAAAAATGTAATAATTTAAAACTTTGAAAAAAGCAAAAACAAACGGTTGACGGGAAGACAAATAAAGATAGGGTTAAATAAAGATAATGCATCTTTCACTATTTCACCCTTCCCACAGCCCTAAAAAATTATACTACCATTGTCATGTCTTTAGGGGGAAATAGCTGTTAATGCTGTTGCCATTCCCTTTTAAGAAAAGCAAATCTGATGGATGTTTCTACAAGTGAACCAACGATGGATGGATATGTAGTGTTGGTACCTGAGAGACACATAATTTCACATAATTTAGCCAGGGGAATGAAAAATGTACATGAAATGGTCTTAATCCCATATTGGCTGGAGCAATCACCTCAATAAAAAAAAAGGGTGGGTGGGGAAGAAGAAAAACTCTTGGCCGTTAGATTTATAGACAGAAAACAGGCCCTGTGTGACAAGAACCTGAAGCTAAGAGCAAGCAAATTCGTAATCCTTAATCACCAAAATGGGAGTTATAAATTCACTGGGTTTTTAATAGGCTGTCGACACAGCCGTTTACCAGTGCAGTACATGCATATAATGCCATGTGGAGGCCCACATTTTGTGTATGACAGTGCACGTTTGTCTTTATGTCTGGATATGTCTTTTTTTTATGGATCTGTGCTCACCATTTTATCTCCATCATTATATCTCTGTGCCTGTTTGGGTCTTTTTTTCTTCTTGTGTCCATGTGAGCGGGTGCATTCGTTCATGCCTGTGTGGCCCCTGCAGTCAATGGCCCGTTGCATTTTCCCTCGGTAGCCGTGAAGGAGGGAAATGACCTTTAATATGCCCAGCCTTCTCCCCCAGTCCATATTAATGTTAATCTATCAGACTTTGAGTCTCCCTCGCCATACAACGCCGCCAATGTTCCCGGGGCCTTGGGGTGCAATCAGTGGTGTCGAACCAAGCTGTGCTCGCTGTTAGGGTTAGGGTTAGTTTTGGGTTAGCTGATTTTCTCAGCTAAACAAGCCGACTCAAAACACCAAAGCTGCTGCTAAGGAATCATGCTGGGAGAAGGATGAGAAGAGGGGAGGACAGGTCATCAGGGGTGGAGGGTTGGAGGCTGAACTGCTGGGGAATGTTAAGCCTAAAAAGCTAAAGACGAGCAGCGTTATGACAAACAAATGGCCAGATAAGTGGGGAAGAAATATATTTTTTTGTCCATAAAACATTGCTGTCAAGGTGTCTTTGAGCAAGACGCTTCACTTGCCATTGATGGCTAACGGTACAGATCCACTTTTGCGACACGACTGTCGCGTGGTGTCGCGACGCCTCCCCTCATCTGTACGTTCCTCAATTACAGCTATGGGCAGGTCCAGCGGGGAATGTTGTGTCTTTGAATTTTGAAATTTGGAGGAAGAAGTGATCAGAGGAGACCTCTGTGCTCTACTTCTACTGGATAGTTGCGTCGCGTTCAACGGATTCATTTGCATAAAGCTGGGCATCGGCCAGCTTTTGGTGGTCAGTTAAACTTGTCATGGAATGCAAACATTTTTGGACTACTTTTTTTTTTTTTTTTAAAGGGCATGCGCTCGTGTGCACCAACAGATGAAAACATAAATCGGCGCCTATGAAACACAATATACAAACACAATCCACACACTACATAACGGTTTCAACCTAACTGTCACCGCGACATGGCAACCCTACACCTGATGCAAAGCTGCAGAGGGGCCAACAAACTTAACTAAGCTGTAGCGGTTGTCAAAAGGGATGGCGTTACGCCTAAAAAAAAATCTGAATACACCTGCAAATGTAAGCGGGGTTGGACCAATCAGTTTCCATTTATATCTGCTAGTCACAGGGACGCAAATCACCCTTATCCTAGGATGCCAAAGGCATGACCCGCCCTGCGGTCACTGAGGTTACGCTGGTCGGCTTCCATGGAAAAATGTGTTTACCAGTGAGAATATTTACCTCAGAATTGGATGCTTACGAGATATTTAACTAGAGGCAGGATTCTCCAAAAGCTTCCAGCCAAAGTAAACATACATAAACATGAATTCTTCCTCGACAAAGAACTAACAAGTACAAGACTCAGGCCTGAGGTTTGAGGTCTCCAGTGACCATTTAATTTGATTTGAGTAATTAGTTTAGAGATGTGCGTAATCTAACTTCTCCATCTCTAACTGGCCTGATTCTCTGTGGATACCTGTCCCACTGCTCACTGCTAAAACGAAAGCAAACTAGGTTATAAGAGAGAGTGGCTGCAGCTTAAAGATTTTTAGGTTTAAGGTAGTGTTTGCAAGTGTGAGCCGGGGCAAATGCGAATAGACTGACAAGAAAAAGGAAAGCGCAAAGAAATCTAGAGAGCAAAAAATATGAACAATTAAAGTTTGAAAAAAAAGAAATGTAAGACAAATATCCCAGTTTTACAAAATGTACGGCCTGCACATACAGCCTAGAAAAGGAAGGGCAGGGGGGGGTCAAAAGGATTGACGAAAACAAGAAAGAAATATCATCTGCAGCTGACAAACAGAAACTTTTAGGCCCTTACTATTTGGATGGATGAGAGAAGAATTGAAGAAAGAGAAGAAAAACATCACTTGGAGGGGGGTCATTTAGGTGCTGTTCAGTCAGCGCTGTGAGGCCAGTGGTGGATTAACGCCGGCTGGGGGTAGAGGTGGTCGAAAGAGATGGAGAGAAAGGCTCGGGTCATTTGGGTAATCTTTGTGCAGATCTGCCCACTTACGTGGAAAGTCCATGCTAAGTGCAGGCTGGGAGTAGCAGTTTTTGTGGAAACAAACTGCTAATGTGTTTTTTATTTGTAGCAGGGAGATCTTATCAAGATGCATGGCATAAACAGTTTGGACTGTTTAGAAATCTCACTACATTTCACCCTCTACCTACAGTCACGTCTTTCCCTCTCGGTCTCTTCTCTCATGGCTCTTTCATACAGAGTTTTCCATGGCCATAAATGTGTTTCTATGTATCCATTTCCAGCTATTATAAAAGAAGGCTTACTTCTGTTTTTAGCCCCAACTAGTGTCTATGACGTAAGACGCTGCTGGACAACTCAAGATGGTTATATGATGGCAGAGTCGGTCGCGTGAGGGTCAACAGTACAATGTCTCCACGATATAAAACAGCGTACCTTGAATTTAGGTCAGATTGCTTTGAAAGATCCCTGTGCAATAACTCTGCTTAATTTGCATGTCATTTTAACTCTTTTTAGAGATTGCTTGTGTAGTATTGTGTATATTCATGCTCTGTATGTTGTATGTACAGTACAGGAAAAAAAAACGAAAATACTCCCGTCATATCCCGATCACGTGACTGCCGAATCACGTCCCGCTCCCGTTTCGTTCCCTATATTGTCTAAATTTATCAGACTCATTGCCCCCCCCCCTGTAGCATGTTTGGTTAATCACGGTCAAATCACTGAGGTTGGCTCAAAAATTTAGGCTACATTATACATGCATTACCTGCAGGCCTCGGCGATTTCATTACGTAATTCTTAACGATTTTCTCACACTAAAAAGACACATTTATCGATTTCGGGTAGGTTAGAAAAATCGCTGCCTTCTGCATACTGAGTAGCCTAGGAATGCCTCGCAATCTTGGGCGCACTCACCGCATTGCAGTGTCAGTTTTTAATTTAATCTCTGGCTCCGTCCCGCTCCCGCTGATTTCTATGCTTGATACCGCAGAACTCCCGTGGAAGTACCGAGAAATTGTCACCGTCTGATTATTAAGTGACGGAGCTGAGGCACCCATATTTGTTTGTCTTTTTGACACCTTTTGTTCCACTCCAGCGCTACAAACAACCTTGTTATGCAATGCAAATTAGGAAATATATTTAGGAAATATATTTAGATATAATTATGTGAAGTTGCTATTCCCAATTCCAAAAGCCTGGCTCAAATTCCCCATATTTTCTTGTCTGAAACTCAACTCTGTGAAAAATGAATAATTTGGGTCCCCTAAAACGCCGCTCGGCCACAGCTCTTTCACAATAATCCCTGGCATGTTCAAGGGTCCTTCTCCAGTGCTGAGCCCCCCCCCCCACTGAACAATTCCTCTGAATCACACATCAGCAGGAGCCCGAATCTGTATTTTCCGATGAAGTACTTTGTGCCAATCCTGTATGTTCATACAGCTGATGTATTTGACTTGACTCAGCCCTGACACATCCTGACTCAGACCATTACTAAAGGCCGCACACACCTCTCCCCGCAGCCTATCATAACACTGTTTAGTCATCTTTTGTACTTTTTTTTTTCTTATTTCATTCCCCATTCGGTTAATATTTGCCTTCCATGTTATTTTTCGGTCCAAAATAGACCCTTTTTTTTTTTGTGCATGTGATTCCATCCCGTACACGTCAAACCATCCAACCAGGTGGCTCAATACATCAGCTCCCATCTGCCGTCACTCAGCACCTCACCGCGGCTAATGTTGCTGTCTGGTTGTCGTGGAAACCAGGGCGGTGGGTCCCCCCCTCCCTCCTGCTCGCCGTAGCGGGGCTTTACGCACCATGTGCCTGCGACGGCCAGGAGCCGGCCGTTTGTTATGGCGTGTCGCCACCCTCGGCGAACCACACTGCCTCCTGTTTGTTTGAACAAGGCCCCCCCCCCCCCCACCCCCCGATGCCCGGCTGTTCTCTCGCTGTGGCCGAGAAAAATGAAATGTAAAAAGCTGTCAAAGCTCAGCTGTCACTGAGAGAAAATGGCAGGGGGGAGAGAGAGAGAGAGAGAGAGAGAGAGAGGAAGGAGGGCAGGAGACTATGAAGACAAAGTACAGGAGGGAAAGGCCGCAACGGGGATTAAAGTAGAGAGTAAAGAAGGGAAGAATGACCAAGTATTCAGATCCTCTAGTAAAAGTACTAATATCACACTGTAAAAATACTCTGCTACAAGTAAAAGTCCTGCAGTGAACATTTTACTTAAGTAATAATATGCAAGTATCATTACTTAAAATATTACATGTAAAAGTATGCAGAAAAATCCTCACATTTTAGAAACTGAAACGATCCAAACAGTTCTGTGTTTAATCGGCTAATCATTTGAGCTGAACTTGTAGGCCTGTATATTGTTGGGTAGTTTCATTTATAATATTGTATTTTATAAACTACGTTTTTTTTTTTTGTGCAAAAAATCTTAATGTGTAAAGTAACTAAAGCTGTCAGATTAATGGAGTAAAAAGTACAATATTTCTCTGTGAAATGTCGTGGAGAAGTAGAAAGTGGAAAGAAAAGACGGTAACACTTTACCTGAAGGTGTCTACATAAGAGTGACATGACACTGGCATGAAGACATGACACTGTCATGACACATGAACCCTAACCCTACGTTTTAACCCTAACCCGAACCATAACTTGTCATGACAAAAACCGAATGACGCTTACCAAAAGAAGTGCTATGTCATAAACGTTTATGACTTGTTTATAATGTTTATGATACGTTTGTGACAGTGTCATGTCACTCTTGTGTAGTTACTAAGTCTAACCGAAAAGACTCATCTAAAGAACAAGTACCTAAAATTTGTAATTACGTACAGTACTTGAGTACCTGTACTTGGTTACCTTCCACCACTGAGAATCAAGACATGGAAACCAGTACAGATCAAGGGATGGAGATTCAATTTGATTGGTGGAGAAGGAGAGGAAGGAGGGAGCAAGGTTGTAGCCGTAGTGCAGAGGATGAGGGGAACTGTGAATGTGTGTCAGGAGGACAAGTGAGGTCTGTCACTACGGTTACTGCAGCAGGGTGGGCCACTCCCGTTTCCATGACTAATTGAAATCTTCCACTGGGCTGTTGAGGCCTCGCTTCTTTCCGACGCCACCCGTCTCTCTCTTTTTCTGCTTCTCTGTTATTCCCCCACTCCCCTCTCTCCGTCACATCTCCTCCAGCATCAGTGCACCCTTATGTACTCTATGGGTACGATGAGACGGAAATGTGGATTTGTGGTTAGAGGTCCCTCTCATCTTCAGGGCCAAATTTTGCCTCAAACCACACAGTGTTGCATAGCAGATAGTTCCCCGAGGCTTTAACACGTTCTCGATCCCAGTGCGTAAAAAAAGCGAGGCCTTGGTCAGGTGCCTTTGGCGTCTTGTTACTGACGCAAAAGGTCTCCTTTAGCGTCACGTTTAGACTCTCTGGGTCGTTGAACTGACATGCGGCACGAGAACGGGACAGTTGGGTTTAGGGAAAGATCGTGGGTGGGGTAATAAAATGTATGATTCAGTGACGTGCGGAAGAAGAAGGGGGCAGTCCTGTGTTGATTTTCGGTCTTTCATGCTACTCGCTTCCGTTGTCGCTCTTAATAATACGTCGTCTTACAGCTCCGCAGTCGAGCTGCTGCTATGCCCGGTGCTTTCTGTACAGACGATAAAAGGATGAATTTTTGGGTAACGTATCTGACGCTGAGAGCCACTGACCAAACATCAGTATGTGATGAGTTGGGAGCAAGAACGGGTCGGATGCATTGCCTCCACATGGCTGCGGGTAGAGGTGGAATCATTGATTAAGAAAAACTTAAATGGAAGGAGAATTGCTCTCAAGTCACCAGATTGGGTGATTGACAAATGCAATGCACATCTTTATTTGCTGAGGTGCATTCATTTATTTTGGGGTTTATAAGCCCCCAGAACCAGCGCTGGTTGTGCTGAGGAATGAGTTCCTACCCAAACAGGTTCTATGTAAATATTGGATTTACATTAGTTATTCGGTAACACATTATAATTACCATCCAGCCAATGTTTATAGACGGTTTAAAAGCCAATTAGTAACCATTACCAAAGTGTTGGAAATATCTGGTCCATCTATCTATGTAATGTCATTAGATGTTTCATAAATGGGTTTCTAAAATGTTTACAAACCCAATCCTTGATATAGTATATAAACTAGATAATGTGTGCAACAATAAACTGTTAATTTATAGCATTACTAATGATAAGTACATAAGTAACATTGTTAATTATCATTTGATTGTTTGTAAAGAGGAAAATACCTGTTTGTTAACAGTACAATAGCAATAAACTAAAGATTATTTAACTATCAATTTACCATCTATTAAAGGTGCACTATGAGTTCCTTCATGGTTTCAGCGCCATTTCATTTTTGTCTCAAATCGTAGGCATCTCTCCTTGATCCGCTAGCTGCCTGCCCCCTGAATCCACTGTGGAAAAGCCCGGTATCAGGAGACAACACAGGGGTCGTAAAGGTCAAACAAACACTAAGGGCACAGGCTGTGCACCAAAATACAACAAACCACGTTCCAGCCAATCACCGACAAGATGGTTGGGGGAGGGGGTGGGGGTTAGTGACAGTTAGTCAGTTAGTCACGACAGTTCAAACACATGGGGGGAGAGTTTTGTTTGGTATTTACTTGGAACGTCAACAGAAGTGACGTCATGCAGGAACTCATAGTGCACCTTTAATGATGGTTATTATAGATTATAGTTATTTTAGAGACCTATTGTTAACTTTTGCTGTAATTGTTAGTTCTTTGTCGACGATGATTTACTTTGGCTGGAAGTTTTTGGAGAAAAATTAAGGTCACAATATACATCAATAATATACTGTGTATTACACGAAATAATTACATATCATGGGATTGTATTTTTTATCTACAGTATATTGCCCACCCTTAATCAAGGCTTTTCAATTTAGTTTGGAGTGAAAGTCGGTATCGGTCCAAAGAAAACAACAAGCTACTATCGCTCCTCTAAAGATCAGTAATGAGCATGATATATCTTTTTTTTTTTTATTTAGTATCTTCAGAGAGAGTTAGAAAGAGTTTAAGGTTTATTTTAATTTTTTTTTTTGCTAAGCTAAGCTAATCGGCTGTTAGCTGTGGCTTCATATTTACAATACAGACGTTAGGGTGTGTCAATCTTACTGGCTTTCTTATGTCTAGCTATTTCATTAAGATGGATATATTCTACAGTGCCACTGGATGATACTGTACGCTTTATGCAGGGTTTGCGGAGGCCCAATCAACAGCAGACTAAATAAAACCCATGCTGATATCTCTTTCCATCTAAAATTGACCATAAACTTTAACAAGATGTTCTGTGTGAGCGAGGGGCCACACATACATGTGTGTTAGCGAGCTGGAGGGAGGTGTGTGTACGTACGTGTACGTGTGTGTGTGTGTGTGTGTGTGTGTGTGTGTGTGTCAACCTCACAGCACCCTGGTGCTATATGCTAGCAGGCGGTAGGAGGGGTCCAGTAACGGGTCATTAGCCTATACAGACACCGAGGGGTCTATGTAACACACACCCTGAAGAACATAAGTCCGCTGGGGCACAGCTTGATCCTGACTTTGCCTGCTTGACTGACTAAGCCACATATATATCGCTTACCCCGGTGTGACCGTGGCTGTTGCACCAAAACATGTCAACCCTAGGGTGATTCATATTGACTGTATATTTGTGTATATATATGTATTCGGTCAGAAAATTAATGATTAATTGCCCTTTAATCGACCTACTAAAAGCCCTGTCGGAGCTGTAGGAGCAGCACCGCTTACCGGGGACCACTAGCGGACCGGGGTCGGGTTTCTCCGAGCAAGAAGCCGCTTTCCATTTTTCTCGGGTTCACCAGAGTGCTCCGAGGTTGAAACTCAAACACAGATGATTTGAGAGAAGGCACAAGAGCATGAAACACGATTATGTTTCATCGTGCTACGAGCAAAAAAGCTACTCCTTTTATTACATTGCCTGATCAAATTTATAAATTGAATTAGGAGTCTTTTATCAATCCGGACAGCTATTGATTTCATCTCAGAGGGGATAGGCGGGGATGCGGTTATGGGTTATGTATGCGGGTGTGAGATGACGGAAAAATATGAACGTCTATTGGGTGTTTTGCTGCAGTATAGTGCTTCCATATGGATCTTACAGTAGCCCAGTTGTACGGGTGTGATGGAGAAGATATACGAGAGAGGGATATTTTACAGTCTGTGTCAGATTCAGCCAACAGCAGCGTTTATCGTATCACAACTTTTGCTGAGATCACACCAGAGGATATTGAATATCCCAGTGTTTCCCCCAGAAAAGTTGTTTAGCCTGGTGGCATGTCTCTTTTTTCGACAAGGGCTCGGCTGGGGGCCAGTCAGACACTGATGCAGCATTAGTGTAGAACCCAATAGTTCCTGTTATAACAGAATCACGGAATTTTGCGAAATTGAGAATTTAAAAAGCTATAAAAACAGAGTAGTCTAGCTAGCTGTCTGGATTTACCCTGCAGAGATCTGAGAAAAGGTTAACCATAGTCCTCATACTGTAATTCGACTCAAGTTTAAAATGCCAACACAAAGAAAGCCCAAGGCAACGGATATCTGGCCTAAATGAGTGAAATCGGGCAGAATTTTTGTGGGCAACGGAGCAATCCCGGAAGCAGAACTTCAAGGATATAGACTAAGTCGGTGTTAAAAGCTAACTGAAAATGTAAACTTTTTTGCTCAAACTTTTTTTTGGCTGTTCACGTTACCTTTTAAAATGTGGCCTATACCAGATTCCAGTGTGAACTGTTTGTCGTTTCGAATTGACCAGCACGCGCAAAAGAACAATGACATCAGACGCAGCACGCTGTTGTACTAAAGTTAGGGAGGTTATGGAGGAAGGAAGCATTTTTGCTTTTATTTCAAAAATGTTGGTGTAATGACAGCCGTAACATTAATGAGCAGGTGCTGAGGAGGAGAAGAATGAAGAGAAAGAGAGACAAACTGGCTATTTGGGCCTTTTCCTATTCTATTTTGAATGGATACGCTTCCAACACGCTTGTGTGTAGCGCGAAAAATAGGCGCCGGTCCTATTTCTAGCACGCACGCGTTTTCGCCATGGCTCGTAATTAGACGTGCGTGTCACGCAGGTAGTGTGCAAGTTCTAACCTGTTAACATGGGAGCCGAAATAAAGACGGACACGCCACTCCACGCAGCCAGTGTGTAGCCGGCCTAACCCTAACCATAACTTGTCATGACAAAAACCGAATGACACTTACTAAAAGAAGCGTTATGTCATAAACATTTAGGACTTGTTTATAATGTTTATGAAACGTTCATGACAGTGTCATGTCACTCTTATGTAGTGTAAAGTGTAACCCAATTTATTTTCCGTCTCCTTTCCGCTTTGTATCTAGGTTTGGATCAGGGCTGCTCGTTTATGGAAAAAAATATTATTTCGGTCAATATTGAAATCACGGTAATTTAACATGATTACTCATTGACTTCTGGAAAGAATTATTGAACTTAAAAAAAGTTATTTAACAAAAAAGTTAAATAAATCAACAGTAAAAAAAAAAATACTTAATACTTTTCCTATATTTCAACTTTATTTTTTCATTCAGAACACCAGAGAAAATAAGAGTTTACTTGCAAAACGGAATGAGCTAAATAATTGTTTCTCGATTATTGTGTTTTTTGATCATTTGTCAGCCAAAATCATAATCACGATTAAATTTCAATTAATTGCACAGCCCTAGTTTAGATACATTGATATCACGCCAGTTCTGTTGATACTCCTTATAGTCAGTTCTACAGAACCAAACTCATCCAACGTAGTCACTCCTCATTTATGATTTAAAAAGTAAAAATAATAAACTGTCTGTTGATGGAGTACAGCACTATGTACATTTAGTTACAACACAGTGTGTAGGCTAAATGCAGTGTAAATATGTTACTGTAATGGGTTTTTTTATGTACTTTTCTTCCTTGTTTTCTATTTGTAGTAAACCTTGTCTGGGATTTATATTCTTTTTTTTTTCTCCCTCAAAATATTTTGTTATTTCATCCTTTAAATATTTGAAAAATATTTGGTTCATTTGCAAATTTATGGCACACAACAGCTGTCTTTACTTTCAATGTTAGTGGGTTCCTTTTACAAGCCCTTGGGGGGGTTTCTATCCAACTTGTGCATTCTATTATGTTATTGTATATTTTTTCTTTTTATTTTATATGCACAAATAAAGAAAAAATTGATTAAAATACAGAATGTATATATGTAAGGGTGATGCATTTAGGATGGTTTCCATGTTGTGTCCACCACAGTCATATATTTACCTACAACTAGTTGAGACCACACACAGTGTATTTATGTCAAGCGTGTCAATTTAGGCTATGACCTCATACCAGCAGGTCGCCTGTGATGTCATGGATTAGTTTAAAGTAATAGCGACTGCAAATACATTCCTTCATGTGTTGTTCACCCTGCATCTGTGTCGAATTATTAACGCAGGCGGATGATTTTTTGTGTTTTTTTGTAATGTTCTATACCAGGGGTCTTCAATGTTTTTTTAAGCCAAGGACCCCTTAACTGAGAGAGGGACAGAGCAGGGACCCCCTACTTCATATATATTATATAAAATGAAGTTGCCTATTAGAATGGGCCTACAGTAACGTGTGGGAGGCCTAAGGCCTTCATACATACCTTTTTAAAAATGCGTAGAATACTAAGCTGTTAAAATAATTGTTGCCATGATTTTATCAATCATGTTGGAATGTACCCCAAGTGAGGGAGTTCAAATACCTTGGGGTCTCGTTCGCGAGTGAGGGGACAATGGAGCGGGAGATTGGTCGGAGAATCGGCGCAGCGGGTGCGGTATTACGTTCAATTTATCGCACCGTTGTGACGAAAAGAGAGCTGAGCCAGAAGGGAAAGCTCTCGATTTACCGGTCAGTTTTTGTTCCTACCCTCACCTATCGTCACGAAGGCTGGGTCATGACCGAAAGAACAAGATTCCAGGGTACAAGTGGCCAAAATGGGTTTCCTCAGGGGGGTGGCTGGCGTCTCCCTTAGAGATAGGGTGAGAAGCTAAGTCATCCCTGAAGAACTCGGAGTAGAGCCGCTGCTCCTTTGCGCCGAAAGGAGCCAGTTGAGGTGGTTCGGGCATCTGGTAAGGATGCCCCCTGCGAGCCTCCCTAGGGAGGTGTTCCAGGCACGTCCAGCTGGGATGAGGCCTCAGGAAGACCCAGGACTAGGTGGAGGGATTATATCTCCACCCTGGCCTGGGATCCCCCAGTCGGAGCTGGTTAATGTGGCTCGGAAAAGGGAAGTTTGGGGTCCCCTGCTGGAGCTGCGGCCCCCGCAACCCGACCCCGGATAAGCGGACGAAGATGGATGGATGGATGGATGGATAGATGGATGGATGTTGTAATGTCAAACATTCATGTGGCACAGTGCATCTTTAGGATTAACTGTATCTGTGGATGGCTACCTTAGTACTATAGGCCAGAAAGCCT
Source organism: Perca schrenkii (assembly GCA_025617405.1). Taxonomy (NCBI): domain Eukaryota; kingdom Metazoa; phylum Chordata; class Actinopteri; order Perciformes; family Percidae; genus Perca; species Perca schrenkii. The sequence goes on from CM046807.1 coordinate 19,156,255, forward strand.
ATCAATGTCTTTTTCAGAATAAGTTGGAAAAGATTTTGTTAACGTTTCTATCTGACTCCAGCTGGTCTTCATGCAAAATGTGTAGGGTTCCACGAAGTTTCAGAATCCATACATACACTTATGCATAGCCGTGTAACGTTCTCGGTGAAGTTGCAAGTAATTGTTTTCTTAATTAATCGTTTAGTAAAAAGCCCAAATTGGTGACTTTAAATTTCTTGTTTTGTGATATTGATTAATGTTAAAAATAGTTGCCTATTCATTTTCTGTCGATTGGACAGATGTGTTGAACCAATTAATCATTTCAGCTCTGGTTCTCCTTGTGCTCGGGAATAATCCCATCCTCGTCTTTGCTCGGTCGGAGGCGGCCGGGTCATTGAGTTTGTTTTTGGATTTCTCTGAAATGTTTTTTAGGGTCAGTTTTGTTTTACTGTTTGAAATACTGGTGAGTAAAACCATCTGCCTCTACTGAAATAACTATATCATTTTATTCCAGGGTGTGAAATTGAATTTAAGTATGAAGCCCCAAAGGAGACATGGGGGGGGGGGAAACAATACAAATACTAATAAATAATTTGCATTCTCCCAACAAAATTTGTGTTCTCGCAAACAGGTTTTTTTTTTTAGCCTTTGAAAAAGAAAAAAAAGGAAAGTTAACTTTCTTCGGTGTCAGTTCATCACCAACTATCAACAATGGAGCTCACACACCTGTGGGAGGTTTAGATATTTTCATTTTGAGATTGGCGTCAAATATAAAGACATTAAATCAGTGCCTGGCAGTAACCGGGGCTAAACCATGGGTGAGGGACATCTGAAGAGAATAATCGGTGGACGGGTACTCTCGTTGCAAAACCGTACTCTGACCTTTCTACCTACTTAAGATCAAACCATGGCCGCTTCCGTATGGACTTGACAGTGGCTTCCCCAAAATATAGTCTCACGATGCCAGACCTACCTAGACAGCGCTGCGGAGGAGGGTCCAGCTAGTCCACGCAACACTCCGGGATGGGAGAAAAACGTGCTCTGGTTAATTGGCATTTCTCTAAACCAATCAATGGGCCGGACACAATAACCTTGTCTCTGCTAAATAGCCTCGGCAAGGAGCTTGTTCGAAGGTTGTTTTGGTCGTGCAACAGAAACCTCCGATTGGACAGATAGTCTAGCTAGCTGTCTGGATTTACCCTGCAGAGATCTGAGGAGCAGTTCACCATAGTCCTCAGAAATCCACCGGAGTTTAGAACGCCAACACAAAGAAAGCGGAAGGTGTCGGACATCTGGCGGCAATGGAGCATTCCCCAAAATGTTTGGAGTATTTTTTCATACTCATCACTGTGATTTGTATAAACTGGTGGGCCTGCCCTCCCTTCACACACGGCGGCTCCATCATTGGTTTTGCTTCATATACAAGACAATCGTGGGCAAGACACCTCTCTGTCATCTTTTTTTCATGTTGCTCATAACACCCATTATACAAGATCAAGTAATTTTATTAAGTTTAGTATCCCCCCACTACTTCTACTACCTTTGGACGCAATGCTTTACGCTTTGCAGCAATACATGACTGGAACACACTACAAAATACGTCTCTAATCCCAATTTCCACCTTTAAGCTTAACCTACAAAACAACATAGTCGATTCCTGTTCCTGCTGATAAACATGAATCATATTTATACACATATACTTAAGCATTTTATTTTTATTTTTTTTCTTTGCGGTCTATTTTTTTAATTGCTTGTTCTGTATGTTATGTGTATGACATGTATATGTATAGTTGTGGAGTATGTTACCATTTATTTCTGGAGCCTCTTGGCCAGGTCATGTTTGTAAATGAGAAGTTGTTCTCAAACAGTTTACCTGGATAAATAAAGGTTTAAAAAGAATAGTCGTCGATACAGACGACGCAAAAATACGACAGCTACAGCAGCTTGAAAAATAACGGCATGAGGCGCTGGGTTTGATGAATCTACCATTTATCAGACCACAAATGAGACGAGAATTAGCTAGCTTACGCACCCCCCAGTCCCTCGGCCGCACCCCCTGCCACTAAGGCCAGCTTCATGCTGGCTACGTAGCGTGAGCGTGTCAGCTGCGTGGCGTGTCCATTTTTATTTCGGCTCCCATGTTAACAGGTTAGAGCTTGCACACCGCGTGACACGTACGTCTCAGAAAACAGAAATGATGCTAGAAATAGGACCGACGACTATTTTTCACAAGACACGCAAGCGTGTCGGAAGCGTTTCCATTCAAAATAGAATACAAAAAGATGTTTATATGTCATTTTGACACAAATACATATTAATAAATGACATTTTGATGTTTGAAAGTCTCTAGGTTTTGACATGAATGCAGATATACGTACAAAATAATAAATAATTATCGATTTTCAAATATTGCACCTGTCAATACAGAACGAAATATTCTGTAGCCTATTTTGCCGTCAATACTGCCGCCGTTGTCTTTGCTGTGATCAAATCAGTATATATAGTATTTATGTTTAACATGGTATTTCATTTTATCAATGGGAAACATACATGTGTCCAGACAAGGCTAGCAGCTGCACAGCGTCAGACACGTTTCTGGTGTGCGAAGACGTAGAGAACGCCACGCAGCCGCCACGCAGCTGATGCGCAACAGAAACAGTGTGTAGCCGGCCTAAGAGACTACTTAGCCCGGAGGCGGCTGTATAGCAACTTGAATTCAGCAAGCGCAAACCTTAGCGCTGTGGGTGAGAGCGTGCTGGCGGCCACATCAGCGCTGGGTCTAACCTGAGTAATGGCAGCTACAGAAATGTTGCTGATTTGGTGTGGCGGGGAGTCGGGGTGGTCGAGGACCGCTGCCGCTGACCACCCGCCTGCTGCGTACCCCCACGGCGCTGCGTACCCCCCATTGTTGCGGTTGTTATTATTGAGGCCTAACTGAGCCAGAAATAGATAGACTTTTTTCTTTTTTCCCCCCAACCTGAAAATGTTTTGGGAGAAAAAGCAAAAGTATTTCTTTTTTTCCATCTATCCATCTATTTTTCCTCCATATGTCACTTTAGGAGCTCCAAACTGAAAGACAATTTGAAAAGGAGGGGCGGAGAAGACATGGCAGAAGGAAAAGAGAAGACAAAGATGCCAATGTAGTCCCCACTTCACTAAACAACACAACCGTATGCAAATGCACGAACACACACACTGAAACACACATGGCAGACATATAAGGTACCTACCACACACACACGCACACACACTTCCCCCAGCGCAGTGTGGCACTCAGGGCCTCTCTACATTACTTGGGGAGCCACCACGCCACCCCCTCTGAAATCTGATTGGTCAGCAACACGTGTGTGTGTTTGTGTGTGCGTGTGTGTCAGCGAGAGAGAATGCTGCTTTAGCGTGTGGCAGTGCGTGAGTTGTCATGACGTGGTTTGCACAGCTCACTGCTCACATACTAAACTGGAGCTGCCACGTTATAAATCTGCGGGGAGAGAGGCAGAGAAGGTAAATAAAGGTAAAATACGACGGAGTGAGGGGTGTATGTGCGTTATTATGTGTTGCATTGGTTTCATGCAGAGGTGTATCATATTCTTGAATTATCCCTGCGACGAGCAGGTGGAAGGTTTTCAGGCCGAGCGGTTTTGCTGGTTGGTGACCAAAGCAGACAGACTGTGAATTCCAATTTTTTTATGCTTTTTTTTTCCCCCTAAGTTGCTCACTGGAAAGAATTCCCGTGTCTACCTGCCTCGCCTGCGGTGTAATGAGGTGAAATTATTCTCCCACCTGACTGACGACGACGACGACATTTAGTCAGTCAGCGTTGGGGATCTGGCTCCATGCCTGGGAGACGCTCAACCATTGCTAGCCTCTCACTCGCGACTGTTATTTACTCAAAATATACAGTATATGTTTAAAATGAGGCAGGAATTGGGCTCTCCAATTAATTGCCATTAACATATTCCTGGCTAGAGTTTTCAGAAGGGGTGTAGGGGTGGAGTTTGGGCGGGGGGCGTTGGCGAGGAAATGAGACGCCATCTCAGTCGCCACGTTGATTATTTGTTTGGGTCATTTATAGCTCCCAAGGTGCTGTGATTAATTTGGAAATAAGGCGAACGAGTGGAACTGAAGGAGGGTAGAGGGAGGTGTTCTCACCATGGCTATGACACACACACACACACACACACACACATTTACACACAAACACATTTACACACACACACACACACACACACACAGGTTTCCGCTGCGGTGACAGTTACTGGTAAACAGTCCCCGGATTAGTTGCAGTTTGTTTGCTTTCAGGTGACTAATGCCGTCACTTTGGACCCCAGCTCCTTGGATAACCTGACTTACACTGTGTCACCTGCTCCACAGAGGGAGAGAGGGGGAGAGGGGGAGAGAGAAGGGGAAGAGTGAGACATACAGAGAAAGAGGGAGGCCAGAGACAAGAGAGGAAGAGTGAAATGGACAAAGTGAGAGGGGGAGGTAGAGACAAAAAAAATAATAATTGCATTAGTACCGGTATACCAAAGCTATAAACTATATTACATCAACACATTCTCACTTGGTCTCGGTCAGGTCCCCTTGGCGTCATTTTTTGAACTTGCCGGGTAAAACCACTTATTTAGGGTTATTGAAAGACTGTGGGTTGGTGTTAAAAAAAAAAAAAAAGTATGCTTAAGAGACACACAGGACAAGAACGGGACACTTAGGGTTAAGAAAAGATCCTGGGTGGTGCTACAACATTTACATTTTAGTGACACGCGGGACAAAAACGGGATACAAACCCTGGTCTCCTGTATGGAAGTCCTGTGTTGTTTTTTTACCCATCCACCACCACAACCTAGCTCCTTTCACGGATTTTCGGTCTTTTATACTACGTCATCTTACGGCCGGCGGTGGAAGAAGAATTCTGATCCTTTACCTAAGTAAAAGTACTAATACCACCCTGTGTTTTGTGTGCAAAAATCTAAATTAAAAAATCTAAAGTATCTAGGAACTAAAGCTGTCAGATGAACGTAGTGGAGTAAAAAAAAAGGACAGTATTTCTCTCTGAAATGTACCGGAGTAGAAGTAGAAAGTGGCATGAAAGGAAAAGACTTGAGTACCTTAAATTTATACTTAAGTACAGTACTTGAGTACATTTCACTGCTGCTTACAGCGTAGCGGTCAACCTACTGGTAAGCCCCGTGCGTCCCATACTGAGGCTAAAGGGGGCCCTTGTGCGTTGATATCTGACCCTAAGGGCCACTGACCAAGCATTAGCTGGGAGTGAGAATGGCTTGGAGTTACGGTAGGTGTCCACAGTGGCGTTTTTAAACGGGAGGGATCGCCCTGCTCCCCAGCATTGGACGCTTGATGGGCTTGCTGCTAGCAGTTATTAATTTCTCTTAACAGACCTCTGACAAGGTGACGGCTGCTCGTGCGGGAACTTTCAATTATTTTAAGAAAATAGTTGGGGTAACGTAACGCCCTGTGTCTTTAATATCGCCGCAACGCTACCAGAATGCATTGCCCCCCCCTGCTTACGTAGACAATAGCATTTGCCCCCCCCCCTCTCCTCCTCAATAGCTACAGACACAGAAAAGGCACATCCTAAGGAAAGCTCATTGTGGGACTGGCTCTAGTGGCTGTAATTCTGCACCAAGGCTGAATTTCAGGAAAGAGACTTCAGATACAGTATTAGGGGACCACTAAGGTCTATATAAAAGAGACTTCAGATACAGTATTAGGGGACCACTAAGGTCTATATAAAAGAGACTTCAGATACAGTATTAGGGGACCACTAAGGTCTATATAAAAGAGACTTCAGATACAGTATTAGGGGGACCACTAAGGTCTATATAAAAGAGACTTCAGATACAGTATTAGGGGACCACTAAGGTCTATATAAAAGAGACTTCAGAAACAGTATTAGGGGACCACTAAGGTCTATATAAAAGAGACTTCAGATACAGTATTAGGGGACCACTAAGGTCTATATAAAAAAGACTTCAGATACAGTATTAGGGGACCACTAAGGTCTATATAAAAGAGACTTCAGATACAGTATTAGGGGACCACTAAGGTCTATATAAAAGAGACTTCAGATACAGTATTAGGGGACCACTAAGGTCTATATAAAAGAGACTTCAGAAACAGTATTAGGGGACCACTAAGGTCTATATAAAAGAGACTTCAGATACAGTATTAGGGGACCACTAAGGTCTATATAAAAGAGACTTCAGATACAGTATTAGGGGGACCACTAAGGTCTATATAAAAGAGACTTCAGATACAGTATTAGGGGACCACTAAGGTCTATATAAAAGAGACTTCAGATACAGTATTAGGGGACCACTAAGGTCTATATAAAAGAGACTTCAGATACAGTATTAGGGGACCACTGAGGTCTATATAAAAGAGACTTCAGATACAGTATTAGGGGACCACTAAGGTCTATATAAAAGAGACTTCAGATACAGTATTAGGGGACCACTAAGGTCTATATAAAAGAGACTTCAGAAACAGTATTAGGGGACCACTAAGGTCTATATAAAAGAGACTTCAGATACAGTATTAGGGGACCACTAAGGTCTATATAAAAGAGACTTCAGATACAGTATTAGGGGACCACTAAGGTCTATATAAAAGAGACTTCAGATACAGTATTAGGGGACCACTGAGGTCTATATAAAAGAGACTTCAGATACAGTATTAGGGGACCACTAAGGTCTATATAAAAGAGACTTCAGATACAGTATTAGGGGACCACTAAGGCCTATATAAAAGCATCCAAAGAGCACCATGTCATGGGACCTTTAATAAAAAAATGTATTCGACGCATCGTGATGCATCAAGACATCAAATTGAATTGCTGACATGATAATCATAATCGAATCGGGAGATCAGTGAAGATTCACACCTCTAATAGACAATGGGGAAACCTAAAAGTGACGCTGTCTGTAGAAGTAGTAGTAGTATAGTTAGTTTAAGCCAAAATAAATCAAAGAGCATGAGATTTCTGTTAAGAAACAACATGGTGGATAATTGGGCCCTTCCCCTGTGGTAACCTCCTGCTCATTTTAGGATGGGAGGTGACAGCTGCTGCCTTCGTAAACTTGGCTGCCAGCAGGCTGCTCTATCTGTGATTTATTTATTTATGGCAACAGGGTTAGATTCGGTCCTCAGGGTATCAACAGCGCACGTAAATATCTTAATCCAAATAAGACCTTAACTGGAGTGTGGCCAAGAGCTGGCCTTCTCCGTGAACGTAAACTAGAGCGAGGAAGAGCGATGCTTTCCTGGAGTCAATGAGAACCAGAGTGAGGAGGAGGAGGAGGAGGTGGTGGTGAGCAAAACATGAAGTCATGGCCCTCACAGTGAGACCCCAGTTCTGCGCTCCAGGTTTGATTCCTGTGGGAGCAGAAGACAGCGACTCTCCGGCTCCGCGGGCTGACTAGCGCGCGGTGACTGTGATGTTCCACATGTGGCGGCGGGACCTTGTCTACCAGCCGCCACTGCCGCTGTCGGCCACACTTTCAACACTGGAGACATACAGGGGACACAGTCGCGGCCAAGAGAAGCAACTGTGAAGGTGCTGACAACCAAAATGATAGTTTCCATTTAGGCTTCACTATTGTGAGGTGAGATTGCATTTTATTGGCAGGGTTAGTGTTTAGGAGTAAGGGTTGGAGTCAGTGTTTCCAAACGCTTTGATGTCTTTGACTCTGTCCCCTGCTCGACAGGAGTTTGTTCTTATTAGCCCCATCTGAGACGATGATGCAATACTGTTACACAACTGTCTGTTGGTAATTTGGCAGGACACTGAAAACTATCATCAATATACTCATCTGTTGCACACCCTTTAATAATGCTAACTTGGAAAGCTTAACTATTTGTCGCATGTAGCCGCAGCAGCAAACGGCATTGGCATGAGCCTATCAGCGGAGTAATAGTGACAAGTGCCGGGTTAAAATGGCCGTGCTGCACACCTGCATTAACACGATTGGTCAGATTAAATCTTTCCATGCCACATGCAATAAAACTGTTCAACATTTCACCGCTGAGTGTGAGGTAACACTCTCGATACCTCACACATCACAATACTGCACTATAGTGCAAGTTGCACACATTTATTTACTTACACATTTATAAAGGGGGTGATAGAATGATTCTATAGAGTATTTCACACTGTTCCTTATGGTCTCCTAATGGGGTATGTAACCTTGGTTGGGCTGAAAATGGCCTGGTTGATATTTTATTGGCCCTTATGCATCCCTGGGTTTTGGTCCCTATTTGTAACAAGAGCTTTTCTTCCAAATATGGTATGCTATATTTAGATGAGCTGCGCGCTGATTGGTTGAGCGAATTGTCATACACAGACATTAGAGATGCGCGCTGATTGGTTGAGCGAATCCCCAATACACACACATTAGAGAAGCGACAGAATCTCATATTCCAGACACTGCAATGTTTCATTACCAAATTCACTTCTGAGACTTTTTTATGTGAGAAATCAACTATATAAAGCTCAAATGTGGGCCGTTTTACAAAAATTGATGGCTAATTGCAAATATGGTAAGACGTATGGTAAGTGTCGGACTTCAGCGGCGGTGCTGCTGCCTCGCCGCCCGCCCAGCCTTCCTTCACAGACCCCGGCCTGCTGTCAGCTCCGTTAGGCTGGCAGCCCTGACAGAGCTCCAGTGCCTGTAACTCCCCTCTTCCTGCTAGCTAAATGGCCCGTTGTGGGAGAGTGACAGCGCGGTCAGCGAGCTTGTTACACCAGCAATCTCTTACCACATGTTACACACAATGTCACGCCACTTAGCTATACAACATCTAAATGTCTTATAAAGCTAACAACGGTGTCCGATTTCAAGTTAATTAATATTTGTGAAGTTTAGCTAGGTGTTTCGTTAGCTGCGACTGTCACTTCAATCCTATCTATGTGTAGCTACAAATCACGGATAGTTAGCTTCATTTTTGATCGAGTATATTTACAGTTTGAATTTCGTCACGCCACTTACACAACATCTAACGAAATGTCTTATAAAGCTAACAACGGTGTCCGATTTCATGTTAATGAATATTTGTGAGCTGTAAGGGTTTCGTTAGCTGCGACTGTCCCTTCAATCCTATGTGTACAGATTGCGGCTAGTTAGCTTCATTTTTTATCGTAATTCAAGTATATTTACAGTTTGAATTTCGTCATGCCACTTACACATCTAACTAAATGTCTTATAAAGCTAACAACGGTGTCCAATTTCAAATTAATGAATATTTGTGAGCTGTAAGGGTTTCGTTAGCTGCGACTGTCCCTACAATCCTAGCTATGTGTACAAGATTGCGGCTAGTTAGCTTCATTTTTGGTCGTAATTTGAGTATATTTACAGTTTGAATTTCATCACGCCACTTATACAACATCTAACTAAATGTTTTATAAAGCTTACAACGGTGTACGATTTCAAGTTAATTAATATTTGTGAGCTGTAAGGGTTTCGTTAGCTGCGACTGTCCCTTCAATCTTTGCTGTGTGTAGCTACAAATCACTTATACCACATCTAACTAAATGTCTTATAAAGCTAACAACGATGTCCGATTTCAAGCATTTTTGTGAATTCCAGAGGAATTCTAAGAGGAGGCTAGCTAGCTCCATCCAGCCGCAGGTTCTATCAATGAGACTCGCGGACAAGAGGCGTGTATTTCCCCAATCGTTTGTTTAAATAACTCAACACATTATAATTACACACATTAAAAGATTAACTGAAACCTGTGGTAAGAGATTGCTGGTGTAACAAGCTTGCTGACCGCGCTCTCACTCACATACACCGGGCATTTAGCTAGCAGGAAGAGGGGAGCTGCAGGCCCTGGGAGCTCTGTCAGAGCAGGGGCATTAAGTTGTCTATTTCCCCAAGAGACGGTGACTTTGCGCGGGTATGGAGTGCTGTGGGCTGCCAGTCGTGACGGAGCTCCAAGTGCCTCATAGCAGGCCGGGGTCTGTGAAGGAAGGCAGGCTGGGCGGCGAGGCAGCAACACAGGCAGCACTGGCGCTGAACTCCGACACACAGTCTGACAAAATTTGCAATTAGCCATCCATTTTCGTAAAGCGGCCGATATTTGAGCTTTACATAGTTGATTTCTCGCATAAAAAAGTTTCAGAAGTGAATTTTGTAATGAAATAGCAGAGATCTGCGTCACCTAGCTAGATTCAGAAGACTACCTGATCTCAGGTCAGTTGTGTAGCCTATGTAAATGTTGGGGCGTGACTGTTCTCTTAAGGTTCCGTATTTTGAGATGCTTGCGTAAGCAACTAGCTTTGTTGAGATTCGCCCGTTTTCAGCGGCAGTTTCAAAATATGAGATTTTAATAGTAAAGGGGTGTCAGTGGGACTTTGAGCTTCTATGTATGTCCTATTTACCCACCGAACTGTTGTTATTCAACTATGACAGGGTGAACATGACAGTTTTGCATTCTATCACCCCTTTAAAACACTTTTAGAACACCCCCATTTTTCCATGTTTTTATTAAAATGAATGCAGTTCAATGTCTTACTGTACTCTGAAATCAAAGAACAGAACAAATAAATAATTGAAGTTAAAAAAGAAATCATGGAATCAATTTATAAACCAAAATGTATTCTAAATTTTTGATTCGTCAAAGTAGCCCCCTTTGGCAGATGTAACAGCTGAACACACTCGTGGCATTCTTTCTACAATGGAAATCAAATATTCTTCAGAAAGTTCTTCCAAAGTATGGCGGTGCACTGGTCCTGGGCACTGCCAAGGTGCACTTGAGCAAGGCACCGAACCCTCAACTGCTCAGGGCAGCCCCCTCACTCTGACATCTCTCCATTAGTAAACATTGTAATTTCCCTTGCGGGATTAATAAAGTATAAATTAGTATTGTTATTGTACATTTTATTCTCAATTTATATACATTATCTTCATTCCGCCTGAATATATTTTTTGAGTAGGTGGTCTTTTTTTTATTATTTCTTGTATATTCTGTTTGGGTGCTGTGTGCCGTATAGCTGCTGCTATGGCACAGACATTTGATCGATCTATCTAGATTATCGACACGCAGCTGTGAGGCAGGGCTGTAGTACTTAAATCCGGCCTCGAGTCTCACTTTTCTGTTGTCTCGGACTTGTCTTGGACTTGTTGGTATTTGGACTCTGACTTGTCTCGAGGTCGGCCACTGGATTCGACAGATATTCTGTGGTTGATCTCGACCGAGTTCAGCACTATATATGTTCTTTTCCAAAGTAACTCCCTCCTTCAAAACAAAACCATTCATGAACCGCGCTCGTTCAGCAAAGAGGTGTTGGTTTAATTCAAAGTCCATCCAAAACAGGCGTTGACATTGGTTACCTGGTATATGCCTGGCTTCGTCATATACCTCAATCATCAGGCATCAGTCATTTTCATTTTGGCCACAAACCCAATGTCAGCGAGCACGTTGTACTATGGCTTCTTCAGGACAAGCAATAAGTTCAAGAATGGGAACATTTCATACTTCAAGTAAATAATATGGCCCAATTTGATTGTATAGGTTGTTAGTCTGCACTTTGATTATTACAAATAATAAAGCAAAATGATCATCAGAACATTATTATTACATGACATTTAGCTGACGCTTTTATCCAAAGCGACTTACAATTACTATATATGTCAGAGGTCGCACGCCTCTGGAGCAACTAGGGGTTAAGTGTCTTGCTCAGGGACACATTGGTTGATGTATTGCAGTGGGAATCGAACACGGGTCTCCCTTACCAAAGGCATGTGCCATATCCACTGCACCATCACCACCCACAACATATACTGTTTCTCAGGTAAGTATGTGGTCTTGAAGAGCATTCTTTTTTTTCTGTCTCAGTATTGACTGTCACTCATTTGGACTCGGTCTTGACTTGGACTTGTACCTCTTTGGACTTGGACGGTCTTGACTAGTCCTGGCCTTGGACTTGTCTTGGACTCGACAAAGGTGGACTTGACTACAGCCTGCTGTGAGGGAGCCAGTTATTCTGAGGCAAGAATAGAACAGTTGATGGAAAGATAGCTCCAGTTGCCCACACTAACACTATACTCCATATTTTTTATCATATAAAAGAAATGCAACTATTCTATCTTCAATTCATTACACACTCGGGGCTACAGTCTCTTATTTTTTTATATGTAGAGTGTGTCCTTTCTTATTTACCAGTGTCAACGTGTGTCATCGAATAGAGAATTTCAAGTCACTGTACGGATCGCTCCATCCTAGCAACCATAACTTGACTGCTTTTGTGTGTGCAATGAGACAACAAGCCTGTGTGTTGCACTTGTACTAACTGTGGCTAAATGTTGCTAATTTTAGGAGTATACTGCTGTGTAATTAATGCCACTGAGTCACTTTACTCACAGTTGTTATGCCTCCGCGCTGGAGGTAACCGTGGATGGAGGCATTTTGTTTTCAAGTTGTCAGTCCAATATCTCAGGAATTTCGTGGAGAGAATTTCTTCAAATTTGGCACCAATGTCCACTTGAATTTGGTTGTTAAGGTCAGTGTGAGCTCACATAACATTTTTTTTTTTATTACCATAACTCAATTAAATGACTTTTATTTTTGGTAACCAACCTTGAGTGCCTGGATATGTTTTTTGTATGACTTTTGGCGTCATAACTCTTCCTCCTCTCTGTGTTCGTCACTACATATGTTGTATGAGTCTGGACAGACACGGATGTAAACTGAACTCGACTGGTTGGCGAAGGCATACAACTGCGAGGCGGTAATTCTACTTGCGTTATGCTATGTTTGAGCATGTCACAGTTAAATCATTATAAACATTTCAATGTGAGTTTATCACAAAGGTAAAAACAAGGAATAAAGATGTAGTGCCTCGCTAAAACAAGTGTATTACCTGCGTTTGGTTGGTAAAGCCACTTGATTCAATAGAATTCTGGGAAATCCAGCTAAATCTTGCTTGCTTTACAAAGTGACGAAATGTGTGAATAATAAGGAGAGACTGGCTGCGGTGTAAGAAAATCCCGTTCGTATGCTAAGAAGAGTTATGTCAAGTTGTGCTGTGGTTCAGATTAGCCTTTTATTAACAATGCAGTATGCCATATGTCTGGTTTTATGGTGAAGTCATATATGGCACAGATTATTTATCAATTGAACACGGGTGTCAGCCTTTACTATCAGTCAAGTCAGTCCCTGTTGGGAGTAGCTTTCGGAGCGGCCGCCATTACTTTCCACATTTCTACAAAAGCAATCCGAAATTAAGTGCCTACTCAAGTGCAGCTCCGACTGAATTGGGCTTCAAGTGTGTTTAGAGCGAAATTAATGTAGTCAGTGCACAGAAACACACTTGCGTACTGAGTCATCTGCTTCCCCGAGAGGCTGTGCCCCATTGCTCTTGGCCGACCACCAGAGAAGCTGGCCGGGTTAAAGCTGCGAGACCCTAACAACACTTCTGTGAACCTTAAAAACACACAGCCCTGTTCTCCCTTTACCTCTACGTCTGAGAGCATGAGACCAGGACCCAACCTCGCCCCATTAATGTGACTGATAGCTGGGCAGATTTTCTTAAAACAGCCACCAATTATCAGATGCAATTAAGGCCCTCTGCACAATTGCAACGCCTCTCAGAGTGAGCGAGTGTGTATGTGTGTGTGTGTGTGTGTGTGTGTGACGGAGTGTGTTCCACTGTTGCCCCCCAGCCAAATGACTTGTAGAATTGGGTGATGATGAAGGATGATTGTGAGCCCTCATGTTGACTATATTCATAATAGAGTAGGTAGGGTAGGCTCTAATTTAGGATTAGGGTTTGAAACAGTTCAGTGGTTTAATATTAAATCCAATGTTTTTTTGGCTCCGTGCAAACCAAATAAAACAGATGTTACATTGCACACGGGGGGAGATTTACTCTACCTTCACCTTACATTCGTTCTGCAAGGCACTTGGGTGACGGTGTGCTCTGTTCTTAGCAAATCTAGCATTCCACCATTCATCTTTGTAGCGGATGGCTGCTTAAATGTCGACCAAATTAAGAATTTCTGCTGCTGTGTTTTAAGTATTTTTTAATGGGTTTACATAGTTTGCTGGCAAGCACTTGTTGGGCTGCATTAATCTAAATTAAAGGCGCCCTGTGGAGTTTTCTTGTAAACTAACAAAAGCTTTGTATGCATTCAGTTTTCCTCACCAAAATGCATTGGGTGTGTCATAGGGTCTAACAAGTGTTTTATTCCTCATCAAACCGTTACAAAGCTCAATTTATGAATGTTCTTATACAGCGGCCGTCAAAGTAGTAAATACAGCAAAATATTGTGGCACGCTTACAAATCACGGTGCTTAACTTTTCGTAGCTTCTTTGAACGAATGTTTCATGAGAGCAGGCTGACCGGGATTCATGTCCCGTTCTTGTCCCGCGTGCCACTGAAACGTACATTTCGCAACCCCACCTACTCACTTTTCCTAAACCTAACCGTTCTCGTGCCGCGTATCAGTTAACCGTACGTCGCGACCGAGCGTTTCTAAATATAACGCCAAAAGGCTACACGCGAGTCCTGAGAGCGTCAAATATGGATGCACAGAGACCCGACCCAGAGCGTCTAAATACGACGCTAAAGGAGACTTTTTGTGTCAGTAACAAAATGCCAAAGGCACCTGCCCAAGCTGCCCAAAACTTTTTGACAGAATGGGAGTGAGAATGAGTTGATAAAGTAATAGTAAAGTCATAAAGAACTGCGGGTTCATGAACGTGAATCACATCAGTAGTAGAAACAAGAATATTTTTGGGTCACAAGGATACTCTGGATTTCGACTAGTTTAATCATTAGAAAGTCTGAGACATCCATTTGTTGGGACCTTTTTGCTTTGCCAACGTTTTTTTTTTACCCCCAGAAGAAGCCGAACGTCATATGGTTGTTGATTTATGCAGATCCGAATTTACAGAGGATGGAAAGAAAAATAAAAGGAGTGGTGATTTTTCTGAGTAAGTAGTGATGAGAGTGATGTTTAGCAAATACACCGAATAACTAATGACTAACTAATTCACATTCACAAGTCTTAACATGATTCCAACATATTTTTAGCAAATATAAATCCCCACTGACGGTAGGCTTACTGGCCAGTAGGTAATGTAGTCACTAAGGTAGCCATCCACAGATACAGTTCTTCCCAAAGGATTGACTGTTCACATTTGTTTCACATTTAAGGGTTAACATTAAAAAAGGATTTATAAAATGATGCCAACAATTATTAGGCTATTAGAATAGCTTAGTATTGTATGCAAAAAAAAGTATCTATAAATGCTTTAGGCTGCCCTAAAAGTTATTGTAGGACCAGATTAATATGTAACTTCATTTTATACAATATATGTGGTAGGGGGTCCCTGATCCGTCTCTCTTTCATTTAAGGGGTCCTTGGCTTAAAAAAACGTTGAAGACCCCTGCATTATAGCATTACATTCAAACTCTGCTTCAGACTGAATTCTTCAGGTGGAAACCCTGTTGGAGAAACTCCAACTTGTTGAATGAAACAGTTTAACTGAGCGCCACAAGAGGGGGGCAAAACCCCCATGGGGAGTCTCATTACTGGGCCGCCAGCTGTAATGACACAGGCTTATTAAATCAGTCCGGTTGCTCCTATTGTCTGACTTGTAGAGCAACGATCCAGTTCAGTCCACGCAGAATCACATGCCAATAATGCTATTGGATTTAGAAGCTGGACTTTTGTACAGCATTCAAACTTTGTATGGTTCTTTCTGCTTTTTATCCCTTAACCCCAACACACACACACACACACACCTATATATCAGGAGTACTGATAAAAATTAGGACACGCCTTCAGTGTTTCCTTTAGGATTTTCTTTTAGCAGTGGGGGTAGGTCCGAACATCCCCCCATGAAACAGAACTGACACTTTTCTGCAACACAAACTAATATATTTATTCCCCTCTATTCACACACAATGAGGCATATTCTCGGTTGTGATTGAACTGTATTTTTTTAGTTACTATATAAGCCAATTTTGATCTTGACATATAGGCTAAGCATTCTGTAGCAAATAACAATAAACCCACTATTAATTACATTATCTTAATAATAAAACGTTCTCCGACATGCACTCTAACAATGCAGCCCTATTTCTGATACCGTGGGGGGCAGAAATGTTGCCATGGGGGGCCACCATGGTCAAATCAACATAGATGAAACACTGTGCCTTTCCTATGGTCCTACAGACCTGGTAATCAAATTATTTCCCACCATTGCTTCAAGGAACAGATCCATCTGTTGGGATTTTGTCTAAGGCAGAGCTACTTGTGTGACTTACGAGGCCATTGCAACAAACACTGATATTTCATGTTTAAGTGAATTGTGAAGCCAAGAGATCCACAATCAATTCAAATGTTCAAAGTTTATATGACTTATAAAGACCCAGTACCACACACACACACAGGCGCGCAGGCGCACACACAGGCGCACAGGCGCAGGCGCACACACACACACACACACACACACACACACACCCCTCTCTCTGCCTGGTGTGTGTTTCATCTAATTCTCTTTAATGAGGCTCATTTCACTGTCAGGAGTCTAATGATGCTAATTAATTAATCCGCCCACCCGTGGTAAAGAAAAAAAAAAGTCATCCAGACCCTGCCTTAAAGATAACATATACAGTATGTGTTATGGTTGAGAAAATAAATGATATGGTTTTTTATACACTTTGTCTGTATTTTGCACACGGCTGCAAGCTTTGTGTTGTACTTTTACATTCAAGCTTTCCACTGAATCGAGCTTTGATTGGGCGCTACTTACTACAGGGGGCGTAACTGTAGAGGAAACTTAAACAGATGTTTGTAGGGCCTGAGGTTAACCCAATGGTCAAGTGTACATTGTGCGCATGTCTCGAGTAAATCACGGAATGGCTCTGTGGGGGATTTGTAGGGGTGCGCGATTCAGAAAATGTCACGATTTGATATTGATTTTTAGGCTCAAGATTCAAAATCGATTTTCCATTCAAAAAACGATTCACAGTATGTAAATGTAGTTACTTTTCCCATGTGATTGCAGTAGACCTACAATTAATAAAAAAATTATATTTATATATATATATATATATATATATATATATATATATATATATATATATATATATATATATATATATATATATATATATATATATATATATATATATATATATATATATATATATATATATATATATATATATATATATATATATATATATATATATATATATATATAATAGATTTTTGGAATTCTATGAATCGATTTTGAATCGGTAGAGTTTGAATCGCGATACGAATGTACGACTGTGAATCGATTTTTTTGCACACCCCTAGTGATTTGATCTGTGTTTAGGTCTTGAATGAAACACTCTAAAACAGACGTTTATTTCTGATAGAAACAGATGCTATTGGTCGAACAACTGGGAATAAAAACAAACCAACAATGAATGCAAAATCAAGCAACAAAGAATCTATTTTTAAGAATTATGAAATGCTACAGACTTCCCTACCTATAAAAAGGAGCAAAGCACTTTTCAAGGATCGAGAAAAGCCAAAGTAATGGGATTCAAAAGCTTAAAAAAAAATCATTGTAATATTGTGCATTTGAGTTCCAATCTGTGATTGGTGTGTTGCGCTTCTTCCTGCACCAACTGTTGACATTGTCCCCCGGTGACCCACGTAGAGTGTAAACCATCTGTGTCTGTCTGTGGACGTTCTTTGGTACCGAACTACGCACATAATGACAAATCGCAGCAGATAATACTTTTTCAAACAAGTCATTACGGCGGCAATCTGACAACATCTAAGGCCCAATTCAGGACAAAGAATCACATTAAAACTAGTTGCAGCTTGCAAACTCCTTGTAATGCGCCAGTCTGCAACATTCTTAACCCTGCCAGTTCATACCAGTATACCAAATCCATAGCAATGATACTTCCGTTCTATCTTTACTTTGTTGGTAGCTGGACATACAATTTGGAGCGTTAAAATATGCATGAGGATAGTGATAGCGAGATACTTGCAGTTGCATTTTAGTAGTGATAAAACGGCGGACATAACGTTTTAGTTTTCTGATCGTATTGTTTTATCACACGTGGCGGGTCACTTCAGAAAGCTCCACATGTATATTTGGCCTCTGGTCGGCAAAAGGAAGCAGTTTCACTGCTACAAAACAGCGGAGGGTTGAAAAGTTGAATGATATGAAGGAAGAAGAATGTTTCCCAGTTTTCTGACAGGCTGCATCACTGAAGGATTTAAAAAAAAAAAAAAAAGGGAAAAGATGTAGGAAACAAAAAAAAGCTACTTGGAGCTTATTATACCTGAAGTATGCCATCAAGCAGATTCTCTCTAAAGATATAGAACTTTTACAGTCATTAACCAATAATTATGCATTCTCCCATTGCAATACGCAAAGATTTGATAGCACTCAGAAACCACACGTATGGATCTGTGGTACAAACGCTGACTAATGCAGAGGAAAATCGCCGACATTCTCACTTACATCCACAAACCTCTCTGCAGGTTGGAATGAGACCCATCTAAATAAAGCTTGATGAAGCGCTTTGCTCCGTGACTGGTCACAAGATTTAGCCATCATCGTGAAATGTAAAAAAAAAAGTTATACAAATTACATGATACATAATATTCCATGTTTAGTATTAATACAAACCGTGTACGCTGAACTTATTTTTGGAATAAATAAAAGGTAACTGAAGAGGAAGGGACTCTGTGTGTGTGTGTGTGTGTGTGTGAGAGAGGTTGAACAAATCCAACCACACATTGTTCTTGTTTGCACAGACCTTAGCAATTTGTTTGACTCTGCTGCTATTGAGGCGAGACATGCTCGTAATCTCGGCATCGTGCGTGTGTATACGCATGTGCGCGCGTGTGTGTGTGTGCACATATATGTCGGTGTGTGTTTGGGTGGAGAGCGCTTATGTCAAACATCTCCTACTGTAAGACCTGGGACAATTTTATTTGGTTTGATTTGTGAGGGCCGGAGAAAGCAGAGGGCCCCGTGTTATTCCTCCGTTCTGATTTCCTCTGCCTTCAGACTTTATTTAGACCCACTTCATTTCCTTTCATTGCCTCTCATTTGTTCTCATGCAGGAGGAGGGAGGGAGAGCGTGCTTGACAACATAAGAAAACTCCTCTAAACCTCTTGTTGGAGACCTGATTTATTGACAGGAACAGCAATGAAAAATATGTCCTTTTGTGTTGTTTTTCAGGAATTCATTTTATTTATTTCTGGTTTGCTTTGCCAAACGTCTGAGACCTGTCACTTGCTTGAGAGAGCAAGAGATTTCTTTCTTTTAATTATTTATTTCATTTTTTTTTTTTTTCTCCCTGCCAAGCAGTGACAGCTGTAAAGAAAGGGCAGGGTGGCATGGACTCGGGCGGTTTCAGTGGCACACTAAGTTGCATTTGATTGGCGCCTGGGCTCATGGAGCGCTGCCCTGCCGTGAGTCAGCATCGCCGGGCGCAGAGGCACGCATGCACATCCACCGAACTGAAATATCGCCATGGCAACGGAGGCTAAAACAAATTGTGGGCTGTGCGTTTTATTTCCTTAACATTCTTCCCCATTTCTTGCCCAAATTGTGGGGTTGAAAGTTTGGGAAATGTACAGATTGACTCTTTCTGACGAGATGGAAGGGAAAAAAAACGGGGCAAATGGGCACTCATGTGGCTTAAATTAGCACTTAAATGTCATTCTGCTCACCTGAACATGATGTTTGAAGGAAAATGTAAAGCAGCGCTGCATTAGAGCCTACAGTGTGTATTAGGAATGAGCTGTGTAAACAAATGACATTATCTTGGCAGATAATCCTCAACGCTGTCCAAGCAAGTGTCCGAAGGCCCCGCTTGCATCATGGATCTGTCCATCACTCCGAAAATGACTAGACCTTGCAGAGGCTGAGACTGAAAATGTAACAACTGGGTTGGTGACATCACTCCAACTGGATCGGTCTCCACTGGCCCTGCATGGAAAAACGACTCAGATCCTCTGGCTGAGCTTTTCGAGAGTCCGGCGAACATGTTTTGGAGCCTGAAGAAGACACTGAGGAAAATGAGTGGAGCAGAGGCACGTACACCCGTTTTTCCTGTGCGTCAGTCAGTCGCCGTGCCCCCTCAGCAAAAACACAAACATGACGGAATGCGGGTCACTGCGCAAACAGCAAAAATGGCGCCACGAGGAGATCCGTCCCAACATAAACACAGACAGACTAATAGGGAGCTCTCTCTCTCTCAAACACACACATGCAAATAAGTAACCAACCAAAGGGCATTGCTGCAATTGAGTCTGTTTCTAGAATCCTGCTGAATCATTCACTAACACCTGTCACTCAAGCGCCGTCACTCATCGCAACGTCTAGCCTATAGCTGCAGGGCACTTAAGAAACAACTTGTCCAAGTCAAAATCAATTTTTCAACTGGACTGAAAAGGACTTCACCGTGAAGAGCGACAGCATGATATAGGTCGCATTCATGTAAAACACAAGTGAAACCATAGCCACAGTTGCACTCAATAAAATGGAAGTGGGAGATAGAGGTTGCCCCCTAAAAGTCAATGCCTCGAGTTAATCGTTTGAGAAGACCCCAAGTTGACTTTTTCAGTTAAATCCCTGGACTTTTTTCTTTTTTAGCTGTCACTGTGCACAGATCAACATGGGAGCAACAGCAAGGTAGGCTAGAAACTCATAAACACAGAGATAGCATTTGATTATTATAATTTAACCTGCTTTTTGCTCGCAGGTTTCTCTATAGAACTCCCCCTACAGCTTCAGAACAGATATTTGGCAGCTCCTATGTTTACTTGTGTCTGACTCCTCGCTCGGTCAGTCTGCCGTTTCCTCATTCTCTGTTCCTCCGACAATGCTTTCCTAGCTTTCAGCTTCATTTTCGTGCAACACTACATCACTACCTTGTTAGCCGGATCCTGAATGGCCGTATGTGTGCAGTGCCGTGAAGCAATTCGTTACATCGCGAGACCTGATATCACGCCATACTTCCTGACGCTGAGGCCGGCGTCCGCCGACCGAAAGTTGCGAGGGTGGTTTTTCAGCTCACAGGCGCTAGGGGGGAGCGAGAAACAACCACCATTCAACTCGAAAAAACTCATACGACCATTCCAATGACTCCGACGCTGTTCAGCTTCAAGTTAAATTAAGCTAAAAAAAAAACTGCATAGCTCCCCTTTAAAGGTGCTTATCATTACTTTGTGGTAATTCTACCATGGACATTTTTTGTGGAAAAAATGCCTTGTTACCTTGTTTCAAGCCATTCTAGCGTGATATATATATAGAAAGCCTGCAGGAAGACTCAGCTCGATTTCTGCCAGTTCTCATTAATATTCAACAAGCTAAGCTAGCCAATGAGAGCCTGGCTGTCAGCATCCTTAACCCAGCGCAACTGGACGAGCTCATGAATAGTAATGAGCTCAGGCAACATGACGTCAGACTGACCAGCTTTTGTAATTGGCCTGATTTCTTTTCAGTGGCTAGAGCTTACAAAGGAGTTAGCAGTACATTTACACATTCACAACATAACACAAACACATATGGACCTAACATATTTCAAAAAAATACAAGGAAAAACGGTTTTGTGTGGCAGGGCACCTTAAGGTAACACAACTACTTGGTTAGGTTTAGAAAACAGATCATGGTTTAGCTTAAAATAAGTATGTCTAAACTACGTGGTTAGGATCAGGCATCATAATGACTTGGTTAGCTTTAGAAAAAGATTGTGGATTATCTTAAAAGAAGTATAAGAAGTATAAGAAGAAAGTAATAAGTACGTTTTTTACGTAACATTCTTTAACAGCGGCCTGCTGGGTAAAACTCCTGCGTATGTAATGGAATTCCATGTTCAGGCTTTATAACATAATGTCAGATGACGATTCTAAATTGAAATGCAGCTGCAGCGACTTAAAGTAAACTTCTCAAACGTCAAATTTCAACCACTCAAGGAGATGCTCGGAGGGGGGGGGTCACCGAAGAAGAATTTTCTTAACCATGCTAACTTAATGCTGCCGTAATGTCCGACTGCGTAACACAATGGACCTTTTTCACTGCAGACATGTTGACTTGTCATAGTAGGGAAAGCACAGCTGGAAATTGATAACCTTAACGATGGCTCAATTCCATCAAGTGTCCCAGTAAGCTATTTCAGTGAGTCAGCATGCACAATACCAGGGCCTCTCCGAAGTGGAATGCAGCCTTCATTAATGGTTTTGAACACACCTGTGCTTTTCCTACTATGACCTGTCAACACGTCTGCCGTGAAAAAGGTCTATGACAGCAACGGTGAGATGACATTAAAAAAGTGAATTAGGAGTTTAGTTGTTATAAACCTACTAGGAACCAGAGTGTCGTGCCTTGCTCTACCCACTGAGCCTCACCCCAATTCCAACTCCTCACGCTGGCAGCGTTGCGTGTCACGGCAGAGCCCTCCCTCGCTGATGGACGCCTGCCATCCATCTCAGCGTATCCTGCGATCCAGCTCTGGATGAGAGTCAGCAGCTTCCTGCGAGTGCTGTTGTTTCACCACTCGCACAGTAATCACCGCTGTCAAACGCTAGTCACCCAATATCCACCATTAACGTCTCTATTATAGTTTCTTCCATTCTGTCCATCTCAATGTTTCCCCTCATTCACAAGACCCATAGTTTCGTAGCAGCACTAAATCATTCTCGTATTGGGGGATCTGTATTGTTTGGAAAGGGTCATAACTCTGGAGCTGATCATGGAAAGTGTGTATAGGGATTTAATTGGGCTGCAGTCAGCTACAGTACTTTAGTGCAGGGGAAGCTCTCATATTCAAAACCTCTACTTCTTTCTTTGGACTGAATTCACCGGGAAAGTGAAATCCTCAGAATCAGCTTTATTGGCCAGGTTTGCAAGGTTTGCAAACAAGGAATTGGACTTCGGTAAACTTTGCTCTCAAAGTACAACACTTAACATATTAAGAATAAAACCAGAGATGACGGTAAGAATATAAGAATGTAAATATAAAAGAAATCCTGTTAGTGTACAGTATAACATAATAGAATTTACAATTTTACAAAAACATATATTCGATAAGAGAGGGAAGGAATAGTCTGACATTTTAGGATTTAAATATGAGTAAACTGCAAGGCAGATCAGTGCAATGGTAATATATTAATAACAATATTGTAATTATAGGGTTGAAATAGAAATGAGGTAGGAAAGTGAAATCCTAAAATGCAGTTTCAAAAATATTCACAATATTTGTTTGGAATTTCAAACTGACTGTAATAAAAAAATTAAATAATTAAAAAAATATCTACATTAATTTTGATTATTAAGAGACAAACCAAGTTTTTGGAAATTCAAGACGGAGGACCGGCAATTACTTCATGTCCTATGGCCCTGTGATAAGGTCCAGTCGTTTTGGACCGGGATACATGATAACTTATGTCGGATAGCAGGGACCCGGGTTCCATTCAGCACAAGATTATTTCCTCTGGGAGATGGATCAATCCTAAACGGGATGGATAAGCACATAAGAAGCTGGGTCCAAATTATTTTAATGATAGCCAGACATGTTCTTTTAAGAGGATGGAGGAATGAAGGGGTGCCTTCAATCCAGGAGTGGGCTTGTGAGATGTTTAAAAGGGTAAATTGAACATCTACACTAGAAAATGGGGAAAGTACTTGAGCTTTCTGGCAGGCATTTACTGTGGAGGGACATGTACTATTTGCTTATTGTTTTATCACATCATCTAATCAGAATATTGTTGATTGTATTTTCTTGAATATTATGGTTATTATTTTATCCAGTCTTAATTGTTGTCTAAGGATACGTACCAAAGTTGACAACCCAGCCCTACGTGTATATGTGGTGATGACGAGAGAGTGTGTGTGTGTGGTAATGTAATCATGAAAAAAACATTACAATGCTGTGCAAATGAAGTTAGGGCAATTTCTAAGAAAGTCCTTGGGTGAACGTTTGAGGCTATTTACCCACATGTGTGAGGGCGCACACCTCTCTGCTCTCTGATCTGCAAATGGAAGCGTTTACATTTTATCGCCTGCTTACTTTGACGACATGGTAATTTCAGTGGCCTAAGAAAATAACTGACCAATTGCCGATAATTGTTGGAGATGGCAGCTATGTTGGATGAGAGGGTTAAAGGTTGTCGGCGACGGGCTGCTAACCAGCTGTGGATGGGTCAAAAGGGATTAAGTTTGAGGGATGGTCAGCAACAGTAATAAGAGTTGTGGGGTAGGGGGTGGGGGGGGGTTGAAACAGGAATGATAAGTGTTTGGTTAACATTATGTTTGGGTCCAAATATGCCAGTATGGGATGTTTTTCCTTCTTTTATTCAGGAAAGAACTGTTGCAATGGTAGATGGTAGAATTAAGATCCGGCCAAACCTTTAACAGTAGATAAATATTTGATGGATTTTTAGGGGTCCCTTTTTTCCTTTTTAACAGGGTGGACCTACAGTCTGCATTGATGTTTTTGATTAACACACGCAGAGATTGGCGATGCCTGGATCCAGACATGTCCTGACTTTCGAGAAGTTAGATTTTCAGACTTTCAGACGAAAACTTCTCTTTGTTTTCGGTTTTCTGGGTCAAACTACATGATTGGGCTGCTCTGTAAGTTTTGACAGTAGTCAGAAGCAAACAGCATTCTAAAGCAGAGAAGCTTGAAAACACAGAAAATATTCACTGTTGTCAATGTTGTTGATGATAGCCGAAAAAGTTATATTTTGCAAACAATACGCACCCTGTTTCCATCTTCAGCCTGGCGTTGTTTACACTACTAACTTCCGTTGGAGACAGGGATTTCATTTCCCCTAATCTATCAGTAGTAGAAGTATCTGCCTAACGTAATTCGAAGTCAACCCTGATGCGTAGCCATGCCAACGTACTGGTTTTGCCGGTGGTTTAAGAGTGGAGCGGAAGTGAAGTAAAAAGAAACTGCCATGTCTGGCGATATTAAGACAGCTTGACAATGGCATTAGTCCACCCATGGTGCTAATTGGCTAATCATTTGTCTCCCCGCGGCGCTCATTGTATTTCACCATATTGATTGTTTTTAACTCTTTCACGTCAAATCTGTCAACTCAGTGGATTGGGCACTTTCAAAGATCTGGACCCAGGCAACACCAGGGCTATACATGGAATCCCAGAACAGAAATCTGTTTAGGAATACGTACAACTAAAGCAAAATATGACCTAATATACACAGGCCTTACTGTACAGTAGGACCTGCTCTTTTGAGGCCGTGACCGGAAGAGAGTCCCTGTGTCGAAACCTGGTTTTAAGATTTCTTTATTTTAGTTTTACATGTATATATTTCCAAATTAAATGGTCTAATCAAATTACCACCAAGTTAACCCGGGGCTACTGAGCATTCCGGCATAGGAATACCACACAAGAGATGCAAAGAACAGGTTTTAGCCTTGGGCCTCCCAGCAGGTTAATCCAGCAATTCAGATCAGGCATGCTTTTATTGAGTGGCTAACTGTAGAAACCAAATGAATATGTTGTAAGAGAAAACACTTTTATATCTTAATAATTTTGCTAACACAGACCAAGTGGCTGAAAAAAAGCACAGCATTACTTTAACAACATGGGCGATTTTAGGCCCTTTTTAGGGTGGCTTAAGCCCCTAAATTGAAATTTCATCTCAGCCTTAATTTTTGTGCTTCAAGTTAGAGTTTCCAAACTTGTTGAAGGTTTAGTTCCATCATAGTGTCAAAAACCATCAGCTGACGTTGTTCAGTAGCTAGCACAGAGATTATCGGCTAATAAAATTACTGATTTAGCGGCAAAATCTTTGCAAGGCACCGTGTCACATTCTCATTAGGGGCTGAGCCCCCCTGAAGGTCTGATCCTACAATCGCCCCCGTTTAACAAGTATGCAGGAACATTCAGAGCTACAATGGCTTCAAACAATGATTTGGAAATTATTTATTTCAGAACGCTTCCGCATATACACATTCTAGACAAAGTGCTTCATTATCATTCATTTGTCATTATTACAGTGTTTCCTTGTAGAACTAGAAGAGGCCATAGATGCTGTGTTTGCTCGATGACTAAAGTGTCAGTTTCTACAGTGAAACAGAACAGCAACATGAAGAGTTACTGTACATCAGCCATACTTTGTACCTCAGCTGCTTGGATTTGGCACTGAAGAACAACTGAAGGGGACGAAGCTGAAAAAAACTAAAAGTAAATGTGACAACTAAACCGCGCTGGAAAAGAAAACGGCTCCCTCTCTCCCCATTACTGTTTGAACGTCGGCCACTTCTGACCAGCATGTGGTCGTTAAGAGTAATCCCACACTGTGCAGCACTGTAATCAGTGTTTCCATCAATGCAGAGGCAGCGATGAGTGTGAAGAAGACCTAAATATCTATCAAAGTCTCGCATGATTGACAGCGGATCTGGAAGAAGCATATAAACAACACAATGGAAGCTCACCGCAGTATAGTATCAACATTTTGTGGTATTCCCACGGTGAAATGGAATCCCTGATCATGAAATTGGGAGGGCTTCTCTACATAAAAAAAAAAAAAAGGCAGAAACTGTAAATGCTCTCCATTGCCATTTGAGTGTCAGTCAACTCTGACCACTGAGTCTGTGAGGCCAGGCCCACAGCGAGCTGCAGAGTGTAATCAGCGCTTTGATTTTTCCTCTGGCAGCGCAGCGTAATCAAAGACTGCGGCACCACAGCGCGGTCGCCGTTCCATCTCCCGCTGACGGCCCCGTGACAGCTAAATACCCAGGTCCGTGTATGCCCATTAGTCTTCTTTCTGATTGGCTGGCTTGGTTGCGGTTAAGCTGCTTAATTCCACGACATGTCTGGGCGGTTGGCCTGGCTCTCGCCGCTCCCTGTTATGTGGTCGGCACACTAGGCATTAGAAACAACAAACAAACACACCAACGCGGGCTTGAAGTACAAACTGCTGTGCTTTGAATGAAAAGTAGCCAATTTCCTGTACAGCGACAGAGTTTCTACTGAAAAGGAAATTCTCTCACATTGTTAGGTATAACCAAAGTACCCCCAGGTTTCCACGAGTTAAATTTAAGACTTTTTAGGACCTTTTTAAATGTCATTTAGAATGAAATTGAATACCAACTTCATGAACATACTGGCAAAAGTATGTAGGATATAATGGAATATCAGAAAGGATTTTAGGCTATATGATAATTGTTTACCAAGTACTTGAACTTAATTATATATATATATATATATATATATATATATATATATATATATATATATATATATATATATATATATATATATATATATATATATATATAAAAACATATTTTATTGAGGTACTCAATACATACATGCTTTGTGAGAAAACAACAAAGGAGTAATTTAATCTTATGAAAGGAGTACAAATGTTAGATCTTTGGGAACGACATTTAAGACTTTCCAAAGAAATTAAAGACCGCTATATACAGCTCAATTGTGGTCTAACTATAAGAAAAAGAGTACGCAGAGGCTCAAGGTAGCATACAATGAGGCAATGAGGCTGCTGCATCATTTCCCTAGGCAGCATAGTGCCAGTCATTTGTTTGTGTCCACTAGAGTACCAACCTGTGAGGCACTCTTAAGACAATGGATGTTTAGTTTTAAGTGTCGCCTGGACAAGTCAGAGAACCACATAACTGAAGCTTTAGTCAGCCCTCTGAAAAGCTGTTATAGATACACTTCGAGGTTAAGACTGCATTGGTGCAATAGCCTGTATATCCTATAGCAGGGGTCGGCAACCTTTTTGATATGAAGTGCCCTTTTCAAAATTTCTTGTTTATTAGTGTGCCATGTTAACATGAATTTTTTTTTATGACATCACATCAAAATGTAATATCCAGGGAATCTGTAATAATCAGGACCTTGTAATTATTATTATTGTATATTATTATTATGGAAACATGGTTTTGGTATGCAGTCCTGATTGGTGGAAAATGGGCTGACAAAAATATCACTGTCAAAGAGCCTGAAGCGAAACGTTGTGGAAAAGCCCAGCTTTAATGATGAATGGACTGATAAGCAGGTCCTGTATGAATCATTTTCAATGGCACGATGCTGTGGCAAAATAATAATAACACAACCAGCATCATTATCAAGAATGAAGAAGAACATAACGATTTCGTCATTCACGTGCATTTTAAGTAGCCACATGTATTTGTTTTGGTCTTATAATGCATCCATATTTACGCTCCAGCGGAGAGGATGGTTTCTTCAGACAGCTTAAGTTTATAAGAATTTGTCCAAATTTCAAGATTCCCTGCAAACTAAGATAAATAGACTACAAACCGACAGCTTTTCTTTTAGCTTGTTTTGTGAAAATTAGCTATTTGCAGAGTAGAGCTGTGTTTGCGTAAAACTAGAGTGCGGTGGACAAGAGTGGTCTGAGCAGACAGAGCAGATTGAAATATCACTTTCTACATGTTGATGCCGGTTTACACAGGTGAGTGCATTGATAAGTATTGGCTTTTAACTCACGAAGGTTCAATTGTAGCCTCCTTACAGTAACGAGACTAGCGTTAGTTCATCTGCCCCAGCGTCCGTTGGTTATCCTCTTTGTATTGTTCCCAGTCAGAGATATGAGTCAATCAAACTACAGTAAATAACAGGTTGCGCACAGGCGCCAATTTATGTTTTCCTCCGTGGGTGCTCACACGCGCACACAGTTTAAAGAGTAGTCAACAATGTTTGCATTTCAGAACCTTAGGAAATGGACAGCGGCCGACACGAACACACACGCCGTAAAGTAAGCTATCTTTCAACTCAGGACAGCGCCACTTCTCACAGATAGGATTGGGGATGAGAAGTTTAATCAGCTTCGTGGGAAATTATAAATCAATGCCACCGACATGACCAATCACACTTAGCACCACCTTCAATGTTTAATATAAAATTAAAAATGAACTGGCAGTCTGGCACACGTGGGTGCTCAGTATTTTCCGTGGGTGCTCAAGCTCCGGATCACCCACGGTATCGGCACCTATGAGGTCGGCAACTGTGAACGTTAATTTGGCATGCGGATGAGAGAGTGCTTCAGCATTTCAACCATGATTTCAACACATCAATAACTCTCTTGCACACATATTGCCAGCGTGCCATTGGTTAAGGTCCCGCGTGCCCATGGTGGCACGCGTGCCTAAGGTTGCCGAACCCTGTCCTATAGGCTAATATGCAATTTTTATGTATTTTTGTATCTCCTTTTTATACTATGTATACTGTATGATGTGTTATATGGACCTGTGTCTGCAATAAAGCTTTATAATATAATTATAAAGACTTTTAAGGCCTTATTTTCAAATTTTATAATAAAGACATTTTTAAGACTTTTAAGACTAACAGGTACCCAGGGTATAACCCGTCTGTAATATTAAAGTGCTTAAAGTGTTTACAAAGTGAAAAGGCCCCCCCAAAGGGACTTACCATCTCCAACAGAAAACACTGTTCCCAAACTGCTTCAAACAGCTTTATTGTAGTCCAGCCTTTACTTCAGAGACAAACGTGTATCACTTTGTAACACACGTTCTAATGCTCGCCTAGCTGCTAGCGTGGCACGCCCTCATACTCTGCAACTGACAAGCTAGCAGTACTTACTGCGCATGTGCGACTCCCAACAAAGATGGAACAGAAGTGAGATGCCTCACTCTGTTGCTAAAACAGAGAGCTCAACACACAGGATGAAAAGAGGAGCTGCAGCAATGTGCAGTACAACAAATATTGTGTTTTCTGAAGATTAAACCACATAAACCTACTCTGGTACAACTTCTAAATACAAATATGAACCTGAACATGAGCAGAATATGAGTAAAAGTAACTTTAACCCTCAAAAGACGAGTGGGAACGTGTTGCATTTGGCAGTGGATTAGTCACACAAGGCAGGTTGTGATTTCACAGTATTGTGTCTCAGTATTGTGTCTCAGCTGGGGCGGGGAGTTGCTACATCCCTAGAGCGGACAAAGAGCCCAAGCATGTCTTCTCAGTGGGCTACCACTGTCGTGCCAAAAAGTGATCATCCGCCAAAAGCAGTGCTGTCTACCCTACGTGCAAATGATGGAAGTGATCTTACACAAACACATGTTAGATTGAAACCCAGGCTCTTGGGCTCTCGAGCATGTTGTTTTGTTGATGGGGGTCGCACACATTTCTCCGGCCGCTGTATCGGCTTCCTCAGCAGACTGAGCTACTTCCCCCGCCCGGGACACATCGCCTACCTGGATGTGTGACGGCTACACGAAAAAAAAGGGGACACGCAGAATCTCTAGATGAGCCGCAGCCGAGCCACTTGTTAACAGCAATCAGCTGCGAAATCTGTGCTGATTGGGTCTAGGTTTCCCTGGTCTGGCTGCGTTCTAGTCCGCCATTTTATCGGTTCTGCATGGGTCCCAGCAATTAAATAATAGATGGGCCCGGTTCAGTTTCAGGGAGTACATTTGCAGGTCTTTTTGGCTATGGGGCACGAATTTTCGTGTACAGTAGGTCACCTGTGTTTTGCCACTAATTAGAACCCAATACACAATCATTGTAGTTATGCATGTAAAATGGATGAAGTATACTTTAAGCCTTAAAAGACACTTCAGATAATGATAATTGCAGCTTTAAAGCCAGCGCAAAAATAGTGTAAAGCTCCTTCATAAGCAGGTCTGAATCAGAGTGATTCATGCGGGGCACGGAACTGGTCTTGCTCTTTTTGTGGTCCATAGTGAGAGAGGACAAGTAAGCCCTAACAGAGAACGAGCTGCTTACTTCTTCTAAATGTCCTAGAACAGCCAACGTCAACTGGCGGCCTGCGGGCCACATCCGGCCCGCCAAAGCTTTTAGTCTGGCCCGCAGAATAATCATGAATTCACAAAATGTAAAGAGGAAAAAATGCGTTATGTTATTTATCATTTCAAACATTTAGAGCAAAAACCCAGCCCCCTGTATTTGCATCTCTATTCACATGCTGGGATTTTGTACAGCGATTCCCGAGCTCCACACACACAGATGAGCAGAGATGTGTATGCGTTAAAACACACACACACCGCTGAGCCGAGACGTGTGTGCGTTAAAACACGTAGCACCTGACTGGGAACGATACAAAGAGGGCAGATGAACTCACGCTAGTCTTGTTACTGTAAGTAGGCTACAATAAAACCTTCGTGAGTAAAAAGTCAATACTTATCAATGCACTCACCTGTGTCGGCATAAACATGTAGAAAGCGATATTTCAATCTGCTCAGTCCACTCTTGTCCACCAAACACAGCTCTACTCTGCAAATAACGAATTTTTACAAACAAGCTAAAACAAAAGCTGTCGGTTTTTAGTCTAACTGTTTATCTTAGTTTGCCGGGAATCTGGAAATTTGGACAACGTCTTGTAAACCTCACTGCTGGCTGAACAAACCAAACTCTCCGCTGGAGCGGTAAATCTATGGAGGTATTATAAGACCAAAACAAATAGTGGCTACTTAATATGCACGTGAATGATGATGCTGGTTGTATTATTTTGCAACCTGACAAGCACTGTTTCTTTCTGCAAGCATTTTCCACCAATCAGGACGCTGCTTACTACAACGTTTCCATAATTGCAGACTTTAACCATCACTCCTCAGTGAACTGCCTCCTAGACTGAGATCATTTTCTAGTTAAAGAGCCAGTTATCATTATGGAGTTTCCATGTTTTTTAGGAGTTTGCTCACACTAATACATCTAAAGAAATATAGCATTAATTCAGTAAGAAAGTGAAAATTGCCAACAAAAATAGGCGTATTAGGTTTAAATTAATTTTATTTTCTTTATTTGAAAGTCCGGCCCCCAGAGTGCCTGCGTAGAAAAATTCTGGCCCTTGGAAAAATCTAGCTGATGACCCCTGTCCTAGAAGAATGGTGCACCATGCAGATTGTAGCACCGCGGCTCGAATATATTTCTCCATTTGGTCGAATTGTAGAGTCGAAGTGGAGCTGTTGTCTCCTCATGAAAAAACGAAACGAAAAGTCAATAGCCGAGTCCTCAGTCTGACTGACGACAGGCTGCTGTTAACACCACAAGAAGATTTTTCCACATTTTACATGAGGTTTTGTCAAACTTGATGCCAGTGGGTCACTATCCACAATGTTTCAATGATTTTGGTAGAAAAAAAAACGAGTACATCACATCTGTCTACAAATGGCAAATTTTGGGCAACAATGTACCTGAAATTAAAGTACAGGCTCCTGCTAAAAGTCTGTTTAGCTCCTCCAATCCTTCATGTCTAAGCTTGAGTCCAAGCCAGACTAGGCAGCCTGTTGGCACTCCCTCCCCAGTCTGGGTGCCTTGAGGACTGGGTATAGCTCCCAGACATTTGGCCCCTGTGGCTCCAAGGCTTCCAGGTTCGTGTCAGGATCTCGCAAAGGGAACAAATCTACCCCACCCTCCGAAAGAAAAAGAGTGGCTTATTTTTCTGGGACAGCGGAGAATAGAGGGGGGGGAATAGATAGAATTACTCCTGTGCTACAAGTCATGCCTGGCTGGCCCTCGTGCCATAGATGTAGACGCTCGATAGTGGTTTAGTCTCGCTGGTTAGTCACGGCCTGACTCACCTTGCTGACAGGGAAATCATGAAGCAGCTTGACCGCCGCTGTTGTCAGGTTGGCTGGCTGCGTGGCAGCACCGCTGCCCACGGAGCTTACAAAGTCACAGCTTCTGACATGAAATCCGAACTCTAAAATTGGCCTCACTGCTCAACTATGAGACTTCAGGTCTGGGGAAACTTTAATTCAATGTATCTCTTGCATTATACAAGTCATTAGCTATTAGCCCTCTGGATGAGTTATGAGTCATATCTGCTATTGACTAGCCAAAGGTATGACAGTATCCATGGCTTTGTTATGAAAATGCTTGTTACTTAGCCTAACATTTACCCGTAGCGTTTCATGCTGTAATATATGGAGACCTCGGAAAGAACAATAATCTCTGAGGTAGCAGTTTGATGACATGTTGCTGTTAGCAGTGCCAAGCGTGGCTTAATTGAAGTGCATGGCAAAAGCCTTGGAGGAAAGATTCTCATATTCTACTGATCCGCTTTCCCCGCAGTGGTGCACCTCTATTACTCACCACTCTTCAAAATCCATTTCCCCCTTGAAGGAAAATTGGATGCGTCCAATTACTAACTCCCCCAATTATGTGTTCTGTGTTTGGCACGTCAACAGTGTGATTCGGTCTCCGTGGGCTTCGCTACTACCCTGCCCACCACCAACAGTTACAACACCATCACTTTGTTCTCATCCATGTCGATTTTCATCGCTTGCCCATACTAAAGTTGCATTGTCATCTTTTTTCTGTTCTCGAGCCGCCCCATTTGCAGTCTGGTATCCAGCTAAAAAAAACGGATGCAATTCATAACACGTTTGTCAGCACAGAACTGCATCTCTGTTAGCAAGATTACAAATCCGATTCCATTTGTCCGTTTTTGCTTCTCCCAGGCTTAATGCAAATAACGATGGGCCCTTCTCTAGGCCAGAGTAGGATGGCAATGCTTTTAAATCTGTTTTGCAAAAGCACCAGAACAAGAATTAACAATTTAGTTACAACAATAAAAGCTTTGCTAGGCAGCTAACAACTATTCATAAACTAGCAAAATCTCGTAAATAACTTGCACGATAGACTATGAATTAGAAAACACACCCTGTGCAATTAGTCCACAGATTACAGTCCATCTCTAATACTTCTTTGTTGCTTATGCTCTCACTTTTAAGCTATTGAAGAGCAATTCAATCCCCCAAGATGCATGGAGTGTGTTATGTACATGAGGTACAGGGTACTGCAGACATGGAGTGTGCCGTTGAGTCAGTGATGCGTAATCTCTGTAAACAGATATCTGCGTACGAATGCAGAATCTGTACGCAACTGGACAAGATTTAGTTATCAAGAAGCGTTCTGGAAGCCCTACTGGTGTAGTGAGTGAACATCCTGGCCGACTCTGAAGGAACGACTGCCCCCCTCCATACTCAAGCTACACTATATATACACACCTGGCTATAGTATTCCTCTATGGTGTGTCATGATAGAGTTTTGAAGGCGTGCCCTCCTTCACGGAAATCCTATTTGTTTATGTTTCAAGTCTAAGTATGTATTTTCTTTATAATTGTCTGCATTGTTAATCATTTCTTATTTGTTCCAGTCGGGGTGGTATGGGGTGGGCTGAGAGGGGATTGTTTTGTCTGTAATGATGTGTATCTGTAATGATGTGTCCGTTCATAATCTATATTTCTCAATAAAAAGAGGTTAAAAAAAAAAAGAAGCGTTCTGGTTCACGCTTATAGTCCGAGTAGTATCGGCCAATCGCGTTGAGCATTGCGTAGCATGCAGGTAAACAGTCCGTGTGGAGGGTAAAGAGGTGGAAGGCATTGGCCGAAATGTGGAATCCATCGGCTATTGTCCAACGACAGTTGGTTTTGCTATAGATTGCTATTGGTTGTGCTGTTGAGTAAACCATAAGGGAAATTGAAATTAAAGAGCATTCTACCTTGACCTGGTATTGTGTCCTCGGGACTTAATCCTACCTTAAAACGTACACCTTTTTGTAACATTCTATGTGTTTTTTTGCTTATTGTTTGACCTGTTCATTAGGAGAGCATCTGTGCAATATTCCTTTTCATGGCCTTGTTGAGTCACAGAAACACAGTATGTTCTTCCATGAGTGTAGTCAAAGTACCATGGCAGAGACCCTCCTACTCAGTGCTGTTGCCTTTAATATTAGTGTCAAGAAATGTTGGCTTACTATCTGGCATTAAGTCACTCTGAGGAAGGCAACTAGATGTCAGGAAGTTAAGAGTTTCATATTTAGTGCATTCTCCCCGACCCAAAACCTTTCACCCCAGCTGTCATATTGTCACCCACATGGGCCGTATTCCAATTGTGCACATGCTCCAGGTGAAAGTCCCCATGTAAACGTCACTACATTACATGTGCCACGTTATTGCGAACAGTGTGAACAGTTTTGGTAAAAAGATAATTGTGCCTTTAAGAATGACTTTTGTATGTCTTTCCCTTTTTCTCCTGACGTAAGACTTACTGGTAGTGCTGTTTTTGCAGCTTTGTTTGGTTAAGGTTAGTATTTCCCCTATTATCCCAGGCGCTTTCACATTCATTGTCCTTTTTAACAGGACCTTATGACCTGGCTTTTTTCGTATTCTGGGAATATATATTTTTTTGAAATTGTTTCAATTTGACTTTAGCTTAGTGTGTTTATCATCATTTGCTATAATATACTGTATATCATTAGTATATACATTGTATTTGCAAATGTAACAGCATGGGCTCAAAAAAGGGTCAACCACAAGCTTTGAAATTATTTTTAAACATCAGTTTACAAGCTTAAAAGCTTATTGACGCTTTAGAGAGTGTCCTGTACGGTGGCCGACAGGGGCAAACGCCCTGCAACTTCAGAAAACACATGCAAATAGACAAAACAAGCAAATTAAGAAAACAACTTCATTAATTTGACAACACATGTGCAGCATTCAGCAAACGCGCTGCATATACACACAACACAACCAAATATAAAAAAACGAGTATGCGTCTTGATAACACGCCAATAATGGCATACGAATGGGCGTGTCATACATACGCCACTTCAGATCAGTCTGCCTAAAAGGGTAAATACATAAAATGTATGAACATATGTTCCATTAGCTTTTATTGTATTGTTGATCGAAACAGAAATTAATTTGTTGATTCATTCAAGTAGACAGGCTTCATTTTAAGTGGTCAAAAGTTCAAGAAGTCTGGACAACACTTATCTGAACGATGCATTAGATCAAGAAAACCCTATGGGGAGACACAGATATATTCAGTAAGTACTTTCAAAGACCCCGATTCAAAGATCAGGTAACATCAGGTAAAAAACTCTGTTGTAGCCTTTAACAGCCCATATCAGTCAGTCATTCTGTATCACACGTGTAGTAGCGCCTGTTTTAAGAGAGACACAACTCGATAGGGAAACCAGACCGATAGATAAACGCTGCGACTCCCCTCTGAATGGCGCGAGAAGAATACTGACAATTCCTCGCACGACGAGAACATCATTCTCTGCTCTCGGAACGTGACAACTGCTCTTCCGTTAACACTTTCTTTTAATAAGCCCCGCGGTCCGCGTTAAGAGCAGCTTTGGATGACAAAGTGAGTGCTTGAGACAGATGTTGGAAAATTAGGATAGGGGTGAGAAAAAAATAAAATAAAAATCACTTCTCAACGTGACCCCAGTGGGCCAATGTGTTCCCGATGTCCCGGCAACACCGCTTTGATATGCTTTACCCATGATGGGGGAGAGAGAGAGAGAGAGCGAGAGAGAGAGAGAGAGAGAGAGACCCCACAATTGGAGGGGAAAATGTTTTCCCAGAAGCGAGGCATGCAGAGCGCTCCGCTGGAACAGCTGCTGGAAGCATCAGGAGTGGTTGCAAGATCGTCCCTCGGGTACCCTCAAATACATCCCCCCCCACACCGCTTCAGTTTATATCAGTCGTGGAATGTAACTAAGTACATTTACTCAAGTACTATATAAGTACAAATGTGAGGTACTTGCACTGTACCTGAGTCTTTTCTTGTCATGCCACTTCTACTCCGCTACATTTCAGAGAGAAATATTGTACATTTTACTCCACTACATTCATCTGCTAAACTTTAGTTACTTTACAAATTAAGATTTTTGAACACAAAACACATGTAGTTTACGAAATATGATGTTTTATTATGAATTAAACTACCCAACAATATATAGACCTACGAGTCCATCGGAAATGATTGGCGGACTAAACACAGAACTGTTCAGATCATTTCCGGTTCAGATTTTCCTGCATTGAGAACTTTTACTTGTAATACTTTGAGTACATTTTCCTGATGATACTTTTACTTAAGTAACATTTTCAATGCGGGACTCTTACTTCTAATTTGTCCAGTGGATCTGAATACCTCTACCACTGGTGTATATCCAATCCTCTGTTAGCCTTTCTCACTCAATAACTGTCTGTCTTCCTCATGTTTTGCCAGTTTTTCTCCTATACAGATCCTTCCTAGCGTCTTTTGGAGAACTTTGCCCTCCTTCGTTCGCTCTACCTTTTCCCTCCCATCCATCCAACCCCTCGACCATTCCGCCTCATGTTGACGCTCCCTCCTCCTCCTCCTCCTCCCGCTCCACGGGGGCGAGGAGGCAGCCAGGGAAGCCTAATGAGTCTACCATGACAGGGACTTGGATCAGGATGTCTGGCTGTTAGCGAGGACTTTTTCATGACTGGCGTTAAGGGCAGTCTGGGGACAACGGGACACGTTTAGCTAAAAGTTAGATTCGTCACATTGACAAATGACGCTGGGGAGAGGGGGTGAGGGGGTGTGAGAGAGAGATGGATGAAGAGATGGAGAGCTCCTGGTGATACTTAGTCTCACAATGCCAGACCTTCCTCCACAGCGCCGCGGAGGAGGGTCTTGCTAGTCCACTTTTTTTTTTTTTTGTATGAGCGGCAGTTGGTAGTTGTGTTTAGCCGCCAATAGGTGACTGTGAGCTGGCTACAGGCGCCACCAGATGACGGTCCTTTAAAGGAACACGCAGACTTATTGGGAATTTAGCTTATTCACCGTAACCCCAGAGTTAGACAAGTCAATACATACCCTTCTCATCTCCATGCGTGCTGTAATGCTGTCTGACGGCTCCAGCGGCATCAGGCCAGCACAGAACATGCAGGTGAATGGTTCCAGTAATCCTACTGCTCCAAATAAGTGACAAAATAACGCCAACATGTTCCTATTTACATGTTGTGATTTATAGATTCACAGCGTGTACAAAAAACAACGTAACAATAGACACAGCCATCTTCTAACTGTAAACAAACCGGGAACTATATTCTCAGGCTGAAGAATATAGTATTTGGGCGGAGTGATATGCTTGCAGCAAGCCTGTCTGAGAATATAGTTCCCGGTTTGTTTACTGTTAGAAGATGGCTGTGTCTCACTATACAAATCACAACATGTAAATAGGAACATGTTGGCGTTATTTTGTCACTTTTGTCACAATTCGGAGCAGTAGGCTAGTTGGAACCAGTTACCTGCAGGATCTGTGCTAGGCTAAGCTAATGCTGGAACCGTCAGACAGCGTTACAGGGTATGTATCGATTTGTCTATACATCGACTTGTTAAGGTGAATAAGCTAAATTCTCAATAAGTCGGCGTGTTCCTTTAAGGGGCCAGGGTTGGTGGAGTTTAGCCCAGAGGAAGTGAGCGCCTTGCGGCAACTAAAGTTAAGTTTAGGCACCAGAACGACTAGTTAAGTTTAGAAAAAAGAGCCAGACCTTCCTCCACAGTGCCGCGGAGGAGGGTCTTGCTAGTCCACACAGCATTCAGGGATGGGAGAAGAAGAAAAAGACGCGCTCTGGTTTATTTTAACCAATCACAATCGTCTTGTGCGGCGCTAAGTGCCAAACTTAACGACTGCGCCGCTGCAAAATAGCCTCGGGAAGGAACTTGTTTTGGTGGAACACGTGAACTGTACGTTAAAAAGTTGTTTTAGTCGTGTAACAGAAAACTCAGATTGGACAGATCTAGCAAGTATTAGGGAGTCGGCGGCACCGGAACTATCCCGGGAAATGAAAGGTCGTCGATAAGGTGATACTAGGTGATACTCAACTGCAAACGTTAATGTGCTTTCAAAAGACTAAATGTATTTCAGACCCCGTCGTTTTATTGAAAAATTTTGATGTACTGTGCATTAGCAATAACTATGTACCGTACATATTCATTTTACTTCATGTAAAGAGAATGTCATGTTGATGACTGTAACGCCATTCATTAAAATGAGCTGCAGTCGTTATAATGAATTCATAAGTCAAGTTAGAGTTTTATTCTTTTGGATTGCAAGCAATTTTTACACTTGCAAGCAACCCCTACGTGTTGATTGTCCAATGATTACTTATGACACAAGTGTCTGATACAAGCAAATAGCATTGACCCTACAAAACACAGCCATAAATCATATTGCAGTTAGATTAGTGTAGTATAGACTTTATTTATAATGCAATTCACCTAATTTTAGTCATTCAGCAATTATAATAGCATAATATAACGTAATGATTAACAGGATTAGTTCATCATTTTGAGAAACATGCTCGTTAGTTATAAATGCCAAAAGTTAGGTAAGAAATGAAATACCACTCTAATGTCTGTAAGCTAAAGAAGAAGCTATAGGCAGCAGCCGGTTAGCTTAGCTTAGCATAAAGACACAGGGGTAAAAATGCCAAGCCTGGCCGTTCTGAAAGGATTTAGAAAATCCTTCCTATTGTCGAACACAAAACCATCTTGCCATTAAATAAATAGTGAAAGATTGTATCATACATAATAACAATTAAAGTTTATGGCCCAAGCTACTCTTTTCTGTCCCAAACGTCGTTGTAAAGTTATACAAGTTAGACTTCCTAATACTTGCCAACCGAAATGGCAAGTGAATTCACAGTGTGGTTGGTCAGGAAGTGAAAGATATTACAGCTGCAGAATACACCAAAAATCCTCTCTTGGGACTCTGACAAATGGCTCTGAAGAACTCCTGGACGTCTGAGTTCATTTCCTCAACATTTGAGAGCTTAAAAATTGGTTTCGATTGAAATAGTCAAGTGTCAAGGCTTCTTTAAGGACAATCTTATATTTTCCCCTCGCTTTAAAAGAGATGCTCTGAATTCAGCCTTCACGGCCCATTGATGGGACCATTCTGTCTGCGTCTGTCTGTCTGTAGGTAAAGATTTGTGGGATTCTCTTTCCTGGAGATGAAATTTACCTCAGCGAGGTAGATTTGGGTCAAAGACAGAGAGAATCTTTACTACCCCCTCTCTTTGCTTTCTATTTATTTGCCTACACTGTTTGAGCTGTACACACATAAATGTCACAACCTTGAATTCCTTCGTTAATGTTTCCTGAACAGATTGGCTTCTTCCTCTAAAATCTTTCCTTTTGTTCAGCTGGATGCCTAAAAGGTAGCCGTGGCGACATTGTCTTCCTTGTTGTCAATCATTCATAAGCTACCATTGTAATTGTGAATCAGTGGAGATATTAGGCAATGTGTAGTTCTAGTATAATGTTACATTTCAAAGATATTTGGAAAGACAGAAACACTGACTGTCTTCCAGGAAAAAATGCTATGGAACAGAAATGTTGGTTTTCCAAGTTGAAACCACGATAGCTGATCTGTTAGCCCCCCCCCCAAAAAAAAAGATAATTGTGTGAAGTGACATCAATATGGCGCCATACTGTAAACACTACATGACATTAAGCTCTTTTTAACATGTTCATAATCAAGTTGAAGAGTGATTGCATATCCCAGACTGGGTGAAATCACAGATTGAAGCAGCTGCAGGGAGTTTTTTGCTGGTTATGACCCTCTCTGAATTTAATACTGATACTGATGCTGAAGCAGCTACAGAGCTCTTTTGTATCAGCGGCAGTTGGTAGTTGTGTTTAGCCGCCAATAGGTGACTGTGAGTCGGCTACAGGCACCACCAGATGACGGTCCTTTAAGGGGCCAGGGTTGGTGGAGCCCAGAGGAAGTGAGCGTCATGCGGCAACTAAAGTTAAGTTTAGGGACCAGAACGACTAGTTAAATTTAGAAAAAAAAAGATTGGAGTTTGGATTAAAACATTCCCTGGGTGAAAGTAACCCTAACCCTTGAAAGACGACATGTCTTATGTTGACACCACGTTGTGCTAATTCATTTGGGGATTATTTTCCATTAAATAAGTGTTTTGGCATGCCTATATCCGTGGTATTGGAGAGGTATTTAATTCTTGCATCTTTTGTTGTGCACGATCAAAAAACTCCCCCCACCCCTCTGTTTTTGGCTAGTTTTATAGCCTTCCTGGGTCCCATTCCCCGCAAAATCAGATGAAACCATTTACGGCTTGCAGACTTGAAGAGCCAATGTTTAAATTTTCCAAGGCAAAGTTTTGTAGTGACTAGTACGTTAGCCAGTTAAACGGAAAGAGAAGGAGATTTTTCTTAAGACAATTTAATTTTCTGCCGTTATATCCTGTGGTTATGGCTGATAATGGGGCAGGATCAGTAATGAGAAAAAGAAAAGAATTGACCAAAGAACAAACAATAAGCTAAAAGGGACAGTGATGGAGTCAAATTTGGTCACTCATTCAACAGATGGAGGGGTTTGTGGGATTTGAAATTACGGATTCAAAAACCGTTACTAAATTGGCCCTCTTCCTCCTAGACAGTTGTGTAAAATGTCTATTTTATTTTTGACATACATTGTGAGACAGGGTTTTACCACAATATGAATTTAAGTTGGTGGCTATCATCATATTACATGTATTAATCTTACATAGCCACAAATACTGGAGTTACATTGCCTCATCGCTATGCATCCTGCAAACATCTCTTTAAAGTGACCATATGTAACTTTTTAATGTTTCTAAAGCTCTGTCATATTTCATACAATGGTCTTAAATGACCTGTAAGAGCAAACAACACTAACAGTTTTTATATAGTTTTTAGTAAGGCATCTTCCCGGGTTCCATTTTTCCCGCGAAGGTAGCCGCCGCTACAGTAACACATTCTGACGGGTCACAGATTTCTTTGTATCACCGGAAAAGCCAGTGTTAGCGTATGCCAGCAGAGCCAGGTGAAAGGTAGCAGGAGATGTCTTTATATAGGCCTAATTGTATTTTAATGTTATTTTAGAAGTTATCTGATGTAGTTATGGCTGATACTGGGGCAGGGCTATCACAGAAAAGAAGGAAATTAAACGATGAAAAACTAAAAGCTAAAAGGGATCAGCTGTCAGTCACGGATCATGGAAAATTAAACTTAAATCTGTCATGGGGCGGTTGGATTTATTAAAACCTTTCTTTTCACATTTTTATTTACAGCATTATATGTTGATATTTATACCATAATAGGGTTATTGGGAGAAACAGGAAAACAGGTAGGCCTAGTTCTATGTGAAATCTGACATTGAGCACCCCCCCATATAGCCCAAATGGCTTGTATTTCGTTTCATAAAGCCCAGTTCAGAGTCAGAGCAAAGATTTGCAACCAGACAAAACCGTTTTAGAACGTTGCAGGGAAACCCTTTAGAGGTGTAAACTGGCCCGGAGGTTCACCGAGCGCCCGCCAGCACGGTATATGGTCGAGCGACCTAGAGAGTGACTAAAGAGAGCGAGCGTCCTTAGAACAAAACAGTGAATCAGAGATATAAAACCTTTTCGCCATTTCAGCTCCACTAGAAAAGCAGCTGTAGCTGTAGCATCTCACTATCACAAACGGTATCCACAGACATAATTAGACGCAACAGATGAAAAAAGTCCTTAGAACGGAAGTACAAAGAGTCATTGCTATGAAGATGATACACCGTCTCGTCACATTATTGTGAACTGGGTGCTTTCAGAATGCTGCAGCTGCAAGTTTCAACTCACGAATTTTTGGTCTGGACTGGGCTTTACGCCTCTGCAAAGATTTGACTGTGAGAGCGGCAGTCGAATCAGGCCCCTTCGATCGAATCATCGAATAT
Organism: Perca schrenkii; assembly: GCA_025617405.1. Classification (NCBI taxonomy): domain Eukaryota; kingdom Metazoa; phylum Chordata; class Actinopteri; order Perciformes; family Percidae; genus Perca; species Perca schrenkii. The sequence continues at coordinate 19,198,759 of CM046807.1, forward strand.
TCCACTATTCATTGAATATTCCACTATTCGTGGACTAGGCAGACACTCCTCCGCAGCGCTGCGGATGAGGGTCTGCCTAGTCCACAAAGCTGGGATGGGAGAAAAACATGCTCTGGTTTATTGGCATTTCTTTAAACCAATCACAATCGTCATGGGAGGGTCTAAGCAAAATAGCGGGAAGGAACTTGTCTCGAAAGTAGTTTTAGTCGTGCAACAGAAAACTCAGATTGGACAGATAGTCTAGCTAGTTGTCTGGATTTACCCTGCAGAGATCTGAGGAGCAGTTAACCATAGTCCTCCTAAATCCACCGGAGTTTAAAATTCCAACACAAAGAAAGCGGAAGGTAACTTTAAACTAATCTTTAGGTAAAAAGAGTGACATCTGGTGGAATTTTTTTGCGGCACCGGAAACGAAACGTCGTCGATAAACACTCGGTGTTACTCAACTGCAAACGCTAATGTGCTTTCAAAGACTAAAAGTATTTCAGACACCTTCAGCAATCGCGGAAGTGGAACGTTGTGAATAAAGGCTACCCCTAATAGCAACACCTCCTTTTGTGGATGATATGAAGACACAACAGTCGATGGGTAGGATGAAAGACAGCAAGACACAATCCTACAAAGTGGCACTAGCTACCAAGGAAGCACAATCAAATAAAACTCAAATAAGTACTGGGCTCAAATGTTATTTCATTGTCAAAATAACTGCATTTATTACATTGTATTTTGTATACTAAGTCCAATTAATGTCTTATTTTATTTGACACTTGATATCAGGGTAAACAATGTAATGTACCAACGTTTTTTGGCCTGAGACTTTGTGGTGACAGGAGGCCGAAGGCATCAGGTTAGGGGGGAGGTAGCTTTTTTTTTCTTGGCTTTTATGGGATCTCAATGAATCAAACAGGGCCCTGACACAAGCTACATCAGTCCCCGGGACACTTTGGATATCGAATTACATCGCACCTAATAAACCTGCCAGTCGGTTGCCACCAAAAAAACTCGTATCCACTACCTTCACCCAATAATATGCAGCCCGATTGCCAAAAGCCTCTCTGGACTTGTGTATCTCAGATATCAAGTGATCAGATTGCGCCATTGTCTGGAAAGGGCCTGAGGATATTGTGTTGCGCCGTTTGTCAAAATAAACTTCTTTTATAGAGGTCTTTGAATTATTTTGGCTTCTTTTGACAGTTTAACTCAAAGCTCGGAAAGGGGAATTTGATATGAACTGTATACACCCTGTGTTAGAGCAATAAGCCTTTTGGCCAAACACATGAAGATGTCATGGCAGGTAGAGCTGACATATAAAGCCGGCATGCGGCCTTGGGTGTTACCACGCGTCTGGTTTTATGAGGGTGACATCATTTTCTTGGTCAGGTGGAGTTTTACAGCATTGTGCTAGATACATTGACATGTATGTAAGCACACAAGCAAATAGGAATTGCGAGTGCTGCTTTGAGTGCATATTTTTAGTGTCTCCTGAATTTTTCTGTTGAGTGTATGCGTTTAAAGGATGGTTTGGATTTTTAAATTGGTGTTGTATGAGGTAGTTTTGAAAAGAATGACAGTGTTTTATAAGTGGGTTGTATGAGGTCATTTCACTGAAATTCTCTCCATCTGTTGAATGAGTGACCACGTTGGACTCAATCCCTGTCCCTTTTGGCTTTCTTTTATCTAATATCAAAAATTAAGAAAAATCTCCTGCTTTCTTTTAACTGGCTAACATCCTCACTGCGAAATTTTGCCTGGGAAAACATAAACATAGGCTATTCCGGTCTTTGTGACCTAAATTGTTTCGTCTTATTTAAGGAATTAGACCAGGTGACAGGCAATACCAATGACTAACTGGAAATAGCCAATCTTCTCACTCTTTTCCTTATGAAGTGTCAGTTTGAAAAAGCAGGCATGAGTATCGGCACAGGAGCTAAGCAATGTACTGCTGTGGAAGGGGGCAGCGGCTAAATGATTTTTAGCCACCCATAAACTATCAATTAGTGTGCGAGCACTCAACAGTATTGGCTGTCAATTGAAATGTATGTATGCACTGAAAGCAGCTGAAGCATTACGTGAGGTGTACTGAAAGTACTGACAAGAGTTAAAATGGATGTTAAAATGGGAATTGGACCAAAACCAGCCCTGTTTTAAAATAAAAAGAAATGCCCGTGACTTGATTAGCGGAGGATTTTTGGTAACATATCTTTAAGTTATCTACACAAGAGTGACATGACACTGTCATGTACACATGGCACTGTCACGACACTGTCATGACACATGAACCCTAACCCTAACCCTAACTTGTCATGACAAAAACCGAATGGCACTTACTAAAAGAAGCGTTATGTTATGAACGTTTATGACTTGTTTATAATGTTTATGACACGTGTCATGTCACTCTTATGTAGATACCTTCCAGTAAAGTTCAAATGTTTTTTTCTTTCGGGTAACAACAAAACACTGTACGATCCAGAAAGTTGAGTTTGAGTAGCAGATCCATGAGTTTGAAGGCTTATTTGGACGCCAACACACTCCACAGTGGTTTGTAATATTATGAGGATGCATTTGACTGCTCTGGAAAGTTATTCCAGAGGCATTCATGTCATCTTTTTGCAATGATAGCAAGGTAATGATTGCCACGTAATGAAAATATGACACTTGTATTACATTGAAACCTACCTAAAATGCTTTCACGTATTTGATTGGCCGACGCGGCAGCATCTTGCCAGATGACTTCGTATTGCATTCGGGAAAAATTGAGCCTGGTTGAACAATTTTGCCAGACATCGTTGGGTTTTTTTTTTGTCCAAAGCAACTTGTGTTGACAGATTGCTCTGATTCAAATGACAGAGGAGGCTACTGCGTCTTTTCATGAAGGGCTAAAGCAAGTCTGAATGAAGCCTAAGCACCGATATGAGCCTACATGTACTTTAAAAAGTTAAATTGGCCATTTGAAGTGATAAAGTATAAAATAATCTGTTAATAATTTAATATACCAACAGCCAGATTGGGGCTGTGCAATTAATACACATTTTTCCACGATTTTGGCTGCTAACGATCACAAAAATAATGTAATCGAGTTCAAAACAACTATTATTTTGCACATTTTGTTTCCTTTTTGTGAGTCAACTCTTATTTTGTCTTGAGGGAAGTTCATAGTTCAAGGTGTTTTCACTTTAACAGTTTTCACTAACTTTAATCTTCCATAAAAATTTTGATTGCAATATTGATCAAAGTAACCGTGATGAGCAGCCCTAAGCCAGACACAAGTTCACTGTGATTATATCAAACTATTTACCTTCTGGGCAAATCACCTAAAGACTGGAGAATCAAGCAACGGGTAAGAAAAGAAGGTTCCTCCAGCATGTTCATCATATAATAATGAATAATAGTTAAAAACAGAAACATAGTTATTAAATTATGTAGGCTAGTTTGTTTGTCTTAAGTCCAAAACCACATTCGGTCAGACTAAAAACCCAAAGAGCAAAAAGTAAATATATGTAGCCACATACTGCACGTATTCACATATTCATATCCAGACGCATACACAGCTCAGAAGGCTGTTTGACCCATAGATTGTTTTTGACCCACGGACGAGCAAAAGCGCCCACAACGCCCTCTGCTCCTCTCAGCATCTACATTCATGCTAACCTCTCAAACTGCATTCTAAACGTCTGCCTGCCAGTCCTTCAACACTGTGGGCCTTTTCTAAACTAAAAGGTTCATCTTTTTGTTACATTGTGTACATTTGATCCGGTAAGTCTTGGTTTCACACGGCAGTTATGAAAGCGCACTAAAGAACTACACGTGACATAACTGCGTCCTGTTGTCATCACATCTCCCGATGCTTGGAATTGATTGGTTTGTGTACGGGCTTCCCTGTCCTCTCGTATCCTCTCTCTGGTGTCTGAATTTCTTCTGACTGCTGCTCTCCCCCGTGCTGCCGCGGCTCTTTTTGGTTTTTGCTGCGTTGTTGAGAAGCAGGACACGGGAACTTTACTTGGGTTTTGAGGAGCTGCAACATTTATTCAGAGGCAAACGGAAACCTCCACTGTACATTTACTACCACATAACAATTAAACCGCTGATATATCCTCTGCTCTGATAGCCGACAGCTGTTTGTACGCGAGAGAGAGTGACGGTGAGTGTGTTCAGAGCACACTAAGCACCGAGCTATCACTTAAAAGGAGCTTCTTATAACACGAAGATAGCCAGCTAGAATATCCTGTATACGGTCCGGAAGCCCGAACCATCAGAAGAAAAGCTTTCACCCTAGAAACGAATAGGACCTTGGTTCAGTTTTGTCCGGACCGAGACTACCTCTTTGGGTCGGACCAAATTTCGGCTGTTTGGTCCGGACCGCGGTTTCACACCTGTAATTTTGGTTCAGAGCAAACTGAAAAGTCTGAAAGTCCGGACCAAACGAGGTAGATGTGAAAGCACCCTAAATCCCCAATCACAGCACTGCCTCACTGGTGATGCATCAGAGGGGGGAAAAAAAAAAAATGTAATTTAGACATGATGGACAAAAGGGCAAAGACAGACTTGAAGGGTTTTCCCGTCCAAAAAAAATTACTGAATCATATGCTTGTCTACCAGCATTTTGTCGAACGGCTCAGGGGAATAATCCCTCGCTTTCCATCTAGTCGAGCATGTTTTTGGGTATAACATCTTGACAAGTCCTTGGGCCTGTGCACCATCTAAGCCGCACAAGTCTGTAACTGTAAGTGCCAAATCAGCATACACAAGAAGACATGAATACAACATTTTTACTGGCATACAAGCCACCGAAATGTAATAGTGCGACCGACTCCATAAGTCTGTCGATGTGGACGAAGACCTGTGCAAATATACTGACGTGCCAAGACCCCAGTATAGCAGTGAAGGCATGTGTAGTCTTTGGACACTCCTTGATAACAACGTGAAATGTATCCCTCCTTCTATGCGCAAAATAACGTACCCACAGCAGACTCAGCTTACTGGTGCGTTTAATGAGCAGGGGGGAGCTTTTATTTCAAGTTGCATGGAATCAAATCTATGGGAATACGAGCACATCTGTCTCTGAATTATTGAGCAAATATTTTGAAATCAAACAGCTTCAGCGCTGTCAAACATGGCACGTCCAATGAAGCACTGGCCTGAGATGGGTGTTAGAGTGTGAAACTGAACGGGAGACTCGGCAGCGGGCTTGACAGCGCTGACTACGCACCAGTCGTCCAACCGTTCGGGTTGAATTTGAGCTGAACACGGGCTGTTTGAATTGGCCTCGAGGTTGTTGTATGATCACAGGAAGCTGGGTCATGCCAAATTGTGACTTTGCCTTTAGGACGCTAAAACCATCTCACACAATAAATTCGGAGAAATGTATATTAAGGGCAATGCGGGAGTGAATGTATATCTGTCCTTTCCATAGGGATTAAAAGTAGATCATTGTAAATAGATAGTGACTCCATAAACCTGTTCCTGTGCCATGTTTCAGTCTGCTTCCTCCATCTCTCTAAGGTAAAGGCTAATGTAAATCTATAGGCCCAGGGAGAGAAAAAGGTGGGGGGGTGGGGGGGGCAGAGGGGGTCAGATGTAAATCAATAGGCTCAGTAGACTTCCACTCAGCGTGCATACCCACGTACTGCCTGAAACAGAAAGTCCACACAGCTACTGAGAACAACCGTTGAAGGAATAAGACTGACTGGCAGGCAGGGAGAATCTGATTGTTTTGCAAGCTCACTATTAGTCTGACAAACCTTAAACATTTGGTGGTTAAAGGAATGTGTCAACGCATATTTGCTCTCTTGCCGAGTTAGATGAGAAGATTGATATTACTCTCATGTTCATATGCTGCATACTGCAAGAGGGTGAGGGTTATTTTGTCCATTGACCAAAGACCTCTTTCTTTCCTCTCTGCCTGCCCTCTGACAGGCTCATATTAGATAAGACCCGCCTTCTTGAAGTCTGGCGACTCATCAAAGTAACAACATGCGACTGTGATATTACTGTTTAAATACACTTCCGATAAAGTATGTTTGTTTTCAACTACAGCGTCTTCACCTCATTCTGTTGTGTCACTCCGGAAATGAGTGCCGCAGGCATAAGTTCTGAAACCCGTAAACGAGTTAGCATTGTTGCACTTCCGGTTCCCTTGTCTTTAAGTCAGTGGGTTTCCTGAAATAAGGTCTGTGGTAAACACAAGCTTATGAGGTTTTCACGTTTGTTTTTTTTCTAGTCTGAAAATGGCAAGTTTTGACAACAATTTGAATCATGCAATGAGGCAGGCCAGATTGTTTTTTTTTTTCGTTAAATGACTAAAGATTCACGTTTTGGGACCGATTGGTGCAAATTGCTGTGGACGAAGTAAACACGGGGAAACACCGGTAAGAGCGAATTCCGTTTAACCAAGTATCCAGCTAATTCAAAAAGCTCACGTTAACTGTATTTTTTTTTTTATTTATTATTTTTTTTACACCTACATTTATTCAGGGAAGGTTCACTGAGAGGCAGCCTCTCTTTTGCAGGAACCCCCTGATCACATTCACACAGTCACACATTCATACCTGGAAGTCGCCCAGTACAACCACAGTCTGATCTGCTGGCCAGTGAGCAGCTCCACTGGAGCGGTTGGAGGTTAAGGGCCTTGCTCAAGGGCACGTCAGTGGTGGTAATGAGGGAGGGACAAGCGCTGCTCTTTCACTTTCCCCACCCAGATTTTATCCTGTCGGTCTGGGGATTGAACCGTCAACCTCCCGGTCACAAGCTTGCTTCTCATGGAAGACATATCAGATATTAAACTGATAAGAACAGACTACAATTGATCTTAGCCAAAAGGCCGAGAAGCATTGTGTGAACCAATAATTTAATATTCAATGTGGCGTTTTTCTTTTATCGGTGTCCACCAAAAGAAGATCCTTCCCGAGACCATTTTGCAGAGCCACGGTAGCTGCGTCCGGAGCTTAGCTCCGCCCAATACGATTGCGATTGGTTTAAAGAAATGCAAAAAGCCCAGAGCGGTTTTTCCTCCGATCCCAGAATGTATCTGTGGTGCACAGAGAAAGGTATGGCAACTAAAAGGTTAAATAAAACTTGATCGTCATTTCTCACAAGTTATGTAATACGTACGACTGTAGGCATGTTCTTCTAGATGTCTCTGCATATATGAATGTGTATTATTAACACAAGTGGGGGCAGTCTCAAGAGAGTCTTGGCACCAACGTTCTTCTGAATTTTAACGTCCATATTCATCGTCAGATACAGTAGCATGCTCCCCTATGAGAGGCTGCAGACATCCTGCTCTCAAAGACAATCCTTGGGTTTCACATTTACATTTAAGGCATTTAGCCGATGCTTTTTGATCTGAGTGATTTATAATGAAGGAAATCTGTCTACAATAACAATCCTAATGTGCACAGAGCCTTTTTTTTGATTATGTGAACTCTATGAAACTGGATTTGTACCATCTAAGAACACTAAAGCTCTCCATTGAGATGCGTGGTTGACTTCCAAAATGATGAAAGTTCACAATGTTAACCCTCCACTGGGAGCCTGTTTTGTAAAATTTCTTCTGGCTCTATGTAAAATGATTCGTGGATGTATGTATAGATTACATGCTGACCTCTAGCCTCTGCTCACAGACAAACAAAAGACACTTTCAGGACAGGAGGGAGGAGGACCTCGTTCAGACCAAACTCGTTTGTAATAGATATAGGCTTCTCAAGACGGTCAAATTGGCCATTCAACCAACACATTTAAAGTTGTTCCGTGGACGCCTGAGCACACGGCTTCTGGAGATTCGAGTAAACACCTTCCACCGCAAGTGTTTACGTAGCACCGAGATTCACTGAGGGACACCTACACAGGTCCGCTGTTCTCCCTAACGATTAAACACAGGGGGAAATGTTTGCTCGGACACGCCAAATATTTGTTCATTGGGCTTTACCTACCACTGAGCTCTTAAAATATGCAGTAATTGATACTATAGCAGAGCAGGTCCTAACCTTTTATATATATGAAGGAGCCTCAAATAGATGCAAAATGATGTGCATTAAATCATGATTGTTTGCCGTTAGGTTTGGTACAAATTGAATCATGACTGTGTACAATTAATCAGGTGAGACAGCGATCACATCGGGCACGTTTGGTTCTAAATATGTGGGGAGGGGGTCAGAAAGTTCATAATAGTTGTAGTGAGCCTTGAACAGGTTCTTTAAATTTACACGTGGTGTTAGGATGGTTTCTTTGCATGGAAGGTCTTTGTGGATAAACCTGGAGATTAAGTGAAGACCAGACATCTCTAGCAAAAAATAATGCCCAAAGCTGTCTCTGCAAATTAAATGCAAGTCTGCAACTTTTACTGAATAGCTGCCACTGTGGCCAAAAGTAACAATTATTACTGTTAAACACAGTGTAGCGGTAGAACAATGTACAGAAAAGTCAGGGAAATGCCATTACACAGCAGTATCCATCTAAAGTTTGTTAACATGAGGTAATAATAGCCACCATATTCTACAGCTCATACCAGATCAAGCAAACGCCCAGAGTGTATTTCATTAGTATTTTTTTCAAAGGTTTTTACCTCTTGATGATGATGGGTCAAGTGACCAGGTCAGACTTCTTCAGAAGTAGTGTGAACACTCAAATCTTGCCCAGATCAGATTTTTTTTCAAATCAGATTTAGACCACTTCCATATGTGGTCCTGAATCAGACCGAAGTCAGATTTTTTTCAATGCAGCCGCCATGTGAACAACCAAGGCGGATTTGATGCGACTTTTACGTCAATCTACATTGATATTTGTCACAATTATGTGCCGGCGGGAGTTAGCCCTAGACAGACACACAGACAGTAAAAATAAAAACTTGACTATAGGCCTACAAAATGGAGAACAGTGATGGAGCAAGTCAATGGAGGGAGAGTGAGGTGTTAGACCTAATTAGTTTATGGAGAGATACTTCAGTTCAATCAAAACTAGAAGGATTATCCCATAACCTGCGTTTTTGGAAAAATAGCAAAAGAACTGGAAGAACAGGGACACAGGAGAACGTGGCTGCAGTGTCAAAGGAAGGGTTAGCGCCTGCTCATTAACGTTACGGCTGCCATTCCACAAACATTTTGAAATAAAAGCGAAAATGCTTACGTACTCCATAACCTCTCTAACTTTAGTGCAACAGCGTGCTGCGTCTGATGTCATGGTTATTGTTCTTTCGCGCATGCGGTTCAGTTCAAAACCGCAAACAGTTCACACTAGAATCTGATATAGGTCACATTTTAAAGGGTAATGTGAACAACAAGACAAAAAAATCGGATCTGAGCAAAAAAATCTGAATTGAGCATTGAGACTTGCAGTGTGAACGTAGCCTCGATGGTGCAACATATTTGCTCAATGGTGCAATGCTGCTGTCAGTTGAAATATGGGTATTTTAATTCCTTCAGGCGTTTGGACTTTTATCTGTTCACAGCTTGGATGCTTTCACAATTTATTCTGGCAGAGCTACTCCTCATTTTGTGGGGAACCCTCTTCCCAACCAAGCGACTACCATTAGAGCAATACAACTGGCAGATACTAGTTCTTTTTCACTCCCAACTTGTCAAATACTGATGCTTGGTCAGTGGCCCTTAACATCAGATACACACCAAATGTGGAGAGATCTTCAAAATGTTTAGGAAGTTTTCGTCCCCTATGATGGTTTTATCCAACCTGATCAGAATATAATTATGATTAGAGACACTGGATGCCTGTGATGTTTTGTCAGAAAAATGATCTAATTTGAATGAACTAAAACTAAATGTTGGATATTAGCATATTCAGTACACAGCTATCAGCATCGAGTGGGTTTTCTTGCCGTAGCGTACATATTTAACCCCACTTATGACCTCGCTCTGCAACCTTTTGTCCTCATATTCTGGCATTTCATAATCACTGGGGAACCTTTGTACAATATTCAGAAATAAAAAATAACAAAAATACATATTTATTGAAATGTATCAGCCTAATTAATCCCTTAGGAACAAAACCACAATGTTTCTGCTGTGTTTCGCAAGCTTGCCTAATCATGCAGATGGAGCGTTCGGCTCCAATCAAGGGCCTAACATGTTTAATGTTTGGCCGTCGTGCAAAAAAAGCGAGCTTAGCAGAGACGGCACAATCAAAAAGCAGGATTGGGAGTATTTAGATTCCCATGACTGTTGAAAGGGAAACATTACGGCACTTCTTGCTCGTGACGCGTGCAGCGTCGCGGTCTGAGAACCATGACGCAAACTCACACACAGTCCGCAACTTAAAGCCCCCCCCCCAAATCCCCGACGACTCTGTGCACCGTCGCCGAGCATTTTCCTTTCACTCCGCCACTGAGAATGAGACCGAAATTATTTGGAACGCGTCGCGAGTGCTGATGAGTTTACATGCGAACCGGCATGTTTACTTCGACATAATTTCCCTCGTTGTCTAAATCCTCGTGTTGTTGGCAAACCCCTTCGGACAAATTAGCTTTGACGGATCTAGGAACACTGCCTTCCTGCATTCCTGCGTGTTGCTTCTAAACAGAGACTGTGTGTGTGTGTTTGTGTGTGTGTGTGTGTGTGTGTGTGTGGTGGAAGAAGTACTCAGCTCCTTTACTTAAGTAAAAAGAGTTTTTTTAAAAAAAGTATTAAAAGCAAAAGTACTCAATGCAGAAAAAACCCTCACATTTTAGAAACTTAAAACGAAAAAAGGGTCGAAAGCCTAAAAAAAAAGTTCCAAAAGCATCAAAAAAACGTTAACGCATCAAAAAAGCAATTCTGTGTTTAATAAGCTCGTCATATCAGCTGGACTTGTAGGCCTGTATATTGTTGGGTAGTTTACATTATAAAAAAACATTGCATATTTCAAACTACGTGTGTGTGTTTGTGTGTGCGAAAGAGAGAGGAAACTAAAGAGAGCGAGAGAACACAGAGGTACAGAGCCTGCTGGGTAGGAACCTAGGTTGTCCATCATGGTCGCACCGAATATAGAAGTGGTCACTGCTGACAGCGCTACAATCTTAGATTTTCCAGTCTATTTGAGATGAAGAGGGATCACAGGGGGGGGCGTTAGCCTGCTTGGTAGCTAATGGTGGCAAAAACCAAGAGTTATCAGCACTGAAAGACTCATCCATCTTCTTGCCACTCCAGCGGTGTAAAGCAAACACGCGGGAACAAGACGCCCATACAGCATCCGAGCTCTCGCTGACTTGGCCAAACACCTCCAACAGAAGATAACAAGACGCTTAAGAGGCTTGGGGAAGGCTGGGAGTTACCCACAGGGCTGAAATGTAAATAAATCCTGATGGCTGGATAAAAACAGCGTGAAGCAGAGATGCACTAGCCATAATTGGTCATATAATGTCATATTTTATGCAACAAATAGTTCTGAAGATGTGTCACGGTGTACTTCGTAGATTTACAGTGCATGGATCTTTCTTTGTATGATCAGTTCTCTTATTTGTTCAAGAGGATACAAAAACAGTATGATGTAGCTTCTTGTTGTACAATTCACTACATTTTAGAGAAAAAATTTACTTTTTTTTCCTTCAATACATTTACCTGCCAGCTGTAGTTATTTAGTATAAGATCAAGATAATAAAATAAATACAATTGGTAAATTGTTTTGATAGAAATTGTTGGGTATAGTTTTAGATATAACAACTAAAACTACCCAATACTATATATATTAGTTTGAATAAGCTCTACCTTGAATAGCTACAACATTAACATGTTAATGCACCAGTAATAATCCAATATGGATATAGTAATATAACACTCACTGAGTATTTAAAAGGTGCAGTAGGTAAGCCTTATAAAACTAACTTTCTGTCATATTTGCTGAAACTGACCCTATGTTCCAGTAGAACTACATGAAGCAGGTCATTAAAAAAAAAAAAATCTGGCTCGTCTAGCACCACCTACAGCCTGGAGTGTGATTTGAAAAAATCCACCACTCCCTGTTCAGATGCACCAATCAGGGCCAGGGGGGGTTGTCTATTGGTGTGTCTCAAATCGCGCACTTCTGTACTTATACTAACTATTTGAGTGCACTCAAAATTTAACTCGTCGAAGTGTGGTAAATGCAGTGCACTACAAGTACCCGGATGGTGCACTCATAACGGTGAAAAAGTTGAGTGTGGATCAATGGACACTTTCCACACTCAACGGTCGCCATCTTTGCTACGTAGCAGAAAGGGGCGGAGCTAACAAAAGTTTGAAAAACTTTGAATAATGGCGGCCGAAGACGCGACAGCAACCGAACATTACAAATGTAAGTTTTAATCATTTTGCTATACTTGTATAACATATAAGCCACCTGTTTATGTATATTAAGGTAATTTTGCACTCGGTGATGATTTTTGTACCGCGAATTATAACGTTTATATGTAACGTAATTTGACGTGCTATCAAGCTAGCTTTAGCTAACCTTAGCTAGCTATTTTACAGCGGCACAGTTAAACCAAAGAGTGTGAAGTTACTTCTATACCCCTGATGTTCACAAAAAACGTGTTAAATTGAAATCCGACACCATTGTTAGCTTTATTAGACCTTGGGGTAGATGTTACATAAGGGCGTGACGAAATTCTAACTGTAAATACTCAAATAACGCCGTAAATGAGGTTAACTAGCCACACTATCGTCCTCACTGTAGAAGATTTAGCGTTAGATGTGTGATCTTGTAAATATGCATTACATATAAGCGGTAATGTTGCAGTACGTTAATGCATGTAATGTTATAACGTACTGAGGACACAAGGTCCCTCATTCAGTGGAGGACGGTGAACGCCACCAGCTTTACGGGCAAGCGCAATGCTGCCCTGAATGGATACGAGTAAGTAAATGTATATCATATCTTCCTATCGTTATATATTGTACTGTGGACCTATATTTTACATTGCTAGCCTCATACAAATTGTATTTTCATTAGGGCGTACGTTGAAAGTCGAGGGCTTCAAGAAAAGGTTACCCCCATTTTTTTTTAAAAAAAATGGGAGAACCTGAAACAAAAGTACAAGGTCGGTTAACTGTCAGAATAATTGTGAGTTAATCAGCCCTAAGGGTGTAAGCATTTAATTTTAGTTTGTTTTGATCTTAAATTGGAGTGTTTTCTGTTGTCCGTAGGATCTCAAATGCCCCAGAACTGGGGTCAGCACATTTCTGGGATTGCTTAAATGTTTTGTGAACTGATTAGTGAACTGATTAGTGAACTGATTAGTGAACTGATTAACAAGAACAACATAAGATGTCACAAAAGAACAAGAACAGCAGAACATTTCACAAAAGAACAGCAGAACAACAATATATTTATAACATTTAAATTGCATAATCGTGGTCCAGTACAACACACGTTATTGCCATCCTGTGCCTGTCCTCTGCGCCACAGATAGCACCTTGAGGGGCTGGTTGTTGATAGTCCCCTGCTTCTCCCTCCACATCATCTTCTGCCTCCAACAGGTCCCCATTGCTCAGGCAGTGTTGTGCAGGACTGTGCAGCAGGCAATGACCTCCGGGACATAGAGGACATCCACCTCCAGCGCTTTCAAAAATATGGACCTCCATCTGGTCTTCAGGATGCCAAAGGCTCTCTCCACAACACACCTCGCTCTAGACAGGTGCCCATTGAAGCGGACCTGGAGTTGGTTTTGTAGAGGCTGCCTGTAGGGAGTCATGAGGGTGATGGGTTGCCTGAGGCAGGGGTAGCCACCATCCCCAATGATGCAGAAACCAGGTGGAGGGTACCTTTGCTGGTAGTACAGGGGGCTGTGTTTTAAAACCCTCGCATCATGAGCCGATCCGGGGAAGCCAATGAACACATCAATGAACTTTGCTGTATGGTCACACAAAGCCTGAAATTGAACAGAATAAAAAAGCTTCCTGTTCAGGTAACAGGCTGCGTCTTCGATGGGGGGCGTTACACGGACGTGGCAGCCATCAATGCTGCCGACAACCCTGTTGAAGGCCGCTGACCCGGCCAATCGTGCAAAACCTGCACCAACATGAGGCAAGTCCTCCTCTGATGGAACGACCTGGGGGAGGAGAGAGAGGACTTTCCTGCTGGTCTTGTGGACAGCACGGTGCACAGTGGCCCGGGGCATAGCAAAGGCTCTGGCTACAACACGGTAAGAGGTACCGCTGGCTAGCCAAAAGAGGAAGACGAGGGCCTCGATGACGGGTCCCCAGCCGTGGTTGCACCCCGTGCCGAGGATGGCCATCAGACTGTTAAAGGATCCCCTGGAGAGTCTGAAGTCCACCCTCATGTCGCTTTCCCCATCAAAGTACAGTGCCAGCAACGGCACCGTATTATTCACCTGGCAGTACTGCCTGGGGTTGGGAGCCTGTAGAACAATTAACACAATTAAAATTAAATGAACACAATTAAAATAAAATTGTATTTCATGTGGTGTGTTATCTTTAGCGTTGTACTTTGCATGACTGTAGCTAGAATCTATTTAAATTATTGGGTTTCCTATGCCTTTATTGTCACTGTAATTGGCTAGCTAATAGATGAATCATTAAAATTAAACATTCTTATATAAACATAATGACTATCTATATTAACGTTAGCTAATATCAATTGGACACAATTTTATTCCTCCACTTATGGTCATTTTGGGGTATTTTTAAAAAAATGAATTAAGAGCAAAGTATGAATATCAACATACCTGTATGTTTTCCGCTAAAAGGAGTTGGATGACACGATGACGGCGTCGTCGCAATCCTCTCATTCTCGCGAAAAACAGAGGGCAAATACAAGCAACAATAAAAACAATCGCATTCATTTTGAAGAACAAAGCAGAAATGTAATTTTCGCGGGCGACAATAGGTGGCGGGAATGCTCTGCCCTGAGTACAATTCACATTTTCACAGAAGAAGAAGGAGGAGGACTGAGATGTTATGATCGTCACTTCCGGTAAGTACATAAGGTAGTGCGCGGTTTGAGACAACACTCCCCCGTCAAATTTTACGCACTATGCAAGTAAGTACATAGTGTACGAAGTGCACTTCCCTTAGTGCACTAAGGGAAGTGCGCGATTTGAGACACACTGTAACTGCGTGTCAATCACTGCTCATGCACACACATTCATTCTCCCTCGTGGGGGGAGGGGCTTAGGAGACCATTTTGGGCTTTAACGGAAAGGGGGGAGGGACTGAGAAGTTGTCCATGTTCAAATTTTTTGGCTAAGTCCTGGATCTTCGCAATGCTACCTACAGCACCTTTAAAATCAAAGTATTATTACTATTATTTAAAGGTCCCATATTATGCTCATTGTCAGGTTCATGATTATATATTTTTTTTCTAGAATGTTTACATGCTTTAAGGTTAACAAAAGACAGTATTTTTCTCATACTGTCTGTCTGAATATACCTGTATTCACTGACATGTCTGACATGTCCATTTGGGCGCCCGTCTGTTTAAGCCCCCCTCCCAAAAAAGCTCAGTCTGCTCTGATTGATCAACGTTTTCAGCATCTGCACTGCCATTGCAGCCGGGGAATGACTGTAACAGCACTGTACCGGCACTTTCTACCTATATATAGCATAGTGACATCACAACCGTATAGAAGTCCTGACGGCTCGTTTAAAGACAGTTTCTGAATACGGGCTGTGTGCATTTCTCTGTGGATTAAGCATTTTGATACAGTCACAGTATTTATACAGAACCTCAGCTTGCGTTATAATATGCGAAAGACACGGAAATCTCACTTTGTAATAATATTCCTTCCATTCCTGTCAGGTTGTGTAAAAATCTTATATTACAAATGTGAAGGATTAGTACACAATTCCACAACATTACAGGCCATTCACAGGTTAACTACAGTAGGTTTTGTTGGAATATTATGAATTTAACATTGAAAAGCCACTGTTATTTTTTTTTTTTAACATATTGACTTTCAAGGTAGGTTTGCCAAATCCCTGAGGCATCAATCATGATTAATGTGAAGTGATAATATTTATTTGCCCTTTAATTATACTGTACTTTAAGAGATTGTATTAAAATATATTTTCTTTTATTCAATAAGTCATTTAACAGGCCCGCGGGGTGAATGATGGCCTCCGGAGAGAAAGAAGGTCATTCTATAGCTGCAGTTCACTGCCTGAGCTTGTACAGTCCCTCCACACTTTCCAGCCACACAGACAGATCCTCTCATCGAGGAACGTGCCATTTCTTGACACCGGCTGCCCCATATCAGGACCCGGAGCGACCATTTCGATTGATGGTGATTATTTAATCCCCGTCTTTCAGCCGAGCGGACCACCAGGGAGGCACGCAGACACCCTCACCAATGTGCATGGGAGTATTTGAGCAACAAGGTTTAAGAGCTATAACTATGATGTATTCCATCAGGGATTGTTCTAATGGTTCTCCCCAGCGTGGGAGGATTTGGATGGTCAACGCATTGTATTGTGCTGACCCACAGTTGGTGCTTTTGGCACCAAGCCTGATAAAGCAGCATGTCTTTTATAGGTTACTATAGGCAGACCATTAGAATATGGGTTAAATAAAGAGTTTTGTAAAAGTAAGGCGTGGGAAAAAATAAAAATTACATTATTCTATAAGTAATTGAAAAGTACAGTAAAATAATTGTCTTCACCATTTTCATGGAGAGATGTAAATTTATTTGGTAACACTTACTTGAAGGTAGCTACATAAGAGTGACATGACACTGTCATGAACACATGACACAGTCATGACACATGAATCCTAACCCTAACTTCTCATGGCAAAAATCCGAATAACACTTACTAAAAGAAGCGTTATGTCATAAACGTTTATGACTTGTTTATAATGTTTATGACACGTCCATGACAGTGTCATGTCACTCTTATGTAGATACCTTCAAGTAAAGTGTAACCATTTATTTTAGCTATTGCCAAAAAAGAAAAGTTTCACACTACTTTTTGAAAACTTCTCGTTTTACTATTCTAAATTAGGGCTGGGTTAAAATAACCAATTCTCAAATTAAAAATCGATCTTTGTTTGAGTGATCTGATATTGATTAATAAAATCCCCCCCAAAAAATCTAACTTTTATTGTATCCTTTTTCACCATGGATGTATAAGTAAAAAGTACTCCAAACAAAGTCGTTTGGGTTCAATTCTTGACGTAAACATTAAAAAAAAAACATTTGAGGGTCGCCTCTTGCACAATTTACAGCATGAGGTCTCTGAGAATCTCTTTCATAACAAAGCAAAATTGGTATTGTAACTGAAATTCTCCTACCCTAATTGATATGGGAAATGTAATCAAATCAGGACCTTGTGAATCGGATCAATTCGAGAAACCAGCGGCGATACCCAGGCCTATCCTTAAACGTCCTTCTATACCTACACCCATATATCTAAATTGTTAAAAAATTACAAATAAATGGGTTGAATCAACCGAATAGCTCCAGCAAACAATCCTCCTTAGTATTCAGCCTCTCCACCTTCGCTGGAAAATGAAATGTCCCTAAGCTTTATTCATAAGCTGTAAGCTGATATCATCTGAGGTCAGGTTTCTTTCTAAAACAGGCATTTCCCTGGTGCCATTGTTGTCACTATATTTAGCAGCGGAGGGAGAGGACACACGTGCCACTCATGAAGGGGCATACAGGGCCTCTGTTTCACGAGCCACGGTCACAACAGGCCAGTGTGCTGCTGCTGCACAGAGGACTCTGTGTCCCGCTGACACCATTTCCATACAGGACAGCAGGTCACCGACACGTACGCCAAACCACTGGGGAACTCCTGCCCATGGCTGGTACCAATACACAGGATCCAGTGGATTCGTTTTGGTTTTTTCAGACTTCAGTATAGTTGGGTACCGAAACCCGGTTCCATAGTGGACCTACGCAACCGTTAGGAATCGGACCGGATTAGAACGCAAATTACGGTTCCTCATTTCGGTTCCACTTAATGTGTCAACTGAAATATTTTCCCTCGTTCGCTCCAAAACGGACGTAGAAAATATCACCCTCTCTCTGTAGTCTACCGCTAGCTAGCTACCGTAAATGTAGGCTTCTTTTAAAAGGCCATATATTCCTTCTGGGCTCACTAAAACGGACGTAAAAGCAGGACATGCCATTGGTCAAGAGAGGTGTCGTATCTTGCCAGAGAAGGCAAATATGGTCATTTTTCTGCAAAAGAACTGCTAAAGTTTGAAGCTGTTAGCATAGCAACTCAACATTTGTGTTGTTACTTGTTGTTGAATTATTGTAGTTGTGTGTTTTAGGTGATTTAGGTTTACTTATTACATATTTAAGTACTTTAACACGTTAATATATTGTTAAATTTAAATCATTTTCAATAAAAAAAAAAAAAACTCTTTAAAAGAGCCTTTCTTTGATGTTATTTTTTTAAGAATCGGTTTAGGAATCGGAATCATTTTAAAAGTACCGGTTCGGCATCGGAATTGTAAAAATCCAAACGATACCCAAACCTAGACTTCAGATTATGAAACCGAAATTGTAAAGGTGCAACAAGTCTCCCTTTTACCACAAAATGACACAAAACCTAAACAAAACCTCTGCATCCAATGTAATCCCAGTACCAATGCCAAGCTTCCATTAATATTTCAGTGGATATTATTTGTATATGCATACATTTCCAAAGATAAATGGGTCTTTGATTAAATAAATCAGGGGTGTCAAACTCATTTTAGTTCATGGGCCACATACAGCCCAATTTGATTTGAGTGTGAAGTGAAAAAGCAGATCTTGCTCTTTCTTCATTACCACCTCTGGGGAAAAAAAACCCTTAACTTGGTGCAGGGTTAAGGGCCTACAGATAGGATTGGGGTGTTACTGGGCAGCCTCCAGGTGTGCACGAAATGTGTGGGTTTAAACACGTTTTTCCTGGAAATAAGAGAACTTCCCTGGATGGAAAATGGTCTTTGAAATCTCAAAAATATATGCATTCGTTAAATAACGTTAGTGCATGCATATTAGAGCCCGACCGATAAAGGATTTTTAAAGCCGGTATTTATACAAATATTTGTTGATTTTAAAAATCTGATATTCCGATACATCGGCCGATATATATATATTTTTTTTAAATCCAGAAACGCGTAACGAAACAAACAGATTTCCCTAACATTAGTTATTTGTAGTAATTCATGAGTCCTCACTAAAATAATATGATAATGCAGTTTAAAAATAAACTTGTATGTTTTATTGTCAAGATATATAAAAATTCTGATAAATCAAATGTATAAAAATACAAACTTAAGATATGAAACTTAAAGTTCTTTGAACAAAAACACAATAACAAAAATTAAAGTTACCAGTATTAATAGACTTGGTAAGCTTCATAAATATAACCTTGAACAAAACCGGAAACAAAAAAAAAAAACATGGTTGAAGGGCGATATCGATTGTTTGTAAAATGCCTAATATCGGCCGAAAATATCGGCCCGCCGATATATCAGTCGAGCTGTAATGCTTAGTGTTCGGGCCATGCTGTTTTTCCTTTGCTTCCTAATTCTAATCTTTTGGAACAACACTGGTGATGGGGTTTCTTTTATATTCAAAATAATTCATTTTGAAATCATTTTAGACAAGACTTTACTCTTCAGATCGGTAACCATTTAAGTCTGGCAGACAAAAACTTGCTCTGTAACTAAATAGAGAATTATATTTAATACGAGCCCCCCCTCCCCCCCGCCTGGATACAGACAACCATGCTAATAGCTACATGATTAATATGGTATATTTTCAGTACGGGGAGGTGTTTCCGTGAAAAGCCACGAGGCCTTAAAATGTTACAACCTAGTTTTTAGTAGCTTACACCAATTTTCCAGCCAGGTTTGCAGACTAAAAATGGTTCTGCGACTCTCATACACACCTCTGAAATAGTGGCTGTGCCGTAAAAATGTCCCCTTATCTTTCCTGTGTGTGTAAATCCTGGCTTGTCTAATCCAAGCAATGTATACCAAATAAAGAATGGCTGTGGTGAGACAGGAAGGATAAAGTGGGGGAGAAAAAGAGAGAAGGAAAACAAGAGGGAGGTGAAATCCCATCGTAGGAAAGAAGAAAATCAAGTGAAAACAGAAAATTAAGTGCATACTTTGCCATTTTATATAAATATCAAGAAACATGTGCCTGGGCTGCGCTCAATGTATTTTGGAAGTGAGGTAAGTGTTTAGCTTTTGGCAGGTTCTGTTCTGGTTTGTTAAATGAGTTTAGCGACTTTAGCATTGGATCCAAACTCACTGCACTCTGCATTGACACCAGACATGCCATCTGCTGCAACTTTAACAGGTTTAAGTAATACAATATGAGACAAAGCAACAGCCAACTCGGCCTTTGACGCAGCATTTCTACCGAATTAATATAAACCAAAGAAAAAAAAAAAAAGACTTCAAATGGCATTTGGTGTTGCTAAGAAGCGTATTCATGCTAAGTATGGAATATGGGAGTCAAAGAATGGAAACAAGGGTCGGGAAAACAGGTAAAAGGAGAGGCAGGTACCAAATCACTCTTCCAAAGTAGGTACAAATGGAGGGATGAAAGATATATGGCCTTTACCTTCCATAGACGATGTTGAGGTTAGTGTCGATGATGGTGATGGCGGCGGGCGGCTACGGTGACGCTGACGTCCTGCTCCCTCGGGTGTCCTTCAGATGCCAGGACAGGAAAAAGGTGGGCTGACTTTTCAGCAACTGGAGCGCCCCTGCCTATGACATCAGAAGTGAGAGCATTAGTTTTTACTCATCGCCTCAGGTGCATTTTCTCCGGCCACTCACTCCCTCCCCTCCCCCTCTCCCCTTCTGCTGACCACACTTTGTTGTAGCCACGGTACGTTTTCCACTCGGTTTGATGTGTGGTCACTTATGCATTAGTGCTGTAGACAATGCTCTTTTTGATTTTTACATGGTTGAACAAAATCGGATCGTAACACACGTCTTGTATTTCTTGTGTCAGGTCATTTGCCAGATGTAACTGAGAATGGTGGAAGTGGTGAAATGTTAATAGTATTTTAGACTGATTTCTACATGACTAAATAGGAAAAAAACAAGACCTTAAAGGTCCCATATTATCATTTTCAGGTTCATGCTTGTGTATTGGGATTCTACTAGAACATGTTGGCATGCTTTAATGTTCAAAAAACACATTATGTTTCTCATACTGTCTGTCTGAATATTCCTGTATTCACCCTCTGTCTGAAACGCTCCGTTTTAGTGCCAGTATCTTTAAAGGTCCCATGGCATGAAAATTTCACTTTATGGAGGTTTTTTAACATTAATATGCGTTCCCCCAGCCTGTCTATGGTCCACCAGTGGCTAGAAATGGCGATAGGTGTAAACCGAGCCCTGGGTATCCTGTTCTGCCTTTGAGAAAATAAAAGCTCAGATGGGCAGATCAGGAATCTTCTCCTTATGAGGTCATAAGGAGCAAGGTTACCTCCCCTTTCTCTGCTTTGCCCGCCCAGAGAATTTGGCCCACCCATGAGAGAGAGACATCATGGCTTTCAAACGAGCAAAGTGGCAGTTGGTCAAGGCCACACCCCCACCCTCCAATTTGCCCCCACTCTCTCTTCTTCAATAGCTACAGACACAGAAATGGCACATCCTAAGGAAAGCTTATTGTGGGACTGGCTCTTGTGGCTGTAATTCTGCACCAAGGCTGAATTTTGGAAAAGAGACTTCAGATCCAGTATTAGGGGACCACTAAGCTCTATAAAGCATTCAAAGAGCACCATGTCATGGGACCTTTAAGTCCCCCTAAAGAAAAGCCCAGTCTGTTCTGAATGGCCAGTGTTTCCCGGTCTTACGCATTTGCCTTCTCTGAGTCTCTGCACCGTTATGGCAGCCGGGGAATGAGTGTAACGGTACTGTGGCGGCACTTTCTACCTTTATATTGTATTGTTGTGACATCCCAACCCTACGGAAGACCTGACGGCTCTATTGTCCCACGTTATGTGTCCAAGTGACTAATGGACAATTAACACCAATGTTTTGAAATTGGGCCAGTATTGAGCAATAGCCCTGCAGCCAACAGCCGCATACCGGCCGCAACGTAGGCCAACAGCAACCGTCAATGTAGGTCAACAAAAAGTGCTTGTTTTTGCCATTGACAGGCTCAGATTGTAATAGGTTTGTGACGACATTATGAAAAGTCTTGTTCTGAAATCTTGCGAGGTGACTCGTTACCATAAGACAACTGTCAGAGAGTTGGAGTGAGAGTTTGTTGTACAGAAACCATAGCCTTAACCTTGTGTTATCTAAAAGATTTTCAAGTGCGCCTTTCCGAATTGTGCTAACAAAATGTCAATCTACACATCGCACAGCTTTTATCGACGTGTCCTTTGGATACGGACAGGCTGAAGCTAGTTGTGCTAGCACGGCTGTGGTAATCGAGTGTCTCGGGTACACTTATTTTTTAAGCCTTGCACTTGTCTTCTTCTCTTTCCTTGTTGGATTCTATTAAGAATTGGTCATGTCGTTCCTTGGTGCTGATTCAGTGTTCAGTTGTACAGAACATGTACCTGAATTCATTGATTACTTTGATGTTAGAAGATAGATTATTCTTGTATATAGATTCATCCTAACTACATAATCACTAAATTGTCATTGGAAAGACAATAATGCCTATTTCGATCGTGAGCAGGACTTGATCTGCTCCGGACATGGTCTTGACTTGGTCGTAACTGCCTTTGGATTTGGTCTTGACCTCGACTGGATCTGCTCTTGGACTTGACTACAACCCTGTGTGCTAGCAAACAGCTACAAATGCGCCTAACAGACCATTGGGTCTGCAGTGACAAATGCAATTCCCCTTAATGCAGCGGCATATCAGGAACACGTAGCAGAGGCTTCTGTGTGCCTGAGGCGACTGCAGCGATGACATGGTACTGCTCCTGACCCTCAGGGTAAAAAGGCAGACACCCAACCCACATTTGTTTCCACTGAGGCCTCTGCTTTTAAGTTAGTGCCAGTCAGAAATCCAGACTATACTTCTAAGTCTGAGATAAAGAGTAGAGGGAGAGGTGGAGTATAGTAATGTACGTCACATTTTAGTTAGAATAGCTTCACAAAAATGAACAAAACCTTGACTTGCTTTGACTGAAGGTTTTTTTGTGATGCACATATATGCTACATGCCATTGTGAGCACAAAAGATGGCATGTAACTGCAATAGTCGATAATGAGCAACTTGAACTAAGGAGCTGGTTATTACTCAATAAGTGTCTCCCTCTATTGCACAATGCCAATATGTCAAAAGATACCAAACCTATATAAAGTGATGACGGGACAATAAAACAGCTAACTTAGCCCTAACATTTCGAGCGGATAAATAATGCTTACAATAGTCTTAATCCTTGTGTTGACTTCGGGTCAAATTGACCCGTTTTCAATTTTTGTTTTATATCAGAAAGAAAAATGGTACGTAGAAATAAGCGCTGAAAAGTTTAAATTTAAAACATTGGAAAAAGCAAAAACAAACTGTGAAAAAAGGCATCAAAAACGTTGGGAAGGTTAACTTGGAACACAAGGGTTAACTTGTGTTGTGTTCCTTTTATTTTCATGTACAGTATGTTTTTGTTTTAAAATGGACCTTGAGTGTAACAATGAAGAAATAACCGATAGAAGATATGTCTCACTCATAACCATCGCAAGACTGGATTTCATCCACACCAGTGAATCAGACACCACACATCTGAAACCTAGCAGTCTGCCATCTGTATCTCACCTGAACTACACTGCAGCTGACAGTTGCACCTTAAAAAACGCTCACGGCAGAGATTGTCGTGCCAAACACCAATTTAACTAAAAAATGTAAATAAAAAAAATTAAAATGGCTACATTCCAAAGGAAAAGCCCAGGTGTTACTATTAACTTTGACAATGGCTCTCTTCTTTTCAAGTGTTTATTGAAAAAAAAAGGTGACGCATAAAAGGTTTTGCACTGGACAGATCTGTGCCATTTCCTGTTTCTCTATCAGAAAGACAGAGGCGACATGACGCATGACAAACGTATGATATCACAAGCCATCTTTAAAAATATTTAATATTCATTGTTATTTCCCTGCATGCAATTCCTGCAGATGCTCTGCAGACAACTTTTTAAGATTATTTTTTGGGGCATTTTAGGCCTCTAATTGACAGGACAGCTGAAGAAGTGAAAGGTGAGAGAGAGGGGGGAATGACATGCAGCAAAGGGCCGCAGGTCGGAGTTGAACCCGGGCCGGCCCGCTGCGTTGAGGAGTAAGCCTCTATACATGGGCGCCCGCTCTGCATACAACTTTTGTGTGTGTTTTACACTTGAGCCTATGTATGCCCAGATAGAAAAACTAATTTTCAGCTGACGAGGTACTAGAGTAAGTGCTGATGGCTGTAAAGGCAGGACTGGTTGACTTTTCTCCGGTTTGTCTTGGGGACCTCGGATAACACCAGTAGTATTTTAACACATATGCAGTGAAAAGCAAAAATCCTCCACAGAGCCCCACACACACATATGTTGTACAGTCAATTTATTTTGTTTCTGAACTGAGTGACAGCTGGACACCTTGGATAAACTATGCCATTAGCTGTATTATGTAAGAAAGTATTTCACAATCGCTGCATCCACTATTTTGGAAGCACACTTGAACATGCGGCAATAACAGTTTAAAACAACCGACAAATAAGATAATGATGAATAATGACTACAGTGTTGTCCAAAAGCCACTTCACACTGCGCTTCCAACTTTGAGTGCTAACCTGGCGCGACAGGCTAAGCTTTATTTTCATCAACTCCCTATTTTCTCTCTGAGTCATCATGTTCTGACATTATTCTTGGAGAGCTGCTATGATGCACGTATCTTGTTCGCTCCAGATAAAACAAAGACTCTGGCCCGTCCCTCTCCTTCCTCCCGGCTCTCGCTGTCTGAAACTGAACTCCCTCCATCCCCGATTGTATCGTGTTCAGCCAGTCCCCTCCCTCTCCTCTATTTCATTTGTTGGCATGCGGTTCAGCGCATGAGGTCCTGGCCTGGGAGGCCTCAGGTTGTAGTAATGACACTGTTTTCACTACACTGCCCTCTCAAGGCAGACGCAGCCCGTATCAGGTTTCATACCATGGTCCATTAGGCTGGTGACTCATCAGCAATAACCCTGACGGTTTTCCCCTCTGTTCATAACTACAACATCTGGGGAACCCGTGGCCAAAGGGCAAGAGGACAAGAGCAGCACCCCTCGAGTGCGTGCGGTGCTTACCCAACCACCATCTACCTTGGGTATTACACTGACTGTGGATAAGTACCTCAGAGTTTCCCTCGGATCAGAATGATGGCAGCATTACGGTTGGGCCCTACAGTTTTTGCGATAACAGAATCACGGGACAGAATCATGAAATTGAGAATAAAAAAAGAAGCTATAATACAGATTCCATAGTGTCCAACATTCAGTCAGTGCTAAAAGCTAACAGGAGATTTGAAAATATGACTACATATACAGTAGGTTTCCAACTGAGCCGCCCCACTGTAACTGTAGTTTAAAAAAATTCTTAAAAATACTTTAGAAAATAATTCCCAGTGGCTTAGGCCTGGAGGGGGGGGCAAGTTAGGCCCGGTGGACCACCAGGCTTGCAATACACTGGGGGAAACCCTGTACCTCAACTCCACTTGACAATATCCGAACTATCCTTTTAAAGCTGTTGCCAAACACGTAACCCTAGTTTTTCTGGAGCCTATTAACACCTTGGCTCCAACGCAACAGATGTTCCAATCCTAAACAGGTATTTTTCAAACATTACTGATTCTACTATGATCTTATTATGAAAGAGAGCGGTTAGCTGATGACATGCCCCTTATCTTTGGAAAGTAACACTTACTCTATTTAGCCAGGCATGATGACATTAGAGCAGATAAACACACTTTTGTCCTTGTGTATTTGGTTTTGGAGTGTATTGAAGAAAAGGCAGCACAATCTAAACTCTTCCTCGAGGCCCACAGACCTACCGGGCCCAGTCATGGTTACTAAGCCATGATTCGACGATTGCGGTCCAGGGGTGTGATGGCCGAAGCCACAAACGGTAACAGCCAGCAAGGATTATATTGTACACAACTTCATTCCATTCTCTTAAGTACAGATTGATTTATTTTGGAGTCTGCCACACCCCAAACAATTTGTGCACACAAAAGTACACATTAAACCGTTTATTTGATTTGTAATCTATATATTTATCTGCTTTTAGCCTTTCACTGTTTAAATTAAGTGCACACATTTTTCCATTGTAGGGTTAAATAATAATTTTTCTGTTATATTAATCATAAAGGTTTGTCTTGTTACCATGCTGGTTGGGAGGTTCTTCCTGGTGACGAAAAGGCATGGCCAAGGCTTGAGAACTGTTAAATCATGTGACCTGCCAATTGAGCCATACCATGTGCTGCCATGTTGCAGGGGGGGTTTAGGTTTAGCTTGGTTTTGAATTAATTGCTTATGTCCATCTTTGTTTCCCCCTTGTGTGTCCTTTGGTTTGGCTAATCCGGTTAATTGTCTCCTTGTGTCCCATTCAGTTAAGTCAGTTTGTTTCCCATCCTGTTTTGTTGTTGCTAATTTTGAGTATGATTATATTTTGTTGACCTCTTTCATAGGCCTAGATATTCAGTTCTTGGTTCCCTCTTTTTCAATCTAAACTCCTGTTCTTCTCATTGCCTTACTGCTTTGGTCTCTGACAGGCAGGGCCAAGGAAAAGGTTGATTGATTTAACAAATTCATACAAATCTGTATCACCCAGAATAACTCACTTCCCATAATTTTTTATGGCTATAAACTAGTGATGGCGAGATGAAGCCTCATGAAGCATTGAAGCGTTCCAAAAAGGGTTCATTTTTCGAGGATTCACTTGCTCACAATACCACCCGTTGGTCAAAGAGTGTAAAACAGACAGATGCATTACAGATGACCAATGTGGTCTGTGATACACTGTATCAGAGACAGGTTTTTGACTGGACTTTGTGCCAGTAAATGCTTAGAAATAACGATGAAGAAAAATACATTTCCACGTAATCCATTTATATCAATATCGTGTGCATTTTCTGGTGGTATAATAAAAATAGCATAACTGTACAATAAATGGATTGCCTTGAGAGGAATGGGGCTGTCAAACGTGTGTAAATCAATCTTTTTGGTCATAATATAATAGCAGGAGGGGCAATATTAGTAGACTATTCTAAAACTGGGAAGTGGCATGGGTTGTACCGGGCAGAGGACAGTGAATGTCCTCTTGTAGATCATGGATGTATAATAAAAAGGTGTAGATTCAAACAACTTCATAAACCGGTCACGAAGTACGGACGGGCGGCGAGTCTTCGGATGTCATCGATGACGTCATTTGTCTAAAACAATACAGGCCTCGATACGCGCTTCACAGAAAACTTCCGGGATTTCTCAACACACGCTTTGAAGCCTCGGCACAGAACGTAACATCACTACTATGAATTACAAACGGTAACACTTTACTTGAAGGTATCTACATAAGAGTGACATGACACTGTCATGAAAACATTACACTGTCATGACACATGAACCCTAACTCTAACCATTACTTGTCATGACACATGAACCCTGACTCTAACCCTAACCCTGTTTGTCATGACAAAAACCAAATGACACTTAATGACAGAAGCGTTATGTCATTGTTTATAATGTTTATGACATGTTCATGACAGTGTCATGTCAGTCTTATGTAGATACCTTCAAGTAAAGTGTAACTCTACAAACGATCCCATCCCAGACCAACATTAACCAATCAGCAGAGAACTATTTAGCAATATCCAAGAGACGACATCCAAAAATCTTCACGTTATCTCACGCTCACATTTCTGCTCAGTGTGTCAGAAGGCAAGGTCGATACAAAACACACGGAGATGAATTGTGATCAAAAGACAACAAGGGGCAATGGGAGCATAACTCAAGCTCGGTGGGATCGCACGGGTGGGAAATCTTCTATAACTCATGCAGGGCTGCTGCTCTCTATTGCCAGTAACTGTCACAGTGGCTTAGGGTTTTGGCTGAGTGGTCCAACAAGCAGCTCGGAGCAGGAACATCCTGGAGAGAACAAAGAATTTTCGACATGAGCTGTGGCCTAATGGGCGGGGAGTCAAGGCCGTAGCTGGAGAGCTGCTCGTTTGAGTCCACGCTGGAAAAATATGTCTTTGGGGAAAGTGAAAGTGACGTACTCTGACCTCGAGCGTCTCTAAGCCGGGTAAATGACGAGAAAATAGACAAAGCAACATATGTTATTGATTAGCACTTCAAACTGTTTTCTACTGAAACGCAGAATTAAGGATCAAGAAAATATGTTTTCACAGCTTAGGGATGCAAATGATCCCATAGCTTCTCTTGTCAGTAAGGAGATGCCCGTCATGGTTTTAAACAAAACAGGCCAATACGGCATCGTTGCAGGCGAGTGCACAAGTTAGCAAATAAAACTGTGACTGAACCTCATTAGTAGGCTCCATAACTTGAAAACTGATCTAAATATATGACTACAGTTTAAAAATGCTTTCTTTCTTTTAGGAATATATGTCTCTTTAATGCCAACCAATGTATGGTCCCAATGACTAGAAATGGCATGCTGTTGAACTTTATGTTAAATTGTATGTATTGTAATGGTGTTTGAATTCCCTGTGATTTCCCTGTGTCTTTAGTGCAATGGAGTGGGATGATTTGATTGACTGTTGAATAATTAGGCCACAACCCCCAGCTGTAGTGACTCGCCCCTTGTATGTTTAGCACTGAATTAAACCTGACTATGTCAAACGCTCCGAAGAACGCGCCAGCGTTGATTTATTGTGATGTGAGCCTATAATCAAACAGGTGAAATGTCCTCCTTAACTTGGGAACTTGAGATCTGCTACCCGTTCGCTACTTTTTGTGCTGCAGTTTATATGAACATGTTCGCCGTGCAGTCAGCAAATGGCACAGTTGCACAATTTGATTGTAATGTACAACTATTGGCATTGCATGCAACTCATCCAAACTTAGTAGGCACACGTATGTAACCAATTTCTCCTATTTGTTTTGTACCACACTTTGAAAGGATAATAATTCTTACCAATCCTGACAGCCGAAGATAATTTAACTTTAACATTTAACATCTGCAAACATGTTTCTGAGGTAGAGAAGTTCTGAAGTCAGATTAGTTTAAATGCTGTATAGGGGGGAGACAACTGCTGTTTTCTGGTTTAGCAATTCCACAATGATGCCTAAAGAAAGGAAATAGACATGAGAAGACCATTGACATTAACATTAAGTTGTATATAACAAATTGACATCAAACATGCAGTAACAAGCATACAATGTCATTTAGTAACGTAAGCCTGTTAGCTAAGCCGACAGTAAGCTAGCAATAACAATAACATGTATATATGTTTTTAAAATGTGTATAGCTTTTAGGAATTATTACCATTAGATTTAAAGACAAGCACATACTTTATGTCCTCATTTTGAATTTCAAAGTTTTGCTAAACTGAAGCGAACATTTGGCTCCGACCCTTACGCTTTAACCAATGAAGTTATTTCTCCCCTCAGGGCAGCTCAGGCTCTGAGAAACATTTGTAAAAATCCATCTTTCAATCGGGAATATCTTTCCCCCAAATAATTCTTCTCGAGCATTGAGCCAAAGTACAGCGGTGGCTCAGTAAGCACGCCGTAAAAAGTTGATGGTTACAGCTACATTGTGTGTCTCTCAAGGCCTACTGTGCACCTATCCAAACAGTATCAGTGGATCCAGTTCAAGTTCACAGGATAACCTCAGTTATTCCTTTCCAAATCAAGCTGATTGATATCGGAGCCAGAACCAAATCAAAGAGGATGGAGGAACATGAGGATTAGAGCAGGGTGGTGAAGATTCAGCGCTAATGTTTTCAAGATCCCAGGAAGTGACACAGAAAATATTAATGCCACAGTTAAGTTGAGCTGATATATGAGGATGATATCAGCCTTTTATTAAACCATAAGTCAGATGATCAGTCAGTGTCCACCCTGACCACACAGTGACATAAAAAAAGAGCTAAATCCCTATTTTCTTTGGCAATTTTTTATTAATAATTTATTAGCCTGTAGCCACCCTTAGCAAGACCTTCCTCTCCTGCTGTGGCCACCCATGCTAATCTAAGCACTGAAAAATGGCTTGGATAAAAACTGTCAAACAGCATGTCATGTTATTTTCTGACTTAATCCCTTATGTAGCAACCCCTAAATCAAACTACATCCAAGCAATTTGGGGAGGAAATAAGGTAGGCAACTTTCTCTATAAGAAGCTAACACCTACTACCCATGTAGGCTATACATCTAGGCTAGCACTAGCTAGCTAGGTTAGCTATGTTTACGCACTAGACTGTGCCCCACATAGGTCATTTGTAGCTTATTACGACCACATATTTAGGTTTATTGTTGGTTGGCAACCCATAGTGGCCGAGGTAAGTATGACGGGGGCAAATACTGAAGTCATGTGATGAAGGGTATAAAGCGCAGTAAATAAACTTGTAAGTAAGGTCACATTTGTATAGATTATAGACTGTATATAAAGATGAATCCACTGTACAAAAGTGAATCCAAAATATCCCGGATACAGGCGCTGCCATATTGTAATTTTGAAGCCAGAGTCTGGACAGTAGTGATCGTGCGGTGAAGGCGCAGTATCGAAGTCCTGCCCATGCACCCACCCGACCAATTGCGAGACAATTACACCTGTCAATCATGACGTTTCGCCCCCCTTTTTATAGCATCAAATAACTAATAAAAAAACATCTTTGGGAAACAAGTGTAGGCTACTTTGATTGTTAAGTTTGATCATGCCCCATCCACTGACATGGAAGGGGTGGGATTTTTTTAGCAGGTGGGGGCAGGTCATTCCAAATCAACATAGAGGTAACACTGGACCTATACTTTCGCCAGTCACCAGGGGTCAACAAAGATGTTTTGGCTTTACTTACACTAGGAGTGTCAAACTCAACTTCTCTGAGGACCACTCTGGAACCAGACATGTAGACTTTATTGACATGCTTCTATTTCAGCGAAAGAGTCATATATGCCAAGAATGTTGGAAAAAAATTGACAAAGACGTTGCAAAAAGCAACAGAAATGTCGAAAAAAAAGGGGCAAAAACGTCAAAAAAAGCGACAATTCTTTTTTACAAGTGTACAAAAAAATTCCCCAAAATGTGGGAAATCTCAAACAATGTTGGGAAAACGTGAAAAAAAAAATTAGGCACGCCAATATTTATTGAGAATCTAAATTGATATGCAGGGCCGGTTCAAAGTTTGCGAGGGGATGGATTTAATAAACTTAACAAACTTATTTTAATCCAAACCATGATAATTTTCCTAAACCTAGCCATGTCGTTTTGTTGCCTTAACCTAACAAACTGTGACTGTTTCACAACGCTAATCATTTATTTAAAACTGCGAACATTAGGTATGAGGACATGTTGATGTCCTGCCAATGGTATTGGCGGTTATTTAGGAAACGCTCCTGTGGGTCGTATTAGAGGGTAGGAACAAAGATATTGACTTATGTGATTGTGTGGGTTGGAATACTTGTTGTTATGCCCGGTATATTGGCTGGGGCTGTTGAGAGATGATCAACAGTAGGGACAGATGCTTACTCTGATGCATGCACAGACACACACAGACACACATACAAACACACACACAGACACAGACACACAGGAGCCTAGTGTTATTGATGGTTATGGTAGCAAATATGTCAACGCTCACTGAATGAATAGTGCTCATCATCATCATCATCAACTTACCTCTCTGATTCAGGCCATGTTTCCTGGGCCAATGAGCCAGAACGGCAAGCCAAAAGGAGGTTAAAAAAAAAAAGATAGGAGGAGAGGAGGACTTCTCATTAAAGTGTGTTTATCCTCGGAGACAATAACAATCAAAAGACAGTACGGCTTTTCCATGCAGGGCCTCAGTGTGTGTTTTTGTTCTTCAGCTGCAGACAGTAAGATATGTGCTTGATACGGGTTATATGTTTGATTTTGGGGCTGGCGATTAAGGCAGCAGAACTCTGCAATGTGAAGAGGACAAGTCATGCAATGTCTCAGTCACCTCATTTCAGATTTTCTCTGTTTCTGTTTATTGCCAAGCACGGTATCCCATAATGCACAGGAACTGCCGATATATCTTGGCTACTTGCGGTTAGTGGGGGCATGAACCTGACATTCTGCCAAAGCAACCCGTCTCTCTCTCGGCTGGCTTGTGTCTGGTTATTGCCTACACACACACACACACACACACACACACACACACACACACACACACACACACACACACACACACACACACACACACACACACACACACACACACACACACACACACACACACACACAGAACCAGATACAGTAAGATAATATTAACTATGCCAATTAGTCCTTGGCAGAATTATGTGCGACTATAGAGAAAAAAGCCAGTAGAACAACGCAAGGAAGAACATTATGACCCCGTGTAATAAAACTAAGTGGGGGAGCTGCTGCGGTCAGCACACGTGCATGTCCAGACACCCCAGAGAGGTGTTATGGTGAAAAGTGTTTCTCAGCATTTCTACTTCACCCATCAGGATCAAGTTCACTGGGACAGAATTTGCCAGTGATTGGCAACACCTAGAAATGATCCTTTCGTATGTGTGTTTGCATATCATTTTCAATTAATGTGGTTAATATTGGGGCTGTGGAATTAATCGAATTTCAATTTCGGCTCCTAGTGATCACAAAACCAATGTAAACCGAAAAAAGAAGATTATTTTGCACATAACAAAAGAGCGCCTCATGAAGGGCTTGTCAATGACACTTTGCTGATGCTTAGTCACCAGCGTGACCTTATAAACCATCTGCTGACGCCCTGGCACAATTTTTAGCATGGAGTCTGTTTTACAATGTTTTTAATGCGGTAAATGGACTTCTGGGATGTCTGACGGAGAGTGGAATGGGGAGAGGTGTGGGCCGAGAGAGCGGACGGTGAAGGGCCATTGACAGTCAGCATGGTAACATGTAAACAAGTGGAGTGAATAGAGACACCGTGATCGTGACTGTGCATGTGTCTGCACCTTTAAAAGGGGCCTTGTTTTCAGTGTATTTAAATTCATATGAAAGAGATCACATATTTGGGTCATAGGTGGAAAGCTCAGAGTCAAGACCCCCCCCCCGCTAAAAATATCATTAAAACCTATGCGGTGTATTGTAAATAATAAAATTATATTTACCTAAAATAATTGAGTAAGTAGTAAAATAATACAAACGGGGCAAAAAGTGTGTTTTAAGTTTAGAAACAACTTCAGTTGGAATCGCTTCAGTAGTTGTGGAAGGCTATCTTATTCACTTCAAACATTGGGTGAAGAGATTCTTTTCTCTATTACTGATGATGCTGGGTGATTAATGAATTAGTCATGACAAAAAAATGGTAATAACCAATGTATTTTTCCAAGAGTCTGCTATGTTAACGATTATAACGTTTATCTACAGCGCTTTAAAGGACAATTCCGGCGCAAAATTAACCTAGGGGTTAATAACAGAGTCAACCGTTCTCTGGGATATGTTTTCATGCTAATCGAATGTGTTTTAGGGCAAACCGCTAATTAGCTTGTCACGCAAGCTAATTAGCATGGGGGACACACGAAAGTAAAAAGAACAGCAACAACACAACAGTCACGATCAGTTGAACGACGAACGCCGTGCTTGAGCTATGTTACTGGTTACACGGCGTTCGGCTGGTCATGACTGTTTTCCCAAGATGGCGCCTGCCTGTATACGTGAAGGTACAGGTACACGTCATTGTCCCAAAAGGATACACTTATGTTAAAACACTTACCGGAAATGATGAGCGGTCGGCTCGGCTCGCCGCCTTTAGAAATCTGACGAAAGTCTATTAAACTGACCTTTGTTGATCTGAAATGAAGACAGATTCAGCAACTGCACGGCCTATTTCTCGCTTAAAATGTTTTCACAAACACGTTTCGGTGAACTATTGCCGTAAAATACGAGATTGTATTCTGAACGAGCCGCCATTATGCTCAGTTGTGAAATCCGGGAGAAGCTAGACCCACGTGACGCGTTCGTCCAATCAGCTGCCGGTCAACGTCCCTGGTCCCTCCCCTTTCCGCTTCGTAGGCAAGATGGCGCCCGTTTAGTGCACGTAGTGTCCATCATTCCACACTGAACTTTTTGACCGTTTTTAGGGGGTCCTCAGGTTACTTTCAGTGCACTGACTTTTTGCGTTATCTACAATATATACTTAAAATTAAGTGTTTGAAGTGTGCAAGTAGGCGGTTTGAGACACAGCCACAGTCTTTCTAAACTATCTTTTTAATAAACTGTCTGTACACTTACTAAGTTCGCAACGCTTCGGTTTACACGTAGGGACCCTCATTATGCTACCGTGGAAGTGTGGTGCTATTTTGAGCCTTGTTAGTGGTAAAGAAATAGCGATTTCTTTTTACTTTCGCGTGGCCTTCGAAGACTAGCGTTACATGCTAATTAGCGGTTCGCCCTAAAACAGGTCACATTCAATTAGCATGAAAACATATCCCAGAGAACGGTGGACTCGGTACCCATATGTTAATAACCCCTAGGGTCATTTTGTGCCGGAATTGTCCTTTATATCAACTCCTATGATCCCCAGCCAACACAGCTAGTAGAAGGTACCAGCAAATCAAATTTCCCACTAGCCACATGTTTGTTTTCTGCGCCGTTGCGGCCGTCTTCTCTATTTCAGCGTAGCTTGTAATCGAAGCCACGGACGCTAGGCTATATAACGGTTATATGACCTTTTACGACATAGTCATTATGGGAAATGTAGGATTAGAAATACAATCAGCGTTTCCAGATTAAGATTACGTTTCCAAGCCAAACACACATAACCGCACACATTTTTTTGGAGGAAAACCAACCAACAAACCAAACACTAACTTGTCGCATCGTTTCTGCAGGCTGCCGATTCAAACAGACGCAGTGTTATTTGCTTCTTTCATCACCGGCCGAACTGGCTAGTACCTTTACAATGTTACCCATCAAACCTATCTTGTAAAGGTGGCTTTTTTAATAGCTTGTTGGATAGTTACTTAGTTAGCTATCCTGCTAATTTCACCCACCGTGCTTTCATGCTACACTGGTTATAGAAAATGAATGTCTCGTTTTGTACGATGTGACAAAAGTGTGTAATTGAAACATTATGTCGTTAAATTTTACTAATTTAGTGGCCGGCTGGCTAGTTCGCTAGCATCATCTGTATTAGAGAAAATCATCATTTATCGGATGTTTTAAGTGAATAAAATAGCTTTGCCAGCCTACTTACTGGAGTGCTACAAATATCCTATATAAGTACAATTTTGGCTGTATTATTTGTGTCCCCTTCAAAATTGTTTTGAAAAACAAAAGTTTATTGTTCTCCCCAACTGTTGGATTAAATTTACACCCATGATTTCGGTGATTGTTTGGAAGGTGTATGAATAAAATAATTTGTCCCTGGATGATCCTGTGCATCATCAGTCCATGCTAATGTGCTAAAAATGTAAGCTGTACAAATGTTAGAAAAATAAGCTTCAGGGTAGTTGCTGCATATTGTTGACAGTGACAGAAACAGAAAGGAATGGGTTCAAAATAGCAACTGGCTTAGACGTGCACTGCCCCTCACAATGTCTTCACTAAACCTCACAAGGTAGGAAAAAAATCGGTGCATCTGCCAGACATAGTAAGAAAATAAATAAAACTAAATTCAGCGTCTCCAAAACATCTGTGTGGGCGAACAGCGAGGGGCAGAGACCGGGAAGCGAACACATGTCTGGACTTCCGTGTGCATCTGTTGTTTGGACACCACCACCCACGCTAAACAGCTCACCAGTCTTATCCTGTTACACGTGGAAGACCTCTTCTCAAATATCAAGCCTTCGTAGAGACGAATCTTCACACAGTGTAGTATGCAACTGGTGGATTGAATATCATTCTTTAAAGGTCCCATATGGTAAAAAGTGAGATTTCCATGTCTTTTTTTATTATAAAGCAGGTTGAGGTGCTAAATTAATACTGTGAAAGTATCAAAACGCTCAAGCCACAGAGAAATGCAGCAGCCAATAGTCAGAAACTATGTCTTTAAACGAGCCGTCAGGATTTCTGCATGGTGTGATGTCACAACTATACTATATAAAGGTAGAAAGTGGCGCAACAGTGCGCGTACAGTCATTCCCCGGATGCAATGACTGTGCAGAGTAGGGCTGGGTGGTAATACGGTATACCGCGGGGTCTTAAATATAACAACGGTATCAGGAGACAAGGATTAAATATTAAATATAATTTATGTCATTATGTGTGGTTGTCATCACATGACAGTGTGGAGGAGAAAGTAGTTTTTTTGTAAGTTGTTGTTATGTTATTATTGTTTCAGTATTAGTGTTTGGTATTCAGTTTCTGAACGGTGCACAAGCCAACAGTCTGAGCCTTGCGTTATAATTTTTAATTAGTCACAGTAATACCGTATACCGGGGCAAAATAGGGAGGAGCTTTGACGGTATCAAAATTTGGATACCGCCCAACCCTACTGCAGAGACTCTGAGAGAGCAAATGTGGAAGACCCGAAAAACGCTGACCAATCAGAGCCAACTGGGCTTTTTTCGGGAGGGGGGGCTTAACGAGGCAGGAGCTAAAACGGAGCGTTTCAGCCGTTTAGTTCA
Organism: Perca schrenkii; assembly: GCA_025617405.1. NCBI lineage: Eukaryota > Metazoa > Chordata > Actinopteri > Perciformes > Percidae > Perca > Perca schrenkii. The sequence continues at coordinate 19,235,381 of CM046807.1, forward strand.
GGTACTGTACATTCAGACAAACAGTATGAGAAAAAGAATGTGTTTTTTGAACATTAAAGCATGTAAACATGTTCTAGTAGAAACCCCAAATACTCGAAATTAACAAGAAAATTAGCATAATATGGGATCTTTGAAACATTAATATTGTAGGAAATAAAAGTCGCTATCTGAAACCAAAGACGGCAGTGTTTCCCACACACAGACTAATGTGTGGCGGTGCGCCGCACTAACAACACCGGCCGGCGCACATTGCATTATTAATTATTTTACGCTATTTAAAACACGTTCCGCTGCATTTCCTTTCCCTGCTCTCCTCCGTCTCTCTGTCACTTGTGTCTCGTTCACATACACACACACACACACACACACACACACACACACAGGTCCTCCCACCGTGCGGTGGTTGGTGTTTTTTGCCCCCAACGTAGCCTTCCAGGCAGCACGTCAATAATTAAAGCTAGGGTTAAGGTGAGGGTAAGCTGCCTGTAAGGCGACGTTGGGGGCTTAAAACACCATTGAGCCCACCGCGCACACAGCATTTGTCTCCATCAAGGAGAGAAGACGGCTGGCGAAATTCACAAGTTCACGAAAGGTTGGTATCTATCTCGTGCACACCTTTACACAATCACACATTCATAATCACCGACCTGACTCTCAGCAAACGAGCGATTGCGCCCGCTTTAGAAAGTAGTCGCAAGTTTGCGGTAAAATGCGGTGGGGTTGTCGAGGTCAAAACACTATATGTAGCAGCCGTGAATCAGATAAACATATTATAAATGATGTTATGTCATTTTTTACTCTTACACTGAATGTTTGCTGCTTCAATCCAGATGAGTATTGAAAGGTATTTTCCGCGACCCATGTTGAGGATGAGGACCAGCCTGAACCGGTGGGATCAGTCTGAAACAGAGCTCAACAGTCCGACCAGTGGAATTAGTTATGTTATTAATTTGTTTACAATATTTCCAGGCTTCAACCAGTGAAAGACAGGGAAAGAGATAGATTCGTCAGGCATTAAATTAGGAACTCCTCAGTTTTTGATACTTGATTGTTACGACAACACCCCCCCCAATAAATTATGTAATGGACCCCTTTATTATGCACAGGTAAATTAACTGCCCAATTGTGTATACTGTGTGTATATATATATATACATATACATATATATGTATATATATATTTTTTGGCCTTTATTTCCACAGGACAGATGACATGAAAGGGGAGTGAGAGGCGGAATGACATGCAGCAAAGGGCCCCAAGGTTGGAGTCGAACCCGCGGCCGCTGCGTCGAGTAGTAAACCTCGGTATGTGTGTGACTGCTCTACCAACTGAGCTAACCCGGCCACCCCAATTGTGTATTATTAAATCAATTCTTAGTTTTCATGTCGTATGGGATGACATCACTCACAAAAATAGCACAGGTGAAGACTTTTGGGGCGCCCTGGTAGCTCACCTGGTTGAGTGTGCAGCCCATATACTAAGGCTCAGTCCTTACCGCAGTGGCTCGGGTTCAAGTCTGACGGGTGGCCCTTTGCTGCATGTCATCTCCTCTCCTCTCCCTCTCTCTTTCTCTCTCTCTCTCTCTCCACTTTCCGGTTTTCAGCGGTCCTATCAATTAAAGGCCAAACAAACCCCAAACAATAATGTTAAAAAAAAGAAATGAAGACTTTTGTCAGATGAAATTAATTTTTTCAAAGAAACGCTAACCCACTGTACATGTAGTGTACATGGTTCCTGAATGGAAGACAGAAGCGTGAGACATGCTTTAGACATCGACACAACTAACGTTAGTTTAGCATCTTCCAACAAAAAAACAAGTCTTTTAGTTTAACTGATTAACTCTCTTGCTTAGAGCACAGTTTAAAAGGCAATATATATTTAATTTTTCACTTCATTTAACGCAGGTAAACGAGGACTCCAATCCTGTTATTCAATTCCAACATCATATCCTGTTTAGATAAAGTGGTAAAATATCACACCTCAGTTTCCGTATGGGAAGAGTAAATGTCACATCACTTTAAGTACCAAATTCAGCTTTGATGAAACCACTCGCGAGTTTGGTGATTTGTGCGTTTTCAAATCTCATGTGTGTGAATGACACGCTACGGCGCTAAGAACTCCCAAAAATGTACAGACGTGTACAGATCGCAACATTTCAACAAAAACCCATTTGCATACTTCTCTTACGTTGCCAAAACATTTCACCAAAGCATGCAATCGGAGCTCAGCTCTCCACGGGGGGAGCTCGGTATGTCTTGGCCATGAGGTTGTACGAGTAGCAAACGATCGGGGTCTAATATGAGCATTGTCAGCGCAATGTTATTCTACACGAGCTCCACGTTGGGATCTGGAGTCCAGCCTCGCCTTGGGCTTCATCAATCACACCAGCGACAGTGAATGGCAGAATAATATTGTTGCTGGTGGTTGATTGGGTAGTAGTCTCCCCCTGCGACTGTGTGTACAAGTGAGACCGAGAGCATGAGTGTGAATGTGTGTGTGCATTTGTATGGTAATATGTACCTGGATTCACAGGTACTATATCTGACAGCTTTAGTTACTAGCTACTTTACAAATTGAAATGTTTGGACACAAAACAAATGTAGTCTATGAACTACTATGTTTTATTACAAATTAAACCGCCCAACAATAAAATGGCCTACAAGTGCAGCTGAAACGATTAGCCGGTAAAACACAGAACAGTTTGGATCGTTTCCAGTTTCTAAAATGTGAGGATTTTTTACTGCATCGAGTGCTTGTACTTTTAATACTTTATCTTCCTGATGTTATGTACATATTTTTACTTAAGTAACATTTTCAATGCACTGTGGTGTACTTTTTACTTAAGCAAAAGGATCTGAATACTTCTTCCACACACACACACACACACACACACACACACACACACACACACACACACACACACACACACACACACACACACACACACACACACACACCCACAGTAGGTGTACTTTAACTCCTTGGCGCCTGGGTCTTCCTGTAGTGCCGGAGCGGGGCTGTGCACCGCTGGACAGGCTCTTCCCGTTAAGGGCCCTGTGGTTACGGAGGGACCATGTGCCCATTCACCACTGTTTGTTTTCTATGTCATTATGAGTCCAGCACTCCTTCACTGACCGGCCCCATCGAAATAGTCTCCTTTGTTAGGCACACTCTCTCCCCCGTCATGGAACCATATAAAAACATTTGGCTAGATACACTTAGGTGTGCTTAGAGGTGTATGTCCAAATCACACACACACACACACACACACACACACACACTCGGCCCCTCTAAAGCACATGCATGCACATCCACACAACACACACGCACGCACACAGCTTTCCATTCAGCCTTCCTCTCATAATGTTTCTTTACTTAACATTTAAAGTTCCTAAAATAGGAATGTTCCCTGAATCTAAACTGTTTCTCCAAGGGAGCGCTCGCTGAAACGCAGATACCGTTTTTGCTCCCGCAGTGCATTCTGGGTTATTTTGTTTGGGCAGCCACGCGCCATCTCCTGTGCACAGCAAGTCAATAACAAAATAAATAAAAAAAATGGTTTGATTTGATTATGATGTGGCAATGCAGGAAGCGCAAGACAGGAGATATTTTGTCTTATTTTGCAACCTGGCAGCATCTTCCCGCCACTTCTTTTCCCCCCGCAGTGAAATTGTAGTCTTGTTTTTCAGTGAAAAACCATTTGAAAGCCAGTAGGTAAATCTGGGCAAATGTTGTGCTCAGGATATGAGATGGGGGAGCGAGGGATAAATGCTGGTAATTACGCAGATCCTGACAAATAGCAGGTAGGCGGTGGGACACTTGCGCTTGGCTTTGCAGGTGCAAATAGGCCGTACTATCCTCTAAATCAGCAAATGGAAAAAAAAAGAATATACCCTGACTAACCTGTCCTCTGTGGTCTAGACGGACCAACACATGCATGCTCCAGGGGGAAACTAAAGAGAGCAAACAAAGAGCAGTCGAGTAGAATGTGTAAGAAAGCATTTTATGGAAAGGTTAGTAATGCAGTGGGTAGAATATTTTAGGAAGATACGTGGGTGGAAAAATCCTTGTTTCTGCCTCTTTTTTTTTGTGTACTCTTGTATAATGCACTGACTGGGTTTTGAAAATAAATTGTGAAACTGATTGAAACATTACAGTAAACTTAGTGCTCAACAATGCACTAAGCCACCATGAAAATGTTTCTGTCTATTCTATTATTGCCAATGTGTTGTATACACAGAAAGCCTACCACCATTGAGAAAATCATGAAATGTATATTGTCTTTAGAAAATGACAAACTAAAAAGAGAACTGTAGTTTATCAGCTGGTTGTTGTCTGAATTTGACACTGTGAGCTATCTTGTTAGATGTATTGAAAAAGCTGCAGGATGGCTTGTTGACACCAGACAGATTAAATGTTAAACGTACAGGTCACGGCAGACAGAAGGAGTTCTGAATAGAATAGTTGAATAGTTCTGACTAATAGAGAAATCAGTTCCAACCTCATCCTCTGCAGGACCGAGGCTGCTCTGTGGTTGACAGCATGCTCTGTGCAGATGCTAAGGCCGGTTACACACTGCCTGCGTGGCGTTTGCGTTAAGGCATGGATACCCGACCCGAGGCCGACTGGTCCCGAAGGTACCCGACGGGCCGGGCCGGGTTCGGACAGATATTTAGAAATTAGGGTCGGGGTCGGATCGGGCTCGGTCACATCAGCGCGATAAGGAATTAGTTGTAAAATGGTGCTGCGGCTCCTTTAAGAGAGCTCAGTGCGTGTGGGTTTGTGTGTGTGTGTGTGTGTGTGGTAGGCTAAGTGGGCAGAAGTGAGATAGAGAAAGAGGAAGCAGACGTGTTGTAAGGAAAGGCAAGGCTATATGTATAGCACATTTCAGCAACAGGGCAATTCAAAGTGCTTTACATAAAACATTAAAGAGCAGTTAGAAAACAGTTATAAACAATTTAAAAACATTAATAAACAAATTAAAACAAGAATAAAATTGATAGTGCAGTATAAGAATAAACGTTACAGTGCAGTATAAGAAATTAAAGTTAATAAAATAGAAAAAAGATAGGTCTTTAGCTTAGATTTAAAAGAACTGAGAGTTGCAGCGGACCTACAGGTTTCTGGGAGTTTGTTCCAGATATGTGGAGCATAAAAACTGAACACTGCTTCCCCCTGTTTAGTTCTGACTCTGAGGGCAACAAGTCCCCAGAGTCAGAACATTGTAGATGCAACCGAAGCAGAGTTAGTGGTTATTCGTGTTATAACGTGGGCCCTGGAGGTAACCAGTCTCCCCTGGTTTTCTGATCAGGAGAGGTTAACACATTGAACATTTTAACAGCTGATTAACGTGCGCTTGCTGCCCCGTGTGCGCTGATGCGCTCATCTGTTGAGATTTCCGAATGCCTTCCTACAGTTGCTTAATAAAAAAGGGCTTTCCACACAAATAAACGTAGCCTACATGTGTCGTTAGTATGAGAGGAAAAAAGATGAGATTTTAACTGTGTCGGTCTTGGACATAAATTTCTTAATGGCTGTCGCGCTCGGGCTGGGTTCGGCTCGGGCTGGGTTCGGCTCTGTCGGACGCGGGCCAGGCTCGGACAGAAAAATTCGTCCCGATCCGTACTCTAGTGTGCGTGGCGTTTCTGTTGCGTAAAAAAAAAAAAAAAGGTAAAGGTACTTTATTTGTCACATACACGTACATGTAGCGAAATTCATTCTCTGCATTTAACCCATCCCTCAAGGGAGCAGTATTAGAAAATCAATTCTTTTTTTTTTATTACATTTATATCAAAACCTAGAGACTTTCAAACATCAACATGTCATTTATTAATATGTATTAGTGTCTAAATGACGTATAAACATCTTTTCCTATTCTATTTTGCCTGGAAACGCTTCCAACTCGCTTGCGTGTCGCGTGAAAAATAGGCGTTGGTCCTATTTCTAGCATGTATGCGTTTTCAGCGCGGCTCGAGCCACGTCTGAGACGTGCGTGTCACGCAGGCAGGTGTGTAAGCTCTGACCTGTTAACATGGGAGCTGAAATAAAAAAAACGGACGTGACACAGTCAGTGTGTGACCGGCCTGAGGCAGTCACAGGTGGCTGCTGGGGCACTGTTCTCCACCGGAATCAGCCTGAAGCTACTCATCTGTCCACACCCTCCTCTTCATTTGTCACTGTTAGACTGTTAATGTTAGCACTGCAGCTAGCAGGATTTTGCGTGGCATTGACATCTGTAACATTATTTTGTGATAATGACTAAACTTAAAAGATTATGCGGCATTGGCCTCGGGCCGTTTCTGCTCCCTTTTTTCGCTTATTCAGTCCTTTATTAACCATTTCATTTTGCATTTCTGATTCGAACTCCGCTCTGTCTGTCTCGATATCGATTGATTATTTCTGCTTGACCTCTGACATTACATGGACGGATCCAACTGAAGGGGTGGAATTGGATCCGTCTGGGTGGTTGCTAAAGAGTTCCTGGCAGTTGCTAGGGCAGAAACAGGTGGTTGCTTTGGAATTACAGTTGGTTGCTGTGTTACTGCTAATAAGTGGTTGCTAGCACTGGTGGACTCAGGGGAGCAGTGGCCCCTCGGAGCCCCCATGTTAGAAAGAAACGCTGCAAAAGTGCCATATGACAAATAAAACATGATAAGGGTGCCCGTATAGTGAAGAAAACTAGATGAATGATGATGCAACCTTACTAGAGTGGCTCTACAATTTCATTGTACTTAAATGCAATGACAATAAATGCATTCTTCAATGAAGTGCCCTCTAGAAAGCCCTTCCAGTAGATATTCATTAAAAAAAACAATAGAGACAATGATTAGAGGAGAGATGTCTGGAGAAAAAAATAACAGAAACAACTGGAGTCCCTTTGCAAGTTTTTAGATCAACAATGTTGTTGCTCTCTCTCGCCGACGTCTTTGCAGTCGGCAACAGGCTGCGTGTGGAGCACGGTGAGATATGCTACGTGTTAAAAAGTCAACATACAATAAGAATGCTACCTGTACAAAAACAATATGAAAACTCAATATGAAAAAAAAGGGCATGTGTGTACAAAAACACACACACACACACACACACACACACACACACACACAGAGACACACAGACACTAATTTAGGGAGTAGCCTTTTCCAGCAACAACCACAGGCGCCCTGACCTGTCTGCCTTGTCACCGTTTGATGATGTCATCCGGAAGGTTCCAGCTCAGTAGCTGCCACACAGCAGCATGACTGGGCGGAGAGAGGGCAGGTGCTCCACATCACAGTCACTCCTTAAACACACACACACACACACTTAAAGTAAACATAAACACGCGTTACTGGCAAGCAGACGGCGAGGCAGCGACGGCGCTGTGGTCGGCACGCACACTATGGACCCAGAGAGGATGCAGAAATATGAATAAACACGCTCTTACTGTACATGGGGACGCACAAACACGCACTGGTTCAACCACAAGGGTGCCCATGGATCAAACCCCACCCCGGGGCAGCCTCATTGTCCCCTGGCAGCATTCAATGTTTAAAAGTAATGTTTTTTCCCCCCCTCAAAAAAAGAAATAAAAAAAAATAACATCAACTCGATATCCACCAATTACAAAAGCCACATAATTGTAATAATCACAGACTAGGGGGATAAATCAAGAGATCCGCAAATTAAAACCCAAAAGACTCCATCTCAATGACAAGAGGGAACCGCACTTGTATGAGAAATCAATTAAAAGTCAATCAGGAGCAAAGAAACACTAAAGGAGCCGCTGGCTTTATTGCGTCACGAGAGGCAAGGAGCTCACCACAGCCTGAGGGACTCCAGCGTTGCGGTTCCTGTAGTGTATATTGGTTGGCCCGAGTGTGTGTCACTCGTGTCACTTTGATTCTCCCAAACTCCAATAATCTCTTCATGTTTTCCATAAAGATCAGCACATCAGCTTGACATCTAAATATACAAGACGGTGGGAGGCTCGCTGTCAAATACATTCAAGATAGAGTTTTTTTTTAGATGCAGTTATTGTGGAAGGCCAATGTTTTTTAGTGTTTGTCTTTCCACAAAAAAAAAAAAAAATGTACAGTTGATCCCAGCTGTTGATGCCAAATGCATCAAAATAAAGACCAATGCAATGTGGGTAAATTTATCACTTTCTTGGACACTGGGCGCCAAGGGCTTCCCAATATGTTGCTAATAGTTGCATAAGGAATAGTTTGACATTTTGGGACATACCGTATTTCCTCAAATAAAAGCCGGGGCCTTTATTTACCTGAACTGCAGAAGGGACCAGGCTTGTATTTGAAGCAGGCTTTTATTAGAGGCAGGCCTTTATTTCTAATTCCATCTGTTTGATAAGTATAATTAGTATAGTATAATAAACTGTTTTAAATGAAAAACCATAGCGTTCACATTTGCAAAAATATCACCATATACATCAACAGCCAGAAGGGCGACAAAGCAATTTGGGTCAGAATGAATCAAACGCCACCATTGTGTCAGTTTGAACCCTGTAAATGTACCGGGTATTTATTTCAAATACAGGTACTACAGTATTACTGGTAGATTACAATAAGAGCATACAGTAGTGACACCAGTATCTGAGTAACGTTACAGACGTATCTAGCTACCGGTAGCTTTATTTCTAGCTCCAGGCTAACGTGTTTCCTCCCACCTCCAGCTAGCTAGCCGTGCTCTGCTCTTGTCGGCTAATCTTGTCAGCTCATCCTTCCGTTTCTTCCAGTTTCTGATTCTACTGGGCTCAATGTCGAAACGTCCCGCAGCTTTTTCACCCGAGTTTTCCTCCGCATACGTTAAAACTCTTTTCGTTTTGTTGTTGAAAAGTCCGTCACTAGCACCAGAGTCCGTCTTTCTCTGCTAGCACTAAATGAGCCCCGTGTTACATCCAATGTAGCAACCTGTACGTTACTGCACCTACACCTGGCTGAGTTACACATACAGCCGCATAGGACAATAATCCAGAAAAACAAAGTGTGGAAAAAAGCATGAATATATTGTTGAATCTGTTAAATTAAATTGGTAGAACAATGAACTTCAATTTTATTTTGACTTAATATTATATTTAAAGCATTTAGGAGATTATCCACACTATTTTTTCCCCGGCCTTAATTTGAGGCCGGCCTTTATTTGTCCGTGTTGACCACGCCCCCGGCCACTATCAGAGGCCCGGCTTTTAATTGACTCCCGGTTTTTATTTGAGGAAATACAGTATGCTTGTTTGCTTTCTTGCTGAGAGTTAGATCAGATGATTGATATCACTCTCATGTTTGCAGGTTAAACATAAAACTACTTGAAGGAGGCCAGTTAGCTTAGCTTAGCATAAAGACTGGAAACAGGGGGGCGGGGGAACAGCTAGCCTATCTCCGTCCCCCCGAAGCTTGTTTGAAGTTTGCAAAGAGCCAACCTGAGGATCCTACATCCAACTGCCATACATGCCAACAAGTTATGTTTGGCGACAGAACCAACGTCAGCCACCACTGAGACAATACCATCCCGACTGTGAAGCATGGTGATAGCATGATGTTGGGAGGATGTTTCTCATCTGAGGGGACTGGGGGCACTTGTCCAAATTGAAGAAGATAGGAAAGATGGAGCCAAATGCAGGGAGATGGTGTAGACTGTTGAAGAACTCGAAAAAGCTCTGCAAAAAGACGGAAAAATGTCTCGGAAATTCATATTCCAACACGACGGTGTCCCAAAGCAAAAGGCTCAAGCTACCACGGAGTGGCTTTGCAACGAACAATGTGGATGTTCTGGAGTGGCCAAGTCACAACCCAGACCTAAATCCCATAGCAAATCTGTTGAATGGCTCAAAGCTCATCATCCATCAGCGGAAACCAACAGAGCTCTCGCAGCTTGAACAGTTCTGCAAAGAGGAGATAACATCTCCAAATCCCTTGTGCAGGGCTACCAGTGTTGTAGTCAAGACCACCTAAACTGAGACCGAGTCATCACAAAGACCAGAGTGTATTGCGACCAAGACTTTGAGGGGCGGAGACCAAGTCAAGACCAAGACCAAGGCGGGGCAAGACCGAGTCAAGACCAAGACCAGACCAGTGTGAGCCCCACACTGCATGACACGATAAAAAAAGTGTGGAAAATGCTGAACATAGGCACACCTCAAATTGATCTGAAAGATCCACTGTCCCATTAAAAAAATGGGAGTGTATGTTAAGGGGGAGGGGGGGGTTAACACTAACAAATTTCAAATTAGAAATGAGTCGAGCTATTGGTTGCATTTGAAGCAGGACGTTTTACATCCAATCAGAGTAATGATGTTAACTCATAAATCAGACGATGCACAGGCAATTGAGTGATATCTCTGCAGTTGTGGTCTTGACCAGTCTTGAAATAAAAACCAGAGTCCTAAAAATGTAGTAGAGACCTTCGAAAAGTGGTCTTGAGACCAATCTTAAGTAGGATCACTGCGAGCTACCCCAAAAAGGGTATTATAGAAATAATTTCTTGCACGCACGTTTTGTAAGGAATCCACGCTCCATTACTCTCCTCTGCTTTTTATTTCTAAATCAAACTGAACTGTGTGGCATTTTCACAAGCTTTGAATGTTAATTTATGCTTGCGTTGGGTAATTAGGGTTAAAGATTTTAACAGCTCTGACAGCTGATACGTCAAATCTTTACTGCTCCATATCTCAGCACTGCAGACCCACGATTTATTACCCACTTAGCAAGCGGTAATTGGGCAGGTTTGAAGGTAATACCTCATATGGTCAATGTCTAGTTGAGAAAAGGTGCCGAGAAATATTTAGTGATTAAGTTCAACTGCTTGAGCTCTGATGTCCAATTCGTCTTCCATTATAGTTTCAGAGTTTGTTTGACAACATCGTGCAATATAGTATATTCCGATATCTGCCTGGTATATCTGTTTCAGTGCTGTACTGTATATGGTTCATGTTCATATAATACATATCATAGGAAGTATGTATAGTATGAAGGGTATCTTTGTAATATGTCTACACACATTGCTTGAGTTTGCCCTGCTAATCTACTGTATTTTCATGCTGCACATTACAATGACAATAGAGCTCAACAGTGTGGTTCCAGATGTACAAATCCCATTAATTATTATACATAAGGATTTTGATTATTAGCCATTATGTCTGAACCATCCAAGGTAGACTGACCATGAGGTTGTGAAATGAACGTTCATGCCCCTGTAGAAGCCACGAGTCTGTACGAAAACAACCTTGTTTTAAGAAAAACATGTTTTATTCGCAATGCTATGGAGAAATACTACACTACCCACGATCCCAGGCATAACAGCAACGTCTCCGATAGGTGGAACTCGTTGATACAACGGAAATGTTTACCGCACCGGGCAAACCTGCGTACGTCTAGAGCGAACTTCTACCACTGAACTCTATGACAGTCTCTGTACACGGTCTTGTACCGTTGCACTTTTTTTTGTTTGTTGCCGTTTTCAAAATGTTCTTTTTGCGCCAAATCAAATGTTTAATGGTCACGATTCATCTCGGAGCTGGTTGGATTGGTTCCAGGCTTAAAAATGAAATATCAATGGAGATACTGAACGGGGATAATCACTTTCGGAACCAGAGCCGTTCAAAAAGTGGACAGTCCCTGCTGATCTCTATAAAGTTACATATAATTTACTAAGGAAAATAATTTATCTCCAGGACATTATTTTATGCACTTTCCAACCGTCATATAAGTTTTGGGGGTCATTAAGTACGTTTAGTTTACGAGGATGTGTTTGGAATAAGGTATATCAGGCTTTGGCCACACAAACAACACCTGTTGGATGAATTTGTTGTTGGTTTTGGTCTTCATGGGATTTGAAGGCAATAAGCAAAATATAGAATATCACCTGAATTATCCTATAAGGATTGACCTGCCAAATGCATCAGGGGAAGAATGCACGAGAGAATTGAACTCAAACATTTTCAGGAATAATTACATAAAGTAATTGAGCCAAAAACAAGACACAGTTCCAGTAAACTTGACTTTTGAAGCTAGACAATTAACCTGCCAACAATAATACGGTACATAAGAATATAGCATTTTTCTCTTTCAGTCCAGCTCAGCAGTAGGTGTAAGTGAGCGCCTCAGCACTTTGGTAACTAATCCTCCCACCGACCCCAGAGTGCACGCCACAGTCTTCACTAATCATTCCAACATTTCCATCTTATTAAGTAAGACAATACATTAATTGCAATGGCATGCCGAGGCCTCCTGCTATGCAACGCTACCCCTCTCGGGTCTGCCACCGAAACCCCGCAGGCGCACGGTCCAAGCTGACACAGAGAGTTCACGGCTTCCACTCTGCGTGCCGTGCAACTTTTCAGCAGCCGCGGGAGCAGATTAGAGACGTCCGCTGTGCATTCCTCGCCTAATGATTAAATATCAGCCCGTTTATTGTGAGTGTCACTGATTGCGGGGCCCCGAGATGTGGCTGTTGGCAGGCTGTGAAGGCTGCGAACCGGACGCCTCTTTGGAGATCTTTTCTCTCCCCTGCTAATTGAGAGATACTTTCACAGAATGATTTAGTGAGTGTAGGGGAACGTATTGGATAATAAAAGCAATTTTTTTTTTATTCCTCTGCGAGCATTGGGCTGTTTTATTTCTTTTTAATTCATCTTGTGGTGTTAAAATTCATTAAATGTCAACTCTCGGTTAAGCTGGGACTGCATTAACAAAGTATTAGTTTCAAAATGTATCCACAAAGAATGTCTTACATTTGATTTACTCAAAGTATGACTATCCTGATTAATAGATATACATGGATAGACATATAGACATGTCCACCAGCTAAATATGTTAAAATGAATGGTCCCATATTGTAAAAAGTGAGATTCCCATGTCTTTTTTGATTTGACAGCAGGTCGAGGTGCCATATAAATACTGTCAAAGTATCAAAACGCTCAATCCACAGAGAAAGGCACACAGCCCATATTCAGAAACTGTGCCTTTAAACGAGCTGTCAAGATTTCTGTACCGTTGTGATGTCACAACTATACTATATATAGGTAGAAAGTGCCGCTACAGTGCTGTTACATTCCCCGGCTGCAATGACGTTGCAGTGCAGATTCGAAAGACCCGGAAACGCTGACCAATCAGAGCGGACTGGGTTTTTTTTCCGAGAGAGGGGGGGGGCTTAAAGGGAGAGTTTCAGGCAGAGGGTGAATACAGGTATATTCAGACACACGCAATGAGAAAAATTGTGTGTTTTTGGAATATTAAAGGATGTAAACATGTTCTAGTAGAAAACCAAAATGAACAAAAGTAGGAAACTGAAAATATGCATAGTAAGCATAACATGGGACCTTTAACTGCCATTTTAACAGCTGTTTTCACTATTTTAATCAGCCCAGTGGATGTGTAGAGATTTTAAATCACAGACCTCTACCTCCCACAGTTTGTTAACCCTTTTCACTTGACTGACAGAAGGTACAGTATCCCTTAAAACAAATTTCTGTGAAATATATATTTACTCTAAAATCTTTTTTTGTTGTTGTTTTTCTCTGATTGTTTCTATATTGGCGGCAGTGCCAGACATATTTTGATTAAATGGTCCCCTCTGGCTCATAGTTTAGCCAGAGGTATTGGGTTTCACCTAAAATTAGCCATCAGACTCAATTTATTACCTCAATTCAGAGGCTCCAAAAGTGCCCGTAACAGCACCCCGGCTAACACGGACTAACCTTGGCCAAGCCGTATAATGTTGCATTTTAATTCAGCTGCAGGAATTGCCAGCGAGGCCGAGCCCATAATAACTTACACCTTTTTTTTCCCCTCTAAACCAGAGTGGAGGAGCGTGCTCCAATATTAAACGGGTACAAGAGTGTTAGGCAAACACTAAAATCCAAGATCATTTTATTGAGGTAAGAAAACTGCTTTTCCCTGTCAGCCAGACTGGAGTGCTGGCAGCACATCTGCTGCCAGCACTCCAGTTGTACCTGACTGCCCCCCCAGCCCATGGTCATACCTGAAACCCAAAAGGGGCTGAAACATACAAAGGCTACCACCGGCCTAACCATAATCCCAGAGCGGGAACCCCAGACTCCCCAGCAGAAGAAAAACACCTCTGCTGTGTCAGTCAATGAAGATCCCGTTCAGAAGATAATTGCGCAAATGGAGCCTCCATGCAAAATTGATACTTTGAAACCTATTTTAGAGGGAGAATGGTGTTATGAAAGTGGGGACATAAGGCACACATGCTCAAATGCATTAAAACCTTTATAACCACCAGTGGTGGAAGAAGTATTCAGATACTTTACTTACTTTAAGTAAAAGTACTAAGACCACACTGTAAACAATATTCTGTTATGAGTAAAAGTCCTGCATTGTTACTTAAGTAAAAGTATGTAAGGTATCGTGAGGAAAATGCACTTAAAGTATTAAAGCAAATGTACTCAATACAGAAAAATCCTCAAAATTTTAGGATCTGGAAACTTGTTTAATCTTCTAATCATTTCAGATGGACTTGTAGGCTGGCATATTGTCGGGTAGTTTAATTTATAATAAAATATCAAATTGTATGAACTACATGTGTTTTTGTGTGCAAAAATCTTAATTTGTAAAGTAACTAGTAACTAAAACTATCAGATTAATGTAGTGGAGTAACAAGTATAATATTTCTCTCTGAAATGTAGTGGAGTAGAAGTAGAAAGTGACATGAAAAGAAAAGACTCAGGTAAAGTACAAGTACCTCAAATTTGTACTTAAGTACAGTTCTTAAGTAAATGTACTTAGTTACAAAGTTAGTCACAAATACAGACACCCACTCTTGGATACGGCGGTAACATCATGCAGTGTGACAGTTTCCCCCCCTCTGTATAGCATGGATCAAATTAGTTTGTGAACATCCAGACAGAAGCATGTTAACCAGTATGGATGCCTGTTAAATGTCAGCAGCTCTTGAATAATATTGACCACAGCAGCCTGAAAGAGCACCACAAGTGTGTTGCAACTATGTGTCTGGAGGAACATAAGGAGTTTATCACAGCTGCTCAGTTGTGACAGTCTCTGTGGGCTCAAGAGCCATGCATATCTCTCAGTAGTTGGTAATATATGTTGTTTTTTGGACTGGTTTATTGCATTTGTGCATCATAACCCATTTAGAGACAGTTCACAAAGGAATAATAAAGGTATTTGCCCTGTATGGCAAAAAGAAAGTCAGATTTTGTTTGCCATGCCAATCTGCAAAAGCAGCCACTAAAGTAACAAAACTAAGAGTCTGAAGCTAAAGCTAGCAGCTCTGTTAGGTTGGCACAGTGTTGCCTTCAGCTAAATGTCAACATGATAATATACTCACAATGACAAAAACTTAATTGACATGCATATAATATTCCGTTTTTTGCCCTTATTCCGAAAAAGAAACTATTCTGACTAAGCTGTTAATGGCTAATGAAAGTGAATATTCCACTAATATCCCCGTTTAAATGCAACCATGCAAAATATGTTTTTTTAAAGTTATAAACCGGTTCGCGGACTTGTTGGACCGTGCAAACACAGCCTCCCTTTTTGTCTTTCATTCCTCCAACATTCTTCTGGAAAACGTCAGCGTTGCGATGTTTGCTCATATCCAAAAACCTGTTGATATCCAAGTATTTCATAATGTTTAGAAGTAGGTGTGTTTCTCCTTTTCTTTTAGGCATGCATCTTTACCGCAGCCTTGCAAACTGTTGGCTGGTTGTTTGTGTACAACAACCCTAGCAACGCACAGAGCTACATACAAATAAACAGAGAACTCTGTAATTAAACATTATCTAACAAGTGTAGTGAAGCGGCTCTGTTGTAAAGGCTGCCCGGTTAGCACAATGACATCATGTTAGAAAGCACAGCCGAAACGATTTGTCATAAACTAGCTAGCTAAGTAACAATATTGTTAGCTACGATGCTAACGGCATTAAAAACTAAGTGAAACGGTGCTGTCACTACTATTTTAGTGATTTATAAGCAACCCGTTTCTTGCAGATTGTCATGTAACTGAGAATACAGCTGATGTAATCTATGAAGTCCAAGCTAACTCTGACAGCTGTGGGGCAGCTAACATAAACTTTAGCTAGCTGTCTCCATGATGCTCCCAGCTAAGCTTTTATAACTCGCAACGCAGTTAGGTAACAAGAACAAACTAACTAATGTTACATAAAACCCTTTGGGTGGATGTCGATTTTAAAGTCACGTTAAAACTATTTCCCGTCCTTTTTCCGATTTCCAGTCGCAGCCTGTCACGCTGCCTTGTACTAACGTTACTCCGTAGGTAACGTTAGCTCAGTGATGTTGTTCCAACGTTACTCTGTACGTAACGTTAGCGCCATGATGTTGTACTAACGTTACTCGGTACGTAACGTTAGCTTAGACACCAATGCTTAGACCTCACAATGCCTTGTGTTTCTCACTCCCGCCAATTTATTGTTCATAAAATGTGACATGAGTGACACTTGGGTAGGCCAAGGCGAGAAGAGGGAGATTAGCTAACGTTAGCCAACATATTTATAAAAAAAAGTCACATTTGAATAGTGATTTCAGCATTCGAATAGTATTGATTTTTTTTTACTATTTGAATTACATTCGACTTTCAGTATTCGATCCAACTGCCCTAATCCAAACAGATTATGCTGTTTTACATGACCTGTATCAAATTCAGAATACTGTCATATTCGGAATAATAGTGGAATATTAGTGTGCATGTAAACATACCCAATGTTACATAATACAATATAATGTTTACCATGTCAGCAGCGTAGTTTAGCATCTTAGCATGCTAAAATTTGGTAAAAGTACAGCTGAGGCTGATGGGAATGTCATTAGTTTTGCCAAATTCAATTCAATTCACTTTCATTTCACTGTGTACTTGTATATTCAGAAGAAACAAACAGTTGTTTCAGTCACTCGAGAGGTATCTTCCAGCTTTTAAGACATCCTGGACTTCTGTTAGATTCCAAAAGCTACAAAAAAATGTTCCGTGTGCGCTGCGGTACAGTGCAAATGTTATTACAGATAGCAGGCAGCCAGTAAGAATAGAGGCTTCAGTGAGCACCTGCATCGGTGCTCTATCTCACTTAACATGACTTCGGAAAATATCTGGAGAACTTTAAATTGCATTAGAATGTCAATACTCAGCAATTCAACGGCGTTGCTTTAAACGTACAACTTTGCAGAAAGGGGATGAGGGCAGAAAAGTTATTCCACAAAATTGTTGACATTGCAGTTTCACAAAGACTGACTGTTTGGTCTGGGGGCATGCTCCATTCACAGTAGCTATTTGCACCATTTTTCATGCAATTTGATAATAGAATCAGTCAAATCTGTAAATCATTTGGAAAAACACTTCATAGTAGCCAGTGAAAAGAATCCTCCTGTAGAGCCTACATGCTGTTTTGTATCTAATTGTTCTTCTAAACTGTCTTCATCATTGTGACAGAACACAAGAAATGTTGAGGATGAGTCACTTTCACTCCTGCCACCTAAGAGAGGCAAAAATTGTCTGATGTTAAGTTATATAACATAGGTAGGATAAGAATTTGGCGTGAACAGAATTACTAATCTTAAGGCGAAGGCGATATTTCCCCTAGTAATTTTTAACTTTTGCTCCAGTGATTTTCTGGGGGGGCAAGCCACCAGCCTTGCTCCGCCCCTTGTAGATGTCCTACGTAATATAAGTAAGTAATAAGTATAAGTATAAGTAATTCTCAAAAATTTTTCTGTGTGGCTTTGCTCCCATTACATGTACTATTAAGCCGCCTGCACAAGATCCGCGGTAAAACCACTCTGTTAGCCGCTCCATTGTTTTTTTTTTTACTGTGGGTAGAGCGGTGCCGCCGAACTAGATGCAGCTCTACCCTTGGCGCTCAAATTATTTCAACTTTGACCTAGTCGCCGCTGTCCTTTCAAGGCGCAACCAATTCCAGAACGTTCCTGCGCTGCGCTTTGCCTCTATGCCCTGTGCCCTACCTCGCTGTTCTGCCCCCTGATCATGTGTAGCCGACCCGTTCTCACTCCCAACTCGTGACATACTGATGCGTGGGCAGTGGCTCTCAGCGTCAGCAAAAAAAAGCACCCTTCAGCGTCTGTATGGAACGCACCGGGAACAGCAGCAGCTCTACTGTGGCGCTGTAAGATGACGTAGCATTAAGAGCGACAACGGTAGCGGGAAGTATGAAAGACCGAAATGCTGCTTAAGGAGGTAGGTCAGGATAACCCCACCCACGATCTTTCCCTAAACCTAACTGTCCCATTCTTGTGCCGCATGTCACTCACTAGACCTCCCGACTAGGGCTGTAGCGATACACTAATCTCACGATACGATACACGATATTCAGCTCACGATACGATATATATCACGATATTCCGCCAACGATACGATTCGATTCGATATAATTTGATACACTTACATCATTTTCTGAAAGATTTAAAGGGGACCGAGAGATTTTGGTGACATTTTGTGATTGTTCCATTTACTTGGATTTAATTAATTGAACTGAAAACATCAATTACACAATATATATCTCTGACTGGACAGAGAGTCTACAGCAGATCATCAACTACATCTTTTTTTTACCTAGGTTAAAACGTGTCATATGCTATGACTTGCATTTAGGATTCATTTTCTCCACGTTTGCTGATGGATGATGATGAATTTTGGTTCATGGCCTTCATTGTATTTGTCATTTGTATTTGTTTAAGCACATGGGCGATGGACCATTACACATTTGGATTATAAGTGCATTTCAACCATGGTCAAAAAGTGTGTTTTTCCCCGCCGAAGTAATACAGCAGATGTAAATTGTGTTTACTGAAGGTGTTGATTTTATAGCCCTCTCACATGGCTGCCATCTCTCCTCCTCCTCCCTCCCTCGCTTTGCTTGCTTTTCCTTCTCTTCGCGTGCTCCTCTGCTCTCCCTACTTCTCCTATCTACAGCGGAATCATCCAAGTTTGCTCTCTCCGGCCTATTCTTAGCTTAAGCTGCGGCCGCTCCAGTAATATTTTTAAAGATTATTATAGTATTCACTAACCCTTAGGCGCCGCTCCAGAGTTTCTTTTTCTCCCTCCCTCCCTCCTTCCCTCCCTCCCTCCCTCCCTCGCAACTCTGTCTCCTTCTTTTTCCTCCCCTTCTACCTTTCTTTCGACAGCGATCCTTGGTTGTAAAATAATAGAGTATCAGCCAGCAATAATTTGCAGTCCAAACAGAGCAGACGCTGGCTGACGTTTATTGAAACCTCATCCCCCGCGAGCCGGTTTCCCTTTCCCCCCCTTCCCAGCTCCGTCGCTGCATGTTTGTACAGACAGGCCCTGAGTCCTGGCCATTGCTTTTTAATAATGAGGCCTACGGCCGGCCTTTGCTTTGGCTGGGCAGGGGGGAGAACAGGAGGAGAATGCTATTCATTAATCCTGAATAGCGGTGGGCGGTGGAGGAGACGCTGTCAGACCGTCAGATGGACTGTACCTACACACAGACTGACAGGGCCAGGTCATGATACAGGTAATGAGCAGTATGGATCAGTCTGTCCTGGTGTGACCTTTACTGCATGGGTTTTAAATTTGTGTTTCAGACTTCGTCAGTGGGTTTTGAGGCGGTGGGAGCATCCCGTACGGGAAACAGGAAACATCGCTGCCTCTATTGCTGCCACAAGAACGCTTCGAAACGCCAAACGCAAGCACCGAACTGCCCGGGAGTTTGTTGAACAGCTGACTGTTTGCCAAACAACAAAAGCGCAGTCGATCTGTCTCTCGCTCGTCTCTCTTCTTTCTCTCCTTCTCCGTGAAATGAAGCTGCCTTCAAGTGCGGTCGAGATCTATAAACAATCTGACGGAAAACAATAATTGTGAAAAATAAAGTATACTTGGGCTACATTGGGGGGTGGGGGGGAGCCTTGAATATTCGCTGTTGATTAGTAACGAGGCTCCAAAGCACAAAAAAATGGACAGCCCAAGAACAAAGAGGCTACCAATGATAGAAAGACAGTGAGGATACAATAAGCTACTTTTAGACACTGTGCAATTACATACAATGTCAATAGAGAGACGTAAGTGGACACGATTAGGCGCAACATTAATTCAGCAATGCACGCAACATGATGTGTGACTGAAATCCGTGCAACTAAGAGCCCATTTACACCATGTGTTAACATGCAGTCAGTTACTGGATATCTGGAGAAAAAACTTTTAATTTTTTTTTATTTAATGCAAGGTGCAAATACAGAAAGAAAAAAAAAAAAAAACGCTTCACAATCGGATTGGTGGTCCAGATCGCATTGTGATTGGATCCCTGCTGGGTATAATATGCAACCTGTACAATTTGTCATATTATTACCACGAAAATATGCCCAGCAAGTTGAAAGTTAACCCCCACCTACCCCTAACTCAGCAAAGAACAACTAACAAGGACCTCCATGTTCTGTTGACTGTGCAGGCAGAATCAAGATAATGACAATGCTTATATTATTAAAACCTGGAGTCAATTCAAAGGCCCATTATCAGATATTATCACGATGATATCTGGGCAATATATATATATATATATATATATATATATATATATATATATATATATATATATACATACACACACACACACACACACTACCAGTTAAAAGTTTTAGAACACCCCGATTTCTTTTAGTTTTTTATTGAAATTTTGGGTAAGTGGTGAACTACCTGAGGTTAAAAAAAAAAGTAAGGTTACCCAAAACTGAAAAATAATGTACATTTCAGTATTTTACAAAAAGGCCTTTTTCAGGCAACAAGAAAGGGGTAAACAATGTAAAGCTGTTCTGCAGCAATGGAGGTTGATCAAGCTTTGAAAATTGGTGCTACCAATTCCCACAGGTGTTCCAACTTGTCTTGATTACTTACAACCTCCTCTGTTTGTATAAAAGTATTGTTGGAACACACTGTGGTACCATACCCTCGTGAGCATTATTTGAACAGTATTGTACTGAAGAAAGTAGTGTGTTGCTATAAAAATGGCGGGGAAAAGGCAATTAACAATGGAAGAGAGACAGACCATCATACCACTTAAGAATGTTGGTCTTTCCTACAGAGAGATTGCGAACAAAGTCAAGGTGTCAGTGAGTACAGTATTCTTCACCATCAAAAGGCACTTAGAAACTGGGGGAAACTCTGACAGGAAGAGGTCTGGCAGACCCAAAGCCACAACAGAATCAGATGACAAGTTTCTGAGAGTCAACAGCTTGCGTGATAGGCGGCTCACAGGACAACAGCTTCAAGCACAGCTTAATTGTGGTCTTTAATAAGCAAGTCTCAGTTTCAACTGTAAAGAGAAGACTTCGAGTTGCAGGTTTGATAGGTCGAGTAGCGGCAAGAAAGCCATTGCTGAGACGTCAGAATAAGAAAAAGAGGCTTGCCTGGGCCAAGAAACATCGTCAATGGACCACTGAAGACTGGAAGCAGGTGCTATGGACTGATGAATCAAAATTTGAAATCTTCGGTCCATCACGCAGGATTGTTGTACGCCGTCGAGTAGGCGAAAGGATGGTTCCTCAGTGTGTGACATCAACTGTCAAACATGGAGGAGGAAGCGTGATGGTCTGGGGCTGTTTTGCTGGATCCAGGGTCGGTGATTTGTACAGAATGAAAGGCACCCTGAACGAAAACGGCTACCACAGCATTTTGCAGCGCCATGCAGTACCCTCTGGTATGGGCCTAGTTGGTCAGGGGTTCATCCTACAGCAAGATAATGACCCAAAACATAAGTCCAAGCTATGCCAGAACTACCTTAGCAAAAAAGAACAAGATGGTAAGCTTAAAAACATGGAGTGGCCACACAGTCACCAGACTTAAACCCCATTGAGCTGGTTTGGGATGAACTGGACAGAAAAGTCAAAGCAAAACAAGTGCCACACATTTATGGGAACTTCTGCAACAGAGTTGGGAAGAATTTTCTGAAGAATATTTGATTTCCATTGTAGAAAGAATGCCACAAGTGTGTTCAGCTGTTATATCTGCCAAAGGGGGCTACTTTGATGAGTAAAAAATTTAGAATACATTTTGGGTTATAAATTGATTCCATGATTTCTTTTTTAACTTAAATTGTTCATTTGTTCTATTCTTTCATTTCAGAGTACAATAAGACATTGAACTGCATGAATTTCAATAAAAACCTGGAAAAATTGGGGTGTTCCAAAACTTTTGACCGGTAATGTGTGTGTGTGTGTGTGTGTGTGTGTGTGTGTATGTATATATATATATATATATATATATATATATATATATATATATATATAAATAAATTGACCAAATTGTTATGGGTAGGAACCACAAGAACTGAAATTAGGAACTAAACTGGGAGCTACAATGCGAGAAAGAAGTACATTACCAGCATAAAAAAATACCAGCGCA
The DNA here is from genome assembly GCA_025617405.1 of Perca schrenkii. Lineage (NCBI taxonomy): Eukaryota > Metazoa > Chordata > Actinopteri > Perciformes > Percidae > Perca > Perca schrenkii. The sequence continues at coordinate 19,257,731 of CM046807.1, forward strand.
GAGATGCTTGTTTTGGGATTTAAGGTCCCAGAATGTGAGACAGGTAGAGAGACCTGTGAGAGAAGGGGAGTGCATTTGTGCCGACAGACAGGTGGCTCAGGGTGAAATTAAACACTAATCTTCCCCTCAGTGTCTAAAGCCCCACTTACTGGAACTCCTGCAGATTCCTCTGGTCAGCGGTCGGCTAAGACAAACTAATCATCCCGTCGTATGAACTTGAGGTCGGACCACAGCGCTGCCCAGTACAAGGTCTAGCAGACTGAATACCACCGAGCCCAGGTCCATTTTTCCACCGACGTCACCGTCGCCATCTGCGCCAAAAAACCCTCCTTAAAACATCAAATGCCGTATCAAAAATAAAAGTTAGTAGTTCCATCCCCCCTCTCCCCGTCACGATCTGGGTGCTCCGAATTGTTGCGACTGCGTCCCGTGAAGTGGAGTTTTAATTAAATAATATTTGGCATGCCGCACAACTTTGGCCGCAGACAGGTGGGGTGGGTGGGGGGGGAATCCATACATTTCAGCAGACACAAAGTAGTATAGAGGTGGGCTTGTGCTTCCTCCGACAGGGCTACTGTGGCCAAAAACAATCTTGAGGAGCACAGTTGAATGTTTTCCTTGTGTTCCTTCTGCTGAACTGGGCACAAAAGTGGGTTTCTGCTACTTAGCAGAGCAGGCAGAGGCTGCTCCTCTAACCCACACCCACACACTTGATATAGAAAAAAGATGACACACATAAGAAAGACCGACCACCTGCCAAGTACTTCATGCCAGTACAAATGGTTTTTACTGGATAAATCAATAATGGTTACCTGCCATACTGGCTACTGACCTTTCTTCTTTTTTTTATTTGAATGATCTGGTTAGTTTATTTCGAGCCTTCTCGCCGGCTCTCTATTGTCTCTGACTGTGCACCATTCTGATCAGAGGAAAGTAATGGCTCCGTATGTCATTGAGGTTGGCTGCCTGCTGTGGGGCGGCTGTGGCTCAGCGGTAGAGCGGTCGCCTGCCAATCAGAATGTTGCCGGTTCGATCCCCGGCCGTGAATGTGACTGTTTATCTGATCCTTGTACGGCAGCCTCGGCCACAGTGTGCGAATGGTGAATGGTTCCTGTACTATGTAAAAGTGCTTTGAGTAGTTGTTAAATACAGCCCGTTTACATTCACACTAGTAGTATCTGCGTTACATTTTCTCTTCAGAAGAGTGAAATACTTCCACAACAATGACTTCCCCCAACGTTCAATTTACAGATAACGATCAACCAATAGGGGATGTAACGATACACTCAACTCGACGATTAAAAACCACACGGGGCATCATAAACACACACAACTACCCACGCTAGAAGACATTTACAGGGCTCCTCCCACCCGGCCAATCAGCTTTTTTTACCTTTGCCGCCCTGTGGGAAGCAATACAGGTCCATGAAGGCCCACACACCCAGGCTTATGAACAGTTTCTACCCATGTGCCGTGAAAGAACTGAACACTAACAAATAATGGTGCAATAGCAGGCATTCTGCAAATTTGCAGAATACAAATATCTGACTTTTTTTATGTATTATTATTCTATTTGTTGTTTTTATTTTGTGTCTTTTTGCCCTCAGAAGAGTACTTTCATTTTATTTGTGTACCACAGAGTTCCGAGTTGCGGAACAATTTCGTCGGACAGCTGCTGTCCAATGACAATAAAACGTATTCTGTTTTATTCTGATACGGTTTACAATTTTAAGTTCTCTATACAATTTTGTCACGACGGCAGAGTAAATGACTGAAAACATATTCCCGTAGTTAAATGAACTGTGCAAAACAACACGTGTCCTCCAGTGTTGTAGTCTCAAGACCACTTTCTGAAGTCTGATACGAGTGGAGATATTAGCGGTATACCTAGCATTAGCCTTTCCCTAATTCCTATTAGTAAACCTATGTACAGTTCCGGTGTCCTGCACAACTTGCATCACGACATATTTGCTTGTATTTTTTGTATTAGCAGTGTCTTTCTTTATGCCACGTGGGTGGCATAAATGAGTGAATGTGATTTTCAATTTGCTTGGGTTTCTTTTTTTTTTTAGGGGTGTCAGCATCATGAATGACGAGGAAGGCCTGTGCCGCAACGCATTGCTTTGTTTACCTTTTGCCATGCATTAGCCACATCAATGAAGGCTTTTTAATATTTTCTTTCATGCTGTTCGGATTACTGGATTACCCCTGCACCGAAGAGTTAGACTTTTTTCAACCACCACCAAAAATAAGCTCTTCTTTTCTGTCTTCCCATATAATATATATATTGTTATGTACTTAATTTAAATAAATCTGTAGTAGTTTTGTCACAGAACACACGTTAATATTTCCTGGCTTTTATTTTGATAATTCCAGGAGGTCCGATTCCTGCACTCTAACACTACTACAGTTCTTAAGTTGCATGCCTTAGCCTTGCTTCCAGTTTTAATGGCAGTCCTGGGCAGACGCCAACATACTGCGTCCCCTTACGTCTCTCTTTCTTCTAGAAAACACACACAAGTACACACACACACACACACACACACACACACACAAATCTGTCAATGGGAAGCCCCTGTCCGCTTTCCTAAATGTCTATCAGCTAACGTTCAATGCTAACGTTCTGACTTCCCTCTGACCGCTCTCTGTCCTTCCTCCGCCTCCTGATCATCAGCGGGACGGGGAAATTAGACGGGACACTTCATTAATGTGCAGAGATTAAAAGCTCGGGTCAACGTCGGACTGGTGTGATTGCAAAGACTCAAGAAATCATCTCCGGGAGCTGTTTGACGTGTGTGTGTGTGTGTGTGTGAGTTTGTTTCATCATGAGGAGTGTGAGCGATCTCCAGGGGGCACATCGCAGGGGCCACACGGCTCACGTCACATTACACAGATCTCATGATCCCACCCTGTCCCTGGGAGAAGAGGGAATGTTAGAAAGAAAAGGAAGGAGGCTCTTAAAATAAAAAAAGGGAATGAAGACACAGCCAGAGGCCATGTCTTGGGATTGAGAGTTTATACAGGACAGGGAGTAGTGAGAGTGGAAAAAGAAATAAAAAATCGTATGTATTGGGATTTTTTTTATATTTTTTGCAAAAAATTTTAAAAATCAATTCTTTTCCCTAAAATAAACATTTTTTTATCCATTTCTTTTACCAATGAATGGACCTAAATATTTTCTTTTCATACGGTACCGCCGACAGTGACTACATCATATCCGTTTCCAGCGAAAATGCAGAAAATACGTGTTCTGTACTCCTTACAATAAATGTCAGTTTTTAGAAGTGTCACACGATATACTGTCTCTAGTAGTGTTATTATTCAACTTTTGTTTTTGTTAAAGAAGGAAAAGAAAATCGCAATACTCAATGCTATGGAATCGCAATACTTTGGGATACAATCCAATCGGGACAAAAGCGTATCGTCCCAGCCCTAACGGCCAGTCCATCTAGGAGGTTTTTGAGGCCCAGAAGACACATTTTACAACAACAATTCTCATGTAATTTGCAACCATTTTTGTGTTATTTTCCAATAATAGCAGTACAAATGCATTCTAAGCTGTAAAGGTTTAAAACTGGCCACCCTCTTTGGTTCCTTCAACCATCTATTTGAAAAAAAAGTCAACGTTGCGCTGTTTGCGCATATCCAAAAACCCGTTGACCCAAGTCTTTCATAATGTTTCATAGTGGCTGTTTCTTCTTCCAACCAGAAATGTGCTAGATTGGTTGTGCAGTTGGTTTGTGTACAACCACCATAACAACGCACAGAGCTGACCGTAAGCCATAAACAGACAAGAGGCCGTAAACTGTCACAAACTGTAGTAAATGCTTGCTCTCGGGGGAATTACTGGAATTGTTGGGTCTTTGTAAATTATAGTGTGGTCTAGACCTACTCTATCGGTTCAGTGTCTTGAGAGAACTCTTGTTATGATTTGATACTATAAATAAAAGGTAATTGAATTGAATTAAAAAGCCAGATTGAGACGCATATTCTGAATGCACTGTGTACGTGTCCAAAGAATGCTTCTAAAACCCGAATAATACCAGCATATCCCACATGTCCTCATCGGAAAATTCCAAATTCGGAAAAAAAAAAGGCCTCATTCAGAATATCCAAACAGAATATGCCGTTTACATGACCTGCATCAAATTCAGAATATTCCAATCCAATCCAACTTTATTTGTAAAGCACATTTAAATCAACCAGGTTGAACAACGTGCTGGACATTGACATGATTTCGGACAGATTATAAACACGCCAGTAACAAAAACGAACATTTAAAACCAGTTACAAACTGGAAAATGAAAATGCAGAATACAACTCTCAAGCAGGTTTAAAAGGCCAGTGAATAAAAGTGAGTTTTAAGTCGTGATTTAACAATGTGAAGGCTGGGGGCCAATTCATTCCACAGCCTAGGGGCCACCACTAAAAAATGCTCGATCTCCCCTAGTTTTGAGCCGCGATCTAGGGACAACAAAGACTAGCTGGTCAGCAGACCTTAACGACCTCGGAGGAGCGTGCGGCTTCAGTAGTTCAGCGAATATTGTCATATTCCTGAATAATAGTGGAATATTAGTGTGCATGTAAACATATCCAATGTTACATGGTACAGTGTAATGTTTACCATGTCGGCCATGTTTAAAATGCACGCTAGCTGTAAAGGTTCTTGTTTGCAGAATGAGAGACTGAAACAGAACAAGAGTTTAGGTGGTATATAGACACAGACAGAAGGAGTCAAAACAACTTGTAGGACGGGGGGGTTGGAGAGAGAAGGAGAGGCGGAGCGAGAGGTGCAAGGGGGCTTAAAGAGAGCGGGAGAGAGAGAGAGAGAGGGAGGGAGAGAGAGAGAGAGGGAGAGATGGATGAACCCAATTATCCCCCTATTTTCCTTCACGGCGCTGAACCTCAGTCAAAGCAGAGAACAGAAATAAAGAGAAGGAAAATAATAGAAATGTGTCGAATGATGGAGGGAGCTAATTAAAAAGGCCTGCATTTCTACACCCGCCGATTGTGGTGTAATTAACCCATTACAGTTCCCCCCCCCCCCCCACCCCCCTTCTAATTTTTCTCTCCCTGTAATGATTACAATAAGTGTGAGGGTGAAGGCTTTGGCAGGGCTGCGTTTACATGCACACTCCATTTGGTTCACTCAGACACGTCCAAGCGATCATTAATCATGGGCTGTTTTTTAACTTCCAAGTGGCTGGCTGTGGCTGTGCAAGGCCGAGGGCTTTGGCTTGTTAGCAGAGAGCCGTAAAAAAAAATGACCTGCCGTTTCATGGTAATTTCTATGGAAGAGGGATACCAGTTTAAGGTATACGAGTGTAAAGTTTATGGCATCAGCAGGGGGGACAGAGACATGCTCTGAATCAATCGCGAGTGTGTTCCCGTGTTATGTGTGGGTCGCCGCAACCACCGGCACCAACAATGATTCATCGCTCCATCAGCTGTTGTACATAAATACGATAAAAAACAGCTGCACTACCACGGGAGTACATGCAGCTGTCTGCTGTTATTATGACATTATAGTGTAACACGGAGTCTGTGGCACAGCCTGATGTGCATTTTTCTTCCATTTCATTTCGAGAAATTGAACATATTTCGTAAAAATATAGTAATATAGGAATGTAAACTCAGTACATTTACTTAAGTGCTTGAGTCTCTTCTTTTCATGCCATTTTCTACTTCTACTCCAATACATTTCAGATAGAAATGTTGTACCTTTTACTCCACTACATCAATCTGACAGCTTTAGTTAGCTCTAGTTACTTTACAAATTGGGATATTTGCACACAAAACAAAACATTTTCCTGATGATATTTACAAACTTTGGTAACACTTGGAAGGTATCGACATAATCGTGACATGACACTGTCATAACTATCATATGACACTGTCGTGAACGTAGGGCTGGGCGATATGGAGAAGATCAAATATCACGATATTTTTGACCAAACACCTCAATATCGATACTGCAGTGATATTGCAGTGTTGGCTGTTGGTGCTTTCACAACATATTTACACAATGAGATTTTTGATAAATAATCATCAGTTAATGTGCATATAATGACTATGTGGGTAAAGGTAAATAATAGAACTGTTAAATGACATCAGTTTACTGTAATGCAGCCTTTAAAACCAGGAAAAGACAACACTTAAGCCATTTACGATGTTATGATATCCAAAATCTAAGACGGTATCTAGTCTCATATCACGATACAGATATAATATCGATATATATTGCCCAGCTCTACATGAACGTGTCATAAACGCTATAAACAAGTCAAAAAGTTTTAGTCATGACAAGTTGACATTGTTTGGGTTGTCTTGATTATGACAACTTGACATTAATCAAAGTGACATTACCAGAAGTTGTCTTGGTCATGACAAGTTGACATTCAATTTGTTTGGGATGTCTTCGTAATGACAACTTGACATTATCCAGGATGACATTACCAGAGGATGTATTTGTCATGAAAACTTGACATTAAATTTCTTTGGAGTGTCCTTATTAAGACAACTTGACATTAAAACAGGATGACATAGACTTTGTCATGACAAAGACATTCTCTGGTAATGTCAACTTCTGGTAATGTCAAGTTATCATAATCAAGACAACCCAAACAATGTCAACTTGTCATGACAAAATCTGAATGACACTTAATGACAGAAGTCAAACATTTATGACTTGATTATAACGTTTTTGACACGTTCATGACAGTGTCATGTCACGATTATGTTGATACCTTTAAGTAAAGTGTTACCCAAACTTTACATTAAAGCAACACTAGAGAACTGTCCGCGCTTCGGTCCCCCTACAGTTTGGAAGCAGAATTGTCCATTACATTACACTGTCTAGTTCATTTGAACATCTGAGGACTATGGTTAACTGCTCCTCAGATCTCTGCAGGGTAAATCCAGACAGCTAGCTAGACTAGCTGTCCAATCTGAGTTTTCTGTTGCACGACTAAAACAACCTTTGGAACGTACACATGTTCCACCAAAACATGTTCCTTCACAAGGCTTTTTTGCAGAGGCAATGGGCCTCATTTACCAACCGTTCTTACGAAGAAATTTGTTCTTAAACCCTTCTTATGCACTTTTTTACGAAGATTCTGGCATTCACTAATGTTTTCTTAACTTGGATTTGTTCTTAGCTAAGAACAAAATCTACGAACACTGAAAAGCACTCTTACGCACATTTGAGTGATGACAATTTGCTCCAAATGATTGCTTACTGCATTTTATTTAATTCTACAGTCGTTTACAATGATAGTATTGTACTGTAATGTATTTCTGATCATTTGTTGATAAAAAATCATATTATTCAAAAAAAGACACTAACACTGCAATTTACATCAGCAATTAAACTGATTAAATCCTGCGTTATTTGGTGATTGATCGCTATTTATAGGGCCGAAATGCAGTGGTAGAATGTAACAAAGTACAAATTCTTTGTAACTGTACTTAAGTACATTTTTCACGTATCTGTACTTTACTTAAGTAGACTCAATAGTGCATAGCCTACTTTTGACTTTTACTTTGTTACATTTTGCAGCAATTATCTATACTTTCTACTCCACTACATTTCTACAATGTTCCGTTACATTTTCTGATCAGGTTCCCCCCTGCCAAAACGTCTTCCTGACCGTCACACGTTTGTCTCACCAGTAAAGTTTGGTTGCCGTAGATACTGTATATATGGGGCACCGCTGATCCAAGCCAGCTCCGGTGCTCCAGAGCCCGGGCGCAGCGCCGCTGACCCTCGGTAATACAGCCTCCGGTAAAAGTGAAAATGAAAACGTTTGTTTTTTTATTATTCCCGTTTTTAAATCAAAGTTGCCATCTATTTCTCTCCACAGCGTCGTTTACTCCTCCGCCAGGCTGTGTAAGACGCGTTCATATCTTATTTATTTGGCTGGACCTGTTCACATCTCCCCATTTGCGCTGCTTCACACACTTTATTTGCTTACTTGCATGGTTAAAGAAAATGAAATAACCTACATCCATGAATAAAACCAACCGCATTCCGATTCTAACAACATATTTCCGTTTCATGGTTAGGATAGGAACTTTTCTTAAAAGCCAGGCCTTGTTTGTGGTTGTGGACATCTTCTACTTTTACTAAAGTAAATATGTCTCTGGTTATTTGTACTTCTTTTTTGTACTTTTAAGTACTGAGATTCAGTACTTCCTCCTCCGCGGCTCCGACAAGCTCCGACAACCTGTCTCCCAGGAGGTGCACAGGAAGTGTCATGTCCTTATATGGGCATTTTCGGGGCGTGTTCTTATGCTAATTAGGAACAACTGGCACGCGCTTTCAGTTACGAAGACGTGGGATTCATCAATCCTAAGAACACAGGTGCAAACAAATCTGCTGTTTAAGAACACGTCATGAATCCTGCGTAAACTTTTCTTAGAAACCTTCTTAAGAACATATTTAAGAGAAAACTTAGGAAGATATTGGTGAATGAGGCCCAATGTTGCTCCGTCCGGCGCCGCCCAAGACGATTGTGATTGGTTTAAAGAGATGCAGATAAACCAGAGAACGTTTTTCTCCCATCCGAGAGTGCTGTGTGGACTCGCCAGACCTTGTTTAGGATCGTTTAGGAACCGCTATCAAAGTCAAGGTATTGGTATCGATATCTAAAATCTTTGAATGATACCCAGCCTTATGACTATCCACTGGCATCGTTTCTGTGGTGCCGGCGCATCATTTAAACACATTACGTGCCACCATCCCATAATGCGTTGTTAAGATGTCTTGCTCATTTCACATATTTCCGTGAGATTTGATGCAAATGCTAACTTTTTGTGCCGCAACTACTCTCAACGTTTCCTTGTAGTGACCATTACCACAAAAAAAGACATTTCTGAGGCAACTGGGATGGAGTTTAAAGCTTTCAACAATAGCTTGAAATGCCTATAGCTTAGTGAACCATATGTGAAAAATGGAAACCATTCTACCACCGTCTAAGTCGTCTTGTCATCGCCCGACTGCCTTTGTTTTGTGAACATTTGTCACTGCCATTTGTGAGAGCCTACCGCACAGTTTGAGCTTCTCATTTATGTATGATAACATTATTATTCTTTATTAAATGAGCTGCCACATTTCACCTGCAACCCAACACCACGCGTTCACCCTCAATCCCGCCACTGACAGAGTCGGGACAAACGCAGACTTTTCTTCAAGCTTTATATAAAGAGACTAGAACTTAAAACAGCCCGCTGACACGAGCGAGCACCGCGTGATTTATTTCTGCCATTACAAACCTTTGCTGATCTTCTCCCCACCTCCGTGTCGGCCAAGCATGTTATCTTTTCCACCATCGATTTATTTTCTTTCATTTTCCCTCCTTCTGCCTTTGTCACGGTCGGCCAATTGTTCTTGGATTGAGGGGTTCAAACCACTCGACGGGAGAGACGGAAAAGGATGGCGATTGAAAATGTTATTCAACCAAATCCCCTTATTTCTAAAAAAAAAAAAAAAAATGGCATCATTGAAATTACCCACAGGGTCGAGAAGAAAGGTAGAATTTCAACAGGCTATAAAGGGTTGGGAGAGTGGGCTAACGTCTGGGCTGAGAGGGCCAGAGGAAGCTCACAGACACCGTGCAGACATGGTGTTAAAGCTAACAGAAAAAAGGATTAGGACTAAAACAGATTAGATTTTCTCTGCGGCCTAACCTGTTGCACTGATCTTGACAAATGGGAGCAACTGTAGGAGATCATGGAGCCGAACATGGAACTTTTTTTTTTTTTTTTTTAGGTATCAACAGGTACTGGTTCTCCAAGGCCAATACCGTTTATTAGGGGCTAATGTAACCGATCGCCGATATTTGGAACCGATAAGCATTTACAGTGGCAATGGAAATCTTTAAGTCAGAATTGAGATGATGGAATGTCACAAACTCCAACGCAAAACTTTGTCTAAATGCGTTAAGCAATTGTTTAATAAATTACAAACTTTCAACATCATACACAGTAACAGATAGTCAGATAGTGTTGTGGGCGGGACATGAAGTCAGACTCAGTGGTGAGTGAAACCAAAGCAGAGGGACAGACACAGAGCTGTAGCCGAGCCAAAGCAGACCACTTTTTAATGAATTAACTTTATCGGTTATCATGCAAATAAAATGCCAATACAGATATTCTGCAAACTGCCAAAAAAACGGACCGATAATCGGTCTATCCCTAGTTTTTTTTTTTATATATATATGACAGAATGAAATGAAGGACAATACTATGTGAAGAAGACCAAAATTGTCATAAATCGGAATAATTCTTTAAAGATTAAGCACAAACACTGTGGCTCACGGACTGAAGGCTTTCCTCAATGAAAGCGTCAGCGTGTGTGTGTGTGTGTCAGACAGCTTGTCCTACGGAGCCCATTTAACGCTCGTTATTGAGGGAGACAACTTCCCCGGGACAACAGTCACATGCGATTCCGCTGATCAAACCTGGCCTTGAGTGCTGCTGTCGCCATTAGCCGGACAGCTGTGATTAATGCCTGTGAACCTGCGACCCCAACCCCCGAGGTGTTTGCTTTATGACCCGTTCCCAGCCTTTATCACTCACTCTCTCGGGTTTGAATCCTACAATGCTCACTGAACTACTTTCGTCCTGTGTTTGTCCGATTGAAGACGGTAAGAAAAATAAGAAAAGCTTCCTGCGCTAACTAGACTGGGAAATTGCCATCAGGGTCTTAGTATTTAGCAGTTTTAAACATGTGAAAATGTGAAGTAAGAATAGAGCAGCCGATCTGACTGAGTAACGCACATAGTTGATCTATTCCTTCCTGAAAGGAAACATTTTTGGGAAATACACTTATTCCACCTTGTTCCCAAGAGTTAGATGAGAGGAACGATCTTACAGTATCACTCTTCTTATCTATTGGTAAGAAAGGTCGAGGTACTATATAAATACCGTAAAACGCTCAATCCACAGAGTGGACACGTGGCCCGTATTCAGAAATACTATAAACAAGCCATATATATATATATATATATATATATATATATATATATATATATATATATATATATATATATATATATATATACGGCTGCTACAGTCCCGTTACAGTCATTCCCCGACTGCAATGACAGCGCAGAGACTCAGAGAGTACACATGCGGAAGACCTGGAAACACTGACAAATCGGAGCAGACTGGGATTTTTCGGGTGGGGGGCTTAAAGAGACAGGCGCTAAAACTAAGCGTTTCAGACAGAGGGAGAATACAGATATATGCAGACAGCATGAGAAAAATATGAATGTAAATGCTGTTTTAGGAGAAAAATACAAGCATGATTAGGGTTGGGTACCAAAACCCGGTTCCACTATGGAACCGGATTAGAACGCAAATTTCGGTTCCTTATAATGTGTCGACTGAAATATTTTCCCTCTGTCGCTCCGAAACGACTGTAAAAAATATCAACCTCTCTCTGTAGTGTAGGGTTTTATTAAATATTTAAGTACTTTGAAACGTTAATATATTGTTAAATTTAAATAATTTTCAATTTAAAAAAATAACTCCATAAAAGAGCCTTTCTTTGATGTCATTTTTCAGTTTTTCAAAAATCGGGTTTTGGAATCGGAATCGTTTTAAAAGCTCCAGTTCGGCATCGGAATTGTAAAAATCCAAACGGTACCCGACCCTAAGTATGATCCTGAAAATGAGCATGATAAGGGACCTTTGAGGCAAAACTAAAGACACTTTTCCTCTAAACTTAGCCCAGTTCAACCAGTAAATTCCTGTGCTTACTGGGACCTTCAACTGATGCTGGCAAATTCCTGTTGGTATTTACTCTTTTACTTTTGTATCATCTCACGTGTTTCTATATATATTATTTTTCTTCCTCTCCATCGTTCATGGCCATTTTTCCTTGACTGAGGTGGGATTCTTTTCGATGCCGTGCGCACCCCCTAAACCGAGGTGTTTATTTTTCCCCCGAGTCAGCCTGCTTGTGAAAATATTTTCCCCCCCAATCTCCAAAATGGTATCTGCGTTGCCATGGACGGGAGGCAGGGTCCTAGCAGAGTAAACATCAACAAGCCTCAGCTGTTTGGCTTAGCGGGCCGTACTGATGGGTGAGTCTGCAGGAGCCGTGCAGAGTGACGGGCAAACGGCGGTAAACACTGACCCCCTTCCTCAGAGTCGGCCCCTGGGACTCAGTCAAGTGTCCGTTAGGCTAAGTGAAGGTGAAGCACGTCAGCGTCAGTTCCGCTCAATCACCGCCTTGTTTGGGGAGTTGCCGAAGCCCCACGGTTCACAAGTTCATTAGCCTGTTAGCAGCTAAGTGTGGGGCTGACGGGCCTGGTCTCAAATACTAGAATCTTGTTCTTGACTGGGCCTCACTGTTTTTGACTTGGACTTGTTTTGTTTGTTTTCGGATAGTTTTGAAGATTGACTTCTTCCTCTTTCTGTCCTCTATATATCTCGTCTCCTTTGTCCATTTCTCCCCACAATAATAAAAAAAAGCTAATTTAGAAGGCACACCTTTTTATTCCATAAAAAAAGGTCCAAACACTTTTAGTTATTTGCTGCCTATCTAAAAATACATTGGTTAATGTTTGATTGATTTCATCCCCAACAATAAAATGTCCAGCCCAAATCAGTTAGTCCACATGCTATGTGTTGGACCATTAAAGGTGCAGTAGGTAAGCCTTATAAAACTAACTTTCTGTCATATTTGCTGAAACTGACCCTATGTTCCAGTAGAACTACATGAAGCTGGTCATTTAGAAAAACAATCCGGCTCCTCTGGTTCCACCTACAGCCTGTAGTGCGATTTGCAAAAATCCACTTCTCCCTGTTCAGATGCACCAAACAGGGCCGGGGGGGTGTCTAACTGCGTGTCAATCGCTGCTCATGCACACACATTCATTCTCCCTTGTGGGGGGGGCTTAGGAGAACGTTTTGGGTTTTTAGCAGAAAGGGAGGGAGGGAGGGACTGAAAAGTTGTTGATGTTCAAATTTCTTTGGCTACGTCCTGGATCGTCACAATCCTACCTACAGCACCTTTAAGGGAAACATAAACTAATGTTCTTCGTATCAACAAGTCTGAAATATTGATGCATTAACTTACTGTTAATATTAAAGCTGCACTTATCAATATCTTTATTATAACAATGGATCAAATGACAAATGTAATAGGTATCACTAGTAGTGATGAACCCACAGGGAATTATCACCTCATTTGACATTTCCCCTCGGTTCTCTTTGAACCCATTCCCAGCCGTTGCAGGCAGTTTTGCCAAAAACGCTGTGACAAACCCACTCTATGACTCCCTCCAAGGACATGACAGCAGCTAGACAAAGTAGCAAGTGAGGAAAGTGATGGATCTAGTGAGCTAAAAACTAGGACTGGGCATCAACCATCAGGTGGCCAGAAACACAACTCTGAATTAATGTTAACAATGTTCCTCTGTTTCTGCTCTATGTGTAAATGTGCACAAAAAAAGCATTGTCCATACATCATGTTTATACTTGGAAAAGTTTAAACGCCGTTTATTATAGATCAAATCTACCTTATTACTTTTGATTTTAGCAAATACGTCCACTGGATCTTTGTCAAAAATTGTATTGCTTGAATCTTCCACAATTCTGGTTTAAGACAGATAGTCATCTTCCTGTGTGATGGACAGAAAGAAGTGCAGCAGAGGAAAAGCCACACAAAAAAGCATGAGAGAAAAATAAAAATAGAATAGAAATTATTGATTAAAAATGAAAAATACATTACTATATCATTCATTTAGAGTGTTCTCCAACCTCTGCTGTTGCCCTCATGCTACGCCATCACAAGAGAACACACACACACACACACACACACACACACACACACACACAATATGGCATCCCGAGGCTAGAGACAGATGGGCACGGTGCCCAGCAAGAGCCTCAAAAGTCCCTTTATAGAACTGTTTGGCATCTTACACCGAGATCAACAGCCCTGCTTTTCACCATGTAGGGCACAACACGCACCGACGCACGCGGAGTCAGGGTTGAATAGGCTGCTTTTCTTAGGGAGAGGTAATATCAAAACGGTAGCGTGCAATAAAAGTTTTGCCAGTTTGTTTAATTTCCAGGCGTGTTATTGTTTTTCTGTGGATGTTGACCCTATCCAACTTCAGCCAGTGGTGGATTGGAATAACACACACTGTTTTAATGGATGTGTTCCAGGGCTACCTGCCCCGCTGGCGTCTGTATTCTGGACAGAAAATAATATATATAAGTTAAATAGATGTTCAGCTACTGTGCAATGTCTTTTTTTTTGGTACTTTCAAAAGTCAAATCATTCAAAGCAGGCTGGTCTCATGAATCAATTCGTGCATATACTGTGGCTACGAAAAGTATGCATGCCACCTATTTTTTGTGTGTTTTAATCAAAACCACGATTTATTTTTTTCTAATCTTAAAGTGCTCACATTAGGCTCATTTTCAGGTTCATCATTATATTTAGAGGTTATATCAGAATAGGTTGACGTGGTTTCATTTTCAAAAAACACCATCTTTATGTTGTACTGCACATTGCTGCAGCTCCTCTTTTCACCCTGTGTGTTGAGCTCTCTGTTTTAGCTACAGAGTGAGACATCTCACTTCTGTTCCATCTTTGTTGGGAGTCGCACATGCGCAGTAGCTAGGTAAGGACTACTAGCCAGTCAGAAGCAGAGTATGAGGGCGTGCCACGCTAGCAGCTAGGCGAGCATTAGAACGTGTGTTACAAAGTGACCACGTTTGTCTCTGAAGTAAAGGCTGGACTACAACAGAGCTGTTTGGAGCAGTTTGTGAACAGTGTTTTCTGTTGGAGATGGTAAGTCCCTTTGGGGTGGACTTTGGGCTTTTTCACTTTGTAAACCTATTACGTGCACAAAAAAATATATATAACACAATAAAGGAAAGGGAAAAAGCCCAAAAGCATAATATGAGCACTTTAACTAGTCATTTTGGTAAACTTAAAGCTATAGTGCAAAGTTTCTGTTGCCCCCAATGAGGAATTCTAAGTAATGACAACAACACTGTCCACATGACGCAAGCCAAGCAAAAAAATGCAGAGAGGACATGCTGCGTGCCTATGAGCTCTCGGGTACCTAAATTTGGCACCGTTTGATTTAAAGTGAATTCCTCGGTAGTACCAACGTAATTCTGTCGGTACCTAAAAAAGTACAGAGTTCGGTCCCCAACTCTAGTCGTCGCTGAATGGCGCTCACTTTTTCTAAGCTAAACTCAACTGCCGCGCCCCCTGAAAGGACCGTCATGGTCAACTATTAGCGGCTAAACAATAAACTACCAACTGCCACTGATGTCATGGAGTCTCTGTAGTCTCTGTAGCCGGCATCACGTGACCAGCCGGCAGTCGCATCGTAGTATCATAGGATATTATACAAATTGGTGTGCACTGATTTTCGTACTATATAGCAAAAGACACTTTAGTCCTCAAACAAAACGAATAAGTGTACTTTATGTATTTTACCGGGTGCATTATGACGATGGCAATGATGATTTGTTTCTTCTAAATGGATATAAATTGTTTTTGTAAAATCCACAAATGTTCTTTAATCAGTTTCAGTGACCTCATGGTTTCCCTTTCATCCACTTCCACGCACTCCTACTTCAATGCAGCCTGCTTTTTATCAATGGGGTTCTCCTGGACAGGACTTATGAATAGGAGTTGCTGTGCGGCTCTTTGGCACTTACTCTCTCTCGGAGCATTTTAAAGGTTTCATTTCAAAACACCCCACATCCATTTTGGAGAAGCATTGCTACCTGATACACACCAGCCCATTTTCCAAACAGGTAAGTGATTTTACTCTGAAATACAAACCTACTCTGTAAGCAATGGTTGTAAGATAATGAATAATTTTGAGCCGTAACGTGCACCTCATCCCACTGACAGGGTGGACGGGGTTAACAAAACACAACATGAAAGACCGCATTCTAAGGCCCAGTGTCTACACGAAGAGGGATGTGAAGTACAGTGACGCAATGTCAGCGGGAAATGTTAATGTCGTCTGCAAAAAAACAAAAAAAAAACTGCACATTTAGCACATTTATTGGACACAAGATGGCTCAGAAAACCAAAGAGTGCGTTTGCATACTTTAAATGATACTTTTCATGTGGTTTTCATCTGGCCATTATGATGCTCCAATTCCAAATAAAGACATGCTGTATATTTTAGTCTCAGCCCTGTCACTGACAATCAATGCGCCAGCAACAACACAACTGTATCCATCTTGCTTATTTCTAACTTCAACTTGTAATTATAATTATAACGTTGTAAGTTATAAACATGGGAAGGACCGCAGGAATGCAGAGAAAACTGTATGCAATCGACTGAAAGACATGCTGGGAAATTTGGGAAATGACAAACTGAAGTTGAAACAAACATAATGTGTAATGGGTAATCCAAAGGGGGAAACAACTATATTCCTAGTTGTGGGAAATGGCAATAAAAACTAACACGGTCTTCTTCTGGTCTTTTTTGCAAAGCACATTAAAGGGTAACTTAGTCAACCTGGACCCTATGATTTTGTGTCTACGTTACTGATGGGAACAACAATCTTTGATACTGGTCAAGTATTAAGCAAGAAAGTAATTGTTTTTGCCACTGACATGTTTAGATTATAAGTGGATTTTTGCTTTACATGAAACGTTCCTGAAATCGCTATCACCACACCCATCAGACTCCATTTAAAATCCAGTCATTTTATAATTGTAAAACAGACTTCATTCAAAGTCGACAGAAACTAAATAAAATAAAACCATCAAAAGCCGTCTTAGTTCGTCTTTTCATTGTTCCAACAATCACCTCTCTGGTCTAGTTGAAACTAGTCTCACTTTGCCAGACCATCCACACGCTGCAGAGCGGAGGAGGGTCTGGCTGGTCCACATAGCATTCAGGGACGGGAGAAAAACATTCTCTGGTTTATTGGCATTTCTTTAAACCAATCACAATCGTCATGGGCGGCGCAAAGCTCCGCACGAAGCCGCTGCAAAATAGTCGTGTGAGAGAAAACTCAGATTGGACAGATAGTCAAGCTCAGTGATTTTCAACCACTGTGCCGCGGCACACTAGTGTGCCGTGAGAGATCGTCCTGTGTGCCGTGGGACATTATCCGATTTTACTTAATTGGTCCAAAAATTTGTTTTATTGAGTTACTGCAAATAATTTTCCACTGTTGCGCATCTGTGCCTCAATATGATGACTGACAGAGAAATTGGTTGGTTAAATACTAGTCTGTGTCAGTAGGTGGCAGTATAGCGCAATAATGACCTTGTTGATTTAAGACAATAGAATTACTGCCAGCAGAGCAGGCAAGGCAACTTTATTTCTGCAGCACCTTTTGGTTGTGCCCCTAATATTTTCAGTTGGGGGCCACTATGCTCCTAATGAAAAAAGTTAGTCTGGAGCCCTGCTGCCACCTTTCGCGCGCATCCTGCAGTGACAGGATGTAAGCAGTAGGGCCGAGATCATCGATGTAAGCCTGCAAAAGAGATGGATACATTTTAAAAAAGGAAAAATGCAGATTCTGATTATTAGGCTATAATGTGTCATTTTTGGTTGGTGGTGTGCCGTGGGATTTTTTTAATGTAAAAACTGTGCCGTGGCTCAAAAAAGGTTGAAAACCACTGGCCTAGCTAGCTGTCTGGATTTACCCTGCAGAGATCTGAGGAGCAGTCAACGATAATCCTCAGAAATCCACCGGGGTTTGAAATTCCAATGCAAAGAAAGTGAAAGGTAACGGAAAATACACGCATCCGGCGGAATTTCCTGCGGCACTGGAGCAATCCTGGAAGTGGAAAGGTCAAGGATATAGACTTTGTTACAACTAACCCTTAATTCATCCATTTAAATTTGAAAATACCTGGGCTCTATACACGCTGAAAGTATGGTTTGTGTATGGAAAGTCTGATGAGTTTGATAATAGCGTTTTCTGAGCTGTTTCTAGTTAAACAAAAAGGATCTTACTCTACAAAAAGGTCTATCTTTGTAGGTATAATGTCCATAATGTTGTCAGACACTAAGAATAACAATCTAACAACAAAACAACAAAAAAACAGCACTTCAGTGGACACATTTCACAATGCACATTTTCACTTTACGATTATGGCGTTCTCGCTCAATACTGGCAACATGACATCATGACTTCGCGTAAACATATACACCACTTTCCTAAAGCCAAGTGGCGTGTTATCTGTACGCATTTTGAGCTATCCGCGTGTATGTCTACGCTGTATGCAGCGGACGGCAAACAAACACGTCACGTTATTGCGAGGCCACGTGTTATCGCGAGACTACGTCACACGCGGATATTAGGAAAACAAGAAACGGAGTAACGGTTGGGATTAGGAAAAGAAAATCAGGTTGGCTTCAGGAAAAGAACAACGGGGTTGGCCTTAGGAAAACGGCACACGCAGAACACAAAACCCCGCTCTCCTGGGTGAACGTCCTGCGTTTTACCCATCCACCAGCCCAACCACCCTCACAGCGCGGCGATTCGCCCTTTCATACTACTCCCCTACGGCGTCAATTCACACGCCACCGCAAGGTAATGGAAGCCAATGGAGGCCCAACGGCGTTCAGGCTCTAGTCATCTCACGTCTAGACTACTGCAACTCCCTGCTGATTGGCCTGCCTGCATGTGCCATCCGGCCCCTGCAGCTCATTCAGAACGCAGCAGCTCGACTTGTCTTCAACCTCCCCAAGTTCTCTCACACTACACCGCTCCTCCGCTCTCTTCACTGGTTACCAGTGGCTGCCCGCATCCGCTTCAAGACACTAGTACTTACATACAGGGCCACGAACGGATCAGCCCCAGCATACATCCAGGACATGGTCAAACCATACACCCCAACCCGCTCACTTCGCTCTGCATCAGCCAAACTGCTTGCTGCCCCCTCACAGCGAGGGAGAACTAATCACTCAACCAAATCCCGACTGTTCACTGTCCTGGCTCCTAAATGGTGGAACGAGCTCCCCATCGACATCAGCATGGCTGAAAGCCTACACATCTTCCGCCGAAGGCTAAAAACACATCTCTTCCGACTACACCGCGGATAAAATTTACTAAAAGACAAAACTCTTGAACCTGCACTTTTATACGTTTCTTTGTAGCTTAGCTTATTTAAAGCTAATGTACTTGCACTTACGACTTGTTGTCTAGAGTTTGGACCTTCTCAGTCGAATGCACTTAATTGTAAGTCGCTTTGGATAAAAGCGTCAGCTAAATAGTGGCAATAATAATGCCAATAATGGCTTTCGAATTGGCGTGTCATACATACGCCATTTCACGAGATCAGTCTTGTACAAACCTATTCTTTTTCACATTGGTCACCAAGACACCAACACATGGGAAAATAGGGTCCAGGTTGACATAAACAAAATGACCCTTTAGGATATATGCGGTATGAATATAACTTCATAATATTTCTAGTATTTTTTTTTTATTGTATTTATTTAACGTTGTGTGCCAAGGAGAGCTTATCCCCGAGCAGAGCTATAGGGACATGATAAAGGACGTCTTTAGCCACAGCAGCGCTGTCTACTGCAGACGGGGGGGAGAGGGGGATCCGTGATTGCCGACAGAGAGCTCCCTGAGTTTTTACTGTGATGGCCTGCCAACATCAACCCCATTACATCTCCCCAAACAGTGGCTTAGGGTTCACAAGGAGGGCTCCAGCAGGCAGGGAAACACTAGCACACTGCTTAACATCAGTGTGTGTGTGTCGCTGGAGGAAAAGATCATTTCCCCCCCCTCCCCAAAGTGAAATATTTGACAGTTGAAACGAGTGATAATTACTCCAACAAAGTGATTGCAGATAAAGCAATTACAGATTCGTTGTAGTTTCATGTACAGTCGGTTATCGGTTTATTTGAACGGGCTGCAGCCAAGTCCAAAGTACATACAGCATTGTGCTAATTCTGGTGTATGTTTTTTTTCCACTGGAAAATTGACAAAATGAGCGTACTAATAAAAAATAACTAATAATTCCCTCGCATTCTCAAAAACGTCTGTGTATCAAATTTTAAAGAGAAAATCCAGGCCTGTGTTTAGATGCGAGATGTCGAAAAGTAGTCTTTCGTCACCTATTGTCGTCACGGATGCTTAATCCTCCGGACGTCTTGGAAAGCAGCCTCTTTCAGCATAAGAAAATCCGGTATGATATCATAGAGCTTGAGCTTGTTTGGCACCGGTGTGGCACAGCCCCTGTTTTGGTCTGTTGTCACGGTGACCAGGAGACAGGAAGGAGGGGATGCAGGAGCCAGAATGAGGTGAGCTCTAGCAGGTGATCCTGCTTGCTTCTCTTTATATCCCTTCGGCCATGTCGCTCTGATGGATGAAAGCTACTGTGAACAGACATTGGCAAGAACTGGATGTGTGTGTGTGTGTGTGTGTGTGTGTGTGTGTGTGTGTGTGTGTGTGTGTGTGTGTGTGTGTGTGTGTGTGTTCGACCACTGTGCTTTGAAGCAAATACTGATGTTTGTATTTTTAAACTGAATCACAAGTGGTTGAAATTTTGTATTAAAGGTTCCATATTGTAAAAATAAAAACTATATATATATATATACACTGTAAAAGTATCAAAACGCTCAATCCACAGAGAAATCCACACAGCTCATATTCAGACACTGTGCTTTCAAACGAACCATCAGGACAACTTTTCAGGTTGGTTGTGATGTCACAACTATACGATACAGGGGTAGAAAGTGCCGCTACAGTCATTCCCCGGCCGCAATGACGGTGCAGAGACCCAGAGAGCGCAGATGCAAAAGACCCGGCAATGCTGACCAATCGGAGCAGACTGGGCTTTTTCAGAAGAGGGGGGCTTGGGCCGGCTACACACTGGCTGCACTGCGTGAGCGTGTCAGCTGCGTGGCGTGTCCTTTTTTATTTCGGCTCCCATGTTAACAGGTTAGAGCTTGCACACTGCCTGCGTGACAAGCACGAAAAAGCGTGCCTGCTAGAAATAGAACTGACGCCTATTTTTCACGCGACATACAAGCGTGTTGGAAGCGTTTCCATTCAAAATAGAATAAGAAAAGATGTTTATATGTCATTTAGACAATAATACATATTAATAAATTACATGTTGATGTTTGAAAGTCTCTAGGTTTTTATATAAATGCAGTTATGAATGTAATAAAAAAAAAATAATAGATTTTCTAATATTGCACCTGTCAATACAGACCGAAATATTCTGTAGCCTATTTTGTCAACAATACTGCCGACGTTGTCCTTGCTGTGATCAAATCAGTATATATTTATGTTTAACATGGTATTTCATTTTATCAATGGGAAACATACATGTGTACAGACAAGGCTAGCAGCAGCACGCGTCAGACACGTTTCTGGTGTGTAAAGACATAGAAAAATCCACGCAGCCAGTGTGGAACCGGCCTTAAAGAGACAGGCGCTGAAACAGGGTGAAGCAGTCATAGGAAACTGTTTGGGAAAGGGCAGGCACTTAACAGGATTTAACAGTCATGGTCGTCTCACACACACACACACACACACACACACACACACACACACACACACACACACACACACACACACACACACACACACACACACACACACACACACACACACACACACACCGTAGCTGCCAGTAGCTCCTCACCGGACGCTGCTTGGTTTGGTCCTCTGTTTTTCAGGCACAAATGCATTACATGAAGCCTGGCTGGATGGATTTGTGCGATATGTGATATGGTGAGAATCCAGTTGCCGTGCAAGGTAAGAATACAGGTATTTAGACAGAGTATAATTTTTTTTTTTACATTAAAGCAGTTAAAGATTTTCTTTTATAAACCCAAAATGCAAGTACTAAAAATGAGCATGATATGCAAACTGTAAAATATACTGACCTAAACATACATTTTGTTCCCGTTTTCATGCAAAGAAATTAAACATCAAGTTTTTCTTCATTCGCCTGTGGTTCGTCGGTTTGCAATTTTCCTCAAGCTTCAGTGCATTGAGCTCTAAGGGCCCCCGTAGACCTCTGAATTAAAACCCAATAACAATCTCTGGGTGTGTTAATGTGTGTAAGGGGATTGCCAGTGACGTTGTTCAGCGTTATGTAAGGCAGAGGCAGCCCTGCAGCGTAACAAGAAAAACTCAAACAAATCACTCTCACCTGCTGCCATCCTCTCTCTTCAGCTCCTCGCAATATCTTGTCAACCACCCCCCCCGACCCCCCCACCCCCAAATTGCTCTGGCTTGTCTCGAATTCCCCTTTCCACTGATCCGTCCAATTACAGTGTGTGTGTCTGCGCACAGTGCAGCGACCGCACCGTACATCTCCCCGCTATAACTATGTTTTTACAGGGACCAGAAGCAGACGTTGAGGTATTTGGGTTATTCTTTGGGTTAGATCTGCAGTGCAACTGAAAATCCCACAAAATTGAACGCTAATCGAGCGTCGGATTGAGACCGAGGGGGCGTGCGGGTGGAGTCTAGACTGAAGTCCATGACCCTTTCCCTCTTAACGTCAATGTACCGTAAAGTCATACTTTACACACTTAACAGGAGAGAGGAGAAGAGGCATCAGTCTTCTTACCCATCTACTCGGTCGTATGAAAATAAAAGTCTGACTTTATTAGGAAACATGAAGCACAGAAAAAAAGTCATAAAGTAAATCCAATAATGAGGTTTGGGGGGAAAAAAATAAAAAAGGGCCAACTTGTGATGTACTGGGGCCATTTGACTACTCTGATGGCCTACAAGCTCTGATTTCCCCCCAACACGCTCTCATTATACAAACTGTGCCTTCGATACCCACAACCTCATTTTCCCTGCATTTCTCAGAGGTGTTTATGGAAAGCCTTCGGCCATTTGGACATGAAAAAAAAAATTAAAAATACGAGAAGAAAATCCAAGTGTAGAGTTTGTCCTAATCAGATGCGAGCAGCCAGAACGCTTAAACTGAACTGTTATTCTTAGTGGTTTTGAGGGCAGCGGGCTTGTCGTTTTTGCTGTGTTTATATTTCAGATTTTAAGCAATACATATATAACAAATTATGCACATCACCTTCTCATATTAGGCAGAGTCTGGACGCTGGCATGTAGCTATAGTGGGTAAAGGTCTGCCAAGGCCAAAAACCACTGGAAAAAGTGTGTGGGCTTGAGCCGTGGATTCAGTCAGGTCTTTGTAACGTGTGCGGGAGATTTTTTTTTGTCTCGAACATGCCGCAAAGAATGCAGCTGCATTTAAAAAGATTTACCCAAGGAGTAGCCTGTACCTGTCCTCGGAGTATTAATAAGGCTTGGAACGAAATTAAATCAACAATAACAAGTCATCACATTAAATTCCGCACCGTGGCAGGGCTTTCCCTCTTAAAATACTAAAAGTGTGAGTTATAAAGCCAGCCGAGGCAGTGGGCGTACAGTCGAGTGAGGACGCATTGCAGGGACGCCCCGGCCGCAGAGATGATTGAGAAATGACTAGCGTTTAGCTCTTCATGTGTTTCACGTTTCCCTTTCTGATTGAAGTGCAATGGAGCGCTTCTCCACATTTCCCTCAAAGTTTATCAAACTGCGGTTGGAATCTGTGCTGTTATCTAAACACGGGGTAGACTCTGCCGCCGGCGTTGGAAAAGCCAAGACACTGGGAGCAAAACCAAGGGATTAGTAAGAGCTACTGGTGTGTCTCAACATCCAGCGAACGCTTAGACAGTCCCAGCTCTTAATTCCAACAACAGAGATTGATAACTGACTGATGTTCAATGAAGCAAGAAGTTAGCTTGTACACAGCCAATAGCTTAACCCAAGGGCTTAACTGGGGGGGGGGGGGGGGGTTAAGATCTCCCTTTTGAGTGTCATACACTTCATTTCCTGCATTGTAGTGAATGTTTTATGCAACAATTTCTTCCTTTTCTGCATTTATGGTGCAAATGTCTTTGTATTTATGTAAAGCAAATAATAGTTTTTTTTAGGGGGTGGTTGCACTGGCCAGTTTTGATTATCCCCCTGTAAATTACGCCTATGGCTTAACTTAATTATGTAAACCACTTTATTTGGAGGTAAAAACCTTTTGTTCAAATTTCAAATGTGTCCAGTGTTGTGCTCACTGGCAGCCAACCTTAACCTTACCCATTCAAGTAAATGCCTAATTTCAACCATATCGCGAGACTTTCGCACATCTAGACAGGACCGTTGTTGGGATTGAAAGAGGCGTACAGATTGTTGAAGGTTGACTTGCAGAAATATTAACTCGTACGTTTAGCATACTTCATCCATTGTTGTAAAAAACAAAAAGTAATCAGCTTCTAACTTTCACGTTAATGTAGGATGAATCTCGATAACCTGAAAACTGCATATGAATGTTGAATATGTAGGCAGAGGAACAAAACTATATTTGAAGCGTTTGGGTTTCCGTTTTGTAGTCCGAGTGGTATTTGGCCAATCACATTTGAGCGGGCTTTAGTTGCATGTAGGTCACGTGTCAAACTCAAGGCCCGTGGGCCAAATCCGGCCCCTAGCAAATTTTAATCTGGCCCGCATCTCTGTTTAGGTTCACAATAGATTTTGGCCTGGCTAGTTGTGCACCACACCAAAAACTGTTTTTTAAACTGATATCATGCAACACTCAAAGCAGATTTTCCGACGTTGAGACTCAGAAATTCCCACAGAACCAGAGAGTTTTCATATTCAGGCCTGTGAAATAGGTTGTCGTGAGTCGGCTGTGTGGTGGCCTACTTGTAAAAATGTAATCATTGTTTTGCTAAACTCTATTATGTAAACTCTGTAATTAATCTATAGGAAACGTTTTTGCTGAATTTTTATGGGCTTTATGTCGACAAAACTGTAAGCGAGAAGGCTATATAGGACATGCAATAATACAGTCAAAAATATTTGCGAGAAGGCTATATAGGACATGCAATTCAATTCAATTTTATTTATAGTATCAAATCATAACAAGTTATCTCGAGACACTTTACAGATAAGAGTAGGTCTAGACCACACTCTATAATTTACAAAGCCCCAACAATTCCAGCAATTACAGTAATTCCCTCAAGAGCAAGCATTGCGACAGTGGCGAGGAAAAACTCCCTCTTGGGAAGAAACCTCGGACAGACCCAGGCTCTTGGTAGGCGGTGTCTGACGGGCCGGTTGGGGATATGAACGTTTTTCGATGAAATAAAAGCTTTTCAATAAACTATACACGTCTGGCCCTTGATGCCATTCTCATTTTCCAGTGTGGCCCTTCTCATTTTCCAGTGGTGTCAAATTGAGTTTGACACCACTGATGTAGGTAAACAGTTTGTGTGGAGAGCAGAAGCGGCGGAACGCATTGGCTGAAATGCAACCGTGGAACCCACCGGCCCTTGTCTGAAGATGATTTAGTTTTTTTATTAGCTTTTTCATTCATATGCAGATATCTGTTCATAGAGACGTGATCTCTCAACTCCATTCTAGCATCTCAAGTTGCTAATCGGACCCGACGCAGGGAGAAAGAAGTCTTGGCCGGGATATACGCTGGCTACAATAGAACCCCAGAAATATTGGCCGTTGCCCCCAGAGGCTAAATCGTCATTACACAAATAGCTGATGGATTCCAATACTGACTTAGGATTCATACCTGCTACTAATTGGTTAGAGTATAAAACATTATACAACCACTTTTGCCAGTAGAAAACTGGCTATATGAACACAAATCAATCTCTAAACTGTGATGGATGATGGAACAATGGGTCACAGTTTTAGCGTTTGCCTTCATTTTCTGTCCCGATACTTTTACTAAACTGGAAGTTTGTTCAAATGAGTAGTTTCAACATGTTTTTCGTGGTAAAGCCAGGAGGTGGTTGGCCTAGCTTAGCATAAAGACTGGAATCATGGGAAACAGCTGGCCTTGCTTTGTCCAAAAGAATAATCCACTATGCTACAGGAGTCTCCACTGGTTGTCTTACTAGCTTTTTTTTTCACACTTTTCACACGGTTTTTGTACGGATCTAACCATCTTTATGCTAAGCTAAGCTAACCAGTTTCTGGCTGTAGCTTTATATTTAACAGATATGAGTAGTAGAAGTCGGACTCGTTTCAGGTGAGGGTTGGCCTCCGCCAGGGCTGCGCTTTGTCACCAATCCTGTTTGTAATATTTATGGACAGGATATCGAGGCGTAGTCGGGGTGGGGAGGGGTTGCAGTTCGGTGGGCTGGGGATCTCATCGCTGCTTTTTGCAGATGATGTGGTCCTGATGGCATCATCGCCCTGTGACCTTCAGCACTCACTGGATCGGTTCGCAGCCGAGTGTGAAGCGGTTGGGATGAGGATCAGCACCTCTAAATCGGAGGCCATGGTTCTCAGCAGGAAACCGATGGAATGCCTTCTCCGGGTAGGGAATGAGTCCTTACCCCAAGTGATGGAGTTCAAGTACCTTGGGGTTTTGTTGGCGAGTGAGGGGACAATGGAGCGGGAGATTGGTCGGAGAATCGGCGCAGCGGGTGCGGTATTACATTCCATCTATCGCACCGTTGTGACGAAAAGAGAGCTGAGCCAGAAGGCAAAGCTGGGTCATGACCGAAAGAACGAGATCCAGGGTGCAAGCGGCCAAAATGGGTTTCCTCAGGAGGGTGGCTGGCGTCTCCCTTAGAGATAGGGTGAGGAGCTCTGTCATCCGTGAGGAGCTCGGAGTAGAGCCGCTGCTCCTTTGCGTCGAAAGGAGCCAGTTGAGGTGGTTCGGGCATCTGGTAAGGATGCCCCCTGGGCGCCTCCCTTGGGAGGTGTTCCAGGCACGTCCAGCTGGGAGGAGGCCTCGGGGAAGACCCAGGACTAGGTGGAGGGATTATATCTCCAACCTGGCCTGGGAACGCCTCGGGATCCCCCAGTCAGAGCTGGTTAATGTTGCTCAGGAAAGGGAAGTTTGGGGTCCCCTGCTGGAGCTGCTCCCCCCGCGACCCGACACCGGATAAGCGGACGAAGATGGATATGAGTAGTATCAATCTTCCCACCTGACCTAATGGGTATGAGAGTTTTCAACCAAATGTTAAACTATTCCTTTAAAATCTTCCTGCTTGCCTGCTTGTGTTTCTTGCCTAATTTGACTTCCTTTCAGCAATGTGTGTTGTGTCATGTGTTCCCATGTGCCCTTGCAGCAATTAGCTTAGCGAGTACAATGTTTTCACTGGCGATGTGAATAACGCCCATTGCTATGAAACCAGAATGACCCTTTAACACGGACAGATGCAGCTTCCAGGAACATCACTGCT
Source organism: Perca schrenkii (assembly GCA_025617405.1). Taxonomy (NCBI): domain Eukaryota; kingdom Metazoa; phylum Chordata; class Actinopteri; order Perciformes; family Percidae; genus Perca; species Perca schrenkii. Next base: position 19,284,940 of record CM046807.1, read on the forward strand.
GGCATAAAAGAAAAGAAGCACTGCTATATAAATACCAATGTTGGATTTAAGTCTGTCTCATAAGTAAAAATCCATTAGCAAGACATCAAAGTACCCCAGTCATTAAAATGTGAGGATGGAGCATCAATCGACGAGAAGATCTGACTCACGCTGTTCTGTGCATCCCACTGGAATTCATGAGGCTAAGTAATAAGTTTAAAAAGGAAAAACATCATTTCAAGCCATTGACAAACCTTGCTTATTTTCGACTGCAAATTAAGATTGACAATTACAAGCTGTTGAGGTGTGCAATTCGTGTGAGTGGACAAAAACTTGCTTGATTATTTGCTTGCGGAGGTTTGACCATGACTTGGTGCCGTGCCCAGAAATTAGCATTACCTCTCACGGTGTAAAACAAATCCTATTTCTTTTAAAATCTCTTAAATTATACACAATTCATGATTTTCAATCCAACACGGTCTCACGGCAGTTCGTGAAATGGTCACGTTTTTTCGTAATCTATTGATTCGTGTTCACAGGGACGTTTTTGTAGGGTTTTTTTCGTGGCGGCCAGCACAAAATGGTCTACAGGGAGATTAAAGTGGAAAGCAAATGCCACGCCCCGGGGGAGGACGCCTCACACGCCGGGAGATGGGCCGCGGGGGACGCGCAACAATAACGGGACGGTTAACGGGAAACAACACGCCACACGCGGGAAGCGATCCCCGGCCTCTGGGGTGAAAGTCCAGAATTGTTTGACCCATCCACCACCCAAACCAACCTCCTTCCGCGGATTTTCGGCATTTCTTACTAATTGCTGCCATAGTCGTGCTGTGACCACAACATGTGCTTCCCATTTAAATACATTACTTTACATTTTTGTGCTGGCCACCACGAAAAAAATGACAAAAACGTCCCCGTGAACACGTATCAATACATTAAATAACGTGACCATTTCACGTACTGCCATGAGACTGGGTTGTTTAATCTCATCGCTCAGAGTAAGCTCACTTAGAGCCCTGTAGTTCTACCTTTGCATTTAGCCAAGTCAACCCGACGTCCATTCATCTCAAACTAAATTGGGCTATTTTATATACCTATGTATGTTTCTCTTACGGTTGCGGAACATGTCACAGAACTGCGGTACCTTAAATGGCATTTCCTGACATTTTCACACTATTATGTTCACACGTTGAAGGAAAAAGAGAGCAAAGTTTTTAAGGAGTAATTTACAGAATGGGGAATCCCAGTAATTGGGTGCAATTATGTCTGTCACACTGAGGATGTCATTCTCAGTTTGTCTGCTGCCCCGTTGTTGACCGCGGCTTCCAGAAATTGTTCGGAAAAAGTCTAGTTCTCCTTCAGTTTAAAGTGCTCGTATTATTCTTTTTGGTTTTTCCCCCCTTTCCTTTATTGTGTCATATATCTTTTTTTGTGCACGTTATAGGTTTACAAAGTGAAAAAGCCCAAAGTCCACCCCAAATGGACTTACCATCTCCAACAGAAAACACTGTTCACCAACTGCTCCAAACAGCTCTGTTGTAGTCCAGCCTTTACTTCAGTGACGACCGAATGTTTAAAAGTAGCTGTGTTTCTCCTTCTCATCGGGTCTGCAGCCTTGCAAACTGTTGGCCGGTTGGTTTTTGTACAGAAGGTGGTGAAAAAACCCCGATTGAGACGCATATTCCGAAAGCGCTGTATACATGTCCAAACAATGCTCCTAAAACCCCAATAATACAGGAATAGCCCACACTAGAGTCCAGATCGGGCCGAATTTTTCTGTCCGAGGCCGGCCCGCGTCCGAAACAGAGCTGTGAACGAACCCGGCCCGAGCCCGACAGGTATTAAGAAATTTGTGTCCAAGCCCGACCCGAGCCCGACACAGTTAAAATCCAATTTTTTGTGCATGTAAATCTACTGACTGTAGCAAAGTGCGACTTTTGTTACCTCGGCTAAGGAGGTTTTGTTTTCTACGTGTTTTGTCTTGTCTGTTAGTTGGTTTGTTTGTCTATCAACTGGATTAGGGAGAAGAAAAAAAAACAACTACTGGCACGATTTTAATGGAACTTATTTTAAAGGTGTAGCCTGGGCCAAGGAAAAACCCATAACATTTTGGAGCGGATCCATTTCTTTTATTAACATTGAGAGATGCACTGCATTGAGCAACCAATCTCTTGCAGGAGCTGGCGGTTTTAACTTTGCTGCTGGAGCTGTGGGAGAGCATGATGTATAAAGAGAACGGTGGGAGCGAGGCAGCCATAAAATAAAGTGGGGGTTCCGGGATTAAGCCAGCGCTAACCAGAAGGATGCAGTCAACAAATGAGGTTGAGAAAAAAACAAAGATAAAAGCAGGTCATGAACCACTGACTGGCCCGCTCTTCTAATTAATGTGAAATGAACGGAAAGTAAGTGCGGTCCGGCGAGAGTGGCATTCTCTTCCAACTTTGACACAGCATAGCCGTAGAAAGAACCGTAGAAAAGTATGGAACTTCCTACGGTTACTGTGGTGTCTTTCTGGTTTTTAGCAGCTTTCCTCTCGTCAACTTCCCACAAAACTTCATCTGACTTCATTATCATTTCGTTGATTTTCGCTTTGGGAGCCGGGTCTCGTTGTCTCCCGTGCTGTAGTACCACTCTCTGTCTGAACTGTCACTGGCACTGAAACCACTAACACCAATGTCGCTAAAACCAATGTGGGGAAAAGAATATAAAAATTAGGGCTGCAACAACGAATCGATAAAATCGATAAAATTTGATTACTAAAAAAGTTGGCAACGAATTTAATTATCGATTCGTTGTGTCGCGCAACTATTAGGCAACCTAGTCGCGGAGATAAAAAAAAAATGGAGTTGAGCGCAGAGCGGAGCAGCGTGAGCGGAGCTCTGGAGCAGAGCGGACTGAGCGAAAGAAAAGAAAAAAGAGCAGAGCGGGGGTATAGGAAATACGGAGAGAGACCGGAGAGACCCGTAACGTTGTTCTGAAACACTCGGCGGAGGCAGAGAAATCAGTGCGCCCTTAGTCATCCAAGGTGTGGGAGCATTTCACACTAAATAAATCAAAAACGTGTTAATTGCGAGATAAACAAAAGCAACACGGCATGGCACGGGCGCACCACGGTGATGAGTCAGCACCTAAAACATAAACATGTTGGAGTCCTTGATGAGGAGGAAGGGAGTTCAACAGCAGGGTAAAGTCACTACACTATCCTACTTCTGTTCGTTCTGAAGTGAGGAACGTACCGTCCCTCCAGTAGCTCTTCTGGTGCTGCTGTTTACTCGTTATCCAGCTGACTAGCATGACAAGCTAGCGTTAGCTCGGTAATAACTGTAATAAAGCTGGGGTGGTATAGTTTGCAAGACTAAAGATACGGTTTTATTCACTCGCCTTTTTTGGCCCATTTATTTTTCAATCTGTTGTCATGTATATATTATGTGCTTTGTCCCATATCAGTTATTGTTGACAAATATAATAGTGTGTGGTATGAATATGGTGATGGTAATAATTTAATGAATAAGTGTGTGTGTGTGTGTGTGTGTGTGTGTGTGTGTGTTTGTGTGTGTGTGTCTGTCTGTCTGTGTGTCTTGTCTGTATCTGCTATTTGGGTTACTTACCTTTACACAACTATTAACTAAAACAACAAGTATGTATGTATTGAGTTAATGTAAATTAATGCTTTTTTTATCCGATTCATCGATTAATCGAAAAAATAATTGACAGATTAATCGATTATTAAAATAATCGTTAGTTGCAGCCCTAATAAAAATCATATTTCTTGGGGTGCACACTCACTGCATGCGGGAAGGGGATAAGGGGAAAACTGTCCCGTGCAGGGCTCTAGGGTATGGCCTCGGCAGTGGTCTGCTCTGCCCGAGTGCCCTTCTAGTTTGTTGTTTTTTTTTAAGATTATTTTTTGGGCATTTTCGGCCTTTATTTTTGACAGGACAGCTGAAGATGTGATAGGGGAGAGAGAGAGAGGGGGGGAATGACATGAAGCAAAGGGCGGAGTCGAACCCGTGGCCCGCAGCGTTGAGGAGTAATCCTCTGTATATGAGCGCCCGCTCTACCAACTGAGCTATCCGGGCGCCCGTGCCCTTCTAGTTTTAAATGGATTTGACAGCCCAAATGAGATTTAGATTGAAATACTGAAAAACACCGACCAACATTTTCCTTCATTCGGTGTTTAGCATGCTTTGCAAGTTCCTATAATAAGTGTCAATTGTCACCCCTGACCCTTTCACTGGAAGCAAGGGTTTAACTTGTTCATTAGCGTGCTAGGACAGGCCACGTTACACTATGAAAGTTGTTCCATATTTTCCGGTATTGATTTTGTTGACAAATCTTAAGCCTCAATAGATGTGATCGGCGGGATTGCCAGCTTTCCCTTGAAGTTTCCCACCCGCGGTCATGAAAAGGTGTCAAAGTTAGTTTGGGAATGCGACATAAACACAGAGAGAGATTGATGGCAAAAGTGCTTTCATTTATGTATTTTAGTCTCATTATGGCAGGCTATTCACCAGGGGCGGGAAAGATGGAAAAATCTGCTCAATCACACATGGACATCCAGCAGAAGAAGAGGGGGGTGGGGGGCGGGGGGTGCCAAACTGCCGTTTGTGACCAGCAACAACCAAATGCAGAGGAAACCACAACTGGTCCCAGGTTTGTACGGGCCATTTGGTGGGTAATTTCATAAAACATGTTGTGTTTCTGCAGCCCAGCCCGTCTGCAGACTGTCTGCCGATGGAAATGTTAAAAACGGGGCAAACGTCAACATCAATGGAGAACGAGAAGGACATAAATATTATGTTAACCGTTTGATAGGAATGCATGCAAAACCAGTGTGAGGTCTCGAATTGTAACTTGCCTTTTTTTTTCTTCTTCTTTTTTCTTCTTCTTTTGAGCCGCAATTGTATGGCGGAGAGAAAGTCAACACACATCCAGGCCTACAGTTTCACAAAGACAAGATCTACGTCAGCGGCGCAGCTCCAAAACCATAATTCCCATGAGAGTTCCTATATTTTCCACCGTTTCGTATTGATCTGCATTTTAGAAACATTTACCGCCTGGCAACTCTGTTTAGTGTGTAAACTGCAGGGCAAAACAAACCCAACCGCATAACATGGTGCTCTTTAAACAGGGCCCGTGCGTGTGCTGAGAACAGTAACAGCCTTTCCTGTAATCTACGTCAACTGTCTGTCAGGCAACATCGCCGGCAAAAATTAGCTGCAGAGGTCAGTGTGTAATCATTGCCTTCACAACGTTGTTTTTTTTTTTTTTAGGAACTGCTCTATATTTAAATGCTTTAAACATATTAAAGCAAAAAATGAATTTAACATAGGGGTGTACTTACTTATGCCCCCTGTATTTTAAGGAAGAACATTTATTTATTTACTATAAATTATTCATTCACAAAGAAAATTGGTGTCCTTTTACGGTTGGATTTTTCCAAATTTTTTTAATTAAGGCATTAAGATCAATTTCCAAAAGATGATTTTTTTTTTATTCCTCTTTTTAGTCAACTTTAGCATGGGTGTCCTCATTTTATCCACATGACTGTAGTTCTAAGTTTCTGTATCCCCCATGAGGAATTCCAAGTATTGACAACTAGGGTTGGGTACAGTTTGGATTTTTACGATTCCGATGCCGAACCGGTACTTTTAAAACGATTCCGATTCCTAAAAAATTACATCACAGAAAGGCTCTTTTATAGAGTTATTTTTATATATTCATATTATGTTAACGTTTTAAAGTACTTAAATGTATAATAAGAGAGAGAAAGGGTGATTTTTTTTACGTCCGTTTCGAGCGACAGAGGGAAAATATTTCGGTCGACGCATTAAGTGGAACGGAAATGAGGAACCGGAATTTGCGTTCTAATCCGGTCCAATTCCTCCATAGTAGAACCGGGTTTCTTTACCCAACCCTAATGACAACAACACTTGTCGGCGTGTCCACATGATACAAGCCTTCCATGGCCACGCCATGCCCCCACGCCACCTCAACACAGTTGCTAGTAGCCAAGGAGGACACGGAGGATTAAAAAAACATGATGGACTCTTCAGAAGAGGTCATTATCTTCACTGGAGCTTCTGCGTGGGAAAGTTATACAAATATCAAAAAAGAAAACTTTGTTCAGCTCACTGCCCCATGCTCACACCAGCTCACCCCACCAGCCCCACCCAGCTCAATCCTCCCCCAACCTCATTTGGCTCCCCGCCATGCCTCTCAAGTCTCCTCCACCCTTTTCCTCCCCTCTTTCCCTACACTGTGCCCAGCCCTTACCTTACCCCGCCCATGGCTACAGCTTGGCTGGGCGCGTTGCCCGGTGGTGCCCGGGTGATAAATGAGAGCTTTCACACTCAGGGTTTGTCCTGGCGGCTAAGGTCGGCAGGGAGCGGTCGGCACTGCAGAATTCCTGATGAGCGTTTTGCAGAGTTACAGTCACCTGAGATGAAGATTAGGAGGGAGGGATGTTGGACCGGAAGGGGGGGAAGGTAGGAAGAAAGGGTGGGATCGGAAAGGTAGAAACAGAGGAAAGTAAAGTGTTTCAGTATAATTATGTTTTAATAAAAAATATGTTGTAGTGGGGATTATATCTTATTCAAAGACTAGATATTTATGTATTTACAACATTACATTTTCGCCACCGTCACGCCAGCAAAGACACTGTGTTGCACTATGGATTGTTTGCAGCATCAGTGTTGCCAGGTTAGCGAGTTGCTCCAAGTCTGTTTTTATTGTGTCTGTCGGTGTTAGTCAGCCCTAAAAGTATTTTTTTTTAAGATAAATTTTTTGGGACATTTTAGGCCTTTATTATGCAGGGCAGCTGAATATGTGAAAGGGGAGAGAGGGAGGGAACGACATGAAGCAAATGTCCGCAGGTCAGAGTTGAACCTGCGGCTGCTGCGACGAGGACTGAGCCTTTGTACATGGGAGGCGCACGCTCTACCAGGTGAGCTCTCCAGGCGCCACCCCCCTACTCTCAAAGTGTTTTATATGGGAGTTTCTGATGGTTCGCATAACATGTTTTTCTGTCACGGGGGAAATAAATGATTGACAAGTAGAAATGAGACAAAATCAACTCCTAACATCTCTACGGCAAGTAATCATCAAATTCATCCATCAAGCAGAAATCACTTTCTGGGATTTGGGGTGTTCTTTTGTGTCTCTGGTGCTTCCACACACATACAAACTAGGAAGAAACCCATCAATGCTGTTTAGAGTGAGATACGGTTTGTGAATGTGTCCTCCCTTCAGTCTCCGGGTGAGCTGGTCAAAATCTGCAGGGCTTTCTACATCACTAGCCAAAACAAAGGGGCTAAACCATGCTAGCGCTAGCATGCTAGCCGTTAGCCCCCTCGTTTTGAATGGCAGAACACTGCTACAACACACACTAGTTCACCATAATCTACAAAAGATCTACTTCCATGTCTCTGTTCTGTAGCTATTCCACACAAAGTTGGAAGTGCACCCTCTTTTAGAAGAAGTCTCCCGGCTAATCCTGCCTCGTAACTGACTGAAGTTAGAGAAAGAGCTAGCTAGCTGATGTGAGCCTTACCTAGCTACTGCGAATCCCAACGAAGATGGTACAGAAGTGAGAGGTCTAACTCTGTAGCTCAAACAGAGACCTGAACACACAGGGTGAAAAGAGGAGCAGCAGCAATGTGCAGTACAACAAATATATGGTGTTTTTTTGATAATTAAACCATGTAAACCTATTCTGATATAACCTTTAAATACAATTATGAAAATGAGCATAATATGGCCACTTTAAAAAGACACAGACATCATTCAGACACCTTCCAAGAAAGTGCCATTGTGGAACCCCAAGTGTTCAATATTAAATAGATAAAAAAGACTACGTATGTGACTGACTGACTGACTGACTGAGCTACACTAGCCCAGAAATCTAGACGCACCCTAGCGGCAGCAAATGTAATTTGCAGCCAGGGTCAGTCTAGCAACTCTCCGTTGGCCTGCGAGCTGGAAAACCCAAACTCTAGTCAGGCCAATCACATTGTGTATAGAGTCGGTGGAAGGGCTTAACATAATGACGGCAGAGTTGCGACGGTTCCGCGTGAATCCCCTGCTACTTGAAAACAAAGAAGATGGCTGCTGCTGCGGTCTATTGAATCGGCTTTGGCCGCGACTCTGGAAGACTTGGAGTTCAGCTTTTCTTTGAGAAAAGAACAACGAACGGCACTGAAGTCATTCTTAAAAAAGGAAGATGTGTTCGGAGTTTAGCCGACCGGATACGGCAAAAGTTTAATCTATCAACTAGTGTTGCTCTGGTTGGTTGTAGCGCTATCCTATTGCGTGCAGAGGGAATTTGAAACACAACCGTTTATCCCGCCCCTCGGATTGAGCCCTGCCAATGGTGTGTTCCCGGACCAGACATCTTGATGTGGGTCTGGCTTGTCAGGCTAGAGCTACACATGAGCTAAATGCTAACGTCTGCATGCTGATGTGAAGCAGGTTTAAAGTTATCCATGCTCACCAGCCTAATTTAACGTGTTAGCACGCTAATTCGCACTAAACACAAAGCACAGCTGAGGCTGAAGGGAACGTCAGTTTTTGACGCGTTTGGTCATAAACCTAATGTACTGCACAAATCAGAAGCACTAGAACGACGCAGACGCACTAGCGCACAAGTGTAAGAGAGTAAAGGGAATGCAGATAGTAGTAGGAGGAAGAAGGAAAGGATGGAGTTAAAAAGCAGGAATAAAATGCGATGGCGAAAGAGGCAAGAGGCAGAAACGGAGTACTTAACAGAGCAGAATGAGGAAGAAGAGTTGAAGAGAGTAGGGTAGGGGTATGGACACTGGACTGAAAAACAAGGACAAGGAGGGAGAAAAAAAAAATGAAGGAGAGACAGACAAACTGAGAACAGGAACCAGCCAATTGAGTTTTATGTCGTCTGGCTGTGTGTCTGGTCCATTTGTGGTTCTGTTCAGCATTCCTCTGCAGACCACTACAGGCCACATGAAGCACAGCGGCACCAACTCACAGGTGTGTGTGTGTGTGTGTGTATGTGTGTGTGTGTGTGTGTGTCCCTGATGGTCTTTATTTCAACCCGGCATGTTTACGCACCCGTGTCAGCTCCATGCAACTGCACTTTCACTGTGCACAGCGTGAAGTGGATTTATGGATGCTCTGCGAGCTATTGCATGACTTGTTCACTTCAGCCATTCTTTTCCAAAACCGCCCCCCCCCTTTTCAATTCGGCAGCAGATTCGAGGCACATCCCCCATGCAGAAGGCGGTCACAGCGGTCACGCAGGACTGCAGGGATACAGGCGGAGGAAAACAAAAAAAAGAGAAAAACTGTCCTGTTGAAAAGCGCGCAGCCAGGAAACACAGGATAATAAACCTTCCATGGTGAGTCTTTTTCTCACTACACGTGCAGATGTGTTTGGCGGCATCGCTGCACCTCCCCGGGCCTGTTATTCTTGCCTTCAGGTCTAATTGACGTGATATCCCACGAACCAGTCAGCCCTGGTGCCACTGTGGGTGCATGTGAGAGTGTGTGTGTGTTGGATGTGTGTTTTTCGACAGTGTTGCAGCAGAAATTGTTGAAGAAGATGCTCTTCAAGCTCTCGCCACCGCGCCACCGCCCAGCTGTCCCACCGGTGGTGACCGCTGGCGAAAAAATAAAAAAAATAAAAAACACATGGCATAACGCAAACACTGAGGTTGTAATCAGGCCAGCAGACTCGTATAGGGTCTTATGGGAGACACGATATACGCCGTACTGTAAAGGGAGCAAGTTGAAATAGATGGGTATACATCTGGTTGTGATGGGAAATGGTGGCTTTCCACCACTATAGCGGCTTGGCGAGTGGCTTCATGAAGCTTGGAAGGAAAAATGGTGTGTGTGTGTGTGTGGGAAATGTAGCATTGGAATGGAAACCATGATTCAATTATTCATGGCAATGCAAAGCTGCTGGCAATGACCCTTAATGACTTTAATAACGATGATGGTCATCAGTATTTTCTAGGGGCGTGAATCTCCACTGGTGTCCCGATTCGATTACGGTTATCCTGTCAACGATTCGAATCGATATCACGGTGCGTCACGATGCGTCGCCTCCTCAGTACTATTGGATATTGCTAGGCATTCGAGCAGTCAGAATGTATATGAGCTCCCCTTTTTATTGCGACTGCTCTTAAAAAAAAAAAACTTCCTGAATGTAGTGGAGTCGGAAGACAGCAGACAAACGGACGAAAGGCAAAAAGACCGCGATTAAGTAACATCGTTAGGCAATACTCAATAACGGTCTGTCACCGCATTGATGCAGAATAGTCCAGGTCCACATCGCGATGCATCGATGCAATGATTCATTTTTAAACACCCCTAGTATTTACCATACCAATTGAAGACCATAGAAGGTATCTTCTTGACTTGGCACCACCAATGTAAAGCGTATTACTAGGCATTATTATTTGATACTAGGAAGTAATGTTGGATATATTTTAGGGCTGAACGATTAATTGCATTTGCAATAATATCGCAATATGTTAAAACGTGATTTCCTAATCGCAAAGTCTGCGATTTGGTCACGTGATTCGCGAGAGCAAATCAGTCTGCACTCTGCAGAGGAAGCATCAACTTAGCACGCTAACGCTACGGCGTACCTTGAGCTGATTTTTAGCTGAGCTGAGTTGTAGTTTCAAACTTTTACAGCCATTTTTTTTTTAAGAATTTCAGTTGAAGTCAGAATTTCCTGAGTCCCCAGTCAGAAATGCCAACTGGAACGCCCCCTAAAGTTGTATTTCCCCACTTGGAAAGCCAGACCCGACCAACCCCGACCTCACAATCAGACATGGCTGCTCTGAGCATCGACAGCACTGAAAGCTGTATGAATAAACAGCTTATTAGCACTTCTGTAAGTACTGTACCATCTTCGGTTTGTGGACATGTTGCTGTGGAGGTTTGCAAGTGCAAAAACTTTTTTTTTTATTGATAACAATGGCTAACCTGGCTAGAATTCCCCATCCCCCCGTCCCCCCAGTTCTTCTGACTGGAACGTGATCAAACTCGGGTGTGACGTCATTTCAAGCTCCGATCTCCGACTTCCAGGGTAAATGGAATGCAGCATTAATGTAAGTTCCAACCATCATAGTCTTGACCTTTGGCTAATGATTAAAATCATGGAGACTACAGCGGGATTTACGTACGTAGGTACAGGGAGACACGGACCCTACACCGTAGCCTGACGCGCGCCTCTCGAAAGATGAAACTACACGTCGCTCGGCTGTGGCTTGGTAGCGTTGCATTTCCCCCGACTTATTTCCTGGTTCTCCTTCTCCATAAACTACATGAAATCAAGGAGAGGCCTAACTTTTCCTGTTCCAGATTTCCCAACGTGGTCACTGGGGAGACACTTTGTTTCTCTCACTATGCCTCTAGAGTCGGTCACTTTCTCACTCGCTCTACCACACACTCCCCACACACACACACACGCCGGCCCTGCTGTTCTCTTAAAGATATCGACGCACACACCGGACTCACAAGTATAAACTTCGGCGACCATTTACGCATGCTACGAGGGACAATAAATCCTGCTTAATAGCATCCTATTGCCACACCTTCTTGACATCGGAATCGGGAGGTCTGCATACGACTTTCTGATACCAACAATCCAGACTGATCTCATGAATTGGCGTATGTATGAAACGCCAATTTGTATTCCGTTTTGCCGTGTTATGAAGACGCATAATTTTTTTTTTTGCGTGTATATCAACGCAAATCGGCCGCCATTGGCCTATATTGCGAGTGAATTTCCACCGTAGCTAGTAGTATAAAATAACAGGTGGTGCATGGGTAAAACACAGGACTTTCACCTGGGAGAGCCGGGTTTCGTGCCCTGCGTGTGGCGATATATTGGCCATTTTTTGTAGTTTTTTTTTAATTTTTTGTTTTTAATAAGCCTTACCCAATGTTTCTTTCCTAAACCCAACCATTTGTTGTTGTCGTAAGGGTGTTTTAGTCGTTATTTTCCGTGTTTTTGTCAGTGTTTTGTTACTGGGAGAGCCGGGTTCGCGCCCCGCGTGTGGCGATTTTTCGGCCGTTTTTTGCCATTTTTTTTTTGTATTATTTGTTTTTAATAAGCCTTACCCAATGTTTCTTTCCTAAACCCAACCATTTGTTGTTGTCGTAAGCGTATTTTAGTCGTTATTTTCCGTGTTTTTGTACTAAAGCCTTTCCCTGTGTTCTTTTCCTAAACTCCACCATTTTTTTTTCTTGCCAGGCGTGTGACGTTGTTCTCGCGATAGTACGTCGCGTTCTCACGATAACGCGCAACGTGGCGAGGCCACGTGGTGGGTCTGTTTACATCAGCTTCCAGCGTGTATCATACACGTGGATAGCTGAAAATGGCATAAAATAACACGGCATTTGGCTTTCTGAAAGTGGCGTATATATTTACGCAAAGTCATGATGCCATGTTGAACAATCTGACCATCACACCCACTTCAACCTAGGGATCGGCCACTTTTGAATTGTTACCTGCAGAATTTTGTATTTTCCTTGACGTAAATGAAGATGTTTTCACCATGAATTTGTGCCTGAAAACCTATCAGAATGCAGGAAATGAAGTTTTTGACGCAAAAAATTTCCTGGGGGAGGACCCACCGACCCTTCATATATGTCCCCCCGATAAGGCCAATTCAGAGCCAGGAAAAACGCTGGTATTATGAACACCTCAGAATAATTTCTCCAAACACGGATGCATTCAAGTTTAGGTTAACGTATTGTGTTCTTACCACGCTTTTAATCTCGTAGAAATTCAAAGAAGTTATGAGCACGTTATTAGTAATGTAAGACAACATATACGGGAACATTTAAGTTTCTTATTTTTGTCTTGCATGCAGAAGGTCACAAAGAGGTGAACAGCATTAAACAGAATTACAACTTGTGGTATCTTTTGTTTTGTCAAAGAGCAAATTTATGTTTTTGTTTGTTGAAAGATGACATTGTGTGCTGTAACTGCCCCTGCACCCTTATAGCCACAAGGAGGGGACTGTGGGCAGATTGGCCATTTCAGATGTTATACAAAGGTGCCCCAAAAAAAAAATTGCAGTACAATTAATAGAGGTATAAGAAAAAAATCGATACACTTGAGTGTCGCGATATTTTATTTTGCAATACTGTATCGATTTTCAAAAAGGCAATATTGATTTTTTTTTTATTGATTTTTTCATTCAAAAATATTCATGTAAGATAGTGGTTCACGTTTTATGTTGTGTTTAAACCCCCTACCCCTAGATGGCTATGCTAAGACGCACCACTAGTGTCCTTGCCTAACAGTGCCTGACTTTTTGCTAGAAGCTAACAACGTAGCTATGACTGAACTTTGGCCTACTTTAGCATATACAAATTAGCTCACTAAGAACCTGTGAACCACAATCCCAAACTGATGTTTGATTTTCTGTGTACTGAATTGTTTACCTAAAGTAAACTTCTTTGACTTTTATGATCATGTCTTTTTTTTTATATTAGTTTTTAGAAAATTATACTTCAAAATATATACTAAAAAAATCCCAATATATCGCCTTACGCACAGTATCGTAATATATTGAATCGTGACCCATGTATCGTGATATGTATCGTAGCCAAATTTTTGCCAATACACAGCCTTAACAATTCATATAAGAATTCTGCACCTCTTTCCACGCATGGACCCCCCCCCACCCCCGGGTCAACGACCACTGCTAATAGAATCTAAATTCTCTGGGAAACACTGAATGTTCTATATTGATCTCAAGAAAGTACTCTATTGTCATAGCATAGTGAAACAAAGGCAAAGTAGTAAAAGATAAAGTTTATAAAGATTTTTGGTATACGTACATGCAAAGCCAACACTGATTCCCTGCTTGTTAGCACCTCTGATTTATTAAGGAAGGCGCAGGTGTTTGCAGCTCGGCTTTATTTTCCTTTTATTACCGAGTTCAAGTTCACACTGTTCAAGCTGGAATGTCTTCCTCTCTTCTCTCCTCCATTCATCCGCCCATCCCTGTTGCTTTCTTGTCCTGACCTCGACACTTCCTGTTCCTCTCCATCTTCTTCACGTCGTCCTACACATCCGACATTTGACCCCTCCCCTCCCCCCGCAAGTTTCATTTTGGATTTGTGGGGCCATCGTCGTCCACCCATTTTTAGGAGAGCCCAATAAAACCCTGGCAGGGAAAGTGGATGAAAGGGGCCTTGTCCTGGGTGAAGATTAACTGAAGCGGACAATGGGACAGGACCTCCCCCCTTCCTTTGCCTCCATTCATGAACAGAGTCACAGGTCGCCTTCAGATGTGTCGCTCCGCGGAGTTAAATGGCTGCTATATGGCCAGTAGGCCAGAGGCGCATGTGTGGGGAAGGGATTACGATTCTCGTAAATCAATAGTTTGGAGGAGTGGGGCTGAGTGGGACTCCATTCACATGGAAATGGCCGTTTGTATTTAGACTGGGAATCCCTCTCTTTCTCATGCCTTCATTTTATTTTTGATATTTATATTTGTTGTGTGGTCAAATGTATTTATAATAGAATGGTACTGCATGTAGTCAGTGTGTATTGTTTTAAGTTTCTAATACATTAAGTGTGGGATTTGTACTAAATACAAAAAACGTACAAAATGTTTCAGATAATTTTGTTTTTAATCTTATTATTGGTGTTATTTGTTAAATATACTTTGTCTTGGATGTGTAATTTCCTTGACCTGTTATACTGCTTTTCAATTATATTTTCATTTATTTTAGGGCTTTTATAAAGTTTGCACTCTCAACAAGGCAGATATATGGGGCGGCTGTGGCTCAGTGGAGCGGTTGCCTGCCAATCGGAAGGTTGGTGGTTCGATCCTTGGCCCTGCAGTCCCATGTCGAAGTGTCCTTGGGCAAGACACTGAACCCCGAGTTGCCCCCAATTGCGCATCGGAGTGTAAATGTGTGTGAATTAGAGCTGAAGATCTTTACTAAGCCCGAACCCGACCCAACCCGTCGGGTCCCGTCGGGTTCGGGCTTAGTTTCTATTATTTTTCACGGGCTCGGGCTTGCGCTTCAGGCTGCATGGTATATGAGCGGTCAGGTGATGAGTTTCGATTAGCGTGAAAATGGATCCTGAGGAGGTGAAACGGAGGCTGGTCTCTGGAGGACTTAATTCATTTCTATGTTCCAACTTCCAAGTGGCCAATAGCCTCCGTTATTCATGTATAAATGACTCATTTTTTACGAAAGACAAAGGAGCTGTGTGCGTGCGGCGCAGTCTCTTTTTTCTTTCTCTCCCTTTTCTGCCGAGTGGTGCGTGTGCCCGCTCGCGGTGCGAAGCGCGTGTCCGACACTCTAATGATGCTGATAGACGGCCTTTACAGTCGGGCTGTAAACGGGTTCGGGCTTTTAAAAAGCTGTCAATCAAAATGTACGGGTCGGGCTCGGGCCGAACTCTGTCGGGCTCGGGCCTTTTCGGGTCGTACTTTTAAGGCCCGATTACAGCTCTAGTGTGAATGATTATCTGACGAGCAGGTGGCACCTTGTACGGCAGCCTCGGCCACAGTGTATGAATGTGTGTGAATGGTGAATGGTTCCTGTACAATGTTAAAGCACTTTGAGTAGTCGTTAAGACTAGAAAAGCGCTATATAAGAACAGTCCATTTACATTTACATATACAGTAGGTGTGTTTCTTATCTGCATGGAGAGGTTTATTTTAAAGCTGGCCTGTGGGGTTTTTTGACCACTAGTGGTGCGATGTCACATTCGTGACAATGCTTTCACACTATTCCACTGTTTGACGGCTGGTACTGTAGTGAATGGGCCTAGAAACACAGCAAAGAGCCAGCAACGGTGGGGAAGATTAAAAAAATGTCGCTATGAAATTATTTTTAAATAACAAAGGAAATAGGCTACAATAAACACTAATGTTTGTTTACAAGAAAACTCCATAGGGGTACCTTTAAGTTGGACCTGACGTCCAAAAGAAATTTGGGTTTCGGGTCGGGTTCTGGCCATTTGGTAAAGTCTGGTCACACTTGACTTTGGTTATATCAAATGAAGGCCTAATTAATAAGGACATGTCCTTCTTTCTCCAACTCTTTCGCAGAATATTGGAAATATGTGTGTATCATGTTTCAAGCCCATGTGTTGCATTAGTCCGGCCAGTCGAGAACGGTCATTTTCATGGAGAAAATAACGCAAAGAATAGTTTTGGGTCTCCTTTAAGGTTCAGGGCTCAAATTTGGCAGTGCCAGTCAGGTCAGATCTAAAAGATATGAGTTCCATCTCAGTTTAATGCCTGTTCTAACTTGAATATGCTTCCAATGTATGGCCTTCGTCGGTGTCGATACTTTCTCACTGCAGTACTTCAAAAGCGGCCTGTACCTGCTCGGACACATTTCATGCAAACAATCACGTAGAGCCAGCACGGGGTATGATTCGCCACTCGTTACTCAGAGGAAAAATATCCGCCTCTGCTGTTCACCCATTTGCAGCTAATTAGACAGCACGTGACTAATTCGAGCCTGTTGTAAACACTATCGCATCTGACTCCCATTACGAAGCAGAAATGAAATAAGCAAGGAGCCTGAGTGGAAACCAGCAGTAGCAGAGGTCACCCGGGCCCAGGACGCTTTGTTACAACGAAACGGCGATGTGCCACGCTACATCATGAAGTACTTTACGGCCACTAATTAACACACACAGGCGCTTTGGTTTCTGCCTCAGAAAATATACAAATTAGAAAAACATTTCCACTTGTGCGGAGGGCAAGACTCGCCTGATGGGAACGGACTCGCAGATCGCTCGTAGGCCTGAGAGCAGCGACTAGCACCGTTCCTGCAGAGTGGGGCTGTGGCTGGAGATCCCAAAATCACACACACACACACGCATATACATTCCTCTAGAAACATTTCTCAAATCGAGATAAACAATCCATTGGCGAACAAACACTGTCATGCGCCGTAGTCAGACAATCAACACTGCCATTCCTAAGACAACTCAACCAAAAAACAAATACATTGGAAACAAAGCAGACACACACACCCGGGCTCTTTTTCACAGCTATAGTTGCTCCAAAACCCGACACATCATTTATTCCCTCTTTTCAAGCTGACCACCGAGCAGCTGTTATGAGTAACGGTACATAACAGCGAGCTCCTGGCTACGAAAAAAAAACACAGCTGATTTGCTAAATGAACAGATGACTAATTAAAAACACAGTAAATGTGAGTAATTAATGAGTCCATTAAGTCTAGGTAATCTCAGGGATCCAGTATTAACAAACTGTGAGCGGCATGGGACGGAGGTGATTAACAGTGTGGCCACATTGGCTCTAATTAACTACACAACCACAGTCACAACCAGATTCGCTGAGCATATGTCAGTGTTTTGAGGGTTTTTATTTATTTATTTCTTTTGGTGGTTACAGTAGAATAGGACTATACTGCAACGTGATGCATGGATGTATGTAAAAGAAAGTCAAATCAGTGAACTAAGTGTGATGTAACACAAACATGGTGTCTCTCAACTACCAGGCCATTCGTTTTGTAACATATGACAGGCTGTAATAAAGAGCAAAACTCAATTTTTTTCCCACATAATTCATGTAAAGCAAACATATCCCTTCATAATAGGCCTTTATTATGGCTACATTAGTAGGAAAGTTAGCTAAATAAATAATTCAGTCAATATATTATATTGCTAATGACTGTATTGTAAAAAGTAAGATTTCCATGTCTGTTTTATTATAAAGCGGGTTGAGGTGCTATATAAATACTGGCAAAGTATCAAAAGACTCAATCCACAGAGAAATGAACAGAGCCCGTATTCAGAAGCCTTTAAACGAGCCGTCAGGACTTCCGTACGACTGTAATGTCACAACTATACTATATATCGGTAGGGTGCCGTTACAATCATTCCCCGACAGCAATACAGCTCAACAGTGACCGTCTACTTTTTGAACAGCTCCGGTTCCGCAATTGATTTTCCCAATTCAATATCTCCATTGACGTTTCATTAAATACTTACATAAAGATTTTTAAGCCTGGAACCAAGCCAACCAGCTTGAAGATGAATCATATGCCCATAAAACATTTGATTCGTCGCAAAAGAAAATTTTGAAAACGGCAACAAAAAAAAGGCAAAAGGTGCAAGAAACGATAATAGACCTCAATCGTAGCAGCTTGCTAGAGCCGCTCGCGGGTGCGGTAAACATTTCCATGGTATGAGCGAGCGCCACCAATCAGAGACGTCGCTGTTACACTTAGGATTGTGGGTATTGTAGTACTTCACCATGCCTTGGCAAATAAAACATGGTTTTCTTAAAACTAGGTTGATATCATATGGACTTTTGGCTTCTACAGGGGCATTAACCTTCATTTCACAATATCGTACCTCTGGAGTTAGTCTACATTGGATAGTTTAGAAATAATGGCTAATAATCAAAATCCTTACAGAGAAAATGAATGGGATTTTCACTTCCGGAACCTCACTGTTAAGCTCTATGACAGTGCAGAGACTCAGATGGGGAAGACCCGTAAAGACTGACCAATCAGAGCAGATTGGGCATTTTTAGAAGGGGAGCTTAAAGAGACAGGCCCTAAAATGGAGCGCTTCAGACAAAGGGTGTATACAGGTACAGTATATTTAGACAGAGAGTATGAGAAAAAAGAATGTGTTTTCTGAATATTAAAGCATGTAAACATCTTCTAGTAGTAACCAAAGATGCAAGTATGAACCTGAACTCGAGCATGATATGGGAACTTTAAGACAAGCAAATGAATGACTGCACCCGAAAAACAAACTTAACTGCAGTACAAAATCAAGAAAAAAGTTTGTCCTGGTGAACAGCCCCAGAGATCCTGCAGCATGCTATTGCATTCATTCCCAGTGGAGGTGGATTTTATCTTATCACAACCATCTGCCAGGTCTGCTCCTGTTTTGTCCGTGGAGATTGGAAAGAAGATAATGTGGGTCCAAAAACACTTCACAGTGTAAAGAAGTCTGCCTCCTGCTGCCTGGAGAGCTGCTTTCATCTCTGCAGCTCATTATAGAGACGGTCCCTGGCTCAGGACCCAGGTATGATGCAAAGACAGTGGGTAGGAGACTTAATAAATTCCTTTTGTTTACCTTACGTCAGTGTGTGTGCATGCATTTGCTTCTTGAGTGTTTGTGCACAGTTGGAAATGGTAGACGTTCCACTTTTCTCTCTTCATGTTGGCTGCAGACTTTTTCCTCTGGAAGAGGAACTGTTGGCTAAAATTTTTCTTTTGGGTAACTAAGACACGAGGAATTACATGGTTATTAGTTGAAAGTCCTCAGTGTTTGTGGTTATATATATATATATATATATATATATATATATATATATATATATATATATATATATATATATAAATAAAAGATATTACAAATTTATTGACTCCTAAAAACAAGGACCATAATAAATCTACTTAAAATGCCTTTTTTTTTAGCAAATGGCAGGGCTGCATCCCCACTTCATGCACACACATTGATTAAGAATAGCCATCATTGTATCATATCCAGCATTAAAAGAGAAAAGGATAAACTGAATAAGATACAGTAATGTCGATAATATCCTTCTATGCAATTTGGGGTATTATTCATGAACAAAAACTAAATGATTAAAAGAACGAAATAGCAACCCCTTTCAGTGCTACTCATATGTGAAGGCCCTACAAAGTGTTTGAACGTTAGTAAACTAGACTCTTTCCAAAACAGAGAACCCAGGAGTCAACCTAAAAATTAAGCATTTACAGTACATAAGGTTTACTGGCAAGTCTATACACAGTATTTACAGTAAAAATCACAGAAATGTGTTCCTACTATGTTCACAGCTCAGCTAATGGAATTATTGCACATTTTATATTCAATTTGTTTAAACCAACATTGCAATTTTTTTATGATTTGGCACTCCTACAGTTTCAGAAGGAATTCCCTTTTCCACCGCTGTCATAAATATGGACAACTGTACGCGTGCAATTGTTTGGATTAAATTACTCGTGGTCAAAAACAAGGCGACTCCATAAATCACCCGGAGTCGAGGCAGAGCAGCCGGAAGACATCGGAGGGGAAACCAGAAAAATATTTTTTCCATAAAATATGATCCAGTTTCACCAAAATAAAAGCGTTAACAAGACTTCTCCTGGAAGATCTGACCCGCTCACCAAAGTTACAGAGTTACATACATAATTGGAGCAGACTTAATTGCCCCCGTTATCTGTCATATTATAAACCAAAATTTAAGTGAATGTCTAAGTCCTCAAGAATGGAAAATTGCTAAAATAAATCCATTGCCTAAAAATGTAAGGTTACCATTCTCAGGGTCAAATAGTCGTCCTATAAGTTTATTGCCTGTGTTGAGTAAAATTATGGAGATTGTAGTATGTGAGCAGATTATAGGATATTTTTCTTTGAATGATTTAAACGCTGATTGTCAACATGCATTTTAGAAAAGGATACTCAACAGCTACAGCTCTAACTCATATGACAGGATCAGCAATATTGAGCAAAAGAAACTACTAGATGCTGTTATGCTTAATTTTACAGCAGCGTTTGATATCCTAGATCAAAATTTACTATTGAAAAAACTTGAATGTTATGGTTTATCTCAGTCAGCAATGGTATGGATGAAGAGTTATTTGACAAACAGACAACAAGTCTTTTTTAATGGTAGCAACTCCGATGTTGGAGCGGTGAGCTATAGGGCTGCCACCTCTTAGTCGATTAGTCGACTAATCAGTCGTTTTGGTCTTAGTCGACTAAGATTTCTTTAGTTGATAAGTCATTTTTTATGCTAATTCATGCTTAATTACTCATTTCCAAGAAACTTATGAGCACATTTATGGTAAACACAAGATTTAAAGTGGTGCTTTTGCAGGATTAATTGTGGAGAAACTCAGTTT
Organism: Perca schrenkii; assembly: GCA_025617405.1. Taxonomy (NCBI): domain Eukaryota; kingdom Metazoa; phylum Chordata; class Actinopteri; order Perciformes; family Percidae; genus Perca; species Perca schrenkii. Next base: position 19,305,817 of record CM046807.1, read on the forward strand.
TACAGATGGTTAATTAACTACATTTATATTGTGCTTTTCTAGTCTTAACCACCTCTCAAAGAGCACAGCTCTGTCAATTAAATCAACTAATTTATTAGTCGACAAAAGTGTTAGTCGACTAAGAATTTCTTTAGTCGAGGACAGCCCTAGTGAGCTATGGAGTTCCCCAGGGGAGTTGTCTTGGGCCGCTGTTATTCACTATTTTCACAAATGATTTATCACTTGATTTAAATAAGGTCAGTATATCGATGTATGCAGATGATTCAACTATTTATGTCTTCATCTACATTTCATGAGTTAAACACCACGCTATCACAAGAGCTGCAACCAGTGGTTAGTTCTGAATGTTTCAAAGACAAAAAGCATGATGATCGGTTCACATTATACTCTTCAAAATCAACCTGGGTTGAAGCTTTGTATAAATGATGTATGTTGAACAGGTCCATGAGACCAAACTTCAAGGAGTTATTTTAGATAGTAAATTATCATGGACAAAACATATTAAATAACATGGTTGTTAAGATGGGAAGTGGGGTTTCTGTTGTAAAAAAGATGTTATTTTGAAATGTGAAATAATTACATTTTTATTTTTATGTGAACGTTGGGAAGAATCACACTAATGTGAACATTGGATTATGTTAATGCAGAATTCAACATGATATATCTACAAAGAATGGCCAAGAAGAATAAATAATACCACAAAAGCCGAGGTCAAAATCAGACTTTAAAACACATCTTTATATTCACTTCTTAGAGACTTTGGTGCATAATCAGAAGCTCATTTGCACTTTTTCTTCAGTTTTCTGGTTAGAAATGTCTTTTTTTTTTTTTTAATCACTGGCGGAATATGCTGGTCTGTGTTCGTCCCAAGAGAAGCATGTTTATGATAAACTGTGGAAAACATGTTTGCTTGGGAGCAGAAAACTCAACTTTTGTAGGCTTTGAGACATTAAACCTGGGTGAAAATCAGGTGAAAACTAATCTGCATCCTTAAAGGATCTCAGTCTTTCACAGTAAGTCTGTAAAAAAAAAAAAAAAAAACATTTGTACGACGGTTCCTGCAGAAATTATACAAGATAAAGTTCATTTGCAAGGGGACTTTCATAAACCTCCATGTACTTGACTGAATATCTATGTGTTCATATACACATGTATGAAATGCACATGCATGTCATCTACCCATTTCTCCCATGGGAGACACACGGAGTGTCAGTCTACGAGGCTGTCAGTGCCTGCTCACTGACAGCCTATAAGTTCCCCTGGTTCCTTTTTGGAATAACAACCAGCCCCTTATTGAATAACCTCTGTTTCACCTAACCCCTCAGTGCACCCCTCGCCTCCCTCCAAAAAAACCCAAAACTAGGCTCAATATGAGCCCGCTTAGCCCCGTTATTGATAAATCCACGTTCCTTACCCCAGCCGCTACAAATTACCATATTATAGGGCTTACAGGTATTAGTTACGGGCGGCTGTGACCCAAATCAAACAAGGAATACCTGAATAGCTTTTGTCTGTCTGGACAGGCGGTGATGGACACACTGGCTGGAGTCAGGAAAGCAGACATGGGGCGGACCAAATATTGAGAGAGAGGTTTAGGTGGCTTCATCTGTAGTCACAACTGATCAATCTCAGAGCATTTTAAGGGGACTGCAGGCCAGACTGACCACTGTTAAACCAGCCATGTGGATCGCAGTGTTTCTGTAGTGTTACTGTAGCTACAGTATAGAGCTGAAGATCTTTGTCTTAATTTCTATCATTTTACACAGGCTCGGGCCGGGCTTGCGCTCCAGGCTTGTGCGGTAAATGAGCGGTCAAGTGATGCGTTTCAATTAGCGTGAAAATGGATGCAGAGGAGGTGAAACGGAGGCTGGCCTCTGGAGGACTTATTTTATTTCTTTGTTCCAACTTCCAAGTGACATATAGCCTACGCTAGTCATGAATAAATTATGTTAACATTTTTTAGAAATTACTCATTCTTGACAAAATGCAAAAGAGCTGTGTGCGTGGGCACATTTGAATAATGTCGGGCTGTAAACAGGTTTGGGCTTCTTTTTGGGGGGGGCTTTTCCGCCTTTATTTGATAGGACAGCTAGGTGAGAAAGGGGGAAGACATGCAGGTAATGGTCACAGGTCGGATTTGAACCGTGGACCTCTGTCTCGAGGCATAAACCTCAAAGTATATGTGCGCCTGCTGTACCCACTGAGCCAACCCAGCCACACAGGTTCAGGCTTTTAAAAAGCTGTCAATCAAAATGTACTGGCCCGGCTCGGGCCGAATTCTGTCGGGCTCGGGCCTTGTTGGGCCTAACATTACAGCTCTACCAGCTAGAGTATTCATGGCTGCGGAGCATCTCTACCGCAAATTCACGCTTGTATAACTCAATCCAACATACGGATTGGCTGCAGTTCCATCACCAGAGGCTGAAGACTGAGGTTGATGTGATGAGTTTGCCAAAAGACGGAATCAGCAGAGCCATAATTTCTCGACTATCAACACCTCCGTCTCCCACAGAGGGATGGCAGGCAGAGGGGAAGTGAACGGTAAATACTTTCAGAAGATGAGAGACATATGGTTGGAGCGCTGCAGGGCAGTTCACAATTACAATTTCCTCTCAATATTGTTCAGGTGAGAGGTTCTCTTAGAGTTCTACGCTGCTGCATTTAGTGTAACTGCACTCTGCAAGCTTACAGTGAAGTGAACTCAGTCAAGATTAATTGCAGTTTGGTAAAATTACAAATTTGGAAAAATGACAATAGCCTGCCATCGCTTCCTCACTGCACATTTACAGCTTGGTAAATAATACATGGATTTAGTTTGTTTAATCTGTACACAAACAGAAAGCTAAATGCCACAGGCGAGACGGTGAGCTTTTGCTTTGGGGTTGTCGTCGTTTCTTCAGTTGTTTTTTTTTGTGAATCGTCACAAACCTATCGTCAGCTGTTACCAAAAGGACACAGGAGAGGGAAACAAGAAAAACAGAAACTCTCAAAACAAAAGTGCCAATACGCTCATTGAAAGTCATCGAGTCATTTCCTGTATATCGGTAGTTTCATTTAAAAGAAATATAGACACTTTATAATAAAAATATTTAAATAGAGGACCGTCCTATTTTTATTCTTGTAGAGCGGATCTCCGGGGCGCTGCTCTCGTGCCCGGTGTAGCCAATTTCATTGATTATAGTGGAAGCCAAGTGTTGGAGCATCCGCTCGGCATACAATGAAGCCGCCCGTAACCCGGTCTGAGAAAAAAAAAAAAAGCACTAGCTACATGTGGTGGGAAACCAAACTGACTGTTTAGCTGGTCTGCCATTGGGCAATTTGCGGCAGTAAACGGTCGATTTTGGGGGGGAAATGTCTGTGTTTCCGTCAATCATAAATGAACTGTTGGCTACTTGGAATGGAGATTACTTTGGAGAGATAAATGGGACCGGATCTTTAAAAAAAAAAAATCTCATTATGCATAATGCTCTAGTCATCTCATATCTCTTGTGCAGGCATCAGTGGCCTCTCAGGAGACACAGGGCTGCATGACAACAGCAGGTGTGGACGCAAACATGTGTTGTTAGCATGCAGAAGCATTATTTGTCCTATAAAATCAGGCAATGAAGCCAGAGAAGAGCAGAGGTGCAGGCCAACTGCTGGAGCAATGGAAATGGAAAGTGGAAATGAAAATGAAATATTCCGAAAGAGACAAGTGGAGGATAAGATCGAAGCAGACAGAAAAATGATAGATATGGTTAATGAGGACACAAAGAAGAAGAGGAGGAGTGAAAAGAGGTTTGGCTACATCGTAACTGTGAAAGTCACAACCAGCAACACTAACCCCTCCACTCACTCGGTTATCCCCAAACGATCTTGACAGTGTTGATATTTTACAGCTTGTTTTAACTCAGAATACGCGCGTCTCGTCCGCTCCAGAGACGCATGCCTACCGTCCACACAGCATGTCGGAGGTCAGAGGGCAACAGGTAGGAATGCAGCACCATGGGAGCGAACATAATGAAGTCATCGCACATCATGTCCTCAGAGCTGGTGAGTTATGAGTCTGTGAAGCTGTAAAATAGTAGGGTCATCACTGCAGTCATCTTGCCTGTTTTGATGGCACTCACTGTCAAGTTCATAAACGTCCTGCTGCGTGTTTTTGATGATTTGTTACTAATCAGTTTCAGGGTTTTTTTTCTATTTATGTGACAAATGAATCTTCCTTCCAAATAGGCATAGCCTTAAAGCCTGGCCACACCAGCATTAGACCAGCAAAATATTACGTCAAAATAAATTAATTCCAATGGACTTACAAGTATTTACTTGTGCATACAAAGTCAATCCTTGCAAATTATCACCGTTGGACCAAAAGCAAGCCAACAGTGCTGACTTTTGAAGGAACAGAGAGTGCAAAATGGAGGATGCCAGCTGAAGGTTATGAGACGGTAGTCTAATACGTCTTTTGAATGCACTGTGTAAGTTATTGTCCCCTTAGTGACCGAGCTGACAAGCTTGCTAACTATAGTTACCAAGCAGTTAGCAAGCTTGTTAGCCCTGAGAACTTGTTTCCAATTGTTAAAACGCCTGTGGAGCTGATGAAAAGTAGTGCTAGCATGTCACGGCTGGCTAGCGGTTAGCTCACAAGCTTTCGAATGAACTGTGTTTTCAAAACAAGTCTTTTGAATGAATGTATGGTTCTGTTAGCAACCCAAACTGATAAGTTTGCTAACTAACAATTACCCAGCAGTTAGCAAGCTTGTTAGCTTTGAGACCTTTAATGTCCCATTTTTCACAAGCCACATATCTATCAAACATTCTGACACTAAAATGGCATTTTTCAAACTTTGTCTCAGTCTCGGCAACACACCCTCGCAAGATGTGGCAACATTGATGAGCTAACGTTAACAAACTTTTGTGAACGTCATGGCAAATTAATTTCCGTAATGATATACTGTATATGGTTAGCTGTGTATCTAATGTTGTCCTCCATCCACACAACGTTCACTACACTTCCAAACAAGGATGTCTACTTAGGAGACAGGAAGTGTATGCCATTTTATACCAATGGCGCAGCTTTAGTTATAGAGCATGTTTGATTCCAAGAACAAAATGCCAGGAGGGAGTGAACGGCCCAGTGAAGAGAAAATTGAAAGAAGCTCGCAGAGCTATTGACGACTAGTGCTAGCATGTTACAGCTGGCAAGCAGGTTAGCTCACTAGCTTTGGAGTAAACGGTGTTTTCGAACTGTCTTTTAAATAAAGTGTATGAACTTGTCGTCCGTTAGCAGCCTGAGCTAAAGTTATAGCTTCAGGGAACTATTGTTACCGGCTAGTTCACCAACTAACTCTGCGAGTTGTCACTAAGTTTTTTGAAAGCAAACATTTTGCCAAGCTGTGCTACTTTCTAGTGTGACCATGTGAGAAACAGTACAGGACAGTAACGGGTAACAATACATGGTGACTCACAACACTCACACTTACCAACTACCGTGACATATAATGATGGTCAGAAGGTCGCGTCAGCCTCTCCACTGCTGCCCAAATGCCCATTGACAGTTTATGGAGCAGCCGTTTCCTTTGTGGCGGCATCGCCCTGACTAAGGCCTCTGATGACTCAGCATCCAATGTGAAGGTCTCATTAATTTAGGCCACTTAAGGTGATTTTCCAGTTAGGCTTGTTTTCTAATGAGGTAGGGCAATTAGGTGATTAGGGTTATGGCAGCACTGTGCTTTTTTAGGCATACAGGAGTGGACAGAATATCTAGCCCACTGTCTAAACTGTGAAGGAGTCATTAGATAAATAGATGACAACAAACCGCACAAAGTCAAGGGCTCCGCACTTAAAGGGACGGTTAATGTTTTACTTACTACATATTCTGTTGTACTAAACGTGTGGCCACAATCATCACTTTTAATGATACTTGAGGCTAATAAGGTGGCATAAAAACCTGTCAAACGTGAACCGTTGCCTCACTGAAACTGTCGAAAGAAAAGGAAGACTGACCGAGGAGTTCCAGCAAGTTCCAAAAGGGGAGGAAAAACAAAAAAAGAACGACTTGTGAAAGAATAGAGAAAGCAGCAGGTTTCCTTTCAGTGTTTTAGCAACCGATATTTGTTACTCTTCCTGTGTAAACCTCATTTCTGTGGTCAGTACGGCCAATCACCTTGCAGCCCGCTCTCACTTTTCAACACCTTGCACGCATGTCTAGACCCAAAAGGTGTTAGCAATGGGTTTAGTGAGTGTGTCTGTGTGTGTGTGTGTGTGTGTGTGTGTGTGTGTGTGTGTGTGTGTGTTTGCCTCCTGCCAATGATTCATCTTGCCATTATTGTACCACATGGAAACATGGTGCTGAAAGGCACTGGCTGGGTCTCGGCTGACAAGTCGACCCCGGAGAGGTGCACTGGGGCTGACCCTGCAGCCACTTGCATGAATCCCGGGGGAATAGCAATTTGATTCATGTCCACATCACATCAACACATCACATATTCTATATATATTTTAAAGAAATTGATGGACAACGGCATACAGGGCGCTAAATTTCCCCATCAACTAGTACGATAGCAAAAGAGTCACCATATTATGATTATGCAAAAACACTATAAACGGGGCAGATAGGAACAGTTGCAAACTGTGGATGTGTCTCCAACCGCCTACTTGCACACTTCAACGCGCTACACTAAAACAACAAACGGGCACCATCTTGACTACGAAAGCGGGAAGGGGAGGGACCCGGGACGGCGACCGGCAGCTGATTGGACGAACGCGTCACGTGGGTCTGGCTTCTCCCGGATTTCACAACAAACTATAATGGCGGCTCGTTCAGGATACAATCTCGTATTTTACGACAATAGTTCACCGAAACGTGTTTCTGAAAAATTTTAAAGGTATTGTGGAGGATTTTCTTTTTCCGGGTGGATCATCAAAATAATTGGTCCTCCTAGTTGTCAGTCTGGTGATATGTATACGTAAGGCCATCGTACGTGCTCGTCCCTAGGTAGTTTTTGCTTTCTGCGCATGAGCACTTTCAGGTGTATATGTGTGGTGAGCTACGGTTTCAGCCGTTCATGGAAGCTCGCCGTTCTCAAGACAAGAGTGTTTTTGGGAGACCATTTCACACGCTGGCGTGCGCTAAAAGCACAGGTTGGGCTTCCCACTGATGCCTCAGTCGCGAAGTTTCTACTCGACAGGTAAAGTTTGGCATGCTATTTGGAGAAATCCTTTTAAAATCACTGCTACTAAAAGTTGATGTAGCTAAGCTATGATTAGCGATGCTAGCCCTGGCACAAGTCACGCACCGCGCACACACGGTAAACATCTCAATTTGTGAAAAAGTGCAAATCTTCTTTTGGAAAGTAGGCTTGTATGAGCCATGCCGACACCAACTTGTAAACAGTGCACTCTCGTGCACACGTTTAATAGGCGTTCCCTCTCGGGAGCAGGCAGAGTGTTGCGCATGTGCATTTTTTCAAAAAGTACAGAGGGCGGTTCTTTTCTAAAATGCGGGAAAATCCTCCACAATACCTTTAAGCGAGAAATAGGCCGTGCAGTTGCTGAATCGGTCTTCATTTCAGATCAACAAAGGTCAGTTTAATAGATTTTCGTCAGATTTTGAGAGGCGGCGAGCAGACCGACCGCTCGTCATTTCTGGTAAGTGTTTTAACATAAGTGTTACTTTTGGGACAATACTAACCATCAAAAGTGGGCACTACGGCAGTAAGTGGTCAGTGCACATTAGCAGTATACTGACTTAAGTATGCCGAATGAGACACACCCTGTGTACTTGAAAGATTGATTTGGCAGTTGCATGAAACAATGCAGACAGGAGGAACTTTCTTCTTTATGCTCTCCCTTCACACTAGTGGATGTCATAGCAGTTATTCGATGTCACAACAGAGCTCAACAGTCAGGTTCTGGAAGTGAAAATCCCATTCATTTTCTGAATCAAGGATTTTGATCATTAGCCATAATGCTGTATCTGTCAAAGGTCTACTTACTGCAGGCTACGAGATTGTCAAACTAGGGTATACTGTATGCTCCTGTAGAAGCCACGAGTGGGTACGATATCAACCTTGTTTTAAGAAAAACAGCGACGCCTCCGATTGGTGGAGCTCGCTGTTACCGTGGAAACGTTTACTGCACACTGAACTCTTTGATCGTCATGTACATGACGATCAAAGAATGGGAAATTCACTTCCGGAAGCAAAGCCTTTCAAAAACTTGGCGATCACTTTTGGGCTCTGTGCGCACTGGGTGAATATTACAAAAGCGGATCGCAAAGCTTCCAAACTTGATGTTCACATGGAGCCTACTCTACTGTCTACAGTGTTGTAGTTGTAGATTTTCGTAAAAAAAAATTTGGTTAGAAATGAGACATTTGCGTAAAGTTCCTACGGGCTGATGAAGGCAACACAAGGTGGAGAAAATGTACAGTGTAAGTGGCACATCAACAACGGTCACATTTCTCATTTTTAAACAAAAGCGTAGACATACTGAAAACTGAAAGCTCATATTATGTATTCCAGAGGTGTCAAACTCATCTTAGTTAATGGGCCACATGCAGACTAATTTGATTTCAAGTGGGCCGGCCAAGAAAACCATTGCGATGATGATGCCGAATATTATATTACTTGGGCACTGGCTTCCCCACTTACCTCTGTGAAGAAATAGGAACTGGTCCATTTTTTTTCTTAGAAAACTTGACACTGCGTCTCATTTTTGACAAATGCATTTTCCACCGGTGGCTGCTAAATTAACAGTAACCTACACTTGACAGTGTTGTGTCACGTAGCCTGCATGTAAGCATGTGGGATCTATAATGGCGTATCCGGCATAGGGCCTGCTTTTATTATTGGGACAGTGAGACCCCCAGTTGACAATAAGAATAGCAGTGCAATTAAAACGAATGACTTCTCTGCAATTTTTTTCACTTTGCAAATTCATCCAGTGGGCCACATTGGACCCTTTGGCAGGCCGGTTGTATGTTTGACACCCCTGATCTATCCTATGAAATCGCTCTAGGACAACAACAATAACAAAAAGTATCTCTACAGACATCCATTCATTGAAAGAAACCTTGGACCATAAAGTTGTAGTAGTTTGTAGTAGTTGAATAAGTATTTTCTGGGGCAAAGGAGTGTAGTTTGAGTTGGCCTCGGCAGACGGTGATGCAGTCAAACACCCATAACACAGTCCAGCCCCCCCCCCCCCCGATAGCCCTGACGGAGTCGTTTTGTCTCACCGTTACCGTCACAGAAAATTTAGGTAAGGGATTTACTAAACAAAATAGTGTCTGAAAATGAGACTGAGGGAAAGAAAGAGAGAGTGAAAGAAACATTACGAGACCGCTCCCTATGTTTACCTTTGCAATTTTGTCCAATTTGTCTAAATTGCTTAGCTGACCTCTTAGAAGAAAAAAAAGCATATGCTTAATGTCAAAAAGCAGCAAAATATGACTGATCACCTTCATTTTGTCCATTTGGCTCCTTGGCGCAAGACTCTAAATTGTGTATTCTTTCCATGGCGCCAAACCGCCCGCCCTGCATTTAATTAATTTCCTCTTATTTATATGGGGTACATTTTTACAGCAGCTTTTTCTTTAGGTAACGTAGACTTGCCTGTCTTTGGAAGAGCCAGGCGGTTGGAGCTTTGGTCAATCACCATTTACAGTCACTTAAATTATCTCACTTTGTCCGACTCCGTTTTTGTCACTGCTGAATTGAAGGGGTTCTTTTCGGCATAAAAAAATAAATAAAAAAATGGAGCAGAAATTAATTTGTCAGGATCAGATTGTTAGGAGATGAAATTACTGGCGTCGGGACCAATCGGAGAGTAATGTTGGTCAACGTTCCTCGTGGCAGGGTAATGAGCAAAATGGCTTTTGTACCACATTCGGGAGGGCAAAGATCTAGCCCAATTTCCTTGTTGATTTGGCTTCCCATGGATCATTGCTTGGTAGGCCTACTGGAGGGAAATGAAGGCTGGATAGAAAGAGAGAGAAAAAAAAAAATATGTCACCACTATCAAGAATCCAAGGGCATTTCTAAAAAGGTAGTGTTCATGTTGGAAGCGCTGCGTCCAAGTGTACGAGTTTGCAGATACGATCTCAATGTAATCCGCTAATTTGGAAAAGCAATTAGGACACAAATAGCCGAGTCACATTGACTTTATCTAGAGATGAGAATTGGCCTGAGTGAGACTCCTGAACCTGGGCTCTTTTTTAATGCAGCATGTCAGCTTCAGGTTTTAATGCATACAGCCTGAGCCACATTCCTGTCTCCTTTTCCCCTGCGTTCCGGGCCAAAAGGTAGAACATGTTTTCTTTCTCTCCTTCATATTTAATACAGCTCTGCGCTTGTTTACCTGAAGGCCCCGGCCTTTTTCCCGTAAGTGAGCCGTCAATCCATCATCTCCACGGTGGGTAACCAGACCAGCCTGTTTCCACTAGGGTGGAAGCCCCTCTGTGGACGGACCTGGGTGGGCATGGAGTATGGAGTGCAAAGGCGGGGGGGGTTAGGGGGGAAGGAGAGCTGGGGAGGGAGCTACACGGTCCTATAAGAGACTAAATGATGCTATGGGGAGCCCCTCATTCTAATCACCTGTCATTTTTGATCATGTTATGAGTAGGACGAGTTCTTTACAGTAGGCCTAAGTGTCTAGGGTAGGGCTGCAACTAATGATTATTTTCATAGTCAAATTAATCTGTTGATTATTTTCTCGATTATTCGATTAGTTGTTTGGTCTATAAAATGTCAGAAAATGGGGAAAAATGTGGATCAGTGTCTCCCAAACGCCCAAAATGACGTCCTCAAATGTCTTGTTTTGTCCACAACTCAAACATATTCAGTTTATGGTCACTGAGGAGAGAAGAAACTAGACAATATTCACATCAAAGAATTTTTACTTTTGTCTTAAAAAAAAACTCAAACTGACTAATCAATTATCAAAATAGTTGGCGGTAAATTTAGAGTTGACAACTAATCGATTAATCTTTGCAGCTCTCGTCTAGTGTGTTTGAATCCAGGTAAAAGGACTGATGATGATGGACGTTCTTGTTCAAGTTTGGTTGGAGCTGGAGATAAATGACTAAACATGTCTCAAGAGTAGACAATCTGGTCCAGGCTCTTAAGCTCAGTACAAACATCAGTTCTGCCAAAATGTCCCTGAAAAGCTGCTACGCATGAGAATTAAACACACACAAGCTGTGTCCCAAATTTCATACTACAGTACATACTAATTCCAAGTAAACTAAAAAGTGTGCATATATTACTTAACCCTTGTGTTGTCCTCCCATCGACCATGCCCCTTTTGTTTTTTCTGGGTCAAAATATCAAATTAAATACATTTTTTTTGGTGACGTTTTTAGGATGTTTTTCCCGATGTTTTCAACTTTTTGGTCACTTTTTTTCCCCCCAATTGTTTTCGTCACAAATTTCCGATGTTATTGTCGATGTTTAGTGCCGCCCAAAGACGATTGTGATTGGTTTAAAGAAATGCATGTGAAGATAGGTCTGGCGATGCGAGACTAGACAAGGATTTAATGGTGAAATCTGAATCTGCTTTTTCTGCCTGTCTGTCTGTCTGTCTGTCTGTCTGTCTGTCTGTCTGTCTGCCTGCCTGCCTGCCTGCCTGCCTGCCTGCCTGCCTGCCTGCCTGCCTGCCTGCCTGCCTGCCTGCCTGCCTGCCTGTCCGTCCGTCCGTCCGTCCGTGTCAGACAGGAGGCAGAAACAAGCTTAGCACAACACGCTAGGGAACGTGTGATGGCCGCCCCAGCTGTGCCTCCAGCCCTGTATTATTCCAGTGACCCAACCTGAAATAGCACCGCTGTGGCAGTTCATTTATTATAGTCAAGCCTCCAGTTTCTGTCCTTGTGTGTGTGTGTGTGTGTGTGTGTGAGTGTGACAGACACATATACACACACACACACACACACACACACACACACACACACACACACACACACACACACACACACACACACACACACACACACGTGGGAGGTGGTGTTTCCCAACCCCTTTAAATACAAGCGTCAGGATTCCCTGTTCTATTTTGGGCTGTGTGTGTGTGCTCTGACCTGCTCTCTGTGGCTGGACTCTGCTTTGGATATTTTTTAATTTTTTTGTCCCATAGGCAGACCCTCTCGCAAGTCACAGATTCCTACTGAGCCAGTGTCACCTCGTTCATAAGTCATCTTTCATCCGCACCCATCATCACGGTTGCCTGCGCTGTTTTTGTAGCAGAGGTGGGCCCACACCTGGAACAAAGACCACCTCCACTAACATCAAAAACCTTGTGTCACATACTCAAAAATAATAAGTTGTGTAAACTGATCACGGGAAAAGAGGAAACCCTACCCATAAAAGACTTAATCATGCTATTTTATTACTGATGCAGCACCTGATTCAGACCATTCTTCACATCTATTTTTAGAACAGCTCATTATGAGTAGGTAACAGCCCCTTTGCAAAATAAATATATTTTCCATAGTAAAGATCAATGTCCTCAATACTATATACTATATTTGCAACATCTGAGATGTATCTTCACTTTTCTGGCTCCGCCCTCCTATGTACTTCCGCTCAATTTTAAATTTTCCTTCAGTACACCGTTTGGGTTTGCGGTATGTTCGTGGGTTTTCTCCGGCCAAATCTTTACCGGTCCAATCAGCGAACGGAGGGAGTGGCTGGGAACGATGACGTTGAGGTAGTGCGCTAGTTTAAGCAAGGGGGTAAGCCTCTCTCCACAACGCGTACCTTCTATGGCGCTATTTTGATGCTAACAAGCACTCACCCGCCGTTAGCATTCCATTGACTGCGATTCATTTTGACGCCACTTTGACAGCGAATAACTTTACATCTGAAGCGTTTAAAGACTCTATTTGTCCATTGTTCATTTCTAAAGAAACCCAACAATGTATAAAAGGCTCCATTACCTTGTACGTTAAGTTATGGCTCCGTAATAGACATTTTTGTAAAAAATACACTTATGACAACGATTATGTCATAACCACGCAACTTACTGCCGCAGAGTAGAGGAATTACCGTATAGTACAGGAGAAGCTCACAGGCAGTTTTGACTTACATGAGCTGCATTTAGTTTAATTACTAATGTTAACTAGCATTTTAGTTATCAACAATTAGCCTGTGCCTGTTTTCTCCTTACATATACTATCGGTCAAAAGTTTGGGGTCACTTAGAAATTTCCATTCCAGACAGAATACCAGCTGAGATCAGTTGCATTGTTTTTTTTTGTGTGTTTTTTTTAATCAGATTACATTATGTGCTTACATAATTGCAAAAGGGTTCTTCGACTGTTGTAGAAAGAAGTGGCTGATGAAACGCTTGAAATTCATGCTTTTTGGTCTAAACGTCATACTCAAATTAAAAGTGGTACAGCTCCCATATACTTTGACACTCAGGGGTGTGCCTGATATCATTGGAAAGGTGATTGATGTGGGTTTGTTTGTGTATTTGAGAAGTGTTGTATTTTGTAGTTTTTTGGCTTTTTTCTTTGCACTTTTCAAATGGAAATTAAAAAAAAAACATATCTGTAGAAAGAAATTCATATAAAATCCATTTTTGAGTCTTTTGGCTTCTGGATTTTTTCTGTAGTAAGCTGAGACATGTGGCTAATGCTGTCAGATGTGTTTACAGCAGTGTACTCTAATCATTTTACAGATGTATGACTTGGACGGAAATAAAAAAACCTAGCCTCTGTAACTCTGTGTCAGTAAGGCCTAGAATCACCCTGACAATTGTAAGAAAAAGTGTTTCCTTTTCAGTTATATCAGGCACACCCCTGAGTGTCAAAGTATATGGGAGCTGTACCACTTTTAATTTGGGTATGACGTTTAGACCAAAAACCATGGAATTTCAAGCGTTTCTTCAGCCACTTCTGTCTACAACAGTTGAGAACCATTTTGCAATATGATGTTGTTATATGAAAAGATCAATATCTCTCTTGTATCTGTCTATTTAATATAAAGCTTCAGCCAGGACGGTGAGCTTAGCTTAGCATTTAGACTGAAAACAGGGAAAAGGGCCATCCTGGTTCTGCCCAAGGGTGACCAAATCCACCTACTAGCTAGAGCTGGGCAATACGGAAAACATTTTTATATCACAATATTGTTGACCAAATACCTCAATATCGATATTGCAGCGATATTGTAGGGTTGACAAAAAAATATTTACACAATTTTATTTTGATAAATAATCATCATTAATGTGTATATGATAACTAAGTGGGTAAAGGCAAATAATAGAAAAGCTAGAACAGTCTGGTGGGTTTAGCGCTAACGATCTCAGAGCTGTTTCTGGTTAAACAGAAAGGTCTCAAAGAGGTTTTAAAGGTCTATCTCTGAAGGGACCCTTTCGATAATGTTGTCAGACACTTCGTTTTGCCACTATCAGAGCCTGATAGTGGCAAAACGAGCACTTTTGTGAAGGTAAATACGAACTGGACAATTGCTCTATTTGTAGTTAGTTTCGCCGTTGCCAACTGCAGCGTTCTTGCCTAATACTGGACCAATGTCAAAGACTGTCGTTCCCATCGGTCACGTAGACACAAAAAAATAGGAAAATAGACGGTAGTTACCCTTTAACTTGCACTAATGTCCATTTGTCTTAGATTCAGATTACTGATTATTTATTATTCAAATAAAAACTGCAAACTCAGAAGGGCTGAAAAAGGTGACACATTTTATACAGCACGAGGCTGGCGAGGCGAGTTTCAAGTGAACGCAACATCTGTTTTGTACGGCAGCTACAGACTGTTGTTGGAATCGTCTACAGTGAAATACAGACAAACTTTTACACCGTTTAGCTGTCAGCATTTTAACCGTTAATCCAGCTGCTAGCTAACGGTAGGTTAACGTTACCTGCTGCCAGGTGTAGTGTTAACTAGCGTGACATGCAGCGATGTTTCATTTGCCCCTAGCGTTCGTGGCCTTGACCAACTGCCACTTTGCTCGTTTGAAAGCCATGATGTCTCTTTCTCATGGGTAGGCCAAATTCTCTGGGCGGAGGTAACCTTGCTCCTTCTCACCTCATAAGGAGAAGATTCCAGATCGGCCCATCTGAGCTTTCATTTTCTCAAAGGCAGAGCAGGATACCCAGGGCTCGGTTTACACCTATCACCATTTCTAGCCACTGGGGAACGCATATCAATGTTAAAAAAAACACAAAGTTAAATTTTTATGCCATGGGACCTTTAACGTTAAACATGTTAACAACAACGTTAGAGAAAACAATTATATTGTTGACAGATAACAGAACTTACCTCAAAACTAATGTCAGTGATTGTGATTGGCCAAAGGAGTCACGTGACGTATCACCAAAGATGTTTGATTGTGAAGAAGACCGCAGTAGGTTTTTGAAACTCCCGTTTATGGGAAATTGCAACTAAAGTTGTATTAAAGTTCCCCAAGGTGAAATTGTTGTCCGACCAACAGAGCAGTTTAATTTACAATAATATAACACGGCGGCAAATCTTCACACATCTGAGGGGACGGAAACGGTGAATGTGCTTGTGTTTTGTTTGATAAATGAGCAAAAAAAACGTTTCTGTCAATTAACTAATAGACTAATCTTTTCTGTACTAATGTTTAATCATATATTACACTATCAATATGTCCATGTGTGTATTCCGTGAGGAGACAGAGAATATTACAGAGCCCCACGGCCCCTCTGGGAGCGGCTGCAGGCTCGTGGCGTAAGCGCTCCACTGATTTGTTTAATGAAGTGCCAAAGTGCAGTCGGTCATGCTTCCTCTCAGCACAGATACACAGCGACACGCGAGATATGCTTGGGTTCATCTCAGGAAGGCCTGGACTGTGTGGAGCCACCGTGGGAATAACAACTCCGAATCGCAGCAACAACATTTAACGGCGCAACTGCACCGAGTTCGCAGAAAGGGGTAATTATCCATATTGATGAGGGGTTGGCGGCGCGATGCATCATCCCGGTTGGCGACAGGTTTGTGTAACATCCAAGGCGAAAAAGAAAATATCCAAATGTACATTTGTTTGCTTTTCTGGCAAAGGAAACGTGGATGGTCATGCACGCAGGCTACACTACACAGGACAAGCTTATGAAAGTTTGTCCCTGTTGTTGATTTGATTTTTTTTGGGGGGGTGGGGGGGGTTCTTAACTAGTGTGTTCTTTTATGACTCCCATATTGTGTGATAAATCACAGCATCAGAGTGGGGACAGTTTCATGGCATCATTCACGCTACATTTCCAACCGTGGGCCAGTTTTTGATTAGGGCTGTAAATCTCCTTCACTGTCTGCCACACACAGACACACACAGACACACACACAGGCAGACACACGCACACATGGGCACACACGTCACACAGTGAATGTTCATCGAGGTAAAGCTTGAATATTGTTTTATGTTTGTCTACTCTGATCCATAAGTAACGGTGGTTTCCTTAAGGGGTGGAACTGGGCATAGACTGTGCTGCTTGTAAGACTGCAACTTTTTTCGAAAACAGAAGCCACTGTGTCGACAAGCTGCATCTATAGGCTGATAGCAAAGTACTGCGTTTCCCCGTATTCCCGGTGAGTTAGTTGTTCTAAACACTAATGTCCGTGACATGCTAAAACGTAGCGTGACAGTAGCAAAATTAAAGCATGCATCACCTAGCGCTGTAAGGCATTGGTGAGATTACCAGGCTGTGAAGATATTTATTTCTGAGATTCTGAGATTTACTTCTTTTCCCTCTTTTGTAAGTGTCATGGGGCCCTATTTTAACGATCGAAGCGCACGGCGTGAAGCGCCTGGCGCAGGTGCGTTTAGGGTGTGTCCAAATCCGCTTTTGCTCGTTTAACGGCGGATAAAAGGGTCTCTGTGCGCCAGCCGCATGGTTCAAAAGGGTTGTACTGAGAAAAATGTCTATTGAAATAATTGTCTTCATTAATTCCTAACATGCAATAAAGCCAGTGTCATCTTCCATTCCCTTTAAAAGCCAGGCACGTTTGTAGCTTGGCGCATTGCTATTATGATGGCGGATTTGCTAAGCAGGAAGGAGAGATTTTCAGGAGAAGAAACTGATCTGCTCGTGCGTGAAGTGAAAGCAGATCATATCATAATACTATTTCACATTGTAATATTTTTATCTTTTGCATGTTTGTGTGCTGCTGTGCATCCCTGTGTGTGTAACAGGCATAGTGTGCGCGTGCTATGCATAAGCCCAGGCGCATTTTACTAATACGCTGTTAAAATAACAATAAAATGTTGCGTTATTGACTTTAGACCAGGTTTTTGTTGGTCAATGGCATGATAACTTCCCTCTGCCTAATGATAGCAATACGCCAAGAATGCACCTGAACACACCTCCCTGTAGGACCAGCACGCCCATGGGCGCAGGTGCATTTTCTATTCAAACAACGCGGGCGCTCGATGGGAAATTGACAACTGCGCCGGTCTTAAACTAGCAAAGACACTTGGGTCGGGCTTTGGGCTGCGGCGTGACATTCAAGACCACATGTACAAACAAAAAATAGGTGCTGCCTCACACAAAGTCACATAAATACTTGGAGAGAGTCAGAGGCTAATCATTTACACGGTGCTTTCTAACAGAAATGCTACAAGCTAGCGTGTTAGCGTTACCAGAGCCACAGCAACATACAAGAATTAGAGGCATGTTAACACTTTACTTGAAGTATACATCTACATAAGAGTGACATGACACATGAACCCTAACCCTAACTTGTCATGACAAAAACCGAATGACACTTACTAAAAGAAGTGTTATGTCATAAACGTTTATGACTGTTTATAATGTTTATGACACGTTTATGACAGTGACTACGTTTACAAGCAGCCAATAACCCGTTCAAAACCGGAATATTAGCAATAACCCGGTCGCGCATGGCCATGTAAACACTGGCAAAAACACCAATATGCTCATATTCCTGTTTTTAAAAACCTGAAAATGATCCCTGGGTTACCCCTTTTCTCACCCGAAATTTTGGTCATGTAAACGCGTATCAGCATATCCCCATCAAAAGGAACATTGATTTGTGTTCTGCGCATGTTCTATTCACAAGGAATCTTGGTCTTTTGGGTAGAGGAACTTCTTGTATGCGCCAGAAAACCTGCGCGCAGTATACCGGAAGTAAACAAGAAGTAGAGGTAAACATGGCAAGACGAAGCACAGCACCACACTTTCGGAGCGAGGAGGAAACCAATATCTTTATTAGTGCGGTGAAAACCATGAATATAATGTCTTTTGTTGACGGCAGAAAGTACCGAGATAGTGAGATTTATAAGAAGGTGACCGAAAAGTTACGCGAAGCAGGGTTTGTCCGTACGTCCAGACGCTAACCGTGCGTCGCCGTTTACATCGGGATATTGCCAATTGATTACAAATTCCATGTATACAGGAGTAAGTCTCTCTGCTCACGCATGTAAACAGGTTATTCCGAATGTTTCAGAAAGCCGAATAGTGACCTTAACCCGACCATAACCCGAAAATGGACAGCTTGTAAACGTAGTCAGTGTCATGTCACTGTTATGTAGATACCTTCAAGTAAAGTGTTACCCGAAACTGTTCTTTCCTAAGCGTCAGGATGTAAGCAAACCGGCTCAGTAATGTCTGTTGCACAGTTCTCCACAGAAGTTAGCTAATGTTAGCTAGCAGTTTCAAACGTAAGCTAACAATCATACGAGACCAAATAAGATCATAGTAGCAAAACCATAGAGTGTAATACATTTTAGCAAGGATGTGGAGTTGAACATTTAGGAGTGTTTTATTGTCAATGAAGTCAACTTCACATTTGTTCAACATTAATTGTGTTAGTTTTTCTTTCAGAAGTTACATCTAACGTATCAAATGAAATGACTTAAAGTGAGGTTTTAACGTCACATCTTGGACTTGGATACTAGTGTACTACAATAGCTGAACTCTTCTAACAATTAAAGTACTGTTCTGTTGAAATCTGTATGTCAAATGATTTGCCCCAACCAATTGCCCATGAGCTAAAATTACAGAAAAGATATATCATTTTCCATAAAATAGCTTCCACTGGATATGTACAGTACAGGCCAAAAGTTTGGACACAACTTCTCTTTCAATGCGTTTCCTTTTATTTTTATGACTATTTCATGACATGAGATTCTCACCAAAAGCATCAAAACTATGAATGAACACATATGGAATTATGTACTTAACAAAAAAGTGTGAAATAACTGAAAACATGTCTTATATTTTAGATTCTTCAAAGTAGCCACCCTTTGCTTTTTTATTAATAAGGGAAATAATTCCACTAATTAACCCTGACAAAGCACACCTGTGAAGGTAAAACCATTTCAGGTGACTACTTCATGAAGCTCATTGAGAGAACACCAAGGGTTTGCAGAGTTATCAAAAAAAGGAAAGAGTGGCTACTTTGAAAAATCTAAAATATAAGACGTTTTCAGTTATTTCACACTTTTTTGTTAAGTACATAATTCCATATGTGTTCATTCATAGTTTTGATGCCTTCAGTGAGAATCTACAATGTAAATAGTCATGAAAATAAAGGAAATGCATTGAATGAGAAGGTGTGTCCAAACTTTTGGCCTGTACTGTACCTTTGATTCTTTACGGTTGCATAATTGTCTATATGAATTTACTTGACCTCCAGCACGTCACGACAAAGTTGAATTCCTCTAAAGGGATCAATAATTGCATTTTATTCTTCCTGCGTTGAAGTCCCCTTGCCATAGTGTTACCCAAGTAATTTCCGATTACACCAATTACAACAAATGATAACTGGAAAGAAAAACGCCCAAAAACGAATTGGTTTTGGTAGGAAAAGGTATTTGAGAACACAGAGTCTAAAATTCAAGTGTTCAAGCCAGTGTTATTTATTTCTAGTCCGCCACTGTAACTAACCACTCAAACTAAAATACATCACAACCAACAGCCAAGTCCGATCGCTTAGGTCACCGCTTGGATGCGGAGTTTTGTATCCAAGTGTACCAGACGGAGAAATTGAATTAAGTTGGTAACAAAACTTCCTGGTTTGCTTCCAAACTGGAGCCATGAAGTCTGTAAACACTGTTGTTTTATAAGTGGGTTGTTATTTCCCCGCTGCTGAGTCCTCTGCCTTCGTTTCAGATGTGCAGGAGGCTTTCCCGGTCAAAAAAAAAAAAAGAGAGTAAGGGACTTTTTTTTATCTTTTTTTTTTTTAAGGGGTTGACACTGGTGTGAGAGTATGGAGCGCTATGAAATCATTTCATCATTACACTGTCAAGGAGCGCGGAATGTTCCTGCCTTTCATGTCGGTGGAGCGAGGGACAGAGGAGACTGAATTAATACGCGAGCATATTTGGGGATTTGGTTGAAATGCACGAAATTGCTAAAAATGTACACTCACCGCACCGTGGCCCCGGCCGCATACTGTGCACAGAATACATTCACACTCCTCTCGCTACAACGTTCATTAAAAGTTTCCCCCCACTCCTCCGTGTTACAGAAATGACTGTGAAACTTATAATTCACCTAATTATGGTTGTGCCTCCATATTACCCCTGCCCTGTTTTCTCCCCTCTCTCATTACTCTTACAAAAACACATAAATCAGAAAAGTATACACCGTTGCCCCTGCAACACAATGCACGGGGGGATACCCCTTAGCTATCCTAACACGTCTCAAATTCAAATTTCTACTGACATTCCAGTTCCCCAATCCTCAGCTTGGGTGTCAGAAAATAACCGTAGGGGAACTCTCCCCCTGCATTATTCCCGATTTTTAAAAAAGGTAAACAGAGCAAGGAGCAGGTGGTTGTGGGGGATTTTTTTTTTTTTTTTCGATGTAATGTCTGGTGGCAATTAGGTGTAATACAGGATGTCAAAGCCCACAGCCGCTAGCCTCATATCTGCTGCCTAATGTTAGCTTTACAGATTCACTCTGGCATATGGCTTTGACTGCGCAGCCCGGGGCCAAATTAGTGAACGCTATTAACTCCTTTCCCTCTGTGGCAAAGGGCACAGCAAAGAAGAAGAAGAAGAAGAAGAAAAAAAAAAAGGGTAAAGTACACTGAGGGAAAGTCTTGCACAACCTGAAGAAATTTAGACACTGCCGGAATCCGATTAAGCGCTGGAAATAACTTGTTCTTTGGAACAGTAAAAGTCTTTGTCATGCCTCAGATGCATACTCGGGCATTAGTTCGCGGTTGTGAGCGAAAACATACCTCCGTGAATCTTGGATTGAAGTATCTCTCCGAGGCGTTATCTTAAGGTCAGCGAGCCGAGCGCAGAGTGAGGCCTCGCAGGGGCAGCGAGCAGATCTCCAAACGAAGGGAGTGCCATTGCTTGTGCAGTAACCGGATCTGTGATATCCTTAGGAAGGGTACAATAGTCCGGACCTGTTGAATGCAACGCAGATGGAGAAGGGGTGGAATGCACAGTTAGACCGTCCTTGAGGAGTGCCAAGGTGGGCAACAAAGTGCTGAGTGCGAAGAAGAGAATAACATGTTGGGATATTGTACGGAGGAGGTCAAACTAAATAAGCAGCAGAGTATAGTGTGGCGAAACGGAGCAGCTTATTATTGGACTGGCGAGATTAGTTGGATGTTTTCCGAACAATGCTACGGCTAAATACATAAATAAAATGGATGCACTGTGGATGGCGGTTTATCCGATTGTTTTGTCTAGGGCGGTGATTCCCAAAGTGGGGCCTGGGGACACTCAGGGGGTCCTTGATGGTGCTCCAAGGGGGGTCCCCAGCAAAGGGGAATAATTTTGTCACCGTTTTCAGTATAATTCCATACATAGGTAACACAATGACAGAATGTGTGACTATTTTGGTCATGGGTTTCATTCACTTTCTGTAAGAAAACCTCAAAAAGCAATAATCCTATCAGAGATGGGGGGGCCCTTGGAAAGAAATATTATCAAAGGGTGGTCAGTGGTCTAACTTGTGTCAGTTCTTGAAAAACGTTTGGGACCCACTGGTCAAGGGACATTTTATGAGAAGACTAGACTTACATCCATATAGGATTTAGGATTATATCCTCCTATATTTCTTTTATAAACATAGTGAAGCCTTTAGCAGCTACAGAGCCAGATATTTCCCTTAGGAGTTGGTGGAAACCAAAAACAGAGCTTAAAGGAGAGTGTGAACATTAAATTATTTAGGTGGCCAGAGAAATGACTCCTAATTAAAGACAACGTTGCTCTGTATCTGCTCAATAGGTAAATAAACTGCTAACAAGTTCACAATATTAACTTAAAATGCGATATGTCATGTCGTGTTCACAACTGCCCCCAAGTGGGCAACAAAAACAGTTATTACAGGTTTGACCATATTTTATTAGACAAAACTTACCGTCATTGGTAAATATTGAAGAAAGTATATAAAAAAAAAAAAAAAGAAACATTGGCATTGGACCTAAAGCAAAGTCGTCATTGAACGGAATGCAAGGTTTTGCCAAATCATACAAATCGTCCAATATCGATATTCTTTTCTGGCAATAGGGTTGAGACTACTGGGATGTCTTAAAGTGCTCATATTAGGCTCATTTTCGGTTCATAATTGTACCAGAATAGGTTTATGTGGTTTAATTTTCCGAAAACACCATCTTTATGTTGTACTGCACATTGCTGCAGCTCCTCTTTTCACCCTGTGTGTTGAGCTCTCTGTTTTAGCTACAGAGTGAGACATCTCACTTCTGTTCCATCTTTGTTGGGAGTCGCACATGCGCAGTAGCTAGGTAAGGACTACTAGCCAGTCAGAAGCAGAGTATGAGGGCGTGCCACGCTAGCAGCTAGGCGAGCATTATAACGTGTGTTACAAAGTGACCACGTTTGTCTCTGAAGTAAAGGCTGGACTACAACAGAGCTGTTTGGAGCAGTTTGTGAACAGTGTTTTCTGTTGGAGATGGTAAGTCCCTTTGGGCTTTTTCACTTTGTACACCTATAACATGCACAAAAAAGATATATGACACAATAAAGGAAAGGGGAAAAGCCAAAAAAGCATGATATGAGCACTTTAACAAAAAGTATGGACTTTGGACTTTTAATCTCCTCTGTAAAATATTGATCAATGATGTGTTCAGATTATTTTTCTTTGTTGCATATTATTGACATCAATTCCCATGCAATCCCAGAAATTGAAAACAAATTACAACCTGTAGGCTAAGTATTTTTTTTTTTTTTTAAATAGACACTAGAAATATCACTATTTGCGGTAAAGTTGTATCGACAGCTTCATGTGTCCCCGTTTTCTTACTCCAATGTTGTTTTTGTGGAGTGATCAATTCGTCCCAATGAGGATTTTGCATTGGAAATCCATTACCGTCATCAAAGTGGGTGTCCTTGAAGTCCTTTAGCCTTCACGTCCAAGTAGCAGTGAGAAAGCGCAGCTCCTGCATGCAGAAGTCAATGAGTCATGCAGAAACAGAGCGTGCATGCTCACCAAACCTTTCCTGGATAAATAAAGGGCTTTTAAGAAAAATCAACTATGCAAGCGATGAATCATACCCAAATTATCCTTTGCTCCCTCCGCCTACACTCGATCATTTTGTGATATAAATAGTCGAACCACAGTTTTTATCAATGTCCATAGATTTCTAAACCACAGGTCAAAGGGAAAACAGTCGGGCTTAGAGGCTTCTGCGACACAGGAAGTGCTGTAACATTATATCTGACAGGCAAGCAGTGGTAATCCACAGCTTCACTCCCATCAATATCAGGACAAACCATTCTTCACGGAATTAAGGATTAAAAAAATGCTGTTTAGCTATCATATTACATCTGTGCAATGAAGAATGTTAGATAATTGTATATAGCAAGATTTTCTGCAATAAAGCAGTACGTTTAAATATGGCATCACAACTCTAATGATGAGCAGTACCAAGGTTCAAAATCATAAAAAGGTCCTGACAGCAGATGTGACGTACTTTTCCTGTTTCACACTTGGCTCATTTGGAGCAGTTGTTTTCGTTTCCCCAACCTGAAGATCAGTTTGTTTGGGCACGAACACTGCAATCACACTCGGATGCGGGACACAACAAGCAACAAGGCAGAGATTTCCAAAGGGTGGTCTCGGCTGCTTCCAACCGATGCCCGTAGCGTGTTCTTTTGCAGCGTGAAACGCAATCAACCCAGCAAGCGAAACGACGGACTGGACGAAGGCAAATTCTTCCGGTAAGATCTTTGACTAATAATAAGATAAGATATACTTTATTGTCCCTGAGGGGAAATTTGTTTTGGACTCTGTCCGTTCTGCAGCTTTACAAAATAAAGAAAATAAGCATCTTTCAAAACATACTCTCATGCAACACACAACATGGTCTCATATACATTAGACAGGTACCTATATAGTAAGCACCAGAACTCCTCCTTTCATTGGCATTTTTTAATTGAACAACCCTGTCGGCTGCATTCTCTGATATTGCACAGCTAACATATTGCCCAACCCCAATAGCCTACGTAATGCACAACCAACACATTTCCCCATAACCTATGCAGTACACAATGACATATTGAACAATCCAACCAATGAGAGAACAGTTTGCCCTCGCATGGCATATGTCTACAAATTGTCAAAGTTGGAAACTTTCCATCGGAATTAATGGGAATAAACTGGATATTTTTAATATTGCTTGTGATAATACTGTTAGTCTATAACAGGGAACTTAAATGTAGTTGGGAAAAAAAACATCTTGCAGCATAATCTTGGTTTAAACAACCTGATTTAATGCAACTTCAGTTGAATGAAAACAGCATAGGCTACTACATACTGGCCAACATTTAGTTTTTTTTTTTGGGGGGGGAGGGGGTAATTGTAAATAGTATTGTTATGAATAACCTATGTGTGTTAATTGTATAGCCCACTAACCATAGCAAATCAAAATTGGAATGTTTCCAAAATTCCCAAGCTAAACTTTTAATGGAAAGCAATATTAAAAATATCCAGTTTATTCCTATTAATTCCCATTTATTCCCGTTAATTCCCATGAAAGTTTCCAAAATTCTGCAGCTAAACTTTCCATTGAAAGTTTCCGGAAATTTACCCGATAATTTACACCCCTTTCAAACCCTACGTGTGAACACAACAACCAAGGGACAAATGCAATAATTGCATAATTTTTGTATTAAGTCTGATATCTGCTGGAAACATTTGATTGAAGCTCCTGCAAACTGTATTTTGTGTTTCTAAAAATTAAGACCACCTTTACGTCATTTCACTAGTTTCCACTAGAAGGAACTTGTTTTGGTGGAACACATGCACGTAGGGAGGTGAGCTCTGGAATTAAAATGGCTGTTGTGTAATGAGTTTTCCTAAAAATATATATATATGGGTGCCTGGGTGACCTAGTTGTAGAGCGTGCGCCTAAATATAGAGGCTCAGTCCTCGACACAGAGGTCGCAGGTTCAGTTCCAACCTGTGGCACTTTCCTGCAGGTCATTCCCCCGCTCTCTCTCCTTTCATGTCTAAACTGTCACTAATAAAGGCATAAAATGCCACAAAAAAAAGATCAATATAATTTCTCGGTTCTAGCTCGGAGGATGTTTCCCCGAATCGACCGGAGTTTAGAATGCCAACACAAAGAAAGCGGAAGGTTAGGGACATCCAGCGGAACATCCAGCGGAACATCCAGCGGGAAATTCGGCCACGGGAACCAGAACAATCCCATAAATGAAACGTCGTCGATTAGGGATGTAAAGATACCACGATAAAATGATAACAATTACAGTTTTCATTTAAAATATCATTATTATCGCGGTGGATTACCACGGTGTGGATTACCACGGTGTGGAAACCGCATGTTTAGGCCTAATCCTTCCCAGCTTCATCCGAGTCTCCTGAAGTTGCCGCTCTGCGTAGCCTCCAACGTGCGTTTCTTGAAGTTGGAATCATATGGCGGAAGGAGGAGAGGACAGTGCTCAGGACATTTGATGTTAAAAGTTGCACTTTTGATAAGGTTTGCCTACATTTGTTGTAATATAATACACACTTTTAGAAACTATATCAGCTTGTGTAGGCCTAGAAGTGCTTTCTGAACATATTGAACACACTTTTCAAAATACCGCGATAATACCGAAAACCGTGACCATTTTGGTCACTATAACCGTGAGGTTACATTTTTATACCGTTACATCACTATCGTCGATATAGATTCATTTCACAACGACCGTATGATCTAACATTCAAATGACCGGCAAATCAAAAATGTATAACTGTGCAGACTGCATGATGCAAACAGCCAACGTAGTAAGAACGGTATGTACACCTGCTCTACATATCTGTCCCTTTCCTGTTAAGTCCCAGTGTTCTCTTAGCTCTTACATTTTAGTCATGTTTTCTATGTGTCAGTCCTTTGAGTAACTTAAGGCTTGTGAATAAGAAATGGATTGTATTTGCAAGAAGAAAAATTGTGATTGGACCTAAGCGCCCTTTTCCTTCTTGTAATATATTGTCTACTGTTATGCTACATTCATGGACCAGTGTGCTCTCAAATTAACTCCAGAAACTTGAACGGTTATATTTCCTCTGGATTATGAATGACCTATGTGGCACACATAGAGAGACGTCGCAGATTAACGGTACACAACCATGACTTCCATACAGATCCACACTGTCTGCGTCTGCTGGTTGCGCTTACAAAGGCTCCATAGCTCCAGACAGATGGCAATCTGATCTCAAATAAACACTGCTGTAAATCCATTCAGCCCGGCCAAACAGCCACCAGCGGCACAACAACAGGGCCACTGAACCCCAGCCTCCACGAGTTACAGCGCAAAAAAAAAATCTAGCCAAGCATCTGCGCACTGGAAGGTAATGGAAAGACGTTTTTTTGGGGAGCGACCCAAAACCGCAGGAGGAAGTTGCATGTCGATGTTCTCCCATACGTGAAGACGGCGGGAGCGTTTGCCAGGTGTCAGCACCAATCCACGTGAACGCCGGCCCGCGGAGCGTGGCTCGATGGGTTTCCGCACGATCCGCCGCGGCCCCCACCGAACCCGCCGCGTGAAAGCGATTCGACACGCCAGCAGGTACGGTGGGAGGGCATGGGCGCGGTCTCACGCGAGCTGCTGACTGTGTGTTCAGATGTGTGGCTGGGACCGTGTGTATGTGCGTCTCTGTATCGCAAACACCTGTTCTCCATTCAGTCCCACCACCCGGTATTTACTCTTTACAGGCACGGTTCTTCATTACAAACACATGCACTGCAGAGGGGGAAGGCGCACGTGTGTGTGTGTGTGTGTGTGTGTGTGTGTGTGTGTGTGTGTGTGTGTGTGTGTGTGTGTGTGTGTGTGTGTGTGTGTGTGTGTGTGTGTGTGTGTGTGCGCGAGGCTTTCAAAGTCCACAAAATTAAGACAGATGGAGATGAAAGGATGGAGATGTTACAGGAACGGTCTTCTGTCTTCTGTCTCCGTACAGCTAATAGCAACATGTTTCCTCTATTGCTGGAGACAGCCGGGCCATAACCTTAACATGTGTTAAGAGTAAGATGGACAGACGGTGAGTATAATATGGTCGTAAAATATGGCAGATAGCTTATACTGTATTTGTCCTATTTATTCCAGCTATTCCCAACCTCTGGCACCTCTGCTGCTCTGTCCACCAGGTTAACATATGGCTGCATAAAGCTGCTGCTGTATGGAAGCCAGAAATAATTAAAAAAAAAATTTAAAAAATACACGCACTAAGTCTTCAACAAAGCCAGGGAAAAAACTGCAATCTTATAATGATACCATCACGATATTAGTCTAACTATGAATACAAAATGCCCCGTTAAGCGCAGGTTTTCTCTCTCTATTCACTGCAAGTCCAAACTGTTAGAAAACAGCACAAGTTTTACAGTCTGTAAATTAAAATGACTACTGAACTATAGAGCAAAAAATTTGGACTTAACTGTGGCTGGGGGCATTTGTTATTTCCTCAAACTGCTGTCCACCATCCCGTCGAAAACCTCTTTGGCTAGTTAACTTAATGTTCAAGTTTCCGTCATTCATGTGTTGAGCGCCACCTCGAGGAGCCACGAAGCAGCGGCGCTGGGAGCAGGGAAATCTATTTAGAGCGCCTTATTTTATTAATTAAAATATGATATTTGGTGCCAGCGTATTGATTCTCATATCGCACACAATTTGTCAACAGGAGATTTTAATTGGGCATCTATTATATAACTTATATAATGTATAATGATGTTACTTATTTAAAAGGTTTGTCTTAGCAGTGTGTCCCCTTTAAACAAACTCATTTGGAATTGCAAAACGGAATGAAAAAGGTACGTTTATTACCAAAATTGTCAGTTGTAAATATCAAATTTGCAGACTGGTTCAACTTTGACCTATAGTACTCGCCGTAGTTGTGCAATAACAGGTTCCCTGTGCCATGAGGGATTATTATATATATTTTAGGTGCGCCCACATTCAATTTAACTTCAAATCAAGTGGTTTTGATGATCATGCTAACCATTTTTTTAGCCTGTTTGCAACCTATATGCTCCTCTGAACAGGCTTCTTGCCACTTTCCAAGTTGTCAGCAATTAGTCTGGTGAGTACAATATTATCATAACCAATAGAAATGATGGTCAAACCTGCAAAAATGAAATATAAGCTAGATCTCTGAAGCAAGGAATGTTGGAAGTTTTTTTTTTTTTAATACATTGTACAAATGAACCAAGGCCACTTTGGCTCTGAACAGGAGTCATGTTCAGACAAGCGTTAAGTTGAAAACAAACAAGGGCAGAATGAGTGAAGTCTGGAACAGGATATTGTGGATGTTGGCACTGGAACGCCTGAATCATGCACGTGTACGAACATACAGTATATAGGTGCTCACACACTTACTGCTCGCACAAATACATGGAAATCTGTATGCCGTTTGGACGCAGACGCTTCTACATATACAATGACGAAAGGGGATCGAGGATCTAATTTTACATCAGCTGGAGCCGAGCAGAGACGAGCCGTCCTGCAGCAGGTGTGAGAGGAGACGCTCAGTGTTTGTTTATCCTCTCACCACCCCGTCTATAGTGCTGACCTTTTCTCTAAAACAAGCCCTGAATACCCTTAAATAAACTCTGTCTCACCCTATCTTTAGTGCAGTTAAAGTTTATGAGTTTATCTAGACTACGTTTGTGTATTTATTTTTTGGGCTGCATGGCTTACCTGCGTAGAGATTTTGAAATCCCATGCAAAGGACTTAGACAGAGGCAGAGCCCACTTATATGGTTGTGTTTTGTGCAAAGAAGAGGTACAATGTTACAGATCACACCTTTAGAGGATTGCTTCCATTCTCACATATGGGCATCAAGTACAGAGCTAGAGCTTAGCTTAGCATAATAGTTGGAAGCAGGGACAAACAGCTAGCGTCCATCCGCAGTTAAACAATAGAGAGGCGAAGTCCCTCCCCCTGCGGTGGACAGCCATGGGACCATAACTCGGAAAACATATGGACAGTAGTGAATGGGAAAAGACAAATAATTTGTTTGATCCCGTTTGAATTGAGCAATGAATTACACACATGATGTGCATCAGTTTAATACATTTCGCTAGTCAAGAAAGTCTCAGTTTACAGTTAAACTGTTGAAGTATAAGACTGTGAAAATACGTAATTAGAAAGACTACACGCTACAAAGTCACATGGAGGACGTCTCGCTGAAGCTACAATGTCTGTGTGTATCGTACCGGGGACGTAATGTTAATCATATGAGCAGCGTTATAAGATAACGTTACATGGGTTGTGGAACAGAGCTAAGCTAGCTAGCTAGCGAGCAAGTTGAGCATCAAGCTAGGTGACGTAAATTGTGTGAGACGAGAGATGTAGTTCACAGAGCGGTTTCACACAAAACTACGTGATCATATGACAAACCTACGGCTAACTGAGACTTGTAATCCATGGCTCAATTCAAACCGGATCAAAAAATAATTTGCCTCTCCCCGTTCACTACCGTTCATATTTTTTTAGAAAGAAAGGTCCCATGGACTGGAAGTAGAAGTAGTAGTAGACTTTGCTACCTAGCTCTCACCCGCCGTTAGCATTCCATTGACTGCCATTCATTTTGACGTCACTTCGACAGCGAATAACTTTACATCTGAAGCGTTTAAAGACTTTATTTGTCCATTGTTTATTTCTAAAGAAACACGACAATGTATAAAAAGCTCCATTACCTTGTATCTCACGTTATGGCTCCGTAGCAGACGATTTTTGTAAAAATAGGCTAACGATACTGTCGCATAGTAGAGGAATTACCGTATAGTACAGGAGAAGCTCGCAGTGGTTTAAGTTTAATTACTAATGTTAACTAGCATTTTAGTTAGCAATAATTAGCCTGTGCCTATGTTATCTCCTTACATATACCTACGCTCTACGGCTCTGTAAGATTGGGAATGATTGAGATTTCTCTTGGCACAGCTACCAGAAGACTTATAACTTTCAGACAGGTTGCTCACGTCACACTTATGTCTTCGAGCTCAGTTGGAGGCTGCGCAGTAACGCTCAGCCATCACCGGAAATGTGCTTCTAATATCCTTCACTGGTCTATGTCCAGAGCAACGGGATCTGTTGGTCCATTATATATACGGTCTATCGTAAGGCTGAAACGATTCCTTGAATAACTCGAATAATTTGATTACGAAAAAGGCTCGAAGCAAAATTCTTTGCCTCGAAGCTTCGTTAAATCAATGTAATTAAGGTTGTACGGCTCATTGTGTTTCCGCACGGAGGATTATTACTAGCACACAAGAGGTTTGCGCTTCTGCGGCTCTTAATACATCCATGTTCTGCGGACACAACACAAGCACAGACAGTATATAAACACAAGACTGACGGCCCAGATGAAGGAAGACGAAAATAGCGAGGGTCTAAGAGAAGAGACAGGCGAGAGAAAACGACAGAAAGTTTGGGATCATTTTAAGCTGCAAACATGCTGCTACATCACCTCTGTAACAAACATCCAGTGTACACATCCATTCCACGGAGCCAACCCGACACAAGGTAGCTAACGTCTGCTACTCTCGTCCACCGCGCTGTTTACACTACTAGCCTACAACATGCTACTCTGCTAATAGCGATGTTTTACACAACTAGCCTACAGCATGCTACTCTGCTAATAGCAATATTAACAAGAAGGGGAATGGGGTGAAAAATATTAACATTTGGACCACCAAAAATTTACTATTGTAATGTATTTTTTTTTTAAGGGTTTTCTTGGAATTTGGCAATACAATTTTTTGCTTTTTCTAAAAAAGGAAACCTGTCTTTTGTATATATACAAGCTACAGGTTTCCTTTTTTTTAGTAAACAGCAATAATAAATATTAACTATTGCTGCTTACTAAGTATTTCTTACTGTTTCTTATCCGATTACTCGATTAATCAATGGAATAATCGGTAGAATATTCGATTACTAAAATAATTGATAGCTGCAGCTAGGGTTGGGTATCGTTTGGTTTTTTTTCGGTTCCGGTGCTAAATCGATACTTTTAAAACGATGCCGTTGCCTAAACGGTGCCTGAACCGGTACTTTTCAATAAAGTTAAAAAAAAAAAGAAGAAGAAAAAAAATAAGGGTAGTAAACAACAGTCAGTGACTTGTTTATTGCTAAGGCCATGGTCAAAATTAAAGATTTAATAATAATGTAATAACTATAACAATAACAAATTTCACCAGTAAATTGCTGTTGAACCCCAGATGGGAAAAGGGTATTTTACAATTACTGTGAATGCACCACGAGGCTACCTGTTTTAAGTGAATCTGTGTTGTTTAATTCCGACAATGGCAGCTGCAATGGCAGTCTGTGTTGTTTAATTCCGACAACGGCAGCTGCAAGTGAACGCACCGTCTGTGTTGTTTAATTCCGACAACGGCAGCTGCGAGTGAACGCACCGTCTGTGTTGTTTAATTCCGACCATATAAACATACTGTATATCTATGAATTGCGACAACGGCAGCTGCGGCGCTGCAGTGCAGACTGTTACATCCCGCTGTTGAAGTCCTCCACAGTGAAATACAGTCACACTTTACACTGTTTAACGTTAGCTGTCAGCATTTTAACCGTGATTAATCCAGCTGCTAGCTAAAGGTAGGCTAACGTTACATGCTGTCAGGTGTAGTGTAAAGTCGAGCACCGAAATGAGGCACCGAAACTTTTCGTTCTTATTCGGTCTCGTTACTACCGTTTACGTCGGCACCGGTTCCCTATTGGCACCGAGTTTCGGTACCCAACCATAGCTGCAGCCCTAGTCTATAGTATATTCACACGTGTAAAAAACAGATACATTTGATATTTTTTAGCTTTAGGAGGTGCTGTTAGGCAGATATTGTTTCCTGGACAGTGATAGACTAGCTGCTTCTTTTTTATGCTTTGCTATGCTAAGCTAACCAGCTGCTTATTTAGATGACGTTTCGTCCCTCAGGCCTTCTTCAAAATCAAGAATGCAGATATGAATTTGCCCAAAATGACTGACTATTCTTTTAAAGGGATAGCTTTCTAGCAGAGAGTTATATGAGGATATTAATACAACTTTTACATCTGTGCATCAAGTACAGAGTTATAAAGCTGGTAGGAGATTTGTTTTTCGATTAGCATAACGACTGGACGCTGTGGGAAGTAGCTAGCCTGGTTCTGTATCTCAGCACCACCAAAGCTAATTAGCATGCTGTGTCTCACTGTTTAATGCATACAGAAATGTAAAAAGAAAACGACAATATGTGGTTTTCATTAAACCAACAAGACACAATATGTTAATGAATGAGCTGAATTAGCTGTGTTGCTATTCAAATTCTTTAGCTTCAGAAAGAGCCAGGCTACCTGGCCCTGCTTACATTATCCCAGGTTCACAGTCTTTATGCCAATCTAAGCTAAATGCCTCCTGGCTCTAGCTCTCTACTTAAGGCACTGACATTGGAGTGGTATCTATCTTTCTATCTAAATCTTGGCAAGAAAGTGAATATGCAGTTTTCTATTGCAATAATGGCAATGAAGTATTTTAAACCAGTAAATACATGTGCTGCTAACACTTTAACAATCCCCTCAGTGTGGTTTCAGTGGAGGGTTTTAGTGCCCTATGATGGTGTCAATGCTGTTTCAGGGGCTTTAACACCCTAACAAGAACAAAATCCAAAACCCTGAACACTCTTGCCCTTACACCCGACACTGTGCTTCTATTCGAAGTGTACACAGGGTACAGTTTGTAAGAAAACCCAAAAAGCTGGCCAAGACTCAAGACCTACGCAATCTAAATATACCTCTCTAGTAAAATGGAGACAAATTGTATACATTAACCTAAAAATGGAAACAAATTGTGTGCTTTTCTCCCCCTAAAACTCGAGACAAATTGAGTGAAGGCAGAGCAGAGCAACTTTTACTGCTTTATTTCTCTAAAACATATGGAGAGTGCCATTAATGCGAGACCGCATCATGAAAATGGATGGAATAGAAAAGAGTTTCTATGCCCACTTGCCTGTGTCTGTATTACGAGACCAGACAGAGGGTATTTCAAATAAATACAGGATGCCACAGAAATGTACACTTCCCTCTAGAGGACCACGGGCCAGGCCTGGATCTGCACACCTAAACACTATATTCATTATGCCCTGGCCTCATAAAGTGATTACATTAGAGCTTGATGATTGGGACGAATTTGCTGCCAGGGAGAACTTTTCCAAACAGAAATGGTTTCGGCTTAATGGATCGCCTGCTCTCTCTTTCTATTTTATCACTCTCAGACACCCAATTTCGTTGTCAGTGTTGCTTTTTTTTTTTTTACCAAAACGCTCACTTTCTGTCACGCTGTCTGTCTCCATTAACAAAGTGCCAAGGTGCAGCGGCAAGCTAGGAAGCGCAATGACGTTAGCCCAGGTGACGCATGGAAGGCCAAATAATGCAGGTCGGAGGAAAAATCGCCCCGTGGATGTGCTTATGATGTTAGTTCTTGTTAATCTGCGACGCTTGCAGCTTTCCAACAGTTATTTTGTGATGAAGTGTCGTAATTTACCTTTTTGGTGTAGCCGCTTTCCATCAGCGTGCCCCGTCTACTTGTGTTTAACTAGCAGTAAATAGCAGGTGGAGGGAGCGCAGTGAGTAAAAGTTGCACTCAAGTCGCACTGTATCATTTTTGACTGCATGTGCAATGGAACATACTTCTGTACGGTTTCACCTTCATATTTGCTGACACAGGTTAATGAATGCGTCCTAATTCTTCCGAGGATATACAGTGGCACTCATAGGTTTATGAACCCATGCTAGTTGACTAAAAAGAGGAATAAAAAAAAAAAAAATCTTTTGGAAATCTTAATGCCTTAATTATAAAGATTAGGAAAAATCCAACCTTTAAGGACACCAGTTTTATTTGTGAATGAATAATGTAATAGGGCTGTGCAATTAATCGAAATGTAATCGTGATTATGATTTCAGCTCCCAACGATCACAAAAACAGAATAATCGAGAAAAACAATTATTTAGCTCATTACATTTTGCAAGTGTTCTGAAAGAAAAAAATAAGTTTAAATAGGTAAAGTATTAAGGCAAAGTCCACAGTTATGTGTTTTTTTTTTTACTGTTGATTTATTTAACTTTTTCCAGTGTTTTTTAAAGTTCAATAATCTTTCCAGAAGTCAACAAGTAATGGTGTTAAATTATCGTGATTTCAATATTGACCAAAATAATCGTGATTATATTTTTTTTCCATAATCGAGCAGCCCTATAATGTAACGTAAAAATAAATAAATGTTCTCCCTTAAAATACAGGGGGCATAAGTAAGTACACCCCTATATTAAATTCCCATAGAGGCAGGCAGGTTTTTATTTTTAAATACCAGTTATTTCATGGATCCAGGATACTATGCATCCTGATAAAGTTCCCTTGGTCTTTGGAATTAAAATAGCCCCACATCATCACATACCCTTCACCATACCTAGAGATTGGCATGGGCTACTTTCCATAAAATCATCTCTCAATGCAAATCAAACCGGCTATTAGGCTAACTGAAATAAAACAATGCCAATCTCTAGGTATGGTGAAGGGTATATGTGATGATGTGGGGCTATTTTAATTCCAAAGGCCAAGGGAAGTTTATGACTGCCACTGTGGTCTTGTTTGATTTCTTAAGGCTCTTCTAAAAATCACCGTCCAGACGGCTTCAACATTTTCTTCACTTATATGATTACCAGACAAATAAATTACAAAGTATCAGGGACACATTCTAAACAAGCCACATGTGTCAGTTTACCACTTGTTGGTGTGGATGAAAAAAATAAATAAATAAAAAAAGGACAAATCTCATATGGTTAAGTTTAATGCACGATAATCTGTCCCCTAGTGTTTTTCCAAATCTACCAGAAGAAAGTTTTCTCTCTTACAGCTCAATCACACAACAGACTTAATTACTCACAATTTCAAAACCCTTTCTAGTTGGATTTAACCCCCTACTCTGCACACGCACGCAAGCACACACGCGCACACACAGACAGCTGTCTAACTGTCATCCATGCAGATTATAAAGAGCTTGTTGTGTGGAGGTTAGTGATGGAGACGGGTGGGGGTGTGGGGGGGGCCCTGATGCTCACTGTGACAGCTCCTTTGTTTCTTGCTTAAACCACGTCCATCTCAAGATAAGGACGGATAAAGACGAGCAGGTGAAAAGACAGAAAAAATTAGACTCTGTACAATTTGGGTGTGGGATATTAGGTTATATTAGTTCCAGTCTTAAAAAATGCATCACACAACGATAACTTTGCTACAGATTATGTAAAACGATATAATAGAGCTGCAACGATTAATTGATTAGCTGTCAACCATTTTTTTTAAATTTTGACCCACACGGGATGGTGATGCTCAACACAAGGGCCACGTTCTGCGACTTCTGATAAGGTGTCGGAGGGGGGGCTTTGTGTTGTCATGACAACCATTCATCTAGTCTCGCGGGCACGGAGCTTGAATACTTGGGGCAGAGTGAATGCTGTGCAGCTGGGGCTCTGCTGAATGACGGTGCCACCCCACAGCACGGATAGAAGGCCTCCTTTGTTTACCACAGGTGTCTGCCTGCTAACAAAATGTATGTATGCCCACACATACA